>VJWN01000017.1:0-600000 GCA_007644065.1 Margaritispora aquatica
AAAAATAAAGGAATTATAGCCGATTTTACTAGCCCTGATACACCTGCCTAAAACGGTATAGCCGAGCGGACTAAATAGATATATTATCGAACGATTAATATCTATAATAAAAGAGAAAAATATACCTATCTTCCTTTAGCCTATAATTACTAAGGCTATAATTCACGTTAAAAATCGTACCTATAATAGTAGTATAAATACTACTCCGTATTTTAAGCTTACGGACAATAAACCTACTATTGATTATTTTAGAGTTTTAGGCTCTTTAGCCTATATTCGTAACTCTAATTATTATAATATAAAATAATTAAAATAAATTAGCTAATAAGGCTAGTAAAGGAATTTTTATAGGGTACGAATCTTCTAATAATTTCTTAATATATATACCTAGTACAAAAAAGGTCTTAAGTACTAGGGATATAGTAATTAAAGAAGAATTAATATATAATAAAAAAGATACTATTATTAAACAAGACTATAATAATATTATAGATATAAATCCTATTTTCGAAAATACTACTATTATCGAAAGTAATGATTATAATATCTCTATTTCGGATAATAATCGAATTACGGAAATCGAAGAAATTGACGAAAACGATATTAATTCCGAAGATATTCTTACTACTAGTAGTAATACTATTAATAAAACCTTCCAAAAGATTACTCAAACACTACTCAAAATAATAGTAGTAATAATAAGAACCTACTATAAACCGTCAATTCCAAATAGAATTTAAGGGAAAAAACCTTATAAATTATAAGGAAACTAGGATAAAAAAGCAAACTATTTACTAGCGAGCCAAGCGTATATAGAATCCTTAATAAAGGAGGAACCCGACGTTTTCGATACTATTAGTTATAATACTACTACTAGTACTAGGTCTTTTTTAGACTAAACTATATTAATCGATAATATAAATATCGATTTAAATAAAATCGATTTAAAAATCGAAAAACCTCTTAATACTATTAAAGATCCTAAAAACGATAAAGAGGCCTATAATCAATATATATATAAGGACAATTGGATTAAAAGCCAAATTAAGGAATTAGAATCCCTATTAGAAAGTAATACTTTCGATATTATTAATAAATCCGATTTAAAATTAGACTCTTATTACTATAATAAACCTATTAAAACTAGATGGGTTTATAAAGCCAAAAATATTTTAGAAAATAATACTATCGAATTTAAAGCTAGATTTGTCGCTAAAGGCTTCGAACAACGATACGGTATAGACTATATAGAGTCTTTCCGCTAGCGTAGTAAAACAAATAGCTTGGAAACTAGTATTCGCTATTAGTGTATTAAATAAATACTATATATATAAAATAGATATAATTTCTACCTTTACCTAAAGGGATATAGATACGTCTATATATCTAGAACCTCCTACTAGCTTAATTAATTTATTAGTTAGTTTAGGATTAATTAAAAGTAATAATACCGAAATATTACTTAAGCTTAATAAAGCACTATACGGGCTAAAACAATCAGCTAGAATTTGGTATAATACCTTATCTAGTATACTAGTTAATAAGCTAGGCTTTACGGCTTTAAAACTAGAGCCTTGTATTTTTATAAACAAAAAGCTAGAAATAATTATTTGTCTATACGTAGACGACCTAGCTATTATAGGTCCTAATAAGGATACTATAAAATCGTTTATTAACGATATAAAACAATACTTTAAAATTAAGGAATTAGGTCCTATTAAGGATTATCTCGGTATCGAAATCGATTATAATATCGATAATAGTACTATAGTTTTAAGCCAAAGTAAATATATAGAAAAAATTATAGAGAAATTTAATCTAAAAAACTCTTTACCTATATATACCTCTCTAGACTCTAAGACTAAACTAGAATCTAATACGGAAAAGCTTCGAAAGACGATATAAAATTATATCAAAGCTTAATCGGTAGTCTACTATACCTAACCCTAGGTACTAGACCCGATATAGTATATAGCACTATTAAACTTTCCCGTCATTGCTCAAATCCTTCTAAAGAGCATATAAATCAAGCTATTAGAATTATACGATATTTAAAAACTACTATTAATATCGGTATTACCTATAGTAATAAAAATCAAAATAGTAATTATATTACTAGCTATTGCGATGCTGATTACGCCGGAGATATAGGGACCTATAAATCTACTACGGGCTATATATTCTATATAGCCGAAGGCCCTATAGCCTGGAAGTCTAAATTATAGACTATAATAGCGCAATCTACTACGGAAGCGGAATTAATCGCTATAAACGCCGCTAGTAAAGAAGCTATATTTATTAAAAACTTATTAGAAGAACTAGGATTTTATAAACAAAAAATATTACCTTTATATACTGATAATAACGGTGCTTTGCTACTTTCGAAAAATCCTATATTCCACGAAAGAACTAAGCATATAAACGTTATATACTATTATATTAGGGAGTTAATAGAGAAAGGCTTAATAGACCTACTCTACATTAATACCCTAGAACAAAAAGCTGACGGCTTTACTAAAGCTCTCGATAAAAATAAATTTAATATATTTCTAGAACAAATGGGTTTTAAGCTTAATAAAGCTTAATATATAAAATATATAAAAAAAAAAAATACGAAATAGCTATAAGCTATAATATTTTAGAATTTTCATATAAGTTCTTATTTAGGGGATGTATTGGTTTAAATAAGCCATTATATTAAAATAGTTATATTTAGCTTTAAAGCTTATATACTATAGTTTTTATTTTCTTATTATAGTTAGTATAAAACTACTATAGTATTATTGATTATTAGCCCCACTATTAGTTAGATAGTATAAGCCACCGTGTACACCGCTATAAGCCACTATATACACCGCTAGTTTAGTTATACACCGCTAGTTTAGTTACTGCCTTAGGCATTTAGTATAGTTCTATATAGCTAGGGAGAATAGCTCTCTAGTTCACTAAGTTCAATTCAAGTTCATTTTTGCCTTCACATCTACCTTACCCTAGACTTTCACATCTACCTTACCCTAGAGTTCCACTTCACATCTAGCTTACCCTAGACTTTTGTTTCTGATCAGGTCATTCCCCGACCTACGGTTTTTCCCTGCTTACAATAAAGAAAAAAAAGAGGAAAAAGATTATAATCCGTTAAAGGGCTATAAACGTTAATATTAGAAATCCCGAACTAAGGAAGTCGATTCTAAAGATTCGTCTCAATATTAAAACTACTATAATAAAGTACTAATTAGTTATATCTTTTAATTAAAGATTAAACTACTTGAAATATTCTATAGAAAATTACTAAGTAAAATCTAGACTTTTATTAAGTAGGTAGAACGATACTTTATATAAAATAACAAAAAGAACTATCTTACTAACTAAAGTAGAATTCTATTTTATATAGTCTTTTTCGATATAGTATCTAAATAAAAGTAGACCTTTTATAAAGAAAACTAAAAAAGAATTAAAAATATTAACTAGAATAATTTTAAAGGTTTTTTTAAAAGTACTAATAGTAACCCTATAGATTTACTTCTATATATCTCTAATAAGTATATAAAGGCTTAGTATCGAGAAAGTTAATTAATCGAGGATTTTATAATTTATTTAGAATCCTTTAAACGATAATTAAAGTTTATAGATAGTAAAAATAGTAACTAGTAGAAATATTTAGTACTTTACTTTCGGTTATATCTAATATTAAAGTAAAATATAAATATAAAGAATAAGGTTTTTATAGAATAGAAAAAGCTTATTAATCTTTATAAACGACTATAAAAAGAAATAAAGAATTAGAACAGGAATAAGGTTCCGACTAGTAGCCGAGACTATACTAATTAGAATCCTAAAAATAAATAGAAACTCTTATAGGATAAAGAAAAGAGTCCGGAATATTTAAATTTAAAAGAAGACTATATAAAGTCTAAATAGAACGATACGAATCGGACTTTTCTCGGACCTAAAACGGGGCTAACTAGAATTTACTATAAATATAGTAAACTAGGATATATACCCTCTAGCTACCTATAAGTTAAGTATTATAACTATAACGAAATAGACTATATAACGTCTAATTACCTTAAGTTTAAAAAAGTATAAGAAAACTACTAGTTTTAATAGTAATATTAATAATACTAACTATATTAAATAATATTAAAGTATATTAAAAGATTATAATTTTAATTTAAGTTAAAAAAGTTAAAGAGATATAGAGAACGGAACGGACCTTTATTAATAGTAGAACGGAGTAGAGTTATATATTATAAACTTTTATTATTAATTATAGATAGACTTTAAAAAATAATTATATTAGTCTAGTTATAGTAAATAAAACGAAAATCCTAACTTATAGAATTTATAAAATTAACCTAAAGACTACGAACTTTAAAAGTATAACGAAGACTTTTTAATATAACTTTATAATTTATAAGTTTATTAATTTTAACTTTTTTTTTATTTTAGAATTCTTTTAGTTAAGGAATATTAATCTTACTATTAGATTTTATTTAAAGATCTAGCGATATTCTTTCGAAAAGTATTAGATTTACTTAATAATAGTATTACGTTTTAAAAAAAAAGTTAAAAGATTATTTATATATTATATAGTTATTAGAACTATTATTAAAAAGATAAAAAAGCTTTTATTAAAATTTAAAGACTATAAAATAGTTTTCGATAATACTAACGTTAGTATCTTATCTAAATACTATCTAATAGAATATTAAATCGACTTAAAGCCTAGTATAGAGGTACTATAGGGACTAGTTTACTCTTTATTAGAATAAGAGCTTTTAGTTCTTTAAGAATATCTCGATACTAGTATAAAGAAAGAGTAGATCCGTCGTTCGACTAGCCTTATAAGAGTACCTATCCTTTTTATACCTAAGAAAGATAAGGGACTAAAGCTATACGTCGACTACTATAGATTAAATAAGATAATAATTAAAAATCGTACTTCTTTACTATTAATTAATAAAATACTAGATCGACTATAACGTTTATAAAGATTTATAAAACTAGATTTAAAAGACGTATATTATTATCTTTAGATTAAGAAAAAAAATAAGTAAAAGATAATCTTTTAAACTCGTTATAAATATTTTAAATATTTAATTTTACCGTTTAGATTATTTAATATTTTTATTATTTTTTAAGTCTATATTAATTAAGCCTTTATTAATCTCGTTAACGTTATTTATATAGTTTATTTAGACGATATTTTAATTTTTTTAAAAGATTCTAGAAAGTATATAGAGATAGTATAAAAGATTTTTATATAATTTAAATAATATAAGCTTTTTATTAATCTTAAAAAATATATCTTTAATATTAATATAGTAGAATTTCTAGGTTTTATTATTAGACTATAAAGGATTATTATAGATCTATTAAAAGTTAATACTATATCTAACTAGTCTATATCTAAGTCTTTTTAAAATATTTAAATATTTTTAGAATTTATTAACTTTTATAAAAGATTTATCTAAAGATATTTAAAAATCTTTTACCTTTTAATTAAGATACTAAAGGGAATAGAAAAAAAAAAGAAAACGGAACTATATCGTCTTTTCTTTAAAGCCGAGTTAGCTTTTAGAGACTTTTATAAAAAATTTATTAAAGTATTAATTCTTTATTATTTTAACCTTATTAAAAGAATTATAGTAGAAATAAATACTTTATAGTTTATTATTAAAAGTATTTTATTATAATTATTTAAAAAAAAAAAGGATATAAAATAATATTTTATCGTTTTTTATTTAAAAAAAAAATTTTCTATAAAAAGGAATTATAAAGTCTATAATACTAAGTTAATAGCTATAGTTTTTACGTTTAAATAGTAAGGATAATACTTTTATAAGGCCTCTAAAGTGGTTACGGTTCGTACTAACTATAAAAACTTAAAATACTTTATAGCTAAAAGAAAGCTTAATGATAGATAAGTCTATTAGATAGAGAGTCTAGCTAAAATCGATTTTATAATCGAGTATAGACCTAGAAAAACTAACCTAGTAAATAAGCCTTTATAGAGGCTAGACTATAGAGAAACAGAAAAGGATAATAATTCCTTATTTATACTATATAATAAGCTAAAAATAGTTATAATAATATAGAAAGATATTAAACTACTCTATAAAGAAATTAAGATTATCGTTATATTTATAATAGTTTCTAAATCTTAAAAAGTAAAAGTAGAGATAAGGATTAAGTACTCCCGGAACGGAGATACTCTATAGCTTAGTTAAAGACCTTATATATAAGACGTATAGACTAAAGATAATTATAATATAATAGATAATATTAAACTACTAAAGTCTATTACTAAAGCTATTAGTTATAAATAATACGTTCTATAGTTACTAGTAGTTCTACTACTAGTAACTAAAATAGTAAACGAATCTATATCGGAACCGTTTTATAATATACTTTTTTAATTATAAAAGAATAACTTTTTTATAAAAGAAAAGTACTATAATATAGGGTTAGTATAGAGATATACTAAAAGAGATATATAGAGAATAGACCTAAATAGTCTATTAAGATATAGAAATACGACGTATATTTTACCTAAAAGAGCTTTAAGATTAGAGATAATTTAGACCTACTATAATAATATAACGGTAAGCTACTTTAAGATAACTAAAACCGTTAAGCTAATTAAAAAAAAATATTTTTAGATAAGTATAAAGAATAATATAAAAGAATACGTTACTAGCTATACGGTATACTAAAGAGATAAGGTAAAGAGATACTATTTTTATAGTAAGATAGCTCTATTTCTAGTCTTTTTCGTACTATAAGAAAAGATAACTATAGACTTTATAATAGATTTTTTATCTTTAAAATAAAGAGTATAGATATATAACTTTATTTTAGTAATAGTTAATAGATTTATAAAGATAGTTCGATATATACTATATTATAAAACTATTAATATAGTAAAGCTTATTAATTTATTTATATATTATATATATAAGGATTTTAGCTATCTAAAAGGTATAATCTTTAATAAAGGTTTAGTATTTATAAATAAGTTTTAGTTTATAGTAATATAGTACCTTTAGGTTTATTACCGTCTTAGTACCGCTTTTTATCCGTAAATAAATAGTTAAATAAAGTATTAAAACTAGACTTTAGAGTTTTATCTTTAAGTATTTTATAATTATAAGTAGTTAGATTAGATAAATAAACTAATATTAGCTAAGTTTATTTATAATAACTTAGTCTATAGTAGTACCGGTAAGATACCGTTTTAATTATTTTATAGATACTATTCTAAACTAGATATAAACGTCGAGAACGTTATCTTTATTAGAAAAGTATCTACTATTAAAAAAAAAATTAAAATACTTATTTAAGATCGAGAAAAGACTAGAGTAATCTTCTATAACGTAGCTAAATCATATAAAAAGTTTTACGATAAAAAGTATAACTTAATAAGATTTAAAATTAAAGATAAAGTATTACTATTAGTTAAAAATATTTATTAATTATACTTTAATAAAAAACTTTTTAATAAATTCTTTAGATCTTTTAAAATTATAACGATTAAGGGTTAGTATAGACAAGTCTACTAACTAAAACTCCTATAATACTACTAAATACATAACGTTTTCTATATATTATTATTAGAATTATAAAAAGGCTATAAAGAAGTAAAGATATCTATAGAAGAAATATAGATCTAGAATAAGCTAAAGTACAAAGTAAAGGCTATTTAAGTATACTATAAAAGTAATAACGAAAGAAAATACTTAGTAAAATAAAAGAGATATAGACTTAATAAAGATATATAAAAACTACTAGAATATCTAAGGAATATAAAAAAAGAGCTTTAAAAATATCTTTAAAATACTACTATTAATAAGCCTATTCCTATACGCACTAGGATAAAACGGAAGCTACGACGTCGTAAATAGAAAGTATAATAATAAGTAGTATTTTTCGAAAATTTCGAAATTTTTATATTTTAAATATATATATATAGTAGAGTTTAAAAAAAGAAAAAGAATTAAGATTTAAATTATAAAGATTATATTACGATTTATAAAGGATTATATAATTATTTAAATTAAATTCTTTTAAAAACCGTTTATTTTTCTTTAGAATTAATCTTTTTATAGTTATTTTTTTTAATCTTTTCCTTAATATTTTTATTATTATTTTAAAGACCGGCTTATCGGGATTAGAACGGAAAAAGGACGGAAGGTACTCGGAAGGTATTTATAGTAGTAGTAGCGAATTTAACTAATTGTTTAAAAAGAATATTAGTTTTTTTTTACTCTGTAAAGAAAGTCTAGATTAACTTTTTAATACTTTTAAAAGAAGTATTTTAACGATTAAATATCTTTACGCGAATTCTAATATCTTTAAAGGTATAAGAGATAGCGGAAAAAAGGGTTTATATACGTATATTAGAGATATTATCGATTTAGAAAAGTTATTAAAAACGATTTAGCTTTTCTATATGAATCTAGAGAAAACAAGGGAGCTATCGGAGTTAAAACGGAGGGTAGACAGAGGGGATTCGGGAGGTAATTACCTAGTTATAGTTAGACTTCTATATATAATAATAAAAGTACTTAATCGAAGTTCTTTTATTAAATTTATAAATATAGTACGTATTAATAAAAGCCAGCTTCGTACAGCGGGTATAGGGAGAACGGAGGCGCAACGGATGGGTGGCGGTGGAGTTATGGTAGTAGTGGTAGTAGTGGTAGTAGAATTAGTGGTCGATATAATAGAAGATTAGGTTAATTTAGACGTAAGAAGTTACTTATATACTACTTTAGCTAATCTACTATTATAATAACTTTAATATAAAGCTTATAATAATAAGCTATTCGAGCTATAAAAGAGAGTTTATATACTATTATAGTAGTTTCGCTTAAGGGACCTATAATAGTAAAGAGCTAGTATTATACCTAAGATATTATTCGTATACGAAAAAGAGTAAAAAAGGATAGTTAATGCTACTATTATAGTATTACTATTAATAGAAATACTGTTATTGTCGACTCGTAAGGGTACGAGCCTAGAGGAGGGATAATATTAGGAATAGTATATAAGTAGTATAGGTTACGTAGTATAGGCGTAATAGAGGTATTAGGTAATAAGAGAGTTACGGACTTATCGGCTATACCTCCGACTAATATCCGGTTACCCCGCTTCTCGTATATAAATAGAAGTTAGAAGTAACTTAGAAAAAATAGAGAAAAGTTTTAATAAGATTATAATTCCTATAATACTGATTTTTGCTACCCTGCCAAGCGAACCTCACAATTATAGTCTATAATTTAGACTTTTAGGCTATAGGGCCTTCGGTTATATAGAATATATAACCCGTAGTAGATCTATAGGTCCCTATATCCCCGGCGTAATCGGTATCGTAATAGCTAGTAATATAATTATTATTTTGATTTTTATTACTATAGATAATACTAATATTAATAGTAGTTTTTAAATATCGTATAATTCTAATAGCTTGATTTATATAGGTAGGGAAAAACCGTAGGTTAGGGAATAACCTAATTAAAAATAAAAGTCTAGAATAAACTAAATATAAAGTAGAATTTTAAAATAAAATAAATATAAAAGTTTAAAATAAAATAGATATAAAAATAAAAGAATTTAAATTAAACTTAGTAAACTAAAAAGCTATTTTTTTAATAATATAGAATTATAATAGATATCTAAAATAATAACTAAATTAATAGTATATAACTAAAGCTAATAGTCTATATAGTAGTTTATAGTAGTATATATAGTAGTTTATACTATTTAACTAATAATAAAACTAATAATTAAAAATACTATAGTAGTTTTATACTAACTATAATAAGAAAATAAAAACTATAGTATATAAGCTTTAAAGCTAAATATAACTATTTAATATATGGTTTATTTAAAACCAATATATTAAGATATTTATATTTAGCTTTAAAGCTTATATACTATAGTCTTTTCTTTCCTATTATAGTTAGTATAAAACTACTATATTATTACTAGTTACTTGGGTTATCGGAAGTATTAGCTCCACTATTAGTTAGATACGTATACACCGCTATAAGCCACTTATACACCGCCATATACACCGCTATATAGACCGCTATATACACCGCTATATACACCGCTATAAGCCACTATATAAACCGCTAGTTTAGTTATACACCGCTAGTTTAGTTATACACCGCTAGTTTAGTTACTGCCTTAGGCATTTAGTATAGTTCTATATAGCTAGAGAGAATAGCTCTCTAGTTTATCAAGTTAAATTCAAGTTCATTTTGCCTTCACATCTACCTTACCCTAGAGTTCCACTTCACATCTAGCTTACCCTAGACTTTTGTTTCTGATCAGGTCATTCCCCGACCTACGGTTTTTCCCTGCCAACATAAATCAATTAAAGTTTATATTTTTCTATTAAATCACCGAAAAAATTAGTTAAATAAATAAAAAGGATTATTTAAATAAGCTATTTCGAAATAATAGCCTATTAATTCTCTTTTTTCGTAAAAGTAAACGGAAGTTTAGAGATTCTAATACGGAATAACGTAATTTTATAGCTTTTAATTAGTTAAAAATAGCGCTAGATCGTAATTAGTCTAAAGAGGTTTATAATATATAGGTAGAAAAAAACTATAGATTAAAAAATAACCTAATTAGAAATAAAAGTCTAGGGTAAGCTAGATATAAAGTAGAACTCTAGGGTAAGCTAGGTATAAAAGTCTAGGGTAAGCTAGGTATAAAGGTAAACGAACTTAAATTAAATTTAATAAACTAAAAAACTATTCTTTTAACTATATAGAACTATATTAAATATCTAAAATAGTAATCGGTATAATTAATCTATCCGATTATTATAAATTAGTATTATTAATTATACCGAGTATTCGTAATATAGTAGTATTAGACCTACTTCGGAGTCCAAGTCGGAGAGTTAAAAACTCTAAGTCGGGTTCTATCGGTTTCCTTCGGTTTCGGTACTATTCCCGATTAGGCCTAGTAGCCGTATAGTCCAAAAAACACTAGAATTCTTAATTAACTATATTATAGTAGTTTTATACTAACTATAATAGGAAATAAAATACTATAGTATATAAGCTTTAAAGTTAAATATAATTATTTTAATATAATAGCTTATTTAAACTAATATACGTTTTATATATCCAAACTAATCTTAATATACCCTAGTATTTCCCTGTATTTAGGTAGATACCAACCTACGGTTATCTTCTACCGATACTAGTAGTATTTCTTTTTAAATTACTAGTCAATCATTTGTTTTATCGTTTCAATGCATTAAATACTACCACCGTCTTTATATATAAATCATTTTTCGAACCCCCTAAGAAAAACTATTGTAAAAAGACAACATTTTCCCTTCCAAGTATAATTAATTTATTCGATTAAGCCCCCAACACCATACCTTCTTTGGATCAACACTTAATATCTTAACATTGTTCAAATTCTCTTTACCAGCTGCTTCCCACACTAACCAATGCTTAACAGCAACTTTGGCCCACCTCTTAGATTCAACTTCTAGCTCCCAAATACAGTAACGCAGGGCAGCTAACATATATGCTTCAGCAAGTAGTCCGGTCAATTTCTCTTGCTCATATAAAGCGATCAATTCAAGGCCCATATCCGGGGTAGTGTCAATCATGCTCTCGCCCGCAAAAACCAGAAGCGAGGTCCGCAACACTGCTAATCTTTCAAGTCGCGCATCTGATGCTGCCCGTGACGACTCGGAGCTAGAGCAAAGCTTGCAACTACAGCGAAACCCCCAGTGGGATTCAATTTGAGCTTGTCTTCGTTCGAAAATCTGCTTTTCATCAATGTAGGAGAAGGTGAGCTCCTCGCCTGCATAAATCGTGGTCGTAGCATGAACCTTGTGGATCAGAGTCTTGGGATCGAAAGCGAAGCGTGCATTTGGCCTACAGTCGTGGTTCAATCGTGCAGCTTCTGGCACCACTATCCCATGCCCTTCTTTTGACTTTCCAAAACCAGCATTGAACCCATTGGTCAAGATCCTACACCATGGCATTAGTTGTTCTCTCCTGTAAATTCCCGAACAAATAGACATCCCAAAACACCAGAAACACTTCCATTCCTCTTGATCGGAAACAAGAGCAGAATGACAAGGAATTTCGCATCATATAGTTACTCACACATCTTCTGTTTTTTCCACGCCAAAATGGCCTGCAAGAGCATAGAAAAGTTTGCTAGATGCAAGTGGGAGACTCTCAATTGCTTGTCGCTGTAAAGTGAGTCTCTTTTCCATCGGTAGAACTGCCATAGCTTTCTCGTTGACGATGAACAATGGCGTTGACGTAAGAATCAGGTCCCCTTTGAAGAATGTACTATTGGATATCAATCCTTTGCCTCGACCAGGGATCTCCATTTCGTAAAACAGTGGTGACTGGGTTGGAGGATATAACAAAGGTCCGTCTTGGTGAAATGCTGTTGCAATATCTTCAGCGGTAGAAGGTGTGGTTAAAATAGAAACCCCTCTGCCATTTGCGAATTTTGGAAATGTGTATATGCAGTATTGCTCATTGGACTGGAGACCGTTGGTACAATGAGAAGGGTTCTGAAGCGAGTTCTCGTAGTTCGCCGCATATTTGTCTTTCTTCGATGACAACTTATTTGATTGGAGAGGACACATGCGATTGTTTTCCAGAAGCCAGCGACTGATGAAGAGATTGGGGTGTACTGGGCACGAAGTTGTGACTTCCAATTGAGCTTGTTTGTATCTTCCTATTAGAAGCGAATCGCTAAGAACCTCATGTTCCAATGCAAGACCGATGGACACCAGGCCCAAATTCAGCACCAAGGCTTGGAACAACATGATCATACCAGACGAAATATCAATTGAATGAAGCTGAGAACGACAACAGAGAAGACAATATTAGTTGTTGTTCGTCTCGTCAATATGATGTCTGTGCGTTTGAGCTCAAGCATGTTTCGAGTCTTCAGTCCAAAACAATAAGCTATGGCCAGTCCAGAGGAGCTCTGCGCTCGGACAGTCCAGTGAGGATATTCCAAGACATTGGTTGGTATTGGAAATTTGCAAATAAATAACCCTAGCACTACAGGAAAACAGTCTTGCTCAAGGGCGCCTGTATTGTATGGTTTTTACGATTCTTAGAGATTCACTCCATAGCTTTCTATAGCTGCATGCTATAGAACCTCGATTCCCAATTTAAAGGTCACACGAGCGGAGTATATATGAATCATCTGTCTTGTCTGTCTTGTCTGTCTTGTCTGTCTTGTCTGTCTTGTCTGTCTTGTCTGTCTTGTCTGTCTTGTCTGTCTTGTCTGTCTTGTCTGTCTTGTCTGTCTTGTCTGTCTTGTCTGTCTTGTCTGTCTTGTCTGTCTTGTCTGTCTTGTCTGTCTTGTCTGTCTTGTCTGTCTTGTCTGTCTTGTCTGTCTTGTCTGTCTTGTCTGTCTTGTCTGTCTTGTCTGTCTTGTCTGTCTTGTCTGTCTTGTCTGTCTTGTCTGTCTTGTCTGTCTTGTCTGACTCGCCTGACAAAGATCATGTGATGTATGACCAATGGCCCAGGGCTGGAATCATCACTTCTTTGACCTCTGTTATAGTTTCGAACCCCGAAATATACTCATCAGCGACCATGAATTGCAAACCAGTAAGTTAGCTTTATACTAAATCCTTCCACATTCACATTGGCCATCGATTTCCTGTACAGTGGCTGTTGATTTGCTGAAGCACGCACAAAAGATGCTGTGACACTGCAAGTTGAGTCATATAATCACTTTCGTTTGTGAGACAGATTCTAAGTAATCAGTCAGATCTAAATGCACTAACCTTGCAACTCCAGATCATATGAATACTCTCAAGTACAAGTACACTGTCGATACGTACTCAAGCAAAAGATACTCGCTATCATGTCAAGTAGTCTCCTAGTCCTTCCAAGCGCTCTTCGAGTCGACGGCAGGACTAGCATACCAGCGCCATCAGAAGCCTCCTTCATCCTGGAGCTTGGCGCACATCTTCCACCAGCCCAGTTCCTCAAATCGTCCTTTGGTACCACGGCTGTATACGACTTTCCGGCCTCCCAAATCGACGCAAACACACCATCTCAGCACATTCTCTTTGTTCATGGACTGGGAACCTGCGCTCTTGGCCTGCTGCCTCTAGCCAACGCTATTCGAGCTGGAAGCCCGCACGCTCATCTTGTCCTTTACGACAATTGGGGTCATGGACTGTCGTCAACCCCACTTTTGCCTCATGTCCCAGGACTCTTCCACTTTCAAATGCTTTCCGTTCTCGCAAAGATGAATTGGACAAAGGCACACATTATGGGCTACTCTTTCGGTGGTTCAACCGTGGCGAGCTTCACGAAATTTCATCCAGAGCGTGTGGAGAGCTTGACTCTCCTCGCCCCTGCCGGGCTGATAAAGTTTGATGAACTTACATTCGAGCAAAAAGGCTTCATGAGAGGTGGGACGGGGGTAAACGAGCAGGCAGCAAGAGACTGGGCGGTTGATTTTGCCAGTGGTGGACCCTTGAAGATTGCAGAAAATTGGAAAGAGAGATTTGCACGTGGGGATATCTTCTCTGGGGATCCAATTCAGGCATGGGAGCGCTCTGAACATAGAGGCCATTTGGCAAGCTTTACTGGAATCGTCCGCGAAGGGGGAATATTTGGTCAAGAGGAGGTTTTCGCTGCTGCTATCAAAAGCGGGATCCCCAACTTAGCAGTTCTTGGAGAATTGGACGATCTATGTACAGCTGAGGATCTGAGGAAGCTGGGCTGGAGCAACGTAGTGGTTGTTAAACAAGCCGGGCATGCAGTTATCAGAGAGCAAGTAAATGAGGTTGCTGCTCCTATCCTCAGTCTTTTGAGAGGTCTGGCAGTTGTGCCGGTATTGAGTGGGCTCACGTTGGACAAGTAGGGTCGACGGAGAGATGTGGCTTGCAAGTCCTGGTAGAAGGTCTTTATAAACAGAGTATCTCCACCAATTTCACCCATTCAGAGCATTCGATTCTCCCTTGTGATTATTCAAATCTGAGATTGTGATTGGATGTGACACTGGGGAGACTTGTCTGTAGCAATCCAGGCCAATAATCATCACAAGACGGATAAGTCTCAAATGTAGATACAGTTTTAAGATATGGTCTGCAAATCACCGCGTCGTTGGCGATGGCGGCTGATGAATTTTCACAACCAATATGCTCGAGGAAGATCGAAATTGAGTGGCTTAGGGACCTCCTGTGACCTTTTAGTTTGAAAAGATTGAAGCTCGCCTAAATTTTGATTATTATTGTATTTTATAAAAATGCTCGGATTATAGCCACTGGCCAGGTTCTCATGTAGCTGAAATTTAATTGCTAAGTTGGAAGTAAATAGAAAACCTTGCCAGACCCAATTTTATGGTTAACTAATTCAAATCTGTCGTCAACTCTCAACACAAGGCAACCAGGCGTGGTTCAGTTGGCGCGATGGTAGGCGTTGAGCTTCTGGTCAAAGTTGCCTTCCCTACAGAAGCAGGTTCGTTATAATATATAGAAATATCACTATTACGATCGTTATAAAAAACAACGGGAATTTTAACGATTTATAACGGCGTTTACTATTAGTTATAACGAAATTCGACTTTTTTTATAGCTATTTTTCGGACTTTATTATAATCTCTAATTATATTTTATAACGGTATCGCTATTAAAAATAATAACTCTAACTATAAGTTTAAAACCTTAGGAATCTACGAATCTATCTACGAATCTATATACTACCCTTAGATCTACTAGATCTACTAGATCTACTTTCTATCTTTAGATCTACTACTAACCTACCTTTAGATCTATTACTAACCTACCTTTAGATCTACTACTAACCTACCTTTAGATCCACTATCTACTTTTAGATCTACTGGATCTATTAGATCTACTACCGACCTTAATATATATTACCTTTAGATCTACTACCGGCCTACTTTTAGATTTACTATCTATAAAAGTCTATAAAAGAACGAATTCGAAAGAGAATAAAGAAGAAGAATAAGGGGAATAAGGGGAGTAAGGGGAATAAGGGGAATAAGGGGAATAAGGTATTTACTATAGATCTAGATAATAAGGCCGTTATAAAGTATAGTAAAAAGTACTATAAAACTCGTAGTATAGTTATCCTTACTATTAATTATAACGAACTAAAAATCTACTTATAAATCCTCGTTATACTTAAAACCGAGTTACTATATATTATAACGAGATCGCCGTTGGTTATAGTAACTTTGGTTATAATATATAACGAACCTGTTTCCGTAGGGCTTGGGGTAGATCAATACAAATGGCGACAACTGTTACGACCCTACGGTCATTCCCTAATTCGGCTTTAAAAATATTTCGAAGTGTTTCTAAGGGACTCTCTAAAGGGGTCCTGGAGTTTTGCTACTTTCGTATAGTCTTACGATAGCTTCACTGGAACGAGGTGTTGTTGTCTGCGTTCTGCGACAAAGTTAAGCGAAAGCAAAACATATCGACTGCGTGGAAGTCTTAAAGGCCATTCTCTTTCGGAGCCGAACACAATAATATAAATTGGCGTCAAACCAGATCTAAATCATTGAATTTCGCTCGGAAGCGTTTAAGTAGCCTGTAGTTTGTGCATACATTCTTGAACTCAATTTCGAGACGTAATATCGATAGACCTGAGCCTGTATGTAGCCAAATAAAATCCGAATTTAATGGATAGATAACCTTAGAATAATTTCTATTAACAATGATTTCTAACTTTGGTATTATTCACGTATCTTAGATATTACTGGCATTTCTTGGCCTAGAAGTCACAAGTATGTGTTCCATGATTGTAATATGACATCACAAAACTCGTATGTCAACCTCAACGTCTATAGCGCCCATCCTCCTTAATCTCCCCCTCCTGATGAATTTAACTAAGATGAGTCGAAGGTCATGGTATATTTGAAGACTACTTGGCACGACCACGTGAAACTATGCGATACAGCTGAAGGTCATCAGTTGCGATCTCGGTTCCCGGCAGCCCTATACGAAGATCAGTAACCCACCTTTAGTCGCACCATTTTCGAGTTTTCAATCGACCATTCTCGCATGGAAGAGGTAAGCTCGTAGTTTCGAGCTCATCTTATTCAAGGCTTTCGATAGGCTTCCATTATTTTCAATGCACCCGGGTTAGCCGGAAAAGTTGCTGCAAGCATCTCGTATTCCTGAGCCAGCGACGATAGACGGATAATGCTGGCCGATGCCAAGTCCGCGGCTAGCTGTTGGCAGAGAAATTTTTTAGCAGGGCAAATGCAGTATCAAATTATCAATCTTTTCTTTTGGCTGAAGTTTGCACCGTATGAAACTGACACGCCGGTGCCATGCAGGGTACACGGTGCCTGTATTAATCGGCAACTATCCCGAAGACGATAGGTAATATTTAGTGCTGCACTATAATGCTGAGGCCAGCGCTTGGTGAACGCCATCAACGTCAATTTAACGGACTTTATCCCGCGTCCGTGTCATCTACGCCTGCAGAGCCTCTCCATGATCCAGTATTACAGTGGCCCGGATTCCTAGATGTCAGGCACGATCATTGCGAGTCAATCCAGGCCATTCGATACATTGGCGTGGAGTCTTCTTTGATCACCTATGCCTCTTCAGATGCCTATCTCGTGTTGCTGCCGCATGAGGTGATGTCCTCTTTTAAGTATCGACTGTCAACTGTCGGCGAGGTGTGTTTAAACATGGTGATGACGATGATCGACAGTATTGTGGAACCAATGCTTGGGTCCGATTCCATGATTTGCCGGGGTGCTCTCGATTTTCTGCCATACAGTGGAGTGGGTTGCCTGCAAATACAAGGGCAACGTTCATTGTTCGTCTCGTATAGAATTGTTCAGTCTGCTTTGCGGATCGTAACACTATTCCTCCACCCATCTCGTTCTTCCCTTGCTAGGCATTGAGGTGCAACTGCAGTGACAGAGCCAGAGACTGCGAGGGCAAAGGAAGTCAGTGCATAGGATTATATCATGGAGCAGTGGAGATACCTATGAGAGATTTGCAAAGTTGGAACAATGCTATTCAATATAGGCCGACAGAGAACAGTTGAAGTATCTAAGGTAAGTAAGCTGGTGATGTTGCCAGCTTCAAGTGGAAGTAGAGACTGAAAGATCAACAGACTGCAGCGCATTCTCTGTTCTCCCATGAGGTGATGCAGAAATAAGGTGAAATGGTAAAACAAAAATGGAGAAGTGGACTCGCATGCCTTGAACTCTGGTGCCATTATCCCATCATCCTATCATAAAGTACCTAGATACCCTGCATTCTGTGGTCTTAGTTTTGATCTCGGTCCTGCCTTCTCGTTTTAGTTACTAGGTACCTCGTTAATGCACATTGCACGCTCTTTCTATTTCCATGCGGCTGCAGTCCCACAGCGATCACGGTGCGGATTCAAATTAGAACCACACTTAAGTATCTTCTCTTCTTCCTCAACCTTTTCTCTTTTCTCTTCCTTCTCCTCAAACAAATAAACATCCACTCTCGTTGATCACTGCGATAGTCCACGTTCAAAGTTCATCAAAGTCTCTGCTGCTTGTAATATTCATCAGCACTCTCTCGTTATCGTACTTACAATCGTTCAACCACACCGCACTTCATTGCAATCATGAAGAATCTTCAATCTATTCTCCCGGTCTTCGGACTTGTCGCTACTGCAACGGCATGGGGTACTGGATGGAATTCTACCGAATCAGTCGTCTGGACCACTGTTACCACAGATATCTATACTACCTACTGGTATCATCCTCTTCCTCGAAACTGACCGAATGTCTGCTAATGGAGCTGCAGCCCAGAGTCAACCACCTTCACCCAAGGAACCAAGACATATACTGCCACTGCCAGTGAGTCTCTTAACATGCTCACCTCGTCCGAGCTAACAATTTGCAGGCCAGACCTTGACCATCACTGACTGCCCATGCACCATCTCCCATACGGTCAAGCCAACCTACACTCCAACTCCTAGTGCCTCCGAGGCTTCTCATCCACCTGAGACCACCAGCACGTACATTCTGCCAACCAAGAACGCCACATGGGTGCCACCTATCTGGATTACAACCACGGAGACAGTCAGCGAGTATACCACTTACTGCCCATCTCCTACATCTGTCGTTCAGGGAAATATGACATACACCGTCACACAACCAACTACCTTGACCATCACCAATTGCCCGTAAGTCTGATTTCAACGCTTCAAATCCATCGGCTGACCCTTGTTCAAGATGTACGCAGACAAAGACCAAGCCAGCTACCACTGTGATTGTTACTGTCGGCAGTACCACAACTTACTGTAAGTTCTCTTATACTTGTTGCTTGTGACAAAAGCTGACGGATATGAAGGCCCTGTTCCAACAACCATTACCACTGGTGACAAGACTTTCACTGTCTCCACTACCGGCTTTGTCACGCTTCCAATCTGCGATACAACTACTGTCCCTATCAAGACAAGCACAATCATCATCGGAACCTCTTCCACGTATTGTGAGTTTGCACCATTTTGTCCGCTGTTGCATCTCTAACAGAACATAGGCCCAGTACCCACCACTATCACTGTTGGGGGCAGCACTTATCCAGTTACTACGCCAGGTACTGTTACATACCCAGTCTATTCCACGACCTTGGTTCCAGACACGACATCTGTTCCAGCAACCACTCCAACTTCCACTCCAGTTCATACTGGTGGTCCATCTTACCCAGTTACCACATTGATTCCAACCACACCAGTTGCAACCAAGAGCTTTGGAACTGTCACTGTTCGTCCAAGTACCACTACCAGTAGTGGACCAATTCAAGTTACTGGCAACGCCGCCCCTATCAACAATCCTGGTTTCGGTGTCTTTGCTGCTGCTGGCCTTGCTGCTATGCTGTTCTAGATTCCTTTCATTTTATTAATAGATATTAATGACGTTATGATGATTATTCAGGTGGGAAACAGCACATTCATTTAGCATTCATATTGCTTTCAAGAGCTGATCAAAGAGATCAAACTATTTTGGGGTCTTATTTTGGAGGTTTCTACACACTACCTAGCTCATGTCTTGCTCGATAGATTTACTTCATAGTACCTTGTCGGATGTCGACTTCAAGCTATGGCTTAGAAGATGTATACTATGTGTGAGCTCAAGTTCAAAGATAATATAATAATCGGATGAGCTCAACAATATGTGTTTTTTGTTATATTTTTGAATGTGCTGAAAACCAACACCCCAATTATTTACAAGGGAATGTGGGTCGTGCAAGAGTTGCCATGCACCTAATACGAGATTGATGCAAGACGAGCACCTAGGAAAAGAAATATTGCCTTGGTGTTTCTCGACGTACATCGACTTACTCAGATAGAACGGGACGGTGGTCCCCTGATATCCACGCGGTTACGCTCAAAGCTGTTCGTGTGAAGATACTGAAGCCGATTCGGGTCTATTGAGTACGGGTGGGAGTTGCTGGCTACTGAGAAAGCAGAGGAATATTCCTGTGCCTTGCATAACGTAAATGGAGCATCCTGAGTGGTGCTACAGCTCGTAAGGCCTACTGCACAAGGTGCATAGTTTGCAACAGGCTAAGGCAGCTGAAGTTGGGGTTTTCATTATACGTAACGAGCGAGTTTTTGCTTTAAGTGTTAGAGAAATTTCATTCGACACCCATCATCTGTTTTGAGCGCAAGAGTTCTATGGTCATTGGTTTCCTACGAGTAATATTTTAATCTTCGTGTGTCAATGAAATCTCTGGATTTTGAATGCTTGATCTTTGCAAGTCGGCTCGAGGATTGCTTGTGGTCTCGGCGAAGATTTGGCTCGACGGCGCATGCGCCACTTTGGAAGAATTCTCCGAAGCCCACGGCTGTTGACTCCCGAGGTCCAATCATTTTGATCAGAACATGGGATGGGTGCATGTGTTGCATGTCGCGATGCGAGGGCACTTTCTTAGGGGTCTTTGGGGGTGGATTTGGAGGTTGGTGGGGGGTTAATGTCTTACCTACGTATCGGTAGATGAGAATGATGGAAATCAAGGCGCTTTTTCCGTTTTCAGCATTTGACCTGATCATGTAAATATCCTGCGAATGATAAACATCGCTATTATTGTCTCCTCTAGGAAACAGATCTTTGATCACATAACGTTTTTGTTCTATGTCTTTATTGATTCTAGCAAACGTGATCGCATTTCGTTTTGTTCATCAATATCCAAAGTTGATCCCATTTCTCTTGGTGAATGTCGCATTTGGAGCAACACAAGTCTGATAACCTCTAGAAGGGCTATACTCTCTATGGCAACCATTTGGACAAGGGTACGTCTAACAAAACTGGTCAATATGTGTTTAGATCACTTGACGAGGGAGGGAACATACCTCGTTATACTGCCATGAGAACAGCGGATCCGTCTCATTCGTCAATATCTGACCTAGCATCGAAGTTTGATACCCAGGAAGCTGGCGAGATTGCTGGAAGACGTCGTAAGAAGAAAGTGTCATGACGCCCCATCCAACGTTGTAGTTATGTTGGATCGTGGTTCCGTAGATGTATTCTGAAATGTTTAGTGATGAGGAAACGCCGGGATTGACAAGACGAACCTTTGAACCCAGACCACCGAATAGCACTCGCGCACATAGGACAAGACTCCGCGTTCGTGTAGATGGATAGCTCTCCCCACGCAGAATAAATCTGAGTCGGAGTCATATTCCGAGCTACAAACACAGCAGTGCAGGCGTTGATTGCTGAGATCTCGCCATGAATGCTAAATGAAATTAGCAAAACTTCACAACTTTAGTCAAACACTTCTTACGTTGGATCACCAGTCCTGAAATTCGCGCCTTTACACACGATCGCATCTGCGGTGTGATTGACAATGATTGTTCCATATGCAGCGAATGGACATGGTCCACTTTGCTCATACAAAGCCTCATTGGCCTATCAACCTATCTTAGTACTCTCGCAGCTGGTAGAGGGACAGGGAAAGCTCACTAATTTCATATACTTGACTCTTGTAGAGTACGGAATGGAGTTTACAGTCAAGCCACTCATATTTTGATCATCATTGGCGACAGTGAAGGCAGCCGAAACAGAGCAAGCAAGAAGCTCCAAGAGGAGAAAGCATTTCGAGGTAAGCATGATGAGAGACAAATCTTCGTAGCGATACTAAATTGAAATCCTAGGTTTAATCTGCTCTTTATACATTTTAGTTTTCGGGTGAACCAACCGATCATGATCCGGAGTCCTATCTACAACCCCACCATTCCCTACGGAAGTGGGATGATTGCCTTGGTAAGAGTCGGTCAAGAAAGAGGATCCCACAATCTTAGCGATTGATGACCCGAATACGAACATCTTTTATGTCTCGTAAAAGGGAAAAGGTGTGGGAAAGCCTGGGGGATTCAAAAATACGAGGCAGGGCTCACAGATGGTCTTCGCTTAGCGAGTTCAAAACGAGGAAGGCAAGGGTTCCAACCACTTCACTTCTCAGTTCAAGGAGATTAGTGGAGTCCGAATCAAACAAAATTAACAGCAATCGCCCTAGATATGACTTTGAGATCAAACATGAATTTTGAATCCATCTTATGGCCTTGCTTAAGAAGAAACAATACATTGACAATTGAGTTCATCTAATGCAGAAATATTTTCAACTCAATGTAACTTTTTCAAATGAGAGCGAAGCAAAGATAGAAACTAGTTCACAGATTGCGCAATATCAAGGTGACTAAACAAAAGACGAAGAATTGGGTTTGAAAAAGGCAGATGAAGGAATTGTTGACCAAACGTCCAACCAAGTCGGCCAATTTCACAAGTTCAATTCAAACATACCCCTCTCTGACAGCACACTCTACTCACTCCTCGTCACCAATCTCTTTCTTCTTGACTGGCGCATCTTTCTTCGCTGCCTCCTCAGCATAAATCTGATTATCCTCATTAACCATTTTCACATATTCAAGCACGTGCTCTGGCACCTCATCCTAAATTGACAAATAGCAAAGTCAGCCACTTCTCGCTCTTTTCACTTATCATACCTTTATCAATCGAATTCAAGAGCTTAGAAGAGAGCTGTCCGTCCACCAAATAATGAAATGCAAGTCACCACAATCCAAGAAAACATCAAGCGCTACACATAAAACAGTACAAAGATAGCAAAGTCAACTCACTACTTGGTTATAAGGCCCTGCAACCGGCTCTCCAAACCTCTCAAAGAGGGGCAACACACCCGTCCACACCTTACCAACCACCTCCTGATCCGCTATATCACTCCTCTCATCACTCGGCACACCCTCTCTCACCTTCGCGCTCCCACTCTCAATGGTCACCTTCAAAATCTGCGTCGATTGCATCTCCGCTGCATTAGGCGGAACTCTCGTATGGCGCCAACGATCCGGCACCACCGAATTCGTGATGAGCTCCATTGCCCAGAGCTTCTCGTCCAGATCTTCGACTAGAGTGGCGTGGCCGAAAAGCACGGCGCTGCGGTAATTGTAGTTGTGGCTATTGGGCGTGAGGGAAAGAACCAGACCGTCGACTTTGGAGGCTGCAATACAGATTGCTAGGCCCTTGTTTGTGGGCGAGGATCGGGCGAGATTCATGATTCGACTTGAGACGTAGCCGTGGAGGTAGCATTCTAAAGGCTCGCCTAGAGATGCTGACGGACGCGAAAAGGAGCCCATTTGCCCAATAAGGGGTAGAATGACGGGAAAAGGATCACTTGGAGAGGGAGTAAAAGAGACATGAAGGACGGGTGTAGTGTTGATTATCGTATGAATTGTTGTTAAATTGTAAACAGCTTATATAGCCTTGTTAGTTCAGTAGTAGAGAAGTGAGATGTGTCTCGTCAACAGCGAAGCGAAATGCAAAGCATACGAAGGGAGGTCTCACCTTGGTGTTTGTACCTATTTACAGTATTATATGCATCTTTCGGGTATTCAAGATTATGGCGTACCATGGCGAGATACTTTTGATACCTCAATTACCTAAGTATACTTCCTTGGTGCGTGCGAGCTCTTCCTTAAGTTCTGGGGAAATTTTCGTCGGATTTTGTTTCTCAGTAACACCTCTTTTGAAAACTATATCGCTTTGGCAGAATCGGTTCTCCTTATACATGAAGTCTCACATATCCAACTCACAGCTGGCTTCAAAGGCACTAGGCTCCAATGCGCAAGTCCATCCGAGTTATCTTTGTGTATCAAGCCACCCCCACCGTTGGGATATACCTATCAGTGAGCTGCCATTAATACTGTTATTTTCCCAATGATGCGAGAAGGACTTCTCGCAAAGGTGCTATCCTTGCTTTTTATCTCTCCGATGACTTGCTCGGTCAGAAAGCGGTGCTAATATTGGCTGAAATGAGGCTGCAAGAAGCTCTCCCAACATTGAGGCCATAGTGTTGCAGTACTTCGAGTAGGGCACTGAACGCCGATCCACCAGCTATGACGAGAGTGGATTTGTAAAAATGGGTATCAATTCTACAATCATCTTATCATTATAGTTGTTTTGACCACTATATCACCCATCCTCATCACTGACTTCAAGTCGCACCCTCACTTCCCTGACCAATGCCTTCGCTTCCTCTACTTCAACACCATCCTGGCATAACTCTGTCGCCAATTGCATCGCCCTTGTGTAGTCGCGATTCCTCATTGCGAACTTTGCTAGCCACATTCTAGCTTTTGAAGTGGCAGCTGTAACTCCAGTGCCAGTTTCATGCCCACCACCGCCTCCTGTGATTCCACTTGGCCTTGACTCATCATCTGATGAGGTTGAGTCTGCATGAATGTTGATAATTGAAGAATCCAAGTTATCCGCAGCGCCCTCTTCTTGAGCAACACACATCTCCATGTATGCTCTGGCCTCCACTTCATCCTCCATTCGCTCGTACATTCCAGCAATCTGAAGTAGGATTTCCGGATCCATAGCCCCTCCACGTTCTCTCCCGCCACTTCCAAAAGAGCTGCCAACACCAGCATCATAGTAGCTGTCCGCAAGTAGAGCTCTTTTAAGTGCTTTGATACCCTCAAGATCACGGCCCATCTTTTGTAAACACGAACCAACAGCCATCCACATCTTGCCATCCCAAGGTCTCAATCCGGCGGCTCGTTTGTAATACCACAACGCGTAAGCATGCATTTCCAAGACCTCGTAAGTCTGACCTAGACCATACCAGGCTCTGTAATCTCTTCTATTGACATCTACTGCTCGTCGATATGATTCGATTGCTGCATGCGTATTCTTCAATTCCACGTACTCATGTCCCATCAACGTCCATGCACTCAAACAGGATCGATCCAGAGTGAGTGCTCGTCGGAAATATGACACTGCTTTCTCGTGTGACGAGAGAAGTGAGTAGTAGTTGCCAATTACAACGCACGACTCGGGCCGAAATTTGTCTACTGAGGAGCATAAATGTGCTAAGAAAGACAATTTAGGACGCAAGTTCATAACGTAAAGTATATTTGAATAGTGATCGAGAGAGTCGAGTCGATGTGGATGAAGGGCTAAGAGGTGGCTGAAATGAGAGTCTGCCGTCATGAAGTCTTTGGTGTGATAGGCGAGTAGAGCACGGCATGTTAGGAGGAAAGGGCTCGTTGGGAAGATAGACAGAAGCTGGTCTAAAGAATTGGAGAGGTTAGGCGTAGACTGATATAGCTCGAGAGATGTGTGAAGGTGAAATATGAAGGACATAATATTCTGTGGGAGGTGTGGAGCTATTCGATTAAGCTGGAAATATTAGTTAAAGGGAGCTCAGAACATTACTGGTGACTTACATCCTCTACCCTTCCAATTAAAGACGTCATCTCGAGCCAACATCCCCAGTGCATTGGGTACAAATGTATGCTTCGCACAAGCCATCGCATGGCCTCTTCTTCATTCTTGTCCTTGGCCAGAACCATGCCATATCTTGTAGCAAATTAGCAAGACATCGCAGAATGAACAATGTCACCTACAAGTATTCGAGCCAACCCTGACTACCCAAGACTTCACCATTCTCGTTGGACCTTTCCCGAAACCAAACCTCTAGAAAACGACTTATCACGATCAACTGTTTGTTGACCGTGCTCCCTCCGTCTTGTGGACCCATCACCATTTCAGTATCCTCATCCTTCTTTTTCTCGCCCGACATAAATTTCGCATATAGCGCAAGAAATAAACTCTTCTGGCTGACCCTAGGCATAGGTGGTGGCATTATCCCACTTGATCTTGTAGACGGGACCTTTCCCTTTCCCTTTCCTTTCGGTGTCGATGATGCATTTTGGGGTCCTTTTGTTGACGACGCCGAAAGTATGCCAGATAGTACAGTGTCCGGCAAAAATACAGCAGAGCAACGATCGTATTCGCGGCAGTCAAAGAAAGATTTCGCGAGGAGGTATTTATTGATCTCTTTGGATTCTAGCAGGGCTTCATCCACATCCAAGTTTCCTGTAACCACAATAGGCGGTAGGCCATCCTGAGGTACCTCGGTCATCTGCGAATCCTCTGGCTCCTCATCATCTGCGGCTGGAATGGATGTCAAAAGCTCGGCAGCCCTAGACACAGTGTCAGAATTGCGCAAAAAAGTTATTAGCATCCCCATACCATTTTGCAGATTGATATAGACACCTTTCTGAGCACTTGACCACTGCCTCCTGCAAAGCTGCCCTTAGCTGGGCGGTTTCTCTCTCACTCAATGCCATTCTTGCCCGAAACTTTCTGTATCCATGAATCTGTCAAACAAGCCACGTCGCAGATGGTCGGAGTAAGTATCAAGTGGACTCTTATGGGTTCGTTGGTACAGAGAGGTGGAAGCTGTTCTGGTAGATCGTCACTGAGAAGTCGCGACTGGACGCGTTCACTTGGCTTTGCTTATTGAAAGCTGTGAGCTGTGGTATTTCTATATACGCACAAACGCCGTTGGAAAAAAGTGCTAGGAGAGAAAGTGTTTTCGTCTCTTCAAAGACTGCATATATTCGCATGTAGCAGAGGGAGTTGACGTAGCAATATATGTCAAGATAGAGTTCAACTAGAAGACATTCAGTGCGTCCCAGCGTCCCAGCGTCCCTCGTCCCATCATCAACAAGGTCCCTCCCCTTCCCGCATCACCCCTGTTCCTGCCCTGAGTTTTGGGAATTCACCCCACCATCCGCCAACCCTCACCGCCTCCAACCCCCCCTTTTGCCTATTGTGTACTTTTTTGAGATGAGGAAACACCAACACTAACAGTACGAATTCAACAAGTGTGACTTGGTCCCACCTTGAGTTCAAAGTTAAAAACGATCCTCCAGCCCTACTCTCTACTTCAACCCAAGTCAATCAAATCTAGACATCAACATGGCTAAAACTACCACTCTCAAGGAGTTCGAAGCTGTTTTCCCCAAACTCGTCGAAGACATCCTCGACCATGCAAAGCAATGCAACCTCCCCGCAGAGTTTGTAGCGTGGTACAAAGCTGTACGACCCTCTCATTATTACTTTTAGAGCCCTACTGACCGAAATCTAGTCATTGAATGCAAACACCATCGGTGGAAAATGCAATCGCGGCATGTCTGTCCCAGACTCAGTCTCCATGCTCCTCGAGAAACCCCTCACCGAAGAACAATATTTCCAAGCAGCCACCCTAGGATGGATGACCGAGCTTCTCCAAGCCTTCTTCCTCGTGTCGGACGACATTATGGATAGCAGTATCACACGCCGTGGAGCACCCTGTTGGTACAGGCAGCCCGCTGTAGGAATGGTGGCTATCAATGATGCCTTCATGCTGGAAGCTGGAATCTACATCCTGTTGAAGAAATATTTCCGATCTCACCCCGCTTACGTAGACCTCATGGAGCTTTTCCACGAAGTCACATTTCAAACCGAGCTCGGCCAATTGTGCGACCTGCTCACCGCACCAGAGGAGAAGGTAGACTTGGACAATTTCTCCATGACCAAATACCAATTCATCGTCATCTACAAGACTGCTTACTACTCCTTTTATCTCCCAGTAGCACTAGCATTATTCCAGCAAAATATTGCTACACCCAAGAACCTCAAGCAATGCGAAGACATCCTCATCCCGCTTGGCGAGTATTTCCAAATCCAGGACGATTACCTAGACAACTTTGGTCTGCCAGAGCACATTGGAAAGATTGGTACGGATATCATGGATAACAAGTGCTCATGGTTGGTCAACCAAGCCTTAGCGATCGTCACACCCGAGCAGCGCAAGGTGCTGGAGGAAAACTACGGCCACAAGGACAAGACGAAGGAGGCCAACGTTAAGAAACTGTATGAGGAGCTAAAGCTAGAGCAAATCTACAAGGACTACGAGGAGAAACGTGTAGGTGAGATCCGAAAAATGATCTCGGAGGTAGATGAGTCGGAGGGATTGAAGAAGACTGTGTTTGACAGCTTCTTGGCCAAGATCTACAAGCGAAGCAAGTAAGCTTGCTTGTCTGATAAGATTTCACGACTGGATGGAAAGATTACACGGATCATGGGCTAGAATTGATTGTATGCGCATAGGAGCATAGTTTCAGCGAGTTCTGACCACTTTATGATAGAGCTAGAGTGAAGCTCCATGAGTTAAAATACCCATACTCGCTTTGCGTCGCGTCATAATACATAGATAATTTGGTTGTTCTTACGATCTATTCGTGTTTTGCGTGAAATGACTTGTGACCCTCTGATCAAAAATTCGATTCATATGAATCCAATTGAGATTCGAGTTGTCGTGTAATCTTAATTTCATTTCCCACATCATCTCATGAACAAATAGGTATGCACCTGTGACCATCGCTTGTGCCAAATCCAGTCAGCACATTCATATCACCAAAATACACATACACACATACACCGGACGCCAACCTCTCTACGCTCTCAGCCAAGAGAAGTCTACATTAAACCACCACCACCACCACACATTCACGCACCACTTCTATAAACCTGACTGCCCTGCCCTCGAATAGTAATCGTATCCCTCCTTTGCAGCACCGTCAACGCTCGCTGAAGCGCCTGCTCACTAAAACCCTTCCCTTCACACAGCTCTCTCTTCAGGGTGCCCAAACTTGTACTCCAACCAATTGGGAGCCTCTTCTTCAGCTCCTCCTCAACCTTGTTCGTCTCCTCGTTTAGCTCTTTGCTGCCTTGGCCGGCACCCATCTTCACAGCGTCCATGGTGGAAGCCAAGAACAAGCGAATGGCTTCGTCGACGTGCTGCTCAGATGCGATGGCTGAAAGGGAGAGCTTGGCGAGCGACTCTGTGATTCGGATTATAGCTTCCAGCTGACGGACTGTGATGGGGATAGAGGATCGCACATTGGCTTCGAGTTCGGCAGCATGCACTTGTTTGCGGATGGAAACGAAGTGGGAGGAGAGCTTTTCAGCGGCTTCAGGGGAGAGGCGGGGTGCACAGCGTCTGGGGGTTGTTAACATCAATCTCGGTCATGGCCTTGTTAATACCGAAAGAAATGATGTGAGCTAACTTACGACTTGCAATAGCTGACATATCTTTTCATCTTCTCCACTGAAATCTCAGCCTCAGCTTGCTCCTCTACACCACGACCACCCATATGAATGCCCATAACGTGCTTAGCAATTTTCTCATCTCTCGCCCTATCATGGTCGTCTTTGACAATAAAGATCATGTCGAAACGGGACAAGATGGTAGTCTGGAAATCAATATTCTCGCCAGGTGATTTGAGGTCGTCATATCGACCGAAAATAGGATTGGCAGCTGCGAGTACTGAAGTTCGAGCGTTCAGAATGGTGGTGATTCCTGCTTTGGCAATTGAGATTGTTTGCTGTTCCATGGCTTCGTGGATGGCTACTCTGTCCTCATCTCTCATCTTATCGAACTCATCGATACATACCACACCTCCATCTGCTAACACCATAGCTCCTCCTTCTAGGTAGAATTCTCTGGTGGTGTGATCTCGCTGAACGGATGCTGTGAGACCTGCTGCTGAGGAACCCTTTCCAGATGTGTAAATGGCGATTGGGGCGACTTTCTCGACGAATTTTAATAATTGGGACTTGGCTGTTCCCGGGTCACCAAGAAGGAGGACATTAATATCACCTCGCAATTTCATACCGTCAGGTAATATCTTTTTGGACCCACCAAAGAGAAGACATGCAATTGCCTTCTTGATGTCTGCATTTCCATAAATGGAGGGTGCAATACAGTTTGCGAAAACGGTATAGAGGTCAGGTCTCCTGCTCATTTCTAGAAACTCTTGTTCCTCTTCCTCTGAGAAGATTGCATTTCCCTTGGCCGTATGATCGACATCGCTATGAATTCCTACAGCTCTGAGATAGGGTGTGCGGATAGCTACTGCGGATGTGGTACTCGAGCCTTTCGATTGCTTCGTCTGATATATGGAAAAGATACCGGTGACCATGCATCGAGATCCTGGGACAACCCGATTTGTGAGGTACCGATCCGTAGAGATGAGAACGTGACGGGGAAGTTCTCCAACCGGGACTTGATCGGGGGCTTCTTGAAGCTTGATAATCTGTTGATCCACAAACTGTGAACTTTCGTGCACTACTACATATGGATCCATAGGACACTGTTGGTCTCCTGGCATCCTTGTCCTGTCACATACTCTAGGAAGAGAAACTCCAGCAAAACCACCCGCTACAGGAAGGACTTTTGTTTGGTGACAATTCCTGCATTGAATATGTAACGCTGTGGCCTTTGATGATAACACTGATGCACCAATGACAATGCCAGGCACTCTAACAAGGTGAGAAATAGTAAGCGCATCGAGCTGTCGAATCGAGATCTCGCCTGCTGTGGAGTGAAGAAGAAGCTGATGTTCAGGGAGGTAAATATCCTTTTGTGAGGGGTAAACAATGCGCCTGGTGCAGCTCTTAAGGGCAGATTCGAACTATGACTGTTAGAATATGGTATCGTAAGCACTGCTAGTAAGACTAACCAGCGGGATGATCTCTGCGGGTTCAGTGGTGAGTCGGTGTGCCAGTTCTTCATTGAATGAGATCAAGTGCCCCACATCAACATCGCAATAATACTGTTTGAGCAACACATTTTCGCGTATCTGATCTCTACAAAGTTGTTAGCCATGATAGTTGAGTCGTTTAAAAGTTCGCATACCTGTAAATGAATGCATTATCCAGGCGAAACTGAAGAATAAATTGCTCCAACTGTGATTGTATTTGACCTCGTGTGTCGTCGTTGTCGTACTCGGGCGGAAGAACACTTAAAGAGTACACGGATTGCCTATCCATCGTATGTGCTGTCTGAAATCCGACTTGTTGTTTCAAGAGAGTTGACGCGAGCTTTTGACTGTTGTTGCTGTTGCTGTTGCTATTGACAGAATTGAGGGGGATACCAAAGAGAACGCGTCTGAATCAGAAAAGGAGGTTTGACGCGTCAAAGTTCGCGTCAGATGCTAAAGTGCTTGCAGGAAGACACCCTACTAGCTCCATCGGCACGGGCAGTGGCTAGTACCTACTGTTAACCAATAACGTGGCACAATGAAGCCTGAGCCCGGAGCCTGAGTGAGGTTGTTCAGGTCAATCCTGAAGGCTGAGAGAAAGCCCTCGCTCACGATTCAACCACACATCGACCACAATACAACTACACTATTAATGCAACAATAATACAATAGAATTTGTACCAGTATCACCAATTCCAGGAGCACTCTCTGCAGCCTTCACATGCAAGCCCCTTTTCTTCAGCGATGATACCCCGATAGCGATTACATATCTCAACAAAGAGTGTCCATACACAAAGGTCCGCGTGGCCAAATTCTTCAGGACGTCACTCTACAAAACCTACGGATACTAGAATTAGCTTTGAAGATATCCGAGTTTAATTCGACTAAGGGGAGAGTCGGTGGTTGTTGAATTGCAGAAGCGCATACGTCGCAATAAAGCCGGAAAATAATATAACCATGTCTTCGCAGGCCCCGCGGCAGTCCGTCGATAGTCTCTCACCCATATCGCCTTATCCATATCGAGGCGAATATCCATTCCCAAGGTCAGCAGATGTGCAGGAAGCTATGGAGGTAGGGAAAGTGCTGACTGTTTGAAGGCCAGGCTCGAGTGGGAGATTCTCAGCTAGACGAGGATCGACTGCAAGCTCCATACACTCTATAGGTGGCACATTGGATACAGCCTCTAATTTCCATGGGATGAATGAATCGAGTCAGAATGGTGAGTCGAGTGGAGGCATGATAGCTCAAGACGCTGATATTCTACAGCTATTTCTACGCTTCTCCAGCCACCCATTGTGCGAACAGGTCTTCTTCCGCATACGGCGGCGCCGACATCAAGCGCACACAAGCCTCCTACAGCACGAGACATCCCTCCTGTTACCTTGACCAACATACGCCATGTAGACCCATCCGAATTTACACCGTACCTCACACAGGTAGGGGGCCTGTACAACGCATTGCAGCGAGCGAGAGATAGTGAGGAGGACGGTGGGACCCAGTTGTTGAGAAAGAATAATAAGATAGACGACTTTTCTGATATTCTGGAGCTGGACACCAAGACAAGCGCGAAGAAACCTAATCTTTCCCGGCAAGCATCACTTGCATCTTTAGCATCGTCAATTGAAGTCCCTACCGTAAAGCGAAGAACAAGTGGTGGCCCAGGAAGACGTGCAGCACATGTTATAACCCCGTTATCAACCATACCAAATGTTTATTTCGAGGAGGATTTTCATCTCGAGAATCCTCGAACTTTCGATGTTGTTAGTGAACGCTCCGAGGTAGTGAGGCCTGTTCCTGGATCTCCGGATGAAAAAAGAACTGGCAATGGGAGTGTCTTAGGTCCGAGGAAAGCTCTTGCGACCAATGCCATACTACAGGAGAAATTATCTTGGTATATGGATACTATCGAAGTTCATCTAATATCATCCATATCGACAGCATCGACCTCATTCTTTGCAGCTCTAGGCTCGCTAAGGGAGCTTCACTCCGAAGCTGCTGATTCCGTAGATCGGATCAAGGCATTAAGAAAGGAGCTTGAAACACTCGATGAAGAAATGGCGATCGGGGGACTCAACATTACGAACAAAAAACGACGACAAGAGAATCTGAGGAAGCTTAGTGATGCTGTACAGCAATTGAAACAAATTGTAGAAGCAGTTTCAAGTTGTGAGAGCTTAGTGGATGGTGGAGATGTCGAGAAAGCTCTCGACGCAATAGATGCATTGGAAAAACTTATTGCTGGAGAAGACACAAGCAAATCGAGGGAGAATCAGAGTCGTTTACAGGACCTCAGAGGGGCAACGGCATTGCAAGGCGTCAATAACGATCTCTCCACTTTGCGGTCACGAATTGGCAGGGAGTACGAAACGAGATTCTTGAGTTGTCTCATGAATGATCTCAGGCATCACGTTGATTCTGTTTCTACAAGGGACACATTGCAAAGGTGGAGTAACTCGTCTCAACGATCGAGGGGAAATCACAATCGAGAATCGTCGTCCTTCCCAGCTTATTTAGCAATGAGTGACGAGCTCAGGGCCGAGCTTATGGCCAATTTAGGTGGATTACACAGGGCAAAACATACATCACCAGCCACCACAGCATTCAGAGAAGCAGTCTTACGAGAAGTGCGAAACATAATACGAAGGCCTTTACCAGCTTCCAATGAGGATGATGCGGACTCTATGATATCTGTGTCAACAGTGGGAACGGCGAAACAGAAAACACAGCAAGAAAAATCTGTGATTTTGGCTCGAAATCTGAGGACATTAGAGCCAGAAGATGCGGAGGAGCTTCTGAAGAAGACATATATTGGCGTTGGTGAAACTCTAAGAAGACTGGGGACACAAGTTAAGATGCTGCTGGATGTTACCAGCACACTTGGAGAGCCAACCTTAAACGGGCTGAGGTCACCTCCAAGAAGTCCGAATATGGCAGCAATTGATGGACGAATGCAGCTTGGTGCGCCAAAGGGGATCTCAAGTCAAGAAATCCAAGAGGAAATGCATCAGACCTTGGACATGTCAAATCTTCTTGGCCAGGCCGTAGATATCGCACAAGAAAAGATCGTGAAGGTTTTACGAGTAAGGTCGGAACAAAGTACGCATCTTTCCGTGGAGAATTTCCTGCGTTACTTTACTCTAAACCTATTGTTTGCCAACGAGTGCGAGGCAGTATCAGGTCGGAGCGGAACGGCGCTCAAAAATGTCGTGAATGGTCACATCAAGGACTTTGTTCGCCAACATGGTGAAGCTGAACGACAAGCATTAGCGACCGGAATGGAGGCGGATCCTTGGAATGCCAAAGATTTCACAGACGATGATAAAGAGCAGCTCAACCGCATATTGGCAGCAAGCATGGAGGATGCAGAAGTGTGGACATCTAGCAGTAGGATATGGAACCCAGCTTCGACAATAGCGCCGAAACCAGCACTCAGCAGCCTCAATCTCAATCTCACTGTCCAAGCAAATGGGAACTCAGGAACATCAACTCCATCGATTGCTGCTGGGAAGGCCACCACTCGAGCAGCAATCATTGAAACCGAATCTTTCTTACTGCCAGTATCTGCCATCCTGTGTCTCCACGGTCTTTCGTCCTTCCTTCATCTGAACACAGGTATCCCATCCATGACATCTGAAATCGCCACTTCCATAGTATCATACTTGACGCTCTTCAACTCCCGTTGCACACAACTCATTCTCGGAGCTGGGGCCACTCGGTCAGCAGGCTTGAAGAATATCACTACAAAGCATCTTGCACTTGCAGCTCAAGCACTCTCTTTCATCAGCAGCTTGATTCCTCACATCCGTGAATTTGTTCGCCGTCATGCAGGATCTGGCTCGGCAGTATCTGCCCTGATGGGCGAATTTGATAAAGTCCGCCGAGCTTATCTTGAACATCAGCAATCAATCTACGACAAGCTAGTTGACATCATGGCTGGCCGTGCTGTAGCACATGCGAAGGCCATGAAGCTAATTGATTGGGAAATCTCGAGGGATGGTGTTAACACATACATGGAGACTCTCACAAAGGAGACGGGTACCTTGCACCGAGTACTAAGCAAACATTTGCCCGAGATGACTGTCATGATGATCATGGAGCCTGTATTTAAGGCCTACAAGGAGCAATGGAGCAAGTCATGGGGTGAAGTTGTGCTGGGAAGTGAGGGTGCAAAATTACGGTAAACACAATTACTTTCTCAATCTAGGAGCCCTTACTAACATAACAATAGGATGCTTAGAGATGCGGAGCACTTCAAGGCGAAAATAGGAAGCGTCGACGGCGCAGGTGATACAGGAGATTATCTTATCAAACTGGTCAGGGACAAATCCATCCCCAAAGCTCAACCAGTAAGCTCATCAGGACCTTCACCTCCACCTTCAGGAGAAACGGTTGCGAATGGGAAAACTAGTAGTGAGGCCAACGGCACAGGGAAGGTATATGACGGCACGAATGGGACGAAAGCATAAGGCGGAGGCGTTGACTTGGACATATGGCGTTATGAGTGAGCTAGTTCTTGAGATAGAAAGGTGCATGTCAGGTGTAAGTGTCTGTACAGTACGGATACCACTATTGTATATTCGGAGAGAACCAAGTATAGAAAGAATGATTCTGGTTTAATGCTCTCGAGAATGAGGGAAGAAACGCACTTTCTCCATTGATCAGAAATCAAATGACCTTGTGCATCGACATCAAGAGTCAAGGCCAAAGCTCTATGTTAGTGCAGATCACCTTGACAGTTGTCCATTTCAGATTAATCCCTTGTGTGCAAAGCTTCAACATCACCCAAGAAGTTATAGCCACCTCTTGTCGTGTCCCACCAGCCGAACAAAAGATCCTTTCCGTCCAATCAAAATGGCAAACACAAGACACCTCCCGTGTCGTAGTAGATGCTCCACAATATCTGGTCATACATTTCTCCTTTTATCTCGCCAGCCTCTCTTAAACCCTAACAAGTGGTGAATATATATACAACAACTACATATATGATTCAAGCAATAAGGTAGTGAGTGTATTGACATATCCTGTATTTTCTTACTCTTCACCACGGAAGGATTAGTTCCGATATCGATTGTCGGAGAATTCCCTGCGAATGAATTCTGTTTAAAGCAGACGGACGTGTGAAAGTGATTAACCAACATTAGTATCAATCAGTGAGCTCTTCATGCTTTATACATCCTCGAATCACTTCTTCCCACCCCCAATTAGCCCAACCCTCTCTTCATCACCACCAGAACTGCCCGCTCCCTCTCCGTCAACAATTTCTCCATCTTCCATACTCCCATCCAAGCCAGTACTCTCCATCCTACCCAAAACATCTCCTCTACCCTCCTCGTTACAAACATCCTCTCCATCTTCATCAAGTGCATCAGCACAACACCACCCCTGACACATCTCCACAGCCTTAACAACCACCTGGCCACCAAGCATGCCAAACACAGCGACGACTAAGAGCGGCGCGGCAAGAACCCATCCAACAGACTCCAAAAGGACCGTTTCTCTAAATACCCACCAGCCCTTCGTCCTACGCTTCCCAAACAGATCCTTAAACAGCAGTCCCCAAGCGCCCAGGCCGATGCTCGCGAAGACGGCAGGGATACAAAAAAGTACCCAGTAACAGATCGAGGTTGGTGTGTCGTGTAGCGGACCCCAGACGCAGAAGAGGATGGATTGAATGGTGAGAGAGAGGAGGAAGAGTGATGTTAGCGAGGCGAGGAGGGAGGCTGTGCCGACTACGAAGCAGTGTGCGGCTGATTTCTTGGGGGTGGTTTTTGTAGTGGTTAGAGACGTTGCTGCTTCTGCTGGTGCTGTGGATGCTGGTGTTGTGGATGTTGAAGCCAGAGGTGGTGCATAAGGAGGTGGTTCTTCGCCATCCACCAACCCCATGCTTAAACCCATGCCTAACTCGAGATCTCTTTCCTCAGCAACTGGCTTAGGTATGGCCGTCGTCTCTCCACCTTCTACTGTTTCTGTCGCCATCGTTTCCAGCTGTATGCCCTCCTCTTCAGGCTTCTTCGTCTCTTCAGGCGCAGGAGGCAGACATAACCTAACTATCTGTGTCATACTAATGCTTAGTGCGAAGAACGTGATGAAGAGGAACAGCAAAACCCAGCCGTGGTCTCGCAGCGGCGCGAAGAATAGTGCGTATTGATGGCATTGTCTGAGATCAGGTTCTTTCTTTGCTCCTCCTTTCAAGAAGGCAGCTGCTTCCTTTTGGATGGCATCGAGGTGATCATTTGTCATATTGACCTTGATTTTTATCGATTCAACGGGACAGTATGCTTTATCTTTGTTGCTATCGCGCGAAGAGCTGTTGTGAGGTGATGGCCTGCTGACTTAGGCGGAGTGTCGTCGTCCTCGCTAAACCCGTCGTAAAAAGAAGGTGCACAAGTTAGGAAAGACTCTTTCGATTACAGAGAGATGATCCCAAAGTATAAGAATCGTAGAACAAACTACGCTAATTAAATCGAGGCTGAAAATAACGGAAGTGCAACAAATACAGAAATGAGGGGAAAGCGGGCTCATTTGCAGGTCAGCATGCCAGCTTGTGATGCTGCGCCCTCAACCCGCATGAGGGCATTCCCAATTGGACAGGACGACTTGACAGGCAGTTCAAAATCAGCCTCAGCCATCTGCCTACTGACGAGACTCAGCCCTACAGCACAATGATGAGGCCTTTCTGATTGATATCTGACGACATAAACTACTGGGCTAGCAGAGTTTCAAACAAAAAGATGCAAAAAATCGTGGGTTTATCGAAAACCATAGGGTTCTTAAGCTAGAGACATTCATGTCACCAGCATGATCTCACAGCCACCCAGACACACAGAGTAACATCGATTGGAGTAAATCATTCATGATCTGAGCAGACGAACTGCTTCCTCAGAGTCCAAACAGCTCTGTATCTACTTTATCATACAGACGCCAAATTTCTTTCGGCGATGAAGCTGACAAAAACTGGACGGGCATTCCCCATAATCAAAACAGCCCACATAGTTCCTCAACCCGAGTTTTCCTTTTGTGTATCTTTGGCAGAATTATGCCATTCGGGTCTTGCCCTTCGTCACAACCACGGTAGAGTTTTGCATTATCTGTATATTTTACCCATTAACCAGTCATCTCAACAGCCTTTGAGATTGCTACCTCAACACCAGCAGCTGGTGGAGCAACTTGTAGCCTCTTCGCTTCCCGATCAGCAGCTTCACCCTCCGGACCTCGCTTCTTTTCTTTGTCTGCCTTAGTGGTTGCATCTTTCTGCGCTTGACGACGGGCTTCTTTGTCTTTTCTCTCGTTCTCCTTGCGAAGTGCTTTGGATTCAAACTCATGCCAGTCACCCTCCAGCTGTGCAAGTCTATAAATTGTCAGCATCCATTGAAAAGACAGTTAAGGTACCGGAAACTTACTCTATAGCTTGCTTGGGTTCCGGTGACTCAGTGGTAAAGTAAGGGTGCTCTAAAACATCTGAAGCCGAAGGTCTCTTGACAGGATCATATTGAAACATGGCTTCCAAGAGTTCGAAAGCGTGAGGCGTGACTCGATCTCTGTACTTCTCTGCAAAGACATTGGGCCTACGAGCTGTAGGTCTGAGAAGTTCGAACCATGCCATATCCACCAGTCCAGGCCAATCGGCCTTGTTTGGTGTTCCAAGCACAGCATAGATTTTCTCAAGTTGACTTATCTCACCTCCATCTCCAGGAAAGATAGCATGCCTGGTGAAGATTTCGACCAAGACACAAGCAGCACTCCAAATATCCACAGCAGGTCCGTACTGCGTCTCGCCAAGCAAAAGCTCCGGAGATCGATACCAGATTGTGATGACCCGATTGGTATAATCGAGTTGTCTTCGCTTGGCGTAAAATCTTGCTAATCCAAAATCTGCGAGCTTCAATTGCCCTTCGTTACTGACCAGAATATTTGCTGCTTTTATGTCCCGGTGCAGGACGCCACGGCGATGAAGATAATCCAGACCTTCGAAGAGTTGCTTGGCTAGGTGCTTTTTGTGGCAAGCTTCAAGCTTGAAACTGGGGTGATTAAGCAAACCAGTAAGATCATGAGACAAGTATTCGAAAACCATAAAACAGTCGTTCTTTTCCACCATCACCTCCTTGAGGTTGACGATATTCGGGTGCTTTAATGACTGAAGCAGTTTGATTTCTCGTACTGCTGTCACTGGGAAACCATCTCGTTCGCCTTCCATACGGATCTTCTTCAATGCCACCATGCTCTTGGTATAAACATGAATTGCTTTGAAGACTTTCCCGTAAGTGCCAGATCCGACAACCGACTCGTTACCAGGCTTGCGATAATACACCGAGTCGGACTTTTTGAAGTCGTCTTCGAGTGAGGGACGGGGTTTTGCTCGCTTCATGATTTTCTTGACCTTTCGCGTAGTTGGGGCAGGTGGCTCGGTTCTGAAATCTTGTCTACGAGCTGATGCTGGCTCTGTTGGAATCGCTCTTGGTCCTCTAGGTCGATCAGGACTTGTCTGAACAACATTTCGAACCGAGGCAGCATTAAGTTTCTGTGATATCTCGGGTTTGGGAGCTGTGGGAATAGCCTTCGAAGGACCTTTGAAAGCAAAGCTGAACCTGGAAGAATTTTGTTGGCTTTGAGGACCTGTGGGTGGAGGTCTACTTGGAGGCGGCATCTGCTCTTCATCCTTTTTCTTGCTTTCCTCTTTATCTTCTACCCGTAATTCCTTGGACGGTCGGAATAGATCCTCTGCATCTTCCTCCTCTTCTTGCTGAGCAGGAGGTTGAGGTTGAGGAGTTCCATGATTGGAACCTTGCTGGCTAGGAAATTGTGGTTGAGGCGAGGCGTGCTGTGGAGTGACATTGCCTGGACTGTTGTGTATTCCACGACCTACTCCTGGCGTTATGTTGGCGTTCCAATGGTTACCAAAATGGCCACCACGTCCACCTCGATGGTCGCCGCGACCGCCCCTTTGGATGAAGTTGTTGCCTCTGAAATTTCCTCGACCACCTCGGAAGTTTTGTTGGGAGTATGTTTGGTTCATAGGCCCAGTCGGCGCTTGATATGGGGGTGATTGGGCTTGATTGTTGTAAAACTGAGCTTGCGGACCGGTAGGCGTTGCATAGCCTTGCTGTGGCTGTTGGTAATTTTGAGGATATTGCCTGTGTTCGAATCAGTTTCAATACTACTACACTACGAGAAGATGTACTTACTGTGGAGGAGAGTACTGTGGCTGCTGTTGTTGCTGCTGCTGTTGCTGAGCACCCCAATTACCTCTTCCAGCAGAGTATGGAGATTGGGCTTGTGGTGAACCATGATAAGAGCCAGGATGAGACCCAGGGGTCATCTGATGTTGGGGAGACTGAGAATATTGCCTTGGGTCAACTTGCATCGGCTGGCTGTATTGCTTCAGTGGAAAAGCTGCCGCCATAGGATTGTTGTTGGGATAGCCATGTTGCTGACCACCATAGTAACCTCGTCCAGCCATTTTTTCGGATTTTACTTCAATACTGTTGGCACCCGAAGCGGCGCCAGGTGGTGGTCGTGCTCCCTTAACCTCAATACTATTGGCACCAGAAGCCGATGGAAACTTCTGACTCTTGGACTTCGAATTTCCTGATCTATACTCTTCAGCCCTTGAGGCTCTGCCACCTCTCTCCCGCCTTGGAGATTGACCTCTGGAACCTCTCGGGCCGGTAGGGGCACCTGGGGATGCGTTACGAGATTCACCTGAATGCTCGTATCGGTCAACGAGTGGAGATCTCCGGCGGGCTTGAGGGGATCTGTCTTTCGTCTTTTCCTTCTCCTCCTTCTCTTCAAATATATCCTTTGCACGAGGCGGAACTGGTGACCTCTCACGACGCCTTTCGGAATCTCTTGCCGGGGAACGATTTCGTTTGGAAAAGCTATCTCGGCGATGGTTAGAACTGTCACGGTGAGATTCAGTCCTGCTGCGACGGGGACTCGGTGACCTGTTTCGCCTCCCACTTGTGCCTCCCTCTCGATTTCTAGATTTACCCTCCGATCGCGTATCTGATGGCCCACGTTCGGATGATCGTTTACGTGCTGGAGGCGGAGTTATATCTCGTCGCTTTCTTTCCTGGCGTGATGATGCCACTGACCCTCCCTCCCCACGCGACCGACTACGCGATGAAGCCTTTCTCGATTTTTTGTGATGACTGCGTGATGGCGACGGGCTGCGAGATTTGCGACGTTTACTGGATGATGGTGAATGATGGGTACCAGTATGTTTCGGCCTGTCAGATCCTCGTGTGTCCAGCAATTCTCTTCCTCGGTTTCGTTCTCGAACCTCCTCTCTCGAATCTCTGATGGGTGATCGTGAATGTCTGCGTCTGCGATCACGGCTGCGATTTCTCTCCCTTTCCCTATCTCTATCCCTATCCCTCTCTCTCGGTCTGTCGTCCCTGGGCGATATAGGCCTTGATTTGACAGGTGTGCGGTCTCTAGGCTTCAATTCCCTCTCTCTTTCCCGGTCACCTTCTGGACGACGCGAAGTAGGGGATCGCGATCTTCTTTGGCGGCTGATTCCTCGATCTACTCTACCTCGGTCTCTGCGATCGTCTCCGTGGCTCCAGCTGTCTTTCATTTCGACATCCCGAGGGCGAGAAAGTTGTGGCATCTTGATGGTCGTCTGTTGGAGTATCTGAAAAGCGAGCCCAGAGATGGCCGATGCTCTTTTGGGTTTAGCGCCGAAGCCCTGATTGTGTAGGATGAATAAGGAGATAGTGTCGAACAGCAAGAGACATAAAGCAAAGAATATGCAACGCAGTCCAACATGAGAAAGAGAATAATAGAATAGCAAACCAATCCCGCTTGTCTTTCCTTCAATTCCACAACGATCAGCTTACCGTGTTGTCTGTGTGATGTCGACAGATTTGAGGTTCAGAACTTGAGCCTTGAGCCCCCAGTCACTATTTCCAGCGGCTTTCCGCTCGTACCCTCCACTGTATTCGGAAGAGATGCGAATTATAATAATCAAGTCACACAAGCATGGAAATTATCTACGATGATCTCAAAATGCGAGGATAGTACCTCAATACCCAACCTTCTGCTTCAACTCTTTATCACATCACCTTTGGTCATCTTGTGCCGCTTGCTCAGGAAATGGCTCCGAAGCCTCACAAAGCACAAATGGCTTTGTCAAATCCCAACTTTCTGACGATATAGCGAACTGGAATGATGTTGAGCCTCTCTGTGTGGACAGAGAATGTTTGATAATGCTGCCATGTCTGTTGACCAGCATGGCTGTGACTGATAATAATGACGAGGAAGCTGCCATATTGTGTTGTAGACTGTAAAAACACAACATGGCCTTGGCCTCGAGGATTGAAGTGCTCAGATGAAAAAGAGCATGCTGTTTTCGACACGCTGTTGAGTTCCTTTACATAGCACAACCTCCACATGCAAATTCCATGGTCGCTATGTGTTGCAAAAAAGTTGGAAAGATATCGTTCGTAGCATTGGTGGTGCATCAGAACTTCTTTGGCATTCGTCGTACCTCCGCCATGACGATACTGCTGTCGCAGCCGTATTCTGGAACACAGGCACTTCCAACGTTCAATGTATCTGTGATGTTGCTCGATACGCCAGGCCATGTTGGCCGCACCAGCAATCGCCTCTAGACGTCATGCATGCTTGACATTTCTGACATATTCATGGGCTGTGAGTTAGATATACTTGCTAGTGAACGATTTTCACAATCCTGTGCCGCGAATAGACAGTAGACGCGTTAACAGCTAGTGTGGTGCGTTGAATAAGCCAGGAGTATCAGTCCACTGAGGCTATCAAAACCTTGCCGGATGATACATAGATCCTAAGTTGTATTTTATCCGGTCAATTTCTCAGTCCCAATCTCAACTATCCAGCACTCCAGAATGGTAAGCTCATGATGATGTCGGTCTCAGGGGTGGACATGTTCGCACTTCCGTCTTGGTGTATAGTCGCACATTGGTAGATTCTACCCGCAGTAACTTCTCATACATCGCTCTGAATGTTGCTATGCTGTCGACATAATGAATAATGGGTGCGGACGATGGACTTGCAGATCCGCCTTTCAACTCGTTATGTATGGAAAGGTGCGCGATGTTGTGGTTGCAATATGGAAGCCATCGCCGCCTCCTCAGGTATCAAGCATCGTTCTTTTCAAATCCCTCAAATATCTCCATCGCATTTCGCTTCTTGAAGTGAGCCGTTGTGAAGCCTGCTATCTCTTCATCATTGACTTGTCGTGGTGCAGAGCTGACTGGAGAAGCTGGGGCTTGCAGTCCAACAACCTGACCGCTGTCTCGACGCCTTACCAAAAACAACTTAGACTATGATCATGTGATCTCTTACCTGGATTGAGGTGACCATCAACTGAGGTTCTGCTAAGACATCTTTTTGATCGACACAACATTGGAATATTCCAAATGTCTCATAGATTATTCCTGCATATTGTGTTGTGTGCACGTAAATACCCTCAAATTTAAAATGTAGGACTCGACATAGACTTCTGTTTTAATCGACCGGTTTAAAATCACAACTTAAAGTGTGAGATCTCTCTCGGCAATGGTCTAGAAACCGAAATTTCTGGTTTTGGGATATATGCCCTTGCAAGGTGCATAATATTGATTATATGTTTTGAAATCGCGTAACATTCTACCTTCTTGTTCATAAATAGAAACCAAAAGAAACCCCCATTAATCAAGTACTATACCTGCCAGCAGATCATCAATCATAAGATATTATACTAAAATGAATGATACAGAAATGGAAACCATCAATCTCGCTTATTGCTAAAAGGAATAAAATCGTTTATGATCGAGCTTCAAAATTGATCAACAGGAAAAGTTATATATTTTTATTAAAAAAAATACCGACTAATTCTTTGGGATATATGTTTCCTATGAAATCAATTCACAGAGTTCGTGATGCTTCTGTTTAATACTCTGCTATCTCTTCTCCCTTTGCCTACCTCCGAAAAAAAAAGCGAATCAAGCGAAAAAGCACCAAGGTACGAGTTAGTACGTATGTTCCTATGGCTCAATGGAAGATGCTGAGGTTCAACCTCGTATTATGTTTCTGGTGGATGGCCTCCGTACGCCAACCCTTCCTCCCTTTGTGTATCCGTCTAACGCTAAGAGTTTGGGAAGAATCTTGAGACAGTAGTTTAGAATTTGCCCTTAGGGCTAGTCTCATTCACTGGTAGAAGTTTAAACAGACAGTCAAACTTGGTTCGTTCAGACCGGCACTGTTGATAGGCAGAGGTTTCGTTGAAAGAAAATTGAGATTCATAACTTGATTGGCAAGTCTGCCATGAACGCCATGCCTTCATAATGCTACAAAACTCCTAACCACTATGATCCGAGGTATCCCCGAAGTCCTACACATTCATCACATTCCTAAGCATATTTCACTCATCGCTCCAGTTCGTCCATTGGAACATCATCCAAGTCCTTGCCCACAATTGCCTCCGCCACCTTCCAGATCTGGATCAGATTGTCTTCAGCAGCACTACACACAACCCATGGCTCGTTCTGGTTCCAGCTGAAATCAGCGAGATGATTAGTATGGCCACCGTGCATGAAGAGCAATTCTGGAGGACCGTCTTCTTGATCATCTGGCATCTGCTCCTCTCCCACTCGGCTCAAGTCCCAGAAGATCACTCTGCGGTCATAGCTTCCACTTCCAAGGATAGCCTCCTCATGTGGATGCCAGGCTAACGATGTCACCGCATCCATGTGTCCCTCAAGAGAATGAAGCTTGTCCTTAAGGTTCCGTAGATCCCAAATTCCAATGGTCTTGTCAGCAGAAGCTGTGGCCAAGACGAATTCCGATGCATGGTTGAACGCCAATGCATTCACAGCATCACTGTGGCCTTGACCTGTGCTGGAAGATCTATCGGTTTGCGCCTGGCGCACATCGATAATTTGGAGGGTTGTGTCGTCGGAGACAGTCCCAATGAGGGACTTGTGAAGAGGATGATATTGCACGTCGTTCACAATGGCGGTATGATGCGTGTATTTTCGAGACGCCTTGATATGATTGTTCTTGGCCTGTATCGTTTTCAAATCCCTTGAAAATTTTAGCTATCTTCTTGGTCAAACCATCAAAACACGTACCATAACCGAACGGTCATATCAGTAGTTCCCGTTGCAAGCTTTCCTGCCTCATGGGGATTCCAACTTAGCCCAAAACCCTCCTTGTCATGGCCGATCAACTCTGCTTGTGGAGATACAACGCCTTTTGGAATGCTACTGTGCTTGGTACGATCGAAAATCAAAACCCTTCCGTCATTGGTCATTGTAGCAATGATGTTTGGGTTCTGTGGTTGGTATCTAGCTTTATTGACCTCTCCTGGATGATCAATTCTCTGCTCGATGTTCATCTTAATGGCAGCTTGGTCGGTGCTGGATGAATTTCCGTATCCACCTATTTCTCCACGTTGCTCATCGTAATCCTGCGCATTGGGTGTTATGTTCTTCGGTAGCTCGACATTGGCAATTTGAAGGTAGTTCTGCGCATCGTTCGATGTGTGAGTACCGATGAGCAATCGATGGATAGTATAATTCTTCCCAGCAGGCCTTAAACTCTTAGCTGGCGAAAACAAAACTTGGACCGGGGGCATTACTCTTTCTTGTCAGGAAACCATTGCGTCGTCAATGTAGGCCATTCCAGAGCAGTACTCAGAATCATATCGTAAAGGAAAGGGCTGTTTTTCTTCCATGTTTTGTACTCTGGACAGCCTAGTCAGATATAGCTCAATGGTTGGAATAAGCGACTGACCTTCGTTGATGATCTTCTGCTCCGTATCTTCATCTTCAGCTTCAGTACGAACAACTAAAAGCTATCAATTTCTTTTCAACTCCCCTCCAACACAATTCTGTTTGCGCCGGCTGGATTCTAGAACTCACTGTCCATATCAACATCTGCAGAATCTGGAGCCATCTTTGCTGTTCACGAAAGCTGAATAGTAGGTAGGAGTTTGTGTGGTAGAAGTCGGCTGTTGTTTGAACTTTCTCGTAGCAGTTGAATATCTTTCTCGTTCCCCAGGTCGTGATGAAAGACGCGCTTCGCGTTGAGTGCTTTCTGGTGGGGCTTAGCCAGCTTCGGCTTGCCTTAGGCGGCCGCTAGTGGCTGGACCTCGATTGTTCGATGACATGAAGCGAAAGGCTGGGTTGATGCTGCTGCTCGACTTTGGTTTTTGTTTTCTCTCGACGAGAAACATCAATTCAATCACTTTGGTTACCACCACGAGCTAGGGGAAAGTGAGTGCAAGAGGAAGAATAGTTAGATTGTTAAGCTACGGTTTTATTCTGCAGAACCTTTTATTTGCCAGGTCGAAAACACAACAGCTCTTGCGGTAATAGCAAGCTGCACCCCACATTCGCCTTCAATCTCGACTCGAATACTACCACAGTCAACATAATACAAGCGCACATTGCGCCAACACAAAGATGGGTGTTCCAAAGTTCTTCCGATGGATGAGCGAGCGGTATCCTGCAATCTCGCAGTTGATTGCAGAGAATCGCATTCCTGAATTTGATTGCCTCTACCTAGATATGAATGGCATCATTCATAACTGTACTCACAAAGACTCTGACGATGCAACGTTCAGAATGACAGAGGAGCAGATGTTCATTTCGATTTTCAACTACATCGAGCATTTATTTGGGAAGATCAAGCCAAAGAAACTGTTTTATATGGCCATTGATGGAGTTGCGCCCCGAGCAAAGATGAACCAGCAGCGAGCCCGAAGATTTCGAACTGCATTGGACGTGGAGGTAGCAAGAGATAAGGCTATCAGGGAAGGCAAAGAAATGCCCAAAGAGGAAGCCTTTGATAGTAACGCTATCACCCCAGGTTTGCCACCAACTTGCACGTATACATCCCATACTGACTAATTCAGGTACTGCCTTTATGCACAAGTTGACACAGCAACTGAAATATTTCATTAATAAGAAGGTCTCGGAAGACGTAGAATGGCAAGGCGTTCAGGTTGTGCTGTCTGGCCACGAAGTGCCTGGTGAGGGAGAGCATAAGATTATGGAATACATTCGACTAGCGAAAGCACAGCCGGACTACGACCCCAATGTAAGGCATTGTCTTTATGGATTGGATGCCGACTTGATCATGTTGGGACTCTTAAGTCACGATCCACATTTCTGTCTCTTGAGAGAAGAGGTCACATTTGGGAGGCAGAGCAAATCAAAGTCCAAGGAACTGGAACATCAGAATTTTTATCTCATGCATTTGTGCATTGTTAGAGAATACTTGGAGCTGGAATTCCAAGAGCTAAAGGAACCGGGCATTATCGACTTTCCTTTCGATCTGGAGCGAGTTATTGACGATTTCATTTTGATGGCGTTTTTCGTTGGTAACGATTTCCTTCCAAATCTACCAAACCTTCACATCAATGAAGGAGCGCTGGCTCTTATGTTCAAAATATATAAGACTGTTCTTCCAAAATGTGGTGGATATATCAATGAGAGTGGTGTAATTAAGATGGAAAGGCTAGCAATCCTGCTTGATGAGCTTTCTCACGTGGAATACCGATTTTTCGAGTCTGAGAGCTCGAACGAATCGTGGTTCAAGGGAAAGCAGATGGCCAAGGAAGACGTCATGGTTAAGGGAAAGACCAAGGGAAAGTTGACTATGACCACTCCCCAACGAGATATCTGGACTCAGGTCAAGAAGTACGTAACCAGTCGTGTTCAAACACCATTGAACCTTTCTACCAGCCTCCCGGCTGCAGATAGAAAGTTTGTCCAGGATCTTGCAGAAAGTCTGCATTTGGAATGGAAGACGATTGAAAACGAACAGGGCGATCGCCATCTTCAACTTACCTTCCCACCAAAGTTGGACGGAGATGATGAAGACGAGGAGGAGGACGAGGATGAAGAGTCACAGCTTGCTGTGCTCAGAATCGTGAAGCAGTACGACAATGCAAAGGTGGTCGATGTCACCAAAGCCGAGATCCAGGCTGAGATGGATGCAAAGTATGAGGCTAAATTCCAGGAATGGAAGGACAAATACTATGAGGGCAAATTTGAGTGGGATCGGAAGAACGAGACTGAGCTGACCAAACTATGTGAAAACTATGTCCAAGGCCTGCAGTGGGTTCTCTATTACTACTATAGAGGAGTTGTATCTTGGCCATGGTTTTACCAATACCACTATTCGCCAATGATCTCAGGTATGTATCCACGACTTTTATGGTCTTAAATCTAACAGTTCCCACAGATGTCATCAAGGGCCTCAAAGCAGATGTCAACTTCAAGCTTGGACAACCCTTTCATCCTTATGAACAGTTGATGGGTGTCCTTCCTGATAGAAGTAAGAAGATTGTGCCAGTCGTCTACCATGACCTCATGACAAATCCCAACTCACCAATCATTGACTTCTACCCCCGCGACTTCGAGCTTGATATGAACGGCAAGAAGATGGAGTGGGAAGCAGTTGTTAAGATTCCATTCATCGACGAGAAGCGCCTGCTTGAAGCCATGGCTCCTAAGAATTTGCTTCTTAGTGAGGATGAGAAATTCCGAAATGAGTTTGGTGTATCTCTCAAGTTCACTTATGACCCCAATGTCGATTTCGTCCATCCATCTTCGTTGGTCGGTATCTTTCCAGACATCGCTCATTGCCACTGTGTTGAAAATACCTTCGAATTGCCTCCAATCGAGGGTTTGGAATATCATGTTGGTTTGATGAATGGTGTCAAGCTTGGAGATTCCGCACTTGCTGGCTTTCCTAGCTTGGCGACCATTCCCTACAATGCGACCCTGGGATTCCACGGTGTTAATGTCTTCTCGCAAGATAGCCGAAATGAGAGTATGGTGGTTACAATCATGGATTCTGAGATGCGGACAAACGCTAAGACTGCTGCAATGAAGCTTGGCCAGCGTGTCTTTGTGGGATACCCATTTTTGAACGAAGGAAAGGTTGTGAGAGTCTCAGATGAGCTTTTTAACTATCTTCCTTCAGATAACGGACCGCCTCATCAGGTGCCTCATGGTCCCAGAGACATTGAAGAATTCCGCAAAAAGGCTATGCGCATTGAAGAGAATTACAGCAAGCGTCTCGGTATCATAATCGGTCCAGTTGAGTCAATTACTCATGTCGAGATGCTGAAGGGCTTGAGAAAGACTGATGAGGGTGCCACGATTAAGGAGTATGCTGTTATTCCTGGAATGGAAACAGACTTTGCTTCTCAGATTGTGGTTGATGAAGTCATCAGCGAAGATCCTCGATTCTTAGAAAAGAAATCTGTCCCTATCGATGAGGAGTTCCCGATTGGTTCCAGGGCTTTCTTCCTAGGAGACTTCAACTACGGCAGGCCTTTGGAAGTCATCAGCCACTCCGATAATAAGGCAGAGATTTGGTTATCCATAATCAAAGGAAAAGAAGCTGAGTTTGGTCATGATGCACTTAGAAAAGCTCAGGCCCTAACTCGGTATACACCTTCTTATTCTGTTGCCAAGATGTTGGGTCTGCACCCTCTTGTGCTCAGCAAGATCACCTCTTCATTCTCTATGTCTGGTACAGGACAGATGCGCTTGAATCTTGGCTTGAACTTGAAGTTCGAGTCCAAGAAACTGAAGGTCCTGGGCTATTCTAGACGAACTGACAAGGGCTGGGAGTTTAGTGATAAGGCTATCGAGCTTCTCAGCTCATATATGAGCAAATTCCCTGAGTTTATCGCTGGAATTCAGCGTAACCCGCAGGGCAACGAGTACGAACAAACGGATTTCTACCCTGCAGAAATTGCCTCTGAAAAGATCAAGGAGATCGTAGCATGGCTCAAATCCGTCAACTCCAAGGACTTTGAGAAGGTACCACTAGACGCAGAACAACTCGATTCCGAGGCTGTGATGGCAATTGAGAAGGCTGCTGACCATGCTTTGTCGCATGGTCCCGACGTTGACTTCAAGAAATTGAAGGGTGTTCCTAGAAACGCTTTGATGAAGCCTTCAGATGCTGAACATCGTCTCGGAAACCAGAAGTTCACTCTTGGTGATCGTATTGTCTATGTCCAAGATTCGGGTCGAGTACCAATTGCGACACGTGGAACGGTTGTAGGAATATCGCGCACTTCACGAACAGCGACTCTTGATGTTGTCTTTGATGTTACTTTTATGAGCGGAACTACACTTGGCGATCGCTGCACGCCATTTCGTGGTTCTACTGTACCAGTTATGTCGGTACTCAACTTGTCAAATAAGCAAGTCATTGCTGGTTCAAAGGCTGCTGTGGAGAAGAGACCAGCACCTACCAGCACTCCCCTGACCGTTAATGGAGGTTATGGTGCGCCGGGTGGACGAGAACAGTATAGAGAAGCTGGTGCACCCCCACCATTGAGAGGATCTTTCCGTGGAGCTTTGTCTGGTCAACATCAGAATCAGAACGGATATGGTCGAGGTAACTCTAATGGCAGAGGACGAGGACGAGGTGGAGGCCAGCAAACTTTCAATGATACCGCTGCGCCCCCTGTGTTCAATGGCGGCATTGCCATACGTGGTAATCAGCAAGGTCAAGTCGGTGGTGGTGGTGGCCGTGGTGGTCGAGGCAATTTCAGTGCTCCTTCTCAAGGATTCAATGCCGTTCCTCCACCTGCGAGCTTGGATGCTCGTGGCCGTGGTAATGGCAGGGGTCGAGGTCGTGGAAGAGGAGGTCCACACAGAGGACGAGGTGGCGGCCCAGCTGCTGCAAATGGCACAAACGGTGGTGGAGCAAACGGCGTGACAAACTAGATTCTCGGATTTGTATCAGGAGAATTATGTTGGATGGCTTTTCTGGATGGGCATTAACACGGGTCATGATTTCATGAGTATGAAGTAATGATTCGATAAGTTTTTGTATTTTTATAGAAGCCATTGTCGATGGACCATTGCTCAGAAAGGCGCTGGCATTAGTGGAGCGTAGAAAAGCGATTGGAAGGGCTGTTTTTGTAAGATTAGACTTTTATGAGTGATAATTGAGCTTTTCAGCCTAGGGTGTTGTGATTTTAATATGGTGTGATATGTGATGATGCCCATTTTCAAACTAATTCCCCAAGTCTGTTACTCTGTGGAGTGGTACCTGTAAGTCAATCTGTGGTAAGCAAATTATTTCTTTACATGACTGAGTTTTGATCTGAGATGATTTAGGCAAACTTTCCTGACGCTGTAATGGCCAGATTCACCACTGTAGCCAAAACAAGAAATAATGGATGAAAGTGAGTCGTCTCAAGAGATGTCCTCAAAAACTTAAAAGTAAGTTTCCTCATAGCAGTACTGCAAAAAAACACGCCGGCTTCAGCCACTATCCATGAAGATCGTTTAAATAAGGATTTACTGATGTTCTAGAGCAGTCATCGTATCGGCTACGAATGAACGAGATGAGGTTCGGAATGCATCATCCAAAGCTTTTCTGCTGGCATTCAAGTGCACAACCTGCCCAGCACTAAAGACGTACTAACCTTCAGATTCGTATCGATTCTATCTTTCTTCGTGGTTCTGTCCATATTCTTCGCGTGTTTTTTTTGTAATCCACACTCTCTCATACCCACAATGCTGGTCTCATTGTCTTTCGTAATTCTTCCAATCCTTAATCTGACACTCGATCGATATCTTCACTCACAGCAAAACATCACAATCCCAACTCCCCTCCTCCACCCATCCACCCATCCACCCATTCAAACCCTTCCTCCCCCCTTACCATACTCACCACCCCAAAACCAAACCCCAACAAATCCCTCCTCCCATAATATACCTGGAAGAAATCGGAAAGCTATAGTCATTAATAGCTAGGTAGCAGAGAAGCGAAGAAGTAAACGCGGAAAGAAAAGGAAACCGAACAACTCAAACGAGGCACTTGGTGGTGGCACTAAATAAGTAATCGGCGTCATAGGTAGGTACTTATAAGGATCAAAATAACTCAGTCCCAACACCTCGGCTCTCGCGGCTGCTAGTAGAATTGCCTAAGTCCCTTAATAATTAATTGACGCCGTCCGCGCCATGGCTGGGTCAGAAGGAGGGGAAGGCGGGATGGGAAGGATCTCGCTTAGTAGTCCATCACCATAACTGACCGCAGCTCCTCTCCACGACAGGCGTTGATCCCTTGTGTAAGGTAGGTACCTAGGTTCTTAATTACTTTACTGCCCTGCTTGTCTCTCTTCCACAGATCTCACCCATCAGTAAACTAAGTATCAACTGCTGTTCGTAGCCCTGCCGTTCTGTCAAAAAGACTGCCTGCCTATCCCATTTGCACCCAGTCTGTCAACAAGAATGCCTCATCATTTAGAGATTATTCATCCTCTCTGCCTTTCCTGCCCACACCACACTAAATCCAATCTCAAGCCAATCACACCTCAAGACCAACAATTGAGCTTCAAAAGCGTGTAGTATTGATGCTAGCTTTAGTTACGGACGGTCTACCTATGTAAAAACACACCCAGCCACCCACCCCATCCAACCCCCTCAGTAAAGTAAGACCGAACCGCAACAACCACACAAATACACAAATGAGCGTAAGAAGTAAATAAATAAATAAATAACTGTGAGCAGAAAACAAGGAAAAATAAAGAAAAATAAAGAGGAAATAACCACGCAGTCTCAGTCCATCCGCCCATTTTCAGCTCCCGCCCCACCAGCGCCCGCTCCCCCCATACTCCAAGTCTTAGATCTTGAAAGCATTGCCAAGCAACCCGATTTTTGATATCTTTTTTCCCTATCCATCCAACCATCCTTCTACCAACACCAACCAACACAGCATTTGATTTCACAATTTGACCCACCCGATTACCGAAGCCCGGGAAGTACTGACACAAGCAATCTTGAGACTCCCATGATACCTTTTCCATCCTGCTCCCCACCGAAAAGAATCCTCCGCAGCCACATCGGGCGAATGAAAGGCAACAAGGAGAAAAACTATAAACTGAATGACAATGACGGAAATTGGACAATTTGACAATTTAACATTCGAACACAAAATACAGTAAGAAATAAAAGTTGCGCACGACACATCCAAGTATAACCTGAATCCCAACTCTACAACCCAAACAAACTCGTTCCCTTAATTGCCATCCGATTTACGAACTCTAGATAACTTGAGCAAATCGCATGTTGAACCAGTAAATGGGAATTTGGCGAGAAGAATCCATATTAAAACCAGGATGAGCTGAGACCTTGTTTCGAAACAAACACCACCATTCCAAACGCATAGCCCCTATCGCTATGCACCGAAGCAACGACAGACCAAACAATGCCCATGATCCTAAGATGTATGCCCCCCCGCAAATGACCTCAATTTGTGCACGCAATGTCGTGGGTATCTAACCCAAGATTGCCTGATTGCCCGAGTCCCACCTTTCCCATGTTGTACCCATTTAGCCCGCTATCCATCCGCATGAAGAAACTCCCCATCCATTCAACAAACTATTCGAAATGTATCCGGATTGACTTGATTGCGATATTGACGTGGTAAGTTTTCGATGTATGTCCCAAAACCATTTTCTTTATGCCGCCCACCCACCAACCACAAAAGACGGAGACGCAAAACAGAATCAAGAACTAAACGTGCAAAGAGTGTGATGAACAAGGTTCGAATGCAGATACGGCATTTAAGCTGGGGACTTGCTTGGTACAAGTTGTGCTGAGCCGCCATTCTGGCGAGCATCGCCACTCATTGACAGGCTGTTGATGCCAGCAGAGAGGAAGGCAAATGGATCGCTCTCTCCTTGTTGGCCATAGTAGGGTCCAGCAGACGCTGGTCCGTTGCTGGCAGATTGGAACGCAGCTTCAGCGGATCTGCTGTCAAAAGGACCTGCAGAGTGAGCTCCACCAGATGGACCACCGAAGTGTGTGTTCACCGGTTGGTATTGATTGGCCGAGGCGCCAAGTCCTGAAGGAAGAGCATATGTGCTTGGTGGACCACCGAAATGTTGACCTCCGTATCCACCACCTGAGCCAAAGCCGCTTGAAGTAGAAGCGAAAGCACCTGGACCTGGAGTAGACATCATTGCACCACCGCCATAGTTGTTGGGAGGATCCATTGGAGATGGGTATCCGGAATCGGCTACGACAGCAGCACCTGCACGACTAGCTCCACAACGCAAGCAGCTGACATTCTTTGCAAAGTTGTGATAACCACATCCGTCTGATCCGCACTTCCAATCACCAGCGCGGAAGGGAACTACACCGCCGCTGCCTCCCATGCGACCACCACCATGTCCTCCCATGTTACCGTGATGACCCATGTGTTGTGGGGGAGGCATCATAGCCGGTGGGCCATGGCCGTAACCACCGCCATAACCACCACCATAGCCACCCATAGGATCACTACTAGGGTTAGCAGGGAATGAGCATCTGAAGCAAGCTGTTCGGCGCTGGAAGTTAGAAAATCCACATGATGGGCAAGTCCAATCTCCTGGACGGGGGCGGTTCTTGGATGGAGGGAATGGTGTGAGGATATCCTGTGCCCGATCGAGAACACGGCTTGAAGATGGAGAGACTTCGATAGCTTTCTCGTTCAGAGCACGACCATTCATGCATAAGCTCTCGGCTGCCTGGTGAGGAGTTAGACAATGACCTCTTGAATAAAAGAACTTCAATAGGTTATTTGCAGAGGAATGCAGCAGCTTGTCATATAGCAATAGGACACACTCCCAAGGTGCAGATACAACAAGCTGCTGAATTTTGCAAGCATGACAGTACATGAAGAGATGAAAGAGAGAATTAAAGCTGACCTCTTCGTGAGATGAGAACACGGCAAATCCAGAGCCGGTGGGCTTGTGTTGATCTGGTGTACGGAGAGTCCAGAAAGCAATTGGGCGGCCACCAAATTGGGTGAACCAGCTCTCCAACTCTGATTGAGTGGTGTCGTGGGGAAGGCCTGCCATGTGAAGAACTTTGCTTCTCTCGGACAAGAAAGCACGAACGTCGGCACGGGCATCCATTGGTCGAGTCATGACATCGTGATGCTCATGAGCTGGTTGGGACTTTCTAATCAACCCGCGGAGGACTCTAGACAAGGTAACAGCCTCCTCCATAGCTCTGCGTGGTGATGCTGGAGCCAAAGCTTGTAGGTGAAAAGGGAGGTTGTGCTTGATGGGAGCGCTACCTTGCACAGGCTCGACCTCTAGAGCAGCACAGATATTGGCCAACATGGAAGGACCGAATGGTAACGATTCTGGATGATGTTGTTGCCATCTTTGATACTCGGTTCGCAGATCAAAAGTTCTTGAGTGTTGTAGATAAGGTGGAAGTACGACTGCCTTGTCTCGAGCCTCACGAGGCAATTGTACTCGAAGGTCCCAGCTGTCAAGTGTAACAAAGGAGAAATCGAGACCTTTGGTGATTAGATGTTCGTTTGCAAATGCATCGAACCGATTGATAGCATCACGGAAAGTGCCGGCATTACGAACATGTTCCCATGTGAGAGTTGTCAAGCTGGCTACAGAAAGTGAGGTTAGCTACATTTTTCTTGGATCTGACTTTGGTCTTTGAGCTTCGCAGATTGATTCTTGGCATCAAGTGCTTGGAATTTGCAGCTTGTTCTTGAACTTACTGCAAAGAGGCGTGATGGGAGTGTTGATCGGTTTGACGAGAACACTTTCTCTGTGGATCTGCACTCCAAAAGTTAGCAATTGCTTCCTCTTATTGCTCAAGCAGATATGGACTTAATGCACCTCTTCGCAGTTTGAAGCGTTTAGGAGTATCCATCCAAGCTCAATGACTTCTGCAGAGTCTTTGGTGACATAGACTCCATGTTCGTCGCAGGTTGTGGCAACATGAATCACAACGTAGCAGTCTAGATTGCTTTGCTGGCTCTGTTGATTCTGATTAACAACTGACATGGTGGGTTGAGGTTCTCCGATCTGCAGACTGGCTCTTGAAGCTGAGATCCTTCTTGCAGATAGATATGTAGGTGTTGGGCCGGTGCTGTACTTGTGGCAGAGAGAGAGTGAGAAATTGCTCTACTCTAGTTCAGTATTAAATACCAGGTCCAGGTCCAGGTTTATTTGTAGGTTGCAGATCTGATAGATCTGCTCTGTGGTATTGGTGTTGCTGTTTTTGTCGTTGATCAATTAACAATCTATTGATCTGGGTGGTTAGTTAGGTAGGTAAGATATAATCACTTTTTGGCTGGCGTGAAGGATAAAAGAAAAGGGGAGGATGGAGACGAGGACGTGGATGAGGGTGATTGTGATGAGGTAAGGTGGAGCACCTGTGATGGAAAATGTAATTGAGCAGGAGCAGGAGCAACAGCAGGAGCAGGGTATTACCGTATTCAGGGGGGAACGAGGAAAATAGGAAGGGGAGGACTTGCAAATGGAAACCTCGTTGAAGGTAAAAGCCAGTAAATCTCCGTGCAAAACATTGAATTGCTTGGTGCTTGGTACTTGGTGCTTGCTTGGGACACCGGCGGAAAGTCCAGCCTCGGCCGGGCTTCAGATTCGCTATTGCCGTTGGGTTCAGCCTGCAGCCGTATGTGGCTGGTAAGGTCCTGGTACTGTAGAAAATACCTTAGGTAACACTCACAATATAATTGATTTTGATGCTGAGGTTCAACACTTTGTTGAATTTGCGAGCTCACGAAGTAAGGTATGAAAGCGAGGGGACCAGCTGATATATAGATAAATTCATTTGTTTAGTCTCAAATCTCAAACTTCATGACCTCATCCGTCAGTTCCGCAGGAACCAAAATGCGCTTGAAATTGCTGGATTCTTAGGACATGAACGGAAGATGGTTAGATGTGTCTAACAGTTCTTTCTCTTAGGTTGAGAACAATTTAGGAGCTCTCCACAAGTGACAGGATTGAGGATCTAGACGAGCTAGTATTGGTACTTTCTGTCCCTATATAAATCTATTGTAAATGGATCAGTACTATGTAGGTAGCATTCGTATGAAAGGCAGCATAGCTCGAGAGCTAAGCGAAACTCATTATGAACATACAGCTTCCCCTCAGCGGGATTGTCACTGCTGCTAGCTAATTTAAGGTATAGTTTAGTACCTTAGATAGCTAGGTAGCTAGAGAGCGATAGGTACCTAGCCGGTGTTGGTGTTGGTGTTGGTCCCGATGCTAAGTATCTTAGGTCAACCCTTAAACATTACCAATGGAGGTTCACGACATGATTCCATACAAACTCACCTCTGCTCCTGTTGTAACTATCATCAACCAAAATCCAAAGCAAATCGAGATCATGGTCAGTTTAGTGACTCCAAGCCGTGTAACACTTAGCCTCACCTATCACCTATCAATCGGCATGAGCGGCAATTGTAAGCGCGACGAAGCTTTGACAAGTACGTTACGGTAATTATAGGGCAATATGCCAACAAAGTTAGCAAACACTTATCCCTCCGCCATCATGGTACAGTAATACATGCGCTTCGTTATCCTCTCAGCATCTCTCTCTTTACAGGTCGTGGAAGCTTAATTGCTAACGGAGAACCATGAACTATGAACCGTGAACAATCTAGCAAACCACAAACACCTCTAACATCAACAACCAACTCAATCCTCTTTAATTCTGACACCTTGCCACACATAGTCAAACCCGTGTATCTGTTTGCATGGTATCGTGTGGCATTGGAGCAAGCAAGGCATGGATTAGGGTAAAGCCTTGTCGAGCAAAGATAGCTACCAAACCTCTCTCTCCTTTTACCCCTTCATATCATGAATCTAATTGGGGTACAGATGGGTACAAGTGCATGATCAATTACCTCGTAAAGTACACCGTACGGAGCTGTGCCCTTCCGCATTGAGCTCGTATATACATCCCCATGGATTCCCATCACTCGGGTCCGGATCCACGTTATTTTGTCTTACATCCCGACGCCAACATAGAAACGGCAACAGCCCAGTGAGAACGTTGAGAACTTGAGTGGAGGACAACTGGACAAAGGAACGAAGAAGACGAATGAATTGAGGAAATCCCACCCAATCGGCCAGCAACCACGTCCAAAGCTCAGACATTCTCCGAGACATTCAATGGCAGCTCGAGCCGGAGCCGTTGACAAACCTCCAATTGCATATTCAGCATAAACCCCATGCCAGACATTTGGGGGTGCACAATCCATCCAAAATGGGAGTATTGGATGTTGCTTTTCGTGTCACTTGTCAACTTCTTACAATCACAAACGCGAGACGAATCCCCTTTCTTCGGAATTCCAAGGGGAACGAAGGAACACCAACATCTCTACGGAAGCATGGGAACTTCACGATCGAGTTACGCAAGCCCAACATCGCACACAAGTTCTTCCATATTAGACACTTCCAAGAAGATGCACAACAATCAAGTTATGCCCACCTCCTATTTACGCGAGTGCATCAGAAAGGCAGCTCCTCCGTCGATTCCTTGGCCTTCCATTTCCCAATTCTGATCCGACTTGTCCGGATGTCCATTTGTTTCAAGTTTAAAGTCCTTGGGTAATGATCTACAGCACTGCCACCCTCTCAAATCTCGACAAGCAACTAAATCGACTCATCATGACTTTCTTACCAAGCTCTCGGAGAGGACAACTTGGAGTTTGTATCGTTGGTAGGTGTTCAGTTGTATTTTGGTCACGGAAAGCTGCATATTGAAATGCGTTTGTTCTGGCAACTTGTAATCATCCTAGGCTAGTGCCGGAGATTGAGGACGAAATCATTGGATTTCGGAAATTTGACGCGTTAGCCGCGCTTATGAATTGAGTTTTGTTCAACAAAAGGGAGGAAGCAAGGGTCAAAAGTGCAAGTGCAGAGCCTCCTTTGTTTCCGTTTGGATTTGCTGTCATTTGGTGAAGCGTGCAGCAGTTGCCAAGAAAATTGGTACGTGGTCACATGACTCGAACCGTGTGTGGACAGCTCTTGCAGTGATGAGTTCTTTGAGCATGAAAGATCTCAGTTAGTATATCATGCAATGCACAGTATATTGCGTCTGAAAGTCGTTGTCGTGCAACTTTGGTCCCAAAAGCGATTGACTTCTCGACCGAGAATCATATGCAACACAAGCTTACATATTTTGTCTATCTGCTCATACTTCCTCCCTGCTCTGCTCCACAAATCCTACCATCTCTCTTAGGTTGCAAGCCGTCGCAATTATGTGAGATGCAGACGTGTATCAAAGTAGCTATGAAGTGCTCTAAGTCTGCCGATTACTCAATTAATGTCGTCATAATGCCTTAGCAAGTATCTATAGGCACTTCTATCCATTATCAGAATTGTGTATCTTTATGTACCTACTCTGATACTGTTTTCTCGGAGATTCTTACTATCATTGCGAGAGGGTGGCTCTACTATTACAATCGAGATATCGGGTGTCAAAAATGGCGATGAATTCACTAAGTGCAGCCAATTTCAATTAATGACTGAGACACGAAGGCCACGATAGATGATGCAAGTTGCAAAACTTTCACGCTAGATGTCCGAAGGACGTGTCATTGACGCAATATGCTAAAGGAGAGTGTGGGTATTCTCGCTCACGCCAAGGCCTAATTAACCACGTGCCCAATATTGGCTTGATTTTTAAGATAACATACAACCATGAGAAACCTGTCTGCTATTACTCATCATGCTTTTGAACACATATGGCAGTTAGGTAGATCACAGGCGTGCAACAACACTTCTATGATCTAGTCTAAGTGAATTGATGAGGCAGGTGACATCGACTAAAATCAAGTGTATCCTTAGCGAATATGTCATCAATGATGGCCATTATCAAGATTTCATTATCCTACAATTACTCTAATATTGTTCCCTCAACATTTAGTACCATTAGTTCAAACTAGAGAACTGATTCTAGGCATGGGTTTAGATCGTGAAGTATGAAGAAGCTCAAGCAGTGCTTGCGACCAGAAGCTGATACAGTAACTGTAGAAAATTCATGTCTGATAATGCATTATCGATGCAATACGCTAATCAGGTAGACCTGGAGCTGTTCTTGCTCATAAAAAGCGCTGGCTAGGCAGACGACAGATATCGATTCTAACTCGTGACTATCCAGCATAGTAACGCGAGGTGTTCATAGGCTATACTAACATGGAGGAAGAACTATAGCGGCAACTACTTGACTAGAACATATGCCCGCGCTTCCCCGCCACAGTCGCTTCGAACTCGTCTGTTCGAGCTCAAATCCCGCCCTTCCGCAGCTCTCAAAGCACCGGCTACACTAAGGCTGATGTATTGCTCATAAATTGATGGGATCGCACAAACGGGGTTTCAGCCCTACCGTAAAGAATTAAGCCTAGTTCTGATAATCTCCGCGCGGTTGTTGTCACGTCGTTGTGACTTAGCTCTGTTCTGGGAGGTTAAGGTACCCATTTTGGGGGGGCTTTCTAAAAAGGGGAGGCACTAACCGACCTTCCGAATAATCTAGTCACCAACCCTTCCGAGAAATCGAGGTTCTTTATCACTTTCATTTAGCGACCACAACAATTGTGAAGATGCTACTACGGGAGACTAAAGCTGCTTATCAAGTTTGTTAGCATTTGAAACTTGTGTAAATTATCTTCATTTATGATTCTAGATCTTGCAGAGTTTGCAGTACTGACATCGATCAGAAGGTCAGCTGTGTCAACTGCCCTCAGGCCAAGACCTACGACTTCGTACGATGACATTCCGCATCGAATCGGCTTAGAAGAGATCCATAACAATGCAATCACATCCTCTAGACTTCCACAAGTGATTCGGATCGTGAAGTCGGGGAACTTCGTATTTCTCATAGTCAGGCCAAGCCTTGAAACTGGCCTCTTCCTCTAGATCGGCGCTACTGGACTACCACACATTTTCTCTCGCAATCTTTCATCATTTCTAAAATATCTCGACACACAATGGACATGTACCGATTCATCAAGCAGGAAATTCATATATTCATACTGGCTCGAAGATCAGTCTTGACAAAGATGGGGACATCTCTGTTGAACATGAGGTCAGCTATACATCACTTGACAAGCTAATAGCTCATTAGCATTGCTACTGGAATTCAGAATCACCAGGAACAGATCGATGGCCAAATCACAATCTCCAAGATGCTAGAGGACTGTGTGAGGTTTCGGAAAGCAATGAAAGGTCACTCAACACCACCAATCTGCAGATTCGTCAACAATATGGGTCGACGCAGACGGAGGACACATATTGCACCCAGTCTACAAGAACAGCTATTCTCAGGGTCAGGACCATTGCTCCTTCCCATCAACAAAGCAGATATGAGCGTTTGTGGGAAATTATACTTGCCAGCCGAGTCTTGCAGGAACAACAAAACAGCACATGTGTCATGGACTTAGAAGCTTTGGGCACATCTTGGAAGAGATGACCATCTATGGGTATCAGGTCGCTTCTTGGGTGTTATGTAACGTACCTAGCACAAGACACGACACGACACCATAAGGCGAACTGGAAATCGCCATTTGTGGATAGGCAAGCACTGTGGCCCCACTGGAATATCTAGAGCCAAGCTATCGTTGGTACTAGTCTCTTGTGCGAATTCGCGGCGAGAACTGGCTTGGAATCACTGCATCAGGGCACGAGGACCAAGGACGAAATCATGATGAACAAACAAGATGGAGTCGGTTCCCAACTAGACACGAGCAAGCACACTCCACAGCACTTGAAAACCACGCAGGAACTCACACTTACGACTATGGGGATTGAAGAGCATCTCTTCAGCTCTCAGAGCTTGCAGGGAGAAAGAGAAAATAGGAATGACGGAAGAGTAAAGGAACTGTGGAAGATGAAAAGGAGCGGTCATGGATCTTAGCTGGAGTACTGCTGCTGGGGTGTGGTCAATAGATACTGAGACACTTCTTTCACGAAAAAGGGTGGAGTGATGATGCAAGAATGCCAATGGGTTCGGAGGCAGTAGAGTTGGAGAAGGGCCCAAATTTAAAGGAGGGTGAGCCAGGAACAATCTATGAGGGAAGAGATGCGGAAGTCAGAAGGCGAGACTATGGCAGTTGTCTTGAAGTGCTGAGATTCGGTTGGGTAATGAACTGGGATTGCAGGCATGCTTGGCCCTGGGAAGACCAATGGCATGGAGATGACGCCTAAGTTTTGATGACGAAGGGAGTGGCAGTATCGGAAGATGGAAGTAAGAAAGGGGCCTCGCCTGGAGTAAAACGACTACCATGGAGCATCGAGATCGATCTAGTTGATAACTAATGGCTTTTTCCAGGCTAGACATACACCTTGCGCTGTGCTCATGGATCTGGAATGAGGATTGATGTTCAGGGTATCGGTATGGTTGAAAATAATCGAGTTGATTGCCTACGGTGTCGCTCTTGGATGTAGCGAGGGTGGTGGTGTGGATGCCAAGCCCTGAGAGTTGAACGGTACATAGTAGGAGGAATTAGGAGGAAGCTGTGGATTCTGTGGAAGACATCGATGAATGTTAATGAGGAACAGAGGAGAGAGGAGTGTGAACAAAAGAGACGGATAGCACGATTACCTCCAGAGGGCAACGCCAAGAATGACGAGTCTACCACATCTTTCTCTTGGGAGTAGAAAGCGATGGGATTAGATAATTGAGAAGTGGATGCTTTCAAGAGCTGGAATTGTGTTTCCAAATTCGAAAAATATTCAAGGCCTTGCTAAATAACTTCTTAACCATGACTACTCCGAGTATACAATAAAAGTACCTTTATGCCTTCTCGACTTGAGTTTTCAGGATAGAACTAGTCTAGGTAGTGACCAACAGTAAGTGATGAATACGTTTTAACTCTACGGAGGTGCTGGCGGTAAATATTTACTCGCCACTTTCATTTGACCTATAATTAGTTTTAGTTCCCGACGAAGGTCATTGAACATATGACTTTGGATAAGCGAGACTTAATATCTGGCGCCAACGGTGAAAATCAAGCATATTGTCACCTGTGAGGAGGAAGATGGCTAGGAGGGGATGGGAATCCATCTTTTACAAATGGTATTCCACTTCAATGACCGCTTTGCTTCAATAGAATGAGGAAGGCAGGCTGGTTATGAAGCCAATTCAGGATACCTCTATGTGAATTTCGGATATGGGGTCTCGCTCGCATCAGTAGGAAGACACCTCTCCAACGCACAATCCCACGTAAAGAGAGAAATAGATAAGTACTCCAATATTCATCATCATTCATTTCATTGCTGCATATCTCATGATTTGAAGATTCGTTCCAACGAATATCAACCGAGCAGTGTCTCCTTACCTTAGTCAAGCACAAAGGATCCATCACTGGCCCGCATATTTCTTCATCACAAACGCCGCAGCCGTACCTGCATCATTCGCATACTGCGTTACGTATTAGCATACGCCTACCAACACATGATCTCCATACACAATCACCACGATCGATATCTTTGAGGATGCCAAAGCCAAAGTGGAGGAGAGAAGTGGGAAAGGAGACAAGAAGGCAGATGGTAATTTCAAACTCACGTTCAAGTGGTCGGAATCTACAATCCATGTCCCTTTGCAGATTAAATCGTCGGTGTGGCATATCACTAGCACTTTACTCGGGTTGACGGTTCCCACTGCGGTGCCATTGAGTGGATCGCCGAAGATCACGACTGGAGGAGGATGTTAATTTCTTGTTTCTTGGCCAGGAGATATTGCATGGATTAGAGTGAAGTGGAATAGAATGGAATACAAGGTAGAGTGCGAGGAGAGGAAGATGTCTGGGGGACACGTACCGGATGAGATCTTAGAGATAATAGTACTGTTCAGCATGTTGACTGCTTTGTGGACTAGTTGTCCTCCTTGGCTGTTGGGTGCTGTTAGCGAGACTGCACTTCCGTTGTCATCTCATGGTGAAGAATTCTGAAAGCTTAGGATTCAACAGCATCTTGCCGCATCGAAACAAACCAGCCTTCGATTCACAGGCCGACACAATCTTGCAAGAATTCAATGAAGTGAGAAACGCACCTGTAGCCGCTCAACACGACCTTAGTAGCCGGGCATTTTTGCATAGCCTGCACCGTTAGATTGGCCATCAACCTGGAGCTTAGGTCAGCATATAAATCACACATCAAACATCCCCATGCTCCTGCCGCTCCCACACCTAGTACGCATCTTCAAGACAGCTCTCTCGATGAGCATGAAACAGGAAGGGCGGGGTTTCGCTTACACGCTCCCGGAATCGCTCCCACCAGCAATGAAGCCAAAGATATCAGCCGAGTAATTGACGCCTTGGACAGCGATGTTGTTGACACCAATGAGAGAGCCAATGGCTGATACGAAGGGTGGTCCGACATTTGTTCCCTGGTTCTCTCGTTAGTGAGATTCTCATTTTGCTTCACATCCCTCCGTCTCTTCATCTATGCTGGTCGAGTTTGACCCAACACTGTAGCATCAGGCCCAACGCCTCACAATAAAGCAGTTATCTAACAGGCTATCTAGGGAAAACACTCACCATATTCCCAGGCGACACCGTCCCCCTTGCGAAAATCACAGTCAAGTTCTTACACGGCGTGCCATTCACGAGATCATTCTGCGTCTCCGAAGTGAGGTTCCGACGCGCCAGGAAGTTTCGCTTCACCTCTGATAACGAGGGGATCGAGAGAGGGAATGCGGTCGTCGTGGTGGCAAGGATCGAGAGGAGGAGGATGTTGAGCTGCATCTTGACTTTGCGCGGAGGAGTTGGGTGGGAGAGATCCTGAGCAGTGAGGAGGACAGGTGGGAACAGATGGCGGGGAAGTGGGAGAGAGCAGGTATTAGGTAGTTCTTGGTTATAGATCTAGATCTGTAGAGAGCAAGACTTCCGGAGTCAATCCATGAAGCTTCGTCGTACCTGTACCTGTACCTGCACGACATCCATCTCACGCACACCGACTTCCCACCATCTTCCCTCCACCTTTCAGCTTTCACTTTCCACCTCCCAACTCACATTTCCCATCACACACACACACACAGAGAACACCAAAAGACCAAACCACAAGACCACACATCTTTATCCTCCACACTACAACCGAGGCTCGCAACCCCAATCTACGACTCACGAGCTCCAAAGCTACACTTTTTCCCACCCATCCATTCGACGGACAAATTCACCTGGTGACTTTTTGCACAACCCAAACCTTGGAAAGAGGAAAGCTCAAGCGGGGTTGATAACAGATCTGATATGAACTACCGTACTGTACCATACCACCCACCCCTCCTCCATGGCACTGAACACGGAAGTGTGAGTGCGATCCAGCAAGTCCCGGTGGTGGATGGCGGTTTGGAGGTCAGAAAGGGGCTATATCTCCGAAGCGAGTGCGAAAGATTTGAACCTTGATTTTTTATTTTTTATGTGAGGGGTTGGGGAGAGTGTCAGGTGATGCTGAATATTTTGTTGCCCTGAGTCTGTTAAAGTATTGGAAGGGATAGAAATGGTTGCAGGGACCAAGGTCGAAATCAATACTTTAGGGTGTTTCTAAAAGACTGCAAGAGAGAATACCTATCTGAGGTACGAAAGTCAGATTGAGTACAAGTCTTTCTGTAGCTTACCGGCTCGCCAAAGTTCGGCCCGGTCTCGGCAAGCTAGCCACACAAAAGTTTATTTGTAAAATGCATCTTCGGCAATCACAACTTTGCCGTTTCAAAACAAATCTTCAACAACGTAAAACGCAAAACATATTCAAGTATTGGAAAAGGCAAAAAAGATGTGCTAAGCACAGAATATGTGACCTACGCAGGGCTCGAACTAAATTCGAAGTTAGATAGGTGACCAAGAAACACTTGATGGAGATGAAGCTTACCCTGCAATCTCTTGATTCGTAGTCAAGCGCCTTACCATTGGGCCAGCAGGCCAATGCTGATTGATGAAGCACATTGTGGGAACATGATATATAATCAAAATAACAACCGTTTTTCCCTCCTTTGCTCTGATTGGATCGTGTAAGCTTCAAATTATGCTTTGTAGACTCTGCCATTCCCATAAGACTTCTTGTATGAAAATGGTATGCAAGTTACGAAATAACGAAATTTCTTTCCCTAACTTGGCTATGTTTGATACAGGCTTCATCACTCAGACTTTCAGGATCTTATCATGCCTAAGAATATAAAGATGTTCGCTAGATTGTGAACACCGTCTCCACTATCACCACCACGCAAATGAGCATCATGCTAACCATCAACCCCAACTCAACAGGTTCTCCTCCTCAAGCGCGACGTTCGCATCAACAATACCAAGCTAAGGAAAGGCTTAGGCCCACAACGATAACGCGACACAGCCATCTCCATGAAGCTGAAGCAGACATCCTTTAACGACATGGCTGGCTCTACGAAATGCTTCAAGACTGCGACGGCGGAGTGTAGGTGTAGGGAGACTAGTGAAATCGTGCATAGTCATGGAGTCTTGTTTGTAAGAACGCCAGATCTGAATACGTCCCCTGCAACTGGCGCACTGGTGTGGGAAGTTTGGAGTATTGAAAAGCCGAACAAGATTGTGTTTCATAATGTCAAGGCGATTATGAAGATTATAGGTAAGGGAAGTGAACTGGAGAGGCTGCTACCGCTGGGATGCATCAAAGATAGAGGTGTTTTGAGATGGTCCTGCCGTCGTCGAAGACGGTGAATCACCGATTAAAAGAGAGAAAGACGTTGCGGCAGTTTACGAATGAGACGGGAGCGCATCCGACTTTGAGAGCTGGGAGTGTGATGGTTCATGAAGTCGGTGAGAGTGGGAACATGAAAGCAAGACCTCAGACGAGCAATGAGACGACGCAATGGAGTGCTGTGAGTACGGCAACAATGCTAATGCACTGGTGCTGCTTCAATGATAAGTAGTATTGGTAAGAACGCATTGTTTGTAATTGTATATACAATTTCTAATGCTGTTACATTTCTGTAGAATTTACACTCAAATTGTAACGTGCATGACCTTCAATGTGCAAAACGGAAATCCAATCTTTAACACATTAGCTACCGGATCCACTGTTGAGAGAGTGAGTAACATACCTTTTATTCCCCTTATCCTTTGTATTCGCCAGATAATCATCCTTCTCAGCCTGAGTCATGACACTCCATTTCTCCTCCCTGGTCGAGTTCCGCTTCATGTAATACAACTTGATGAGGATCACAAGAACCATATTCCACGCAATCAGGCCTAGCAGTACCTTATTGCCTGTTCTGTACAGCGGCTTGTCTTCTGTTCGGTAAATCTTGGAGTGTTAGTTGTGGAAGAGGTGTGCGATGGACGGTCTTACATTCGACGCAATGATGCTACTTGCTTGCACACACATGTTGTAGATAGCAGATCCAACAGTCCTGGTACGAACAGAGCCTGAATTTCGGCTCGTGATTGCGACTAGACAACAGTTAGTCTCTCGAATCATGGTAGAAGTGAGAATACCAACCAAGAATCGGATGGATATAAGGATATCCGACCAGCAAAATGTTCAACACATATCTCGACCACTGACTTGCACTTGCTGGCAGAACCTCCAGCGCGACGACGATGGGCAGGAAGTAAACCTGACAGAACAAAACAATAGCGAATCGGTTGTTGATCTTCTCGCTCAACCAAACCACAAATATCATTTGAATGAGGAACATAACGTATGCTGGAATTGTGAGAAGATTCACTTCGAATGTACCCCATCCAAGATCCTTGAGAATCAGGGTTAGGTAGCTGCTTGCTGGTGTAGGAGGAATCATCCAAGTTATGCCGAGAAGATAGACAGGCCAGAGATCATAATCGATCAGTGCCTCCCACAAAAGCGGCAGACTGAGACCTTGTCGATTATGCATGTCACCCTGTTGTTGTCAGTAGGTTCGACAGTGTCTGTAAGGACTTGAACAGAGTGCCTTACCTTCCCTGGATCATCTCTCAAAACTCTGTTGACCATTATGATCTCCTCTCGTTCCGAAAACCACCCATCTTTACCTCTGAACCAACTGGCAGTTTGTGTTGGTGAAGGAGGCAGATAGAAATACGATAGAAGACCAATAAGCGCTGTTAATCCACCTTCCAGAGCAAAAAGCCACCTCCAACCAGCCCATCCAGTCTTTTCTCCCAAGTGTAGGATACCAAAAGCAAGGAAGGCAGACACAATCGATGTCGATATGTATGCTCCCCAGAAAAAGCTCAATCGAAGTGGAAGTTCACCACTCTTGTAGAAATAGCTCAAGTATAGAATGACATCTGGAATGAAGCCACCTTCGATCAGACCCAGAAATGCTCTTGTGAGGAAGAAGGTCGATTTGCCTGTGATTTTACTCTGACAGCAGGCAACTATGCTCCAAGCGCACATCTGAATAGGAATCCAATTGTCAGGTCCCAACTTCTTGCTGATAAGTTGTGAGGGTAGCTCGGCACACAGGAAACAAAGATAGAAGATGGTCATCCCGTAGTTGTAATCGTTTGTCGTAAGACCAAGATCTGTCAACATATTGTCTGAAAGCGCCTGCGTGATGTTTCCTCTGTCGAGCTGCAGGGCAAAGAACATGAGGCATGCCCATGAGCAGATCTTGTAATCCAGCTGTGAACAGATCAGAATATGTGACATGCAAGAGCTATTAATCTTACCCTTCTGACCAACTTCTTCTCTTCTTGTTCGGTCCAAACTGCCTGCGGATCCCATCTATGCTTCCCTTCATAGCTATCAATTGGTTCATAGAATCGACTTCGACCACCTTCGGCATAAACTGTGCTGCGGGCTATCTTATCGCTGGTTGAATCAAGTGAGCTGGCGCCACTGCCAGTGAGGTCTGAATCTGCTGGATAATTCTTGGGAGCTTGCCTACTGCCATCGTCGATCCCCGAGATGTTGGTTGAGCCAGCACCTAAAGGGTTGGAGAGATTTAAAGCAGCCATTGTAAAGTAAAAAGATCCTCAACTCCAAAACAGATAAATAAAGAGATGAAATCCATGATGATCGCTTTAAAGAATACTTAACATATGAATATTTCGAAATTTTCGACTTGACCCACCAGAAAGTTTGTCGTCGTCAAGAACGCGACACTTGCGACGTGCTCGTGAAGCTGGAAGCACGCAATTATGGAGAAGGACTTGCAAATAAACAAGATTTCCACTCTTGAGCTTAGCATTTGGACTGAAGCTTGTCTTTGAAATGGTGTTGTGAATCTCGGGAGTTGTAATGTCGTGCTCTGTGCATCTTCGTCGCAATTGTCCACGGTCTCCACTTGTGGGACTTCATTGCGATTGAAATACCAAGAGCCATGATTGCTTCCCAGGGATCACTAAGATATGATGATTCCAAGTTCTCAGACCACGATTGATAGCTGCGATAGGTTCGCTGCATAGATTCCATGGTATGTTGGTTGAGATCAAAGTACTTATGAGCCGCTTGGTATCCGTACTCCTTGCATTGCGTTTTCGAGATACACAGCCAACAAAGGCAAAGTCGATTGATCTAGCAACATGATAGTAATTGTATCGTTTTCTCAGTCAACATTAACGTAGAGTACTTAAATAAATAGTCTGCAGCATAAAGGAACTGAAAATCGTGACATCTATCATTGCCTCTCGCACTTGATACTGCATGACATAGATACCAAGCTGGCCCAATATTCATAAAGATTATTGAGGATACCGAATATCATCTATAAAAAAAAAAAAACCACGCATATCCAGCGCTGATGAGATCGAGATCAAGTAGAGAAGTGTCAAAACATCAAGGTATGCTGTTGCTCGAACTGGGTGGGTTGGAAGATGGAAGACCGAGTCGCTTTGGTACCCCAACACCAATCTAGGCATCACAATACAATACTCATCAGGATTCTGCATTGGGATGTCTATGAGATTGTTTAATGTTTAACCTTTGATTCTAAACAAGGCCATTCGTGGGATAGAAAGCTGATGGAAATGGCCGTTCATTGTGGTTGAGTTGTCACGAGATTAGGATTAGTGATTAAATTCGTCGTAAATCGATGAAACATATATAAATAAGTACATTCTAGAATTTACTAACTACGAAATACGCTCTTAAAGATTGAGAATTAGTTTCGTCGCCTGTCCAGAACCGAGTTGTGATTAGAGAGTTCGCCATCATACCCACCTTAAGGTAATTCAGCTAATTTGGGGTCTTCATGCCTGAGGCAGAATGTTTGAGCATACCTACTCAAGCATACTCAAGCATAATCACATGATGATTATGACATCTGGTAGGTCGTTGGCGCCTAAGGTATTAAGATCAAGCATACTCATGTGAGTTTGCTCCACACTAAACTAGCGCCATTTCCCCCAATTTCCAAGATATATAAACCTCCTTTCCTCCCATTTCTTTCCTGCTTTTCCCTCTTTTCTTCTTCATACTTACCTTGTTTACAAAGTTGACGATCAAGATGGTCGACTTTGGCTGGACGAGACCTCCATTGCACAACGGGGAGTCAAGACTGGTTTGCTATCCTTCGGGGTCGCAATAGGCGGAATTTTTGATTGCATACACTTCTCGTGAGAGATACTTTACTTTTCATTGACTTTTAAGCCTTGAGCTTGAGTTTGAAGAAGAGGACTACAACTAGAAATGCTAGACAATGAAACCGGAATGTGTCAAGGTGGTTGTACGTATGTATCTAATCAATGCAAGTGGTGAATGCGCTGCGTGTCGGACCACTTTGTATGGTGGCAGAGCATCCACGCAATTGTTGCCTTACAAAGCATCTGTTTTGAATGAAGAGACAAAGTAAATTACGTGGAAGATTGTGGCTCATGAGTGGCGCACTCTGGAAGACGTAGCCACAGGCAGAACATTGAAGATCATTCAAGGGTTGTAACTAACCACAGGCATTACTTCGATTTGGCAGATCGATCCTGACTTCTCGTACCAAGAAGAATCCCAACGTTTGTCCATGTATCGATTATGATATCAATTTCCAAATCAAAATAGAAATAAATATGCAACCTTTGCCAAGTTTCTTCATCCTATCATCACAATCTGGGACCTGATTTTTGCTTGTGATTTGACAGAGGTGCTGGCTGGTTGCTGGTGCTTTGAACTTGTTCATTGCTCATTGTCAGCCACCCTTGTCTCGAGAATACGTCACTGATCATTGGTGTTTGACTCGTCCCAGCTTCAAGAACATGCGATAGCCAACCCATCTATCTGCAGTTCTTTTATCTATAAGACACCTGCCACCGAGCGATTTACTTTTGTGCTTTCTCCCTTTCCATATCTACTTGCAATCTTCACCATTACCTACGGATAAACCTATAGAGTATACATACAATTGAACCAACTTACACTTACAATCTACCACAAGAGCATACCAATTCCAAATCAATACAAAATGGGAGCTGTTTCTGCCCTCTTTGTGGTGCTCATCACTATCCTCCGTACGTGCAATCACCTTACCAACAAATGCTGCAGATACATATAAAAGCACAATAGGGCTAACCCAATAACCACAGTACCACCAGTTGGAGTCTATATTGTCGCAGGCTGCGGCGCCGACTTACTTATCAACATCTGCTTGACACTTCTTGGGTACGTCTCCTGTCCTTGGCTCACCCTATCTGCCATATACAGTAATACGGAAGTTAACAAAATACACAGCTACATCCCAGGTCACATCCACGCCTTCTACCTCGAATACGTCTACTACGACCGCATGGAGCAAGCGCGCGAGGGCAGGTTCTCAGCTTCGCGCGCCCCGGGCCTGTATAGCGAGCGTGTGCAAAATGGAGGGAATGGTTACGGCACTATTGCGCAGCACAATTGAGTTGTGAATGGGTAGTTACTGCGCGCAGTGATGAATGGGATAGTGGATACTGAATCGAGGTTGCGATACTATGCCAAACGATGCTTGAAGATGCTCACGATAATAGAATGGGATAAAGGGATAATGAAGAGGGAATACCAATTTGTTTATTTGGGTTGAATTGTGTACGAATACTTCGATACTACTTAGAGCTGGGCTGGGATCGGACAATATGATGGCTTTCTTAACAGGACTCCACTTTGCTTCTGTTCTAAAAGCATAATCACAAGGAAGCTTGAGAAAACTTAGAATAACGAAGCTGTACTAATGAATTGTGTGAATAAGTGCTCTAGGTTGATATATTCTTTTGATTGAATATCTAGTCAGTGGTTATGGTTTGTGCTTTACATTGACTTGCTGCATCCTGATGAACATTACCCCACAATCCTCAAAGCTCTCTCAACCCCAGTGCGCCAAGCCCAAGCCTTCCCGTCAAGGCTGAGAGCAAGGCCAGACGACAAGAGATGTGTTCTGAACATCACGAAATACAATTCGTGACCTTGGAACGACCAGATCTCACCACATTCATTGACTGACGACTACGAGACTCTGTTGAATCTTTTGCTTCTACCAGTGTATTTAGATCTGAATTGAAGAGAACCAGAGGATTGCAATTGAAAGAAACACCAAGAGCGAGCTGGAACCACCAAGATGCATACCTCCATCGTGCGCATCCAGAATGTCTTTGGCTTCTTCACCACCGTCGCATTCGCAGTCGCTGCGTGTATTGCATTCTCAGATTTCGCATCACCGCGTACACCAGCTGCGACGTTAAATGTGAACTCAGTGCAAACGTACTTCTCTCCCCTCCGATCCTCACTTTTCTCACCTCGTTCTCCCTCAAACCGAAACTAACACTCCCCAGCGTCCGCGGAAGACCACACTACTACTCGACGAGACTCGAAGAATACGCTACAATCAAATTCACGCTCTCCGCTGACCTCTCCTCCCTCTTCAACTGGAACACCAAGCAAGTCTTCGTCTGGGTCAGCGCCTCATGGCCAAACGCTACGGGAGATGGGAAGGAGCTGGTTAATGAGGCCGTCATCTGGGATAGCATAATTACGAACCCAAGTGCGGATCATTTGCAGAACATTAAGCCTGTGGCGATGAAGAAGTTGGTGAAGAGTGCGAAGGGCAAGAGTGTTGATCCTAGTCGGTATGTGATATGCTCACCTCGGAATTTCTTAATGATATTCTGCTTCTAGTAGAGAGAAAACATGCTAACACCAACTTCCAAAACAGAGGCAAGCTCCTCCTCAAGAACCAAAAAGCAAAATACCAAATCACCGCCCCATCCGGCAAGTTGGCAAACACAGAGAACGTCGTGCTCACCCTGCATTACAACATCCAACCTTGGGTGGGCATGTTGACATGGAAGCCTACCGTGGGTGGTTGGGGACCGTTGGGCGAGTTTGGTCTGTGGGAGCGCATGAAGGGTGGTGTGAGTAAGAGCTTTATCTTCCCGGCTATCAAGCCGAAGAAGGTGACTCCTCCTGCATAGGGGGAAGAGGTGAGCGTATTGGTTTGATGTGTATTTGTGTTTGGTGTAGCTGCACTGGCATGGAGTTTAGGGATTGGAACGGGAAAGAAAATATCATTTGTGATTTATTCAGGTATTAAGCCGAGTTTATCAATGTCACAGTTCCTGTATCAGTATTTGAAGGTCATAGAAGGGTGCGGTAGTGCTCTTCTTCCTGCTCGCCCAGTGGCCTGCTTCATCCTGACTGAAGTACTTGTCTCCACGAACGTAAAAGAAGTGATGAGGAACAAACAGACAAGCGAAGGCAAGTGACTCTTCTAGACGTACTTATTGTACACCGTCAACACAGGACGACTAGGTGACGCGAATTTGATAATACGGATCCTCGCTGGTGTCTTATTATCTCTTTTCTTCTATCCGGTGGGGGTATTTCCACAAATGATCTTCGGATTTTTGGGGGTACTAGACTTCTCCTTGTTTCACCAATAGCAACCATGTTTATTTTGATCCTGATTTCGTGTTGATCTCAAAGTCACGCTTCGCTCTTTGGCTGTCTGACTTCATGGGAGGCCACAATTTGCCTTTGCTTTGGTTGATGAGAATACTCCCTGGGAGAGGGGGAAGGACTAGATCTGGAGCTTAGGTCAAATGATCTGGAGCTTTTTTTATTTTGTTTCTTAGACTAGGATTAAAATTATAACTTTGAGTAATTTCTCGCTTGCCTTGCCCACTCGTTGCAAGTTAATTCTGGATGTTTTCAGCGAGTCTTTCTTTTGTCTGCATGTGGATAGATAGGATAGATACGAGTAACGATATGTCACCTATATCTATCTACACAATGAGCAAACAAGGTGCTTCTCCAACAAATTCTCTCAAGTTCTTAAGTTCTTCAGTTCTCCTCTGCATTTCTCTCTTCCTTCTACCAATATCTAGTTAATAGAAGACAGGACAGATCTTCCCATTTGCCCTCTCCAACAACCTGATCGGCAATAAGGCCTCATAAACATGTACCACCCACGCCGCAACCACCCTCCGCGTATCAGCCGGATCGATAATCTCCTCCACGCCAAAAGCATTCGCTGTCCGCACTGGATTCATCAAGCGCGTATATTCCGCTTCCAACTCTTTATATCTCAGCTGTCTCTTCTTCTTCCCCGCCTTCTTAACCCTCTCCTCCCTCTCCTCCTCTGCAATATTTCCATCCCGCTCAAGCCTCCCCTCTTCCTCGCGTCTCCCCTCCTCCTCCACCCCCCTCAACTCCGCCGCATGCCCAACCTCAATCCCGCCCTCCAAAGGCAAAGAACCCCACTCCCCACTCGGCCACGCAACCCTCATCCGCGGCTCCCGGCAATCCACCATGATACCCCCCGCAACCCCATACACCCGCCTCACAACTACGCTGAACACCGGCATTGTCGTCGCGAAATACGTCGTTGCTAGCGCAACACCGTGGCGCATCGTCGCTGTCCTTTCCGCTACAGTCCCGATTGCGTACCCGGGCACGTCTATGAATTGTACCACGGGAAGGTTGAACACGTCGCAGAGCTTCAAGTGTCGTGTGATTTTCTGCGCGCCGAGGGCATCGAGTGCCCCGGCGTTGACTTCGCAGTCGAGAGAGATGACACCGACCGGTCGTCCGGCTAGGTGTGCTAATCCGACGATGGCGGTCTGGCCCCAAAGGGCACCGATCTCGAAGAATGAGCTACTGTCCATGACGCTCCGGATGATTTTTCGAGCATCATACGTCCTTGCTTTCCGTCTTGGAATGATGGTCCTCAGATCCTCACACTTTCTATCTATTGAGTCTTTAGACTGTACCACAGGAGGTAAACTCGCCCCCGAATTCGGCAAGAACCCCAAAATCGTTCGCAGCTGCTCAAAACACCCTTCCTCATCCTCCGCCAAATTATCAATCGTCCCATTCGCACAATGCACATCCGGGCCTCCCAATTCCACAAGCGAAAGCCCCTCCTCCCCCGTAGCACCAGCCACGACCTTCGGCCCCGCGTTAATCAAACTCCCCACATCGCCCGCCATGACGGAGAAATGACACGCCACGACCCTCGCGGCCCCGAGCCCGATCGCAGGACCCAGCACGGCGCCCAAGTTTGGGATCCCCATGTTCAGCTGCGTCACGACGTTCCGGAACGTCGGCATCGGCGGGATGTACGCATACCCGTCCTTCATGATCGTCGTCACCGATCCCCCGCCCGACGAGCCGTCCACGAGCTTCAAGATCGGCAGGCGCAAAGCGATGGCGAGTTGCTCGATGTATAGTGTTTTGGACATCAGTGCGCCGTCGGCGTGGCCCGCGCGGATGGAGAAGTCGTCGGCGGTGAATACGACCTTGCGACCGCGCAAGGTGCCAAAGCCTTGGACGTTGTTGGAGGGCGTGAATGCGATGGGCTCCTCTTCGGTGATGGGGTTATTGGAATGCGGGAGAGAGCGCCATGTTACGGTCCCGGTTGCGGAGCCGATTTCGTGGAAGGAATTCGGGTCGAGCAGCGCGAGGACGCGTTCTCGCACCCACAGCTTGCCGGCTTGTTTTTGGCGAACGTAGCCTGGGTTTGTGGGGGAGGGCGTTTGGGCGAGGGTGCGGAGCGCGGTGAGGTTTGTTAGGATGTCTGAGTAATCTGCTGGGAGGGCATTTTTGGTTTTCTTGCGAGGCTTGCGCTGTTTGGATGAAGGTGTTATGTGCGCTGCTACTTGGGAGAGGCGTTGTGAGGGATTAGAGCTAGGTTTGGGGGGATTATCGTCACCCATCTTGAAATGTTGGAATCAATCAGCTGGGAGATAAATTGATAGGATAGTATGTCGATTCATGCTTGTTGGACGTCGAATCGTTGTGAAGTGAGTATCTTAAGGATGTAGTAGAAGTTCGTTGTTTACTTATTTACCTCGGCTCGCTACCCCTCGATTTGGCGGGGTGCTTAGCCGACCCCATGGCCAAGACTTGTTCAGGTACGAGGGAGGTAGCTATTGTAACTCTATCCTCACGACACTTACTCCGTCGTCTATTCTTGATCAAAATAGCCAAATATCAAACTTACAATCTTAGGTACGCTACAAGAACTTGATTTATTCGCACAACACTCACTTAATCACTTACTTACTGTTACACTTGACCCGATCAGTCAAGTACCAAATCTCAAACTCAGAACCCATAAGTTCTCAAAATGGCCAACCCACCCAAAAGACCCATAAAACGCCTCCTGATAGCAAACCGGTACATACCTCACTACACCTCACATCACTTCTCACTCATCACACTAACATCTCATAGAGGCGAAATAGCAACCCGAATCTTGCACACAGCTCAAGAAATGTCCATCGAAACTTACACCCTGCATACCACTAACGACACATCACACGCTCTCTCATCAACAAACTCCATCCTCCTCCCTTCACCTTCATCGTACCTCTCCATCCCAACGCTCATCCGAATCGCCCAAACTCACCATATCGATGTCATCCATCCAGGCTATGGCTTCCTGTCTGAATCAGCTGAGTTCGCGCACCGCATGCTAACAGAAGCGAATACTGTGGTCATTGGGCCTGGCCCGAATGTCTTGGCAAGAACGGGCGATAAATTGCAAGCGAGACGACTTGCTGAGGAGTGCGGTGTCCCGGTCCTACCTGCTCTCCAAACACCTACGAACGATATCGCCATCCTACGCGCCTTCGCAAACGAGATCGGGTATCCCATGATCATCAAAGCCGTCGACGGCGGTGGTGGACGTGGGATCCGTATTGTGAGACGAGAAGAGGATCTCGCTTCGCTTGCGAAACTGGCGCTGAACGAAAGTCCTAGCGGGATGGCCTTCGCCGAGAAGGCAGCTGTAGATGGGTTCCGTCACGTTGAAGTTCAGATCCTGGGTGATGGGACGGGAGAAATCATGCATCTGTGGGAGAGGGAGTGTAGTATCCAGCGGCGATTTCAGAAGGTGGTTGAGTTTGCGCCGAGTTCGATTGTGGATCGTGGGTTAGTGGGGAGAGTGATTGAGTCGGCCATGCGTATGGCAAGGCAGGTGGGATATCTAGGGCTAGGGACGTGGGAATTCTTGGTCAGAGAGGATGGCGGAGGGGAGGGACATGGGGAGTTTTACTTCCTGGAGATTAACCCCAGAATCCAAGTCGAGCACACTGTCACCGAATCTATAGTCCCCAGCGTTGATTTGGTGAAATGCCAACTCTTGCTCGCTCAGGGGGTGTTGCTTTCCGAATTACCCATCCCTAGGGATATCTTACTCTCTAATTCCTACACCAACGCAAACTCAAAGTACAGCGTAAACATAGCATCGCCGCCACAACTGCATTCAATCCAACTTCGCCTCACAGCCGAAGACGCATCCAACTCTTTCGCACTCAGCGTGGGCAAAATCACATCTCTGCGTTTTCCAACGGGGCATGGCGTGCGCATTGACACTCATCTCGTTCCTCCCTCGCTTTCTCCATCTTCACCACCGATTCTCATCGGTGCAGATTTCGACCCTCTTCTCGCAAAAATCATTGTCGTTGCGCCATCCTGGCGAGAAGTGGTTGCGAAAGCGAGGAGGGCGTTAAACGAGATGAGAGTAGAGGGCGTGAAGACGGATTTGGATTTGTTGAGAGGTGTTGTGGCGAGTAGAGAGTTTGCGGTGGAGAGAGCGTGTGACACGCGCTGGTTGGAGACGAACTTGGGAGCGATTTTGGAGGTGGGAAGGAGTTTGTCTGGAGAGGTGGGAAAGAGGGGCGTTGTTATGCCTAGGACAGAGGATAGAGCTTCGAAGCTGGGGATGGGAAATGCGAACGGGAATTTGTCCTTAAGAAAGGGTGATAAGTGGACTATTGAGTTGACTCCTGGGTATGAGTCTGGTCCTAAGTCTGGGAAATTACGAATAGGACAGGACGCAGGAAATGAAGGAGAAACCAGGCGTTCCCATCTCCAACTTACCCAAGTCCGAAGGAACGACTTCCCGAACTCGTTCTCGGCCTCGATCCTCTATACTTCTCCCTCTTCGTCTAAGGCTGTTCCATACACACTCAACTTACACTCTTCCAACTCCACCTCAGCCAGCACATCCAACTCCTCATCCCGCCACAAGCCAGCCGACCCAACGAATCAATCCCACCAGAATGTCAACTTTCCAATGGCAGGCAAACTAGTTGAGATCCTAGTGCAAAAGGGAGATATAGTGCGCGAAGGCGATACGTTGGCCGTGGTCAGGCAGATGAAGATGGAGCTTGAGGTTAGGGTGCCAAAGGGTGGTGGGGGGAAGGTTGTGTGGGTTTGTGGTGGTGCTGAATATGGAGAGGGAGAGGGAGAGGAAGGAGAAGATGAGGAGGATGAAAGCGACGAAGCATGTGAAGTGAGCAGAGAGCTAGGCGATATAGAGGAAGGGATGTTGTGTTGTGTACTTGAAAGCCTGGAAAAGGAACGGAAAGGTGGTGGTGCGAAACTGTGAGAGTGTGGGTTTGGGTAGGTTCTTTTGGAATGGAACATACGTGACTAATCCGTTCTTCTTCACATCAAGTTTTCTGCTTCATCTTTGTTCATTCCTTGCCTGAATCCTAACCCATAATATAACATGGTGCTTTCAAATATGTACCCCCTGATTCGTGTAGAGGGTATCGAGGGCTAGTTCATAGCAACAGGCTCAGCTGTAGAAGCGTTGTGTGTGCAGTCGAGACTTTCGTGGTGTTCTTCAAGAATTAATACATGCTTAGCGAAGACCCACGAAGTTGAAAGTATCATCGAAGTCAGCTAAACCAGGAATAATCAAACTACAATATGTTAGGAAGAAACTTGAAACTTGGAAGTAACCAAGATCTTCTCTTGAACATATCTTGCTTCCCTTAAACCTCGGCTCTTGCACCCTATCCACCCCACCTCATTATAACTAAAAAATAGCAAACCCTCACATCATCACCAAGTCCAAAAGATTCAACTTCAAAACAAAACTTACGACAAACCCTAACAGAACCACCAAGGCTATCCCCATCCGAAATTCCCATCACCCACCACAGCCATCATTATCCAAAAAGGATGAAAGGCAAAAATATGGTTCTCTACACTTACAAGTATAGGGTTATGAACTCAAGAGAAGACTCTCTGACGGGGAGTCGAACCCCGATCTCCCGCGCATTGCCGAATGACAAGCGGAAATCATGACCGTTAGACCATCAAAGATGTTTGTTGTTGAGGCAGGGAGTCGTCGGTAGATTTATGACTCATGTAATAAAGTGTGATTACGTAAGTAGATCATCTGCTCACCGAGGTCGCTGTGTTATGAAGTAAGAGTTGAAGAAAGCAGATTAGAGATTTGAGGGAATGAACTTGTACAACCCCAATCATTTTCAAAACTCAAGGACGCGGCTTACGTTGGTGGAAAGTGGTTTCTGGTGTTTTAAATACTTTAATTTGACCTTTCCTTGTCCTCGTCATCAGACAAATAATACAAAATCCTACCATCGGGATATACCAATTCCAAAAGGTATCGTTCTTATGCAAGCTCAATTCCATAATCATTATGATCTTTTGACCCATTATGCAAAACGCCGGAGTATCATCACCCTATCCTCTAAGCACGTATCCTGTACACCATCACATTCTTACCCTGTGTCCCTCTGATCACGACGAACGCATCTTCTTCGATGGTCGCTCATCCTCGTTCGCACTATCTTCCTCATCACCATCTGCTTTATCCTCTATCTCGTCGTCGGATTCAAAATCTGCATCTGAAAGTGCATCTTGCTCTTGTGCTTGTGCTACAGATGTTAGCACATTGATGTTAATATGGAACAACAAGAACTCTTACTAAAATACTTAATCGCGCCTGGCCATAAGTCCTCCGTGAATGCTATCGCAAGATCATCTCCGTCAGGGAAAATCTCCAGACTCATGCCCACATTATCTTCCTCGTCATCTTCATCTTCCTCTTCATCCTCCACTGATTCCCTGCTCGCCTCTCGTGCTTTCCTCTTCGCCTTCTCTGTCGCTGTAGCCTCTGCACTCTCCTCAGCACTGATCTTCCGTCCAATGAACCCAAACCAGGCAAAAAACGACAGTCCCCCCATCCCAGTATTATCAATCTTCTTCTTCAATGCCTTTTGCTCTGGTGTCAAGCCATCCTTGTCCTTCGTACCTGTAGACTTCTCTGCCTTGACAACCATATCCAGTAGTCCTTGGGTCAAATCGCGATCCTTCTTCCATTTTATTGGCACAGGTTCCGATACCAATCCTGTCCAGCCATCCTTACTCCTGCGGTGCCAGAATTTCTTTTCCAGAACACTATCTTCAAAGTATTCATTTGGTGAGAACTCGAATTTGATGCTGACACTGCGAGGGTCGCCCTCACCCTCTGGTAGATCCACCTCGAAATGTGTGACGGAAAGGTCCTTGAGCGAACTGAGAAGGAGAGCTGAATCGGATGGTTGGATATATTGGTCAATGTCTGGTGGGGCTTGCTCGAGAACTAAAGGCCAAAATCCTGGAATCTGGGAGACTGTTTTGGAACGACGATTGTAAAGGGGTTTGGTGAGGATAATTTGCTGTCGAACTGCAAACAGTTAGCTTTTAAATAAAATATAACATATCCGCAGACGCAGCCTCACTAATTGTTGTCTCTGCCTCATCAAAGTCGCGCTCAATGTCTGCCAAATCCTCATAGGAAACCGACGTTTCCTCCAACGCTGCAGCCATTGCTACTGATGTGAAGGCGTATCTTTGCTGCATCAAGTTTGCAGATTCTCTGCTCCGAGAAAGAAGAGAGTGTAAAATTTCGAGATGTTGAGAAATGGATTCGGACGTATCGGAGGTCGGTCCTTTGAATTGTTATCTGATCGTGGGGGAATGTCACCGGTGAAATGCCATTCGCAATTGGCAATGTCACTGCAACAAGTGGAGTGGCTTATGATCCCTGAAACCACAATGCCAAGTGTATCGAAAAATAGATAAAGACAGATCCGAAGGTCAGACAAAAGGGTGGCAATGTTTCTGTTGAAAGAGTCGGGAGCAAAGAATATAAATTAGGTAGCTTTACGAATGATGGAGTGGGAGTGGAGTGGACAAGGTAGGAGGGAGAAATCAAAGGGTTTGTTTTGGTGATCTGTATCAGGATCTAAATATTTCGGCAATTCAGTACTTATTATTTCAATCGAGCGGCTGATGGTGATCAATTGATGCAGGAGATGGTCACTGACGCTTGATAATCTGTCACTGAGATAATCTCAGTGGCCCGCAATCAACGGGATCGGAATGTTAACCGGTTTTCGGTAGCGAGGATGAAGTGTTTCTTCCGAGGAACCTGAGCACAAGAAGTACAGGCACGATTTTGAATAAGGTACCGCAAGAACACAAGAATTAGTTAGTCTAAAGAATACAGCACACAAAACCTGCAATACCCTCTTCTTAATTCTTACAAAACTTGCAACGTCCCCATAATTGTAGTTGAAATCTCAAAATATTTTGAAACACATCGGTCTATCTTCGGCAATTCTTGCATTGGAGTAAAGCCGAATTTATGGGCCGCTGTATCGTTTCTTCCCTCCTCCGCCTTCCAGAATACAGTAATAGGTAAGGTAAGGTACCTATGCATCATGCATTGGTAACAATCTGCAAAAGTGAAATAAGAGGAACGGTATGAGGAATCTAGGTAAGAATCACAAGACCCGTCTTTGCAATTTTTACTCATTCTTTATGTAACTAATTGCTCTAGCATCCCATCAAAATACGGTACTAATGTTGAGCCAAGACTTTATTACCAATTGCTTATTTGCTTGACCATAGATAGTGATCATTAAGTAGGACACCCTGGAAGTCCTGCCTTCACGTTGACAATCAATAGCTAGGTTCCAGGTGAAAGAGTCAAGCAGTATTCTCTTCGGGGTAGCCGCTCCCCTCCTATTGTCCACTCCTTGGAGCTTAAGGTTTGTCGTGGCTTTTTTGTCATTGGACGAAAAACTCTTTTTTAAAGATCATCCGAACTCTTCAACGCTCACTAAACAGTTCAAAGTTAAGTGCATAGCCAACATCGGTTTTCAAAACAAAATACGGTCTCATCATACTCGCTTGTTTGTATTGGAGCTCAAATTTTAAAGGTGAGTGTCCAGGCCATTGACCTCGGATAACCCTGCGAATCATTCTCACCGAAACTGTCACCCAAACGAAACAAAAATTGAAGCTGGTCATCGACTGACTTTCATAGGCTGATCTAAGAACCCCAGACGCCTCTTTTAGCTGACTACTTCTTCAAAGACTCAAGATGGCGACACAATTCCCGGAGTCACGTGTGCTCATCATCATGACCGGCGGGACCATTTGTATGAGACATTCTCCAAATGGATTGATACCCGCAAGGGGCTTCTTGGAGCAGGGAATGGCACCCAGACCATCATTCAATGATGGATCTAAACCAGGTATGATGTTTTCTCGGAAAGTCATCCAAGTTGTTTCTATGTTTGGATGCCAAGGTTGGAGCTCTAGCTTCTGAGGATGAAGTCGTCCTCTAGAGGCTGGCTTCTGTTGTCATTAGATAACTTGGTAGAAGCTGTCATTGTTCTGCTTAGCTGTTCTCTTTTGTTCTGGAATCCAAATGCTTTTATGACCTACTAAGGGCTCGCTGTCTTTACTTCGTTGAAACTCTTGTCAATTTAGCTTCATTTAAACCCCCAATATCCCCACTTCATTCCCTGTCAATCATAATCATATATTTCAATCATTTGATATGCTTCAATTGTCGTTTGGGTAATCCTTATGACGAGCTCAAGTGAAGCGAAGCTGGACGTCTGGCCACTTCAATTTTCTCCCTAAAGAGGCCGTGGTCGATCGCACTAAAGAAAAGAACCAAACTATATCAATTCCATTGAGATTTTTGGTTGTATTTTGAGGTGTTAAGTGCTTACGCTAACATTTTAAGACCCTCTCCCGGTTATGACAGACCCTACCACAAAGCAATACCTCCCATCCTTGAGAACACCACCAAGTACTTATTCACGGCATGTTCGTTACACCCTCTACGAGTTCCCAACACTGCTCGATTCCTCATCCATCTCTTCAGCAGGTTGGACCCAAATCGCTACTACAATCCAAAACAACTACTCTCTCTACGATGGCTTTGTCATTCTGCACGGCACTGACTCTTTGGCTTACACCTCATCTGCTCTCTCGTTCATGCTCTCACACCTCGGAAAGCCAATAATTCTTACTGGCTCGCAAGCCTCTATATTCGAGCTGCAGTCAGATGCAACAGACAATCTTCTTGGTGCACTCATCATCGCGGGCACTTTCATGATCCCTGAAGTGTGCTTATTCTTCCACTATCAGCTATTCCGTGGAAATCGGACGACTAAGGCCTCAGCATCCTCTTTCGATGCATTTGCTTCTCCAAATTGCCCTCCATTGGCAAAGGTTACAGCCATGGGTACTGAAGTCAACTGGTCGCTTGTGCGACGACCACGCACGCTCGCTAGATTCGACATTCAAACTAACCTTGACACTGCACATGTTGCCTGTCTCAGGATCTTTCCAGGTATCAAGCCTGAGATGCTGGACTCAGTTCTGCATGTCGCAAATCTGAGAGGACTTATTCTTGAGACGTTCGGCGCCGGTAATGCACCCGGAGGCGAGGATGGATCACTTACCAAAGTTATGTCCTCAGCAATTGCTCGAGGTATTGTGATTGTCAACGTTTCGCAGTGTCAATCTGGCTCTGTATCCCCTCTATATGCTCCTGCCACGGCTCTGGGTAAGGCAGGCGTGGTCTTCGGACACGATCTCACCACCGAAGCTGCGCTCACCAAATTATCATTCCTTCTGGCTCTACCAGGCCTGAGCTATCAAGACATCGTCCATCAAATGGAGCTCTCCATCCGAGGCGAAATAACTGAGGAGTCATCACCACAATTCTCCCACCCCGCCATCGCACCCAACATTCCCTCCCAACAATCAGCATTCACAGCTCTCGGCTACGCCATCACCAAAGGTGATGTCGACGCCGTGGTAAATCTCCTACACGTCGATCGTTTCGATCTCTTGCAAGCAACAGACTACGCAGCCAACACGGCACTTCATCTCGCAGCTGTGGGACCTGACTCTCGCGTACTCAGGGAGCTGCTTAAGAGAGGTGCTAGTGTGCATGTGAGAAATTTGGCAGGTAACACGCCGCTCTTCTTGGCGGATAAGATGGGCAATAAGACCAATACGGAGATTCTGGAGGAGGCGGGCGCGTTGCTGCATCCTGAAGAGGTGGAGCGGAAGCAGAAATTGAAAAGGGCTGCTACGGTGGGCGCGAAGGGGAGTGTGCTTGGTGCGGAGGATTTGGGTCATAGGGGTGGAGTAGAGAATGAGAAGTTGAAGGGATGAGGGCGTCGGAGGGGAGTATTTTATTCTATTTTTTATTTTTATAGAAGTGAGGTCTCTGGGAACGCTTTTATGCTGGTTATACTGGGTTGATGGTTAGAGGACTGCGAGAATGATAGACTAATTTTTAGACGGTGCTTTTAGCAATAGAACATGGATTTTTCAACGAGGTTGCATTCGACGACAATTGCATAATTTTGAACTGGAGACTGAGCCCATGAGAATCTTAACCGAAGTTTCGCCTCCATTTCCCCCCGCTTCACCCATCCCCAAAATTTCTTGACCTCCCAACAACAAGAAAGAACTGTAAATTTTCTTCCTGATAGATCTATTCTTAGACTGACCAAGGTATAAGATCTTGGTGTTTCTGGTTGAAAGCCAATTGTGTTTTATCCATTACGCAGTTTACCTCGGTATGTGGACTGAGTAATATATTTAAGGTTGAGATGTCCCACTGTTTTGGATTTTGAAGGGAAATCCTCGTATGTTGGAGAGAGCCTCATCCTGGCATGAGATGGCTGTTTGTCTTTGGTTTCTTAGGTCTTTAGGGTGTTTGTTGAAGCTCGTTGAGAGGTGGAGGGAATGGATGCTTGTTATTTTGAGTACGTTAAGGATTTTTAAGCTGGGTATTCGCAATTCAGGTGGTGGCAAGGTGAGTGTGTAATCCAAGCTTTGCGTATACAAGAAAATCAAATACCGCGCGCATGATGATCACTCATCTCAGTCTTGTGGAGCTTCACGGTGACTCCGGCATGGCGAGGTGAACCTAGGGTAAGCAGCAATATCTAAACTCCAGGAGAATTGTATTTGAGCCAACATTTCCGCTCTCCATTTTTGTCTCCATCCCTTCAGATTTCTGTGTTTCGTTTCTCAAACTTCAGGACTTTCAATCGTCGATCGAGGTAAAGCACAATGAAGCTTTTATCTCTCACTTCTCTTGCGCTCTGTGGCACGATGACGATAGCTGCTGCGACATCAGATCGTTCATGGGTCGCACCACTGTCTACTGATCGTATGTATTTTATTGTTTTTCAATATCCCGTGACTGACTGATTTCACGCACGTTCTCTGAATGATCTTCATATAACCCAATGTCAGAACATGGACTTCAGCTGACCGCAAACAGGTCGCTCTCCATGCCCAATGGTCAATACCCTCGCTAATCATGGCTACCTCCCTCATGATGGCCTCAACGTCAGTATGGCAGACCTCATCGTCGCGCTGAATGAGTCCGTCAATCTCGCTTCGGCGGCCACACAAGCCGTGGGTGCAAGAGCTCTCCTTGCTTCAACGACTGGAAACGCTGCTACCTTCAATCTCGATGATTTGAACCGCCATGGCTGTGAGTCCTCGCATTCCCCGGCATGCAGTAAACGAGTTATTTGAGACGAACTAATAACAACACAGTCATCGAGCACGATGGCTCCCTCTCCCGCGCTGACACCGCCCAAGGTGACAACCACTCCTTCAACGCCACCATCTGGGCCACAACAACAACTTTCTTCACCAAGCCAACCATCACGCTCCCCATGGCCATCGCAGCTCGCTCGGCGCGTCTGACTGCCGCGGCGCAATCCAACCCATCATTCAACATGACAGCCGGCGATTTGCAGAACAGCGCGATCGAGACTGCGCTGTACATGTCTCTATTTACAACAGGTGGGAATGCGACTGAAGCGAGGAGAGAGTGGGTCGAGTATTTGTTTGCTAACGAGAGGTTGCCAACTGAGTTGGGGTGGGAGAGGAGTGTGGAGGAGTTCACGACGGCGGGGATTTTGGCGATTGTGGGGGAGATTTTGGGTGCGAGTTAGTGTTAGTTCTGGTGGTTGGATGTGCGTCGAAGGAGGAGTGATGCAGAGATTAGAAGTGGAAGTTTTGTGGTGCAGATTCGCTTTGAATGTGTGATTGGAAGGTGCGATCATTGAGGTGTGCTGCGTAGCATATTGTTGAGAAATATAAAGCTCATTTGTTGTACAGAATACAGAAACCACCATTGCCTCCACTTCTAGCTCCCAATCAGAAATTATCAACTAGAAACCTCATTTTGCACCCTCCTTGTAAAGTGCCGGATATTCAGGCAACACAAAACCATCATCCCTATCTTCAGCAGACCTCTCACCAAGCCAGGGTACAATCTTCGAAATCACATTCAAAACAAGATACAACAGCCATCTCTGCCACGCTTTCTCAGGATGCACAATACCAGGGAAAATTGATGGAATCTTTTGAGTCTCTTCGACAAATCCGCGAAACACCTTCTCGTAACCTTCCAGAGCTCTGGTGGGATTTTCACCTTCCTTCAATTTGCTTACCTCTCCAGCGAGAATGTAAGCACCAATGATCGCAAGAGAGGTACCCATTCCCGTAAGTGGCGAGGGCGCATAAGCTGCGTCTCCAAGACATACGACGCGGGACTCCGACCATTTGGTCATCTTGATCTGTTGGATGACGTGGAAGTAGAAATCGGGAGCTGAGTCCATAACATCCAAGATACGTTCGCCTTGCCATCCAATGTCCGCAAAAGTGCTTCTAAGAAGCTTTTGCTGAGCCATCTTTCCAGTTTTGGCTGCCTCGGCCCACTGGATCTTCTGTGTCTCGCTGCGTGGGACGATGGTAAACATTGCTCTGATTGTGCCATGTGGATCTGGTCGAAGAGCAAGGATTCTCGAACGCAGTCCAATGTACACATTCCACCAGTCATTGTCAGATGGTAGACGAGGTATGGTGAAGTATATGGCGTACATTCCTGTATGGATTGACTTCACACTCTCCGAGGGAAAACACTGTTTCCGGATCTTAGACCATTGCCCATCAGCTGCCACCAGGAGATCGAAACGCTCTGTTACACCATCGCTAAACTCAACCTCGACAACTTCATCATTGTTCGAGATGACTTCTTTGATTGTAGTTCCGAACAAGTACTTGATATTTGGATGGTCTTTACCAGCTTCATACAACATCTTGGCTAGATCTCCTCTCAGAATCTCAAACTCGGAAGATAGACTGGCGGAGGCACCTTCCTTGATCGGCAGAAGTGCAAATGGTCTCCCGTTTTTGCCGATGAATTGCGTGCCTTGCTCTTTGGTGTTGTTCTTTCTAAACTCCTCCAGCAAGCCCATTCTTTTCACTACTTTCACCGCCGCACCTTGCATGCTATGATGTAGTTAGATGTATTATTTTTGACTGGAAATATATGAACTCTGTTATGGTTCCCAAGTTCGTGTCTGGTAAAGGATGAGATGTACTTACTCCACATTTTGTCCGTGAGGGAGAATACATGAAGTTTTCTCAACGACAGTAACTCGTGCTCCTGAATTTGCAAGCCACCAAGCAAGAGTAGGTCCAGCGACACCCGAGCCAGCAATCAAGACACGCATGATGTTATAAATGGTAGGATTTAGTTATGGTTGTGAGGAGTATGTTTTCTTCAAGGTGGAACTCGTAGAATGGAACGACCACGAAAATCTAAGAAGTTAACGACGGAAGATAGAAATGAGAACTTGAAGCTGAGCATTCCACCGAGCATCGTCAAGTTATTATATAACATTTTATTTTTGAGTTGTTCTAAGTCGTCTGGCAGGACATTCGGACTCGGAGGTTATCTCGGCCAAGATTCCAAGCTAGAGGGAAGTCTAATCCGAAGCTAAACCAAATTGAATTATAAATCACGTGTGGGCTGGGAAACATTGTTGGCTCGTGTGCCATTCTACCCTACCCTGTCGACCTCAACAATGAACTCTATCAATTGTTTCATCCACACATAATCCAAAAAAGCACCGTTTCCTCATCTCTAGAAATATCCATGAAGATCTAGGTTCGCAATTCTAGTCTGTTATAGCACTGCCAAAAGGTTCAATGGCTGAGGTCATACCCAACATCTCTCCACTAGCTTACAACTCGATACTTCGTCTAACTGAGCTATGGAAGCACATGGTCTTTCAAGTCTTCCTAACTCCAGCAGGCCAACATACTCATGCATTCGCTGCGTAGACCGCAAAGTCAGGTGTGATAGGCAACGTCCTTGTACTGCATGTGTCAAGCATAAGGTTGAATGTATGTATAACATCTCACAGCCACCTCGAAGACAGAGACGTGCAAAGAATCAGATCTTGGAGGACCGTCTTCGATGCTATGAAACACTGCTTCAACAGCAAGGCATTGATCCAAAGAGGCTACCAAGAAGTCTAGAACCCGAACCAGAACTGCAGCGAAGTCCAAGTTATGCCAATCTGCCGAATGTGGTAGAGAGTTTATCAATAGCTGGCTCTTTTGATGGACCAAAATCAGACAAACCTGCTCACCCGAAAGAGCAATCTCAATTCATTCACAAGTATGTCTTCATTTGAGTTGCCTTTCCCCACAGATTGACATCTCCTGCAGTAGTTTATATACACGCGTCATACAAGAGGTTCGAAGCCCGAATGCTTTACTGAATTTATCTTAGGAAGTATCAACTGATGACCAGATAGCTTCACGATGCGGATGATCCCTCGTTGGAGGAAGGTGTATCTGATGATGACTTCGAATTTGTGCTTGAAAGTCAGCGTGCTTCATGCAACAGACCCTGCCATCCAGCATCCAGTTGTATCATTCGCTTGTGGCAAATCTTCAAGGACAATGTTGATCCACTGACTAAAATCATACATGTTCCCTCGACACAACCAGCAATCGATAAAGCTGCAAGCGACACGACTTCCCTTCCTCGCAACTTCGAAGTTCTTATGTTTGCGATGTATGGCGCTGCGGTAATGTCGTTAGACGATGGTGATTGTAGACGATTGTTCAGTGAATCACGAAAGTCATTGCTAGCTCGGTATGTCTCGAACACAAAAACTGCACTTGCAAGAGCAGGTTTTATGAGCACAACAAATCTCGTCGTATTGCAAGCATTAGTTCTCCATTTGCTCTCGGTACGAGATGTTTACGAACCGCGTGCTGTCTGGTCCTTGACTGGCGTAGCTGTCCGTATTGCTGAAGGCATGGGTCTCGACCGAGATGGTGAATCATTGGGACTTCCACCGTTCGAGATTGAGTTAAGGCGAAGGATATGGTGGCTGTTGAAGACACACGATTTTCGTACCGCAGAGCTGTGTGGTCTACCGAAATTCAAAGATCTCAACACAACCCATAATAGCACAAAATGGCCTACCAACATCGATGACAACGAGTTGTATCCAGGGATGCTATTGCTCCCTGTAGGGTCGAACAATATGACAGATTTTACATTTCTGTCTCTGAGATATGAGGTTGCTAATTTTGCTGCAACTCGAGTAAATGAGTTTCGACAACAAGGAATGGGCCCAGACCAGTGGGATCTCCATGCCTCGTCGAGCAACAAAACAAAACTAGACGAGGCTCTCCAAGGACTTGAACAACTTCTCGAAACGAAATATTTACGCTACTGTGATCCGTCCCAACCACTTCATCTCATGGTTATGTTGATAGCTAGATTTTCATTGAACATAATCCGCTTCCTGGGCCATCATCCGCGACGTTGGGCCAGCATTGAACAGACATCACCTTCAGAGCGTCAATGGGTCTGGGAAATCAGTATTAAACTTCTTGAACAGCATAGCATGGTCCAATCAAACCCTCAATTGAAGCGTTTCGCCTGGCACGCACCTTACTTCCAGCAATGGCACGCTTTCATTCATATTCTGGACGTCCTTAAGACTGATCCAGTGGTCAACAACGCCGAGAAGGCATGGAAACTCGTCGAAACGATATACACGAACACACCGGATATGATTCACGATGTGCGAAAGCCAATTCATATGGCTGTAGGCAATCTATGCCTCAAAGCATACGAGAAATACGAGAACCTACCGTTGCGACAGGGAGCGGAAACACCAGAATTTATACTGAGGCTTCGAGAACAACATAAAGCTGCAAGAATTAGGAGGCAAAGTCGAAAAGCGAAGACGAGGACAGCAAATCAAATCGATCAATCTGATGAGGGGAGTCTGCAAATGAATTCCGAACCAGATCAAATTATCTTCAACCTGGGTGACGTTTCAGAATATACAAACCTCAAGCCACATACAACCCAGGAACCTTCTATTCTTTCGCAAGGCAATGTTTCCACACACATCGATCCATTTTGGTTTGAGAATGGGTATGAAGCTGACGAAGTTGGAGGTATGGAGGATATCATTGATCTAGACTTCATGTTAGACCAAGAACAAATTACGGATTCCAATGTTATAGGATGGGAACAGTGGGATTCTTGGTTGATCAACTCCAATCTATTAGCTCCTATACCCTGATGATCAGCACCAAAGTTTAAATGCACGAAAACTGGAGTGAATAAGTAGATGCAAAGCTCAAAAGCTCCGTCAATCTACACATACAGTTCAGCATAATTGAATCTTCTCGACAGAGCAATAATCCGAGATTCATCATTTCTCATTAACTAGATGCTACGATCGTACCGACGCACTCCCCAAACCCAACACCATCCCCAGCAGTCGCAATTAAAATGACCGTATCTCCATCTTCCAAGAATATCCGCTTCCCAACTTCTCCATCCTTACTCGCCAGTTTCACCCCTCCCTTCGCAGCAATTTCCATCAAGCAGCCAGAACCCGAGACCGTCTCAGAAAACGAGCTTGATATCGTCCCTGTTCCAAGCAAGTCGCCTGTTCTCAGACTGCAGCCATTGACAGTCTGTTGAGCCACCAAGTCTCTGAGAGTCCAGTAAATTGACGCAAAGCTTGATTTGCAGATTGGATATGCTGTTGTTTCCTGGGCGACTTGAATCATTGCTGATAGGTCAATATCAAATGTCGGTTTCTGATCTGGGTCCTGCAGATATGCAGGCAATTTGATGTCAGAGTTCCGTTGAGGTAGCGCAGTTCTAAATGGTGCTAATGCTTCAAGAGTGATTATCCAAGGGGATATGCTGGTTGCGAATGATTTTCCATGTAACGGACCCAGTGGGTTCATCTCTAGTCCCTGGATATCCCGTGCTATGATCATCAGCTACATGTTCAGAGAGTAAGCCACTTCACTTACCACTCCAATCATTCAACAACACTAAGCCAAAGATGTGATCGTCCGCATCACCAATTGAGACAGGTTGCCCCAGTTTGCTCGCTTTGCCCACAACAGCAGCAACCTCAAGTTCGTAGTCCAGTCTCTTTGTGGCACCAAAGACAATCTCTGCACCATCACGATACTGTCCTTTTGGTCTTACAATCTGTGTTCCCGAAACGACAATCGACGACGTCCTCCCATGATATCCGATGGGGAAATGCTCAAATCCCGGCGGGAGCTCTCGCTTCCCAAACACCGCCTCCCCAGCATTCAAAACGTGGTCGCGGGAGCACGAGAAGTCCGTGAAGTCCCCAACGGCAAGCGGGAGATACAGAGTTGCGGTTGAGATGTGACAGATGCTTTGATCGGATAGGGCATCAAGTGGATTTGAGAGGATGCCTTGCAGCCATTTTCGGGTCGCTAATTGTTCTGACTTTGGTAGTGCCGCGAAATCGTTCACGATTGACTTTGAGAATGTCGAAAGAGTCTCTTGGGACACATTGGGTTTACTGTATGCGGCAAGCTCGTCTAGGAATATGACATTATCCTCTAGTCTTGTCGCTAGAGTTGCTTCTTTGTGGTTTGGGCTGCTCGCGATACCGTATGGAATATTCGCAACTGAAAAATGAGAAGACATGGTCAATTCTGTGGTGACTTTGATTTCTGTGATTTGGATTGCGGTGAATTGGATCCCTCTGAATTTCCTTTGAATGCTATGATGCTTCTCACTATAAGACCTGCTTGTGATGAACTGCCGTGTCTTTGTGAGCAGAGGTTGCTGTTCTCCGCGTTTCCCCTCCCCCACACTCGCTTAGTCCTCTAGCCGAACTTCTTCCAGTCCACCTCCACATTCCGTGTCAAGGTTCCCCTCGAAGCGGAATTCGGACATTGATCGATATGACGAAGACCGACAGGGCCGGCAAGTCCTATTCCGATTCAGACCACTCGTCTTTGCTTAGACATATCTTATTGTTATTTCAGAGGGAACTCAACATCATTACCAATACTTCACAACTCAGCATCCCTCCTACCTCACAGACAACAAACACTTCACATCCATCACTGCCAACCGAGTCACCACTTCACAATCCTACAAACCCCATCACTCAAACCCACAATGTCACAAATCCCAACCCTCGACAACGGCCTCCCAGCCATAAACAGATACATCACGACGACCAACGCCTCAGGCAAAGCGATTCTCGCCACCGAAATCGCCCCAACAAACGTCTGGCAAAAGATCGGCTCAATCGCACGCTTCTTCCTCGCCTACACGACGCGAACCTTCCCCATCAGCATCGCCGAATCGCGCGACATCAGCGCCTACTCCAAGGACCTGACCTCGCCGCCGGGCCTGACCATCTCCAACGGCACGGTGGTCCGCTACGTCGACATGGCGCCCGGCGCGCTGTCGCCCATGCACATCACCGTGTCGGTGGACTACGGCATCGTGCTCGAGGGCACCGTCGAGCTGGTGCTCGATTCCGGCGAGACGCAGGTCATGAATCGAGGTGATGTTTGCGTGCAGAGGGCCACGAACCATGCGTGGAGGAATGTCACGCCTAATGGGGGATGGGCCCGCATGGTGTATGTGCTGGTTACGGCGGAGCCGACGGAGGGACTGAAGGAGGATCTGAATGGCATGGAGGATGTGAAGAGCAGCGAGTAGAGGGGTCTTTCGGTTGATGGAGGTGTTTGGGATGGGTAGATTGAGGTTGAAATGAACACGTTTTTGGTTGTATTCTACTCTCATTGATGTTTGTCAGTTTGTGATGGTCGTGCTGTAAATTTCGTAAAATACGATAATATTGATGGCTGAATAACTTTCGTATAAAACGACTAGAAAAAGTCACAAAACCCTATTTCCCACTCATTATGCTTGTTTTGGATCAGGAATTAATTATAGCACTAGATACTCGTCACATCTTTACTTTTCGCCAACTCCCATTTCACCAACTCGACAATTGGCACACACTGAAAAGACAAAACACAAGCATCACTTTCGAAATCTTAGCCACACATGAGTTACAACGTTTGAATAAATCCATTTGCATATCTACCAACAGATCTAAGCACTTGGAATGATAGGCAAAGTAACAAAATTCTCCAGCCCCTCTCCAAAATGAACATGATTCAAGCCCGCAAACTTCGCCTTCGGCCTATCACTCTCGCTCGTATGCTGAAAGATGCCACTTCCCTGGGTATCACCCGAGGACACCTCAAAGACAATCCGGCCACCCTTCTCGGCAATGACATTCGTGGGCCAAATCTCCACATCCACACCGTACACCTCGCCCTCCTTGACCGTCTGGACGTCGGACGAGAAGTAGTTCCGGTATGGCAGGTATTTCCGGTGCTTGGGGTGCTTGTCGTCGACTTTCCGCAGGCTGACCCGGAGCCAGCCTTTGGCGAGGGGGATTGGATCGCCTGCTGTGCCGGTGTAGTGCACTTCTTCGCCTTTGGGTGAGATGTAACGCAGGGTGAGGAAGAGATCGATATCCTTTTCACCTTCAGAACCAGCTTCCTCGGGTGTCATGGAAACGTTGAGATGAGCGGTGATGTGACCTGTGATCTCAGTCTCTTCTTGGAATTCAGGAGTCGAGAATTGAATGAACTCTGGCTTCTCGAGACTGCCGAGAGCTTTGTATGACTTCTTAGCTGCTTTCGTATCTGGAGATGTATATAGAGAGCCATCGGATTGCAAGTGGTATCTTGCGTAGTTTGTTCTAGGGATTGGCCATGCGGTCTCTTCTCGTCGCTCGTAAGTAGCCTCGAACTTCGGGTTATTGAAACCCACGTTTCCTTTCCTCAACACCATGGAAACAGGAGGAAGCTTGCCGGGAACACTCCATCCAGTCTTATCCTCGCCTTTGAGGAACGCATCCAAGAAAGATTTCTGCACCTCCACCTCATCGTGGTAGTAAAATGGCAAGTCGTGACGACCGGTAATGAACCGGAGATACTTGAATTTCGAGCCGGCCCACGTGTAACCCTCGACATTACCGCGCAAGTGAAGCAAAATGCCACCCCAATTTGCCACGCTCAACAATGGGACCTCGATGTCTGCCAGTTCAAACTCCTTCGATGCGTAGTACTCGTCATCTCGGAAGCGATTGGCAGCATTATCGTCATTCTGATCCCGTCGATTCGCAACGAGCGCCTCGTTAGAAAGATCACCCTCAATGGTATCCTCACCCCATTTTGAGGCAGCACGACCCGGCTTGCCATACTGGTTTGTCACGACTTGCCGATTCCACCAAAACTTGATGAATGCATCGGAGAAGATACCGCCGTGACGACAGCGATCACGGTAGTAATCTGACATCCCCTCCCATGGAACGATGGCTGCGAGACCCTTTGGTCTTCGTGCAGCGACTCGCCATTGACTTCCTGCTTTTCGTCAACACTTTTTTCAAGGCCTGCTGACGAAAATACTTACCAGCATAGTAACTGATTCCAAGCAGTCCAACTTTGCCAGATGACCAAGGTTGCTCTGCAGCCCATTCTACAACATCAAAGAAGCATTCACTCGTGCCTTTGGACATCGTATCCAGCACTCCTGGAGATTGACCCAGACCCCTCTCATCAGCTCTAACAACCACATAGCCATTTCTCGTCCAGAACACTGGATCAGGTGTCTCCCAAGCACTGTACTTTGACTTGTGTTCGGGATTGACTTCACTGAACGACTTTGCAAAGAAGCTAACACCAGTCAGTAAATCCTCAAGACACTTTCAGAAATAGCTTACTTCTCATAAGGAATGTCCTTTCCATAAGGACCATAAGTCACCAGGACGGGAAACTTCTCCGTCTCAGATGCGATGGGTCGGTAGACATTGCAACGGATTGGAAAAGTGCCCGCTCTTGGAATGGAGACATGCTTCTCAAAGATGAGGTTATTCTCCGTATCCGTGGTGACCTCCAGCAAGTCTCTGATGGTGTTTGTCATCGCCATGATGTATGGTTTTTGAAGAAAAAAAGTTCTATGTTTCGAGATAATGTCACGGAAGATGAAATGTCAACAACGAAAGCAATCTCAATATATCACGCATGAAATACTCTCATGTTTTGGCTAAGCTATGATGCGGCATTCGGATTTTACGTCCTCATTTGCCGACAACACACATGATCCAGGAACGGTGGGTGAGCATTTTTGGATGCCTCTTGGTGGAGAGGCGGATGGTGGAGGAGTGGGTCCGCTAGTCCTTGGGGGTGTGTCTCAGGGTCAATTCGGGCTTTTATGCCATGTCGAGACGAACAGAGATTAGGTTCCGTTAGAGATGCCGCGTATGCCCATTCTCGTTCCACCATCTTGAGATCTCATGGGAGAGGAGAAGCCAAGAGCAGTATGAGACATCAGTGGCGGCGGTCATTCCATTAATTTAGAAAAGAAAACTCCCGATGTTGACTGAAGCGAGGCACAAGTCACATGATATGCCATATGGATTCTTAGCTTCATGCCCTGCCTTATGTTCAACGTTGAGATATGTATGACTTGATTGAAATTGTAGCTTCCCTAAACTCACGCTTCATAAAGAATTGGGCTTGAAACAGTAGACTGGTTTTATAACTAATTTGACTTGGTTCTCCAGCTCTAAAGTGTTTAATGCTTCCATCCCATATCTCACATTTCACTTCGAGGCTCAAGACCAATTAATAACACTCAAACGCCAATGCCAAATCTCATGCCTAATCGAAGTACCAAAACTACATTTGAGCCGCATCTCCTCCCTCCCTTCCCATCCCTGTGCTCTGTTGTCACCATTCACCTCCAATCGCATATTTGAACAAGCGAGGAAAGAAAGGACCACCTGTAGCTCCCCAGATCTTCGCAGCAGTCTAAGGTATCACACGTCAATACGAAGTTCCTTCACTCCCACAGATGGAAGTCAAACTCACAGCATTAGCAACAACGCCCGTAAACATCAGGACCAAAAAGGTTTGCTCAAACCCATTGCTTCCGTTGGGGCGATCTTCCATGTTGCGATTCCTATCAATAGGTCGATAATTCGGCACTCTTCGATGGGCTACAGGCCAGTTCTCTGGGTTTGCAGGTGTTGGAGTACTTGAGTTTTGCGTCGAGAGTTGAGTCGTGGGGTTGTCGCCAGTGAGCCGAATCACATAGTCGCCTAGGACATCTTGGAGCTCGCTTCGTGTGATGACAGTAGTGGTGCTCATCGTGACTTGATGTTGCTTGTTGATGAAGGTTTCTTGAAATCAATTTGCAAATGCGACACGGTGATGTTTTGGTATTCAAGCCCTATGAAGTACTTACCTAGGTTCTCCGGTACAGAAAGCCCTCTGCACTCCGCAGTGGCACCACTGCGGAGAAATGTTGTACATGCGGCTGTCCACCCCCACATTCCGAACGTTCACCAAGTGACGATCTGAACCTCGGAGCCGAAACCCTACCAATTCTAAGATTGACGAACGCATGACTTGATACTTTGGCTGCTACTCATGAAAATAAGATACAAACTTCAGACCCACCCTACGCCATTCCTTTCAGCTTCACATTCAGTCAATCACCAAATTCAAGATGAGCATTCACATTCAGAAACAACTCGCAACACTCAGAGCATCCGTGGTAGAAGGACGCGCCGAGAATGTTCGGTATCGACAAGATCAACTATATGCCCTCCATAACTCATTGCGAGAGAGTGTGACAGCAATCACCAGCGCCATTGCCAATGATGCGAGTTGCAATTCAGACGAGGCCGATGCCGAGTTTTATCTCGGCATGGATGCGGTCAAGAAGTCTTACGAGACTTTGGATTTTGATGAATCGTTGAAGACTGAGTACCTGGTTGCGAATGGAAAGAGCAATGAGGACAGGAGAGTTGCTTTGGGTATCGTTGCTCTGAGGCCATCGAAACATGGTCGATTTTATTCGGTTTTGTCACCGCTGGTGGTGGCACTCGCCACTGGGAATTGCATTCTTGTGGAGGTAAGTTCAATTCAAAAACTGTTGGAAATCTATGCTTACTAAGAAACAGCTTGATGGATCGTCTCCGTCTGTGGACCTAGTCCTCCGTGAAGTTCTCGTTGCAGGTCTAGATCAAGACACTTTCCAGATCTCCACTTCGGCGCTCAATGACATGGATTTGTTAAACATTGATGTACTTGTTGATCAGAAGGGTACATCACAATCCTCAGCACTAAAAACTGTGGCCAGCTCTGCCCAATCTCGAACAATAGCAATCGTAGACAGGTCGAGTAACATCGAAATAGCTGCAAAGGCAATAGTTGATGCGAGGATATCGTCGAAGGGATCTTCTCCTTACTCGCCTGATCTCGTGATCATCAATGAATTTGTTGGGGAAGCATTTGGGATGGCTTGTCTCAAATACGCTAGCAGCTGTGCACTCTCACCTACGAACTCAGTTCGTTCATCAAAGGCAAGAGAAGTTCAAACTTTGGTAAACACAGAAGAAAGAGATGGGAAGGTTAAAGTGCATCGATCGAGAAGTGCCGGTACCGATCTTGTAGTTGTGGAGATTTTAGATAGGTAAGAGGGACTTTGCATCTTGCATCTTACATCTTGATAATTGAAGAGAAACTGACATAACCCAGGAAATCCCCTCTTGCTCAAACCAAGATTGAAGGCCCGTATATCGTCTTATTGCCAAGCACTGGTCTTGTCGACTCGGTTGATTCACAGCGCAGTTCTTCCCCGTTTCTCGCCTGCTTTGCCTTCGGGAGCTTAGCAACTTGTAAATTCATCTCTGAGCAAATCTCATCTCCAACAACATACATCAACCACATTCCAGAACAACTATTAAGTGAGTGCCCCCCTCATTCATCAACAATCATTAACATAAAGAACAGTCGGACCTGCTTCACCAGCCGAGTTCCCACATACTCTGCATCCTCGCTACACAGCAGACATGTTCTCCGTTCCCAGGCCACAGTTTGTAATTCCACCTGAAGCTCTCCCGACAGCATCGAAGCTGAAGGATGTCGCACTGAAGAAATTGATGCCTACTGGGCAAAGACCAGGACATGCTCTTGGATTCTTCGAACAGGGCATTTTGCTCGGTTTGGGTTCCGCAGCGCTTGTCGTGCTTCCGGTATTGGGTTGGTCGTTGTTTTGGGCTGGAAAGCAAGGTTGGAAATTTATTGGCGCGAAGATGAAGTAGGGCAGGTTCAGATGATGTCAAGTAATTCGAACATGGAAGCAAGACTGCTTCAGTCTTCCATACTATTTGTACCTTATCTTGTTGAGTATCGTCTTACTTAATTTTTCATCATGGTTGTTGGAGGAGGTGAAGGGAGAAAACCAAAAGGAGATCAGAATCGAAAGAATTGAAAGAATTGGCTTTTATCCCAACACTGGGTAGCTTATTTCCTCAAAACGGTTATGCACACCTTCGTCCAGAAGTACAACACAAGTGCAGGTAGATTAAGGTACGTAGGTCTCTTAGGTCCCTTAGGAACGATCTTACTTTGTCTTGTATTGATTTCAATGGTGCTTGGGGTGGGCTATCTTTCGTTCGGGCAATTACTGCTTCTCACATATTTGGTTACCCTTAAGTAAAGATAGCTCTCAGAGGTAGAGGTAAGAGAGGTACTTTAGATACCTTACCTTAGGAAGTTCGCGTTTTCCATCAGCTTACATAAATACATGTGACCTCGTTCAGATTGAGGTGGGTAGGTACCTTAGCTTACCTATCCAAGTTTCTATGCAAGTTTATGGTACCGACCTTCGACCCACCTGGGCCGAAGGTGGACGACGTCGAGCAAAGACTCAAACGGGTTGGTCAACACAATGGGATTATCAGAATTACCTCCAGAGCACTGCACATGATGCCCTCGTTCTCAATGGAACGCTTTTATCCCACAAAAACATATGGATCTATTTCCAACACAATCAGAGTTGGAAGGGCAAGCCTTTACGAGGGATGGAATTAAAGCATATCTTTGACAAACATATGCAGACTCGATTAATTTATCAATATTATCTTGCTATTGATCACACTTACTGTCTGTGAGTTTTCTGCGATATAGCGAGCTGTTCAAGAACTGACTGCTGCAATAGACTAGCCAATTTATCGCCGAGTGGGTTGCAAACTATGTTCACCCAACACTTCCTTGCCCGAATCCATTTCAAGTCGAAGACCTAGGGAGATGCAGCGTGCTGTACGATTCCCAGCAGGAATACTACCAAACACCCCACAACGGATGGTGATTCGTCGTGAAGCTTGCGAGTTCAAGCCGAGTGGAGGATCCAGCTGCTGCGCTGCCGACTATTTTGTTAATACAAAAATGCCAAGCTCAACAGTGAGGCCGAAGCTGTGGATCTTGGTTTAGCACGCGCGAATATCTGCAAGAGAGTAGATTCATATCTTCGGGTCCCAAGGCCAAGGTAAAGAGGTTGGAGGATGTCACAAACACAGATAGAGTGGACGTCCCAGTCATTCCCAGGTAGATTCGCATGCAGCAGAGCTGGATATGCAGGCGCGGCAGGGTATCCGTCCACATGCCCATCCCTCCCATATCTCACAGATGCATCTGGGCGTGCTGGGGTTCTGGGGTACTGGGGTTATCTTGGACTTCAAATCTTCACAGGCCGTCTCTGGTTGGATTTGTTGCCGAACAACTTTCCGGTTTGCGGGGTAATCTCCACGAGTCAATCCCCACGGAAAGTGGACGCCCCATGGGGAGGATGCCGTATCTGCTCTGTGGTCCCGAGACAGAGAACTTTCATTTAAACATACTAAATCCACCTTTGACTTGCTTGAAAGCTACTCGCTAGTCAAAGCTCCATCGATTTGAGGAATTTTCATCAACTCGGAGGCAATTCAGAAATCATGGCCGTAGCAATGAGAGATCCAAAGGTATGCTTTTCACTCTCCATGTATAGCCAAGAGTAATACTAAAGTCTGCTGAATAGTGGTGGCCAGCAAGCGTTCGATATGCTGTGTTGGCAAACATTTGTGTGTTTGTCTTCATGGGGAATTGTTATTCGGTTAGTGATCAACACCACACAATCAACAGCTAGAGCTAAACAAAACCCAGTCAGGAATCACAACAGGTTTCGAAGCAATGGCGATGGAATTCCACGTTGGTTTCGGACCCTTGACAGATCTCGTTTCGTGGTCTGTCTTCGCCCTCGGAGTCTCGAATCTTTTCTGGATGCCGCTGGCCATGTGCATTGGCAAACGACCAGTGATTCTGATTTCCATGGTCATCTTCCTCGGTGGCACCATTTGGTCCTTCGAAGCCACGACTCAAAAGGGTCTCCTTGGAGCTCGAATTCTTGCTAGTTTCGGCGCTGGGAGCATCGAGTCGCTTGGTCCTAGCATCATCGCTGATATCTTCTTGGAACGATACTTCGCCACAGCCATGGCTTTATTCGCGCTATTCCTTTCAGGCGGATCGCAAGTTGGCCCGGTTATTGCTGGCTATGTAACCGCCGATAAGGGATGGAGATGGTTCTTCAAGATCTGTGCGATTTTGAACGGTATCAACATTGTCACTTGCGTGTTCTTCCTCCCGGAGACTTCCTTTCGTCGATCGTATGCGTACGATGGAGAGACTATGGCGGAAATCGATAAAGAAGCTACCGAGATGGTTGAAAACACGTTCGCGGAAAGCAAGTCAGGCCAAACACCAGCAGAAGACACTCAAGTAGCCACCATCGGCTACTGGAAAGACCTCGTCACTTTTGGAGATCGTGGCCAGGAAGAGACAGGCTTGAAGGCATTCCCTAAGCAGTTCTCACTTCCCTTCCGATTCCTGCTTGTGCCAGCTGCTTTGTACGCGACGATCTCATACGGTGTAGTCTTGGGAGGGTAAGATCACAACGGCCCGGTTTATTGAGCTAGAAGCTGACCTGACATAGAATCGTAATCATCTCGTCTCAATTACCACAACTCCTCATCCCACCTCCATACCTCTTCGACTCCAAAGCCATTGGACTGTTCACACTCTCGTCCTTCCTTGGTGTCATAATCGCCTACCCGCTTGCCGGCCCGCTTACCGATCTTCTCTCCCGCTTCCTTACCAAACGCAACAACAACATCCACAAGCCCGAGCACCGCATCCCCGCTCTCATCTTCCCATTGCTTCTTTCCCCATGGGGCCTTATCCTCTACGCCTACAGTATCGTGCAGCACAAATCCGTCTACGTGGTTGCAATTGGCTTTGCGTTCCAAGCTGCGGCTTTGTGCTTTGTGCCCTCGGTTGTGCTGAGTTATGTCGTAGATGCGTATGCAACAGAGAGTGGTGAGGCGTTGGTGCTTATCAATGCAGGCAAGAACTTGGTGGCTTTCGGAATCGTGAAGGCAAATGCACAGTGGCTTGCCAGTGAGGGACTCACGAAGATGTACTCTGAGATGGCTGGTATTCAGTGGGCTGTGTTGGTGTTGGGTGTGCCGTTGTACTTCTTTGGACCATGGTTGAGGGCCAAGACCTTGAGATTTGTGTAGAGTGTTTGACTGAGAGGGTATGAATGCTGACCTCAAGGAGAATTTTTATGGGAGGAAGAGTCTAATTAGCGATCTCGAGAATTAAATAATTTGAGACAAAAAGTTCTTTCTATTGCAAGTGCGAGTGGTTATTTCCTTTGACTTGATGGGCAATAAAGTTCTGGCAAAATGCTGTATTTGCAAATCCACCATGTGCTAATCCACCTTGTGCTAATTTTACACTACATTTTGCGACCAAAATAATATACATATCGAAATCCATTCACATCGGACTCTCACTAGGAAGCCTACTCCCATAGCTACTGGACAAATTCCCCAGATCCCTTAACAGATTACACAAGTTCTCGACCAACGGCGGCAGCGGATCGCTCGACGCCGGGTAGTTATCCGTATACACATCCCGCGCGACCTCGAGGACCTTGTCCGCACTCCGCAGCTCGAGAAACTGCTCCGCGCCCCCTGTTCCCCCCGCACCCCCCGCGGCATCGTCCACAAACATGATCCCCGGCACGCCCTGCCCGCCTGTGCGGAATACCTGCGCGTTCAGCGACTCCGGCTCGTTCAGCACCACGCGGTCTTGCTGCGCATACCGGTCTATGCTCCCCGCATGTGCATGTGAGTGTGGGTGTGCATTCAGCGGTGTTGGTGGTCTCGTCCGTGACGTCGCCGATCGCGCAATCATGAGCCCGTAGACCCATAGCGTCAAACTGGCGAAGTACAACGCGATCGAACAAAACCCCCGATTTGCAGCCGGCACCAGCATCCGCGCCGCGCGGAACACCTGCCCGGCATGCCACACCGCAACGCGAGCGTCCGCCGTGCCCGCCCACTCCCGGAACGTGCGACCCGCGCGCTGGGCCTCGTCGTCGCCGAACTTGCCCGCGAAGCGCTGCAGGTCGTCCGGCGACACGTGTAGCGCCATCAGGAAGAGCTCCGAGATGAGCATGGCTTCTGCTGAGTTCCGCGTCAGCGTCAGCAGGTGCGGCGTGAAGAGCACAAGGTCTCGGTAGAGCTCGCTGTGGGACGTGTGCATGGCGAGGCGGTGGGTGGATTTTGAGGGCGGGAAGAATCGCTTCGCTTCGAGGAGGGACCAGATTTGTCCCCAGTGCGCGTATAGCAGCGTCATGGCTGTGAGGTGAGTATCGATGTGTGGGGAGAGCGAGGGCAGGGTTTCGGGCTGTTGGAGCGCATCGAGGAGGCTTAGAGGGGGGGAGGGCGGTTTGGTCGGGGTGGAGAGCATGCGGTCGCGCCATTCTGGGGCGGTTTCGGCGGTCCAGAGGGCGCGGGAGGCGGGGAGTGAGAGTTTCAATTCGGTGAAGGAGATTAGTGGTGGTTTTTGGAGGCTGAGTGAGGCTTGTGTGTCGTGGATGAAGAGGTAGAGTGCAAGTCTGGTGGGTGTTAGCAGAGATCCTTGAGAGTTACTCTGGCTAGAACAAACCTTTTCAATGATTCCTTCTCGGCCCATCTCTCCCATTTCGATTGCAGGACTGACGGGGAGTCTTCGTGAGTCGGTGTCAGGTTTTGATTGCGAAGTGATGTGGTGAAAGCTCCTCCTCTTCGCATCATCTATCAAATGTCAGCTTTGTAACATTTGGTCGAAACAAAGAGCTCACTGTAATCACAGGCTGCGAGAAACTCTCCGCCAATTCCATGTTCCTTCTGATACCAGACCAAAGGCCTACATCAAGCGCAATTATAAATGCTTGCAATGCTTGTAAATCGCGAGTGTTTCTATTGTCTTCTTCCCACTGTTTCTGGTTAGTGATTATATGGCATTGGTTCGTTTCGAAGCTTACATAGTCTGCGACTGTATGCCGTACTACCTCCTGTAGGGCAAGTCCCATCTTCCAGATCGCCGGTATAGATATCAAAGTCGAGCCTGCTGATACGACCGCAAGCAGTAATTGCGGGAGTATCTTAGAAGACGAAAACGTGCCAACGTGTATATGACTATTGAAGCGGAAGGCATCTTGACTAAAGTATACCTGAATCAAACTATTCAACATCGACAGTGATGGAAATCGTGGGACTGGCTTGGGTAATTGCCTTAATGTAAATAGCAACGAGAGCATCTTATCACGCTGTCTATGGTCAATCAGAGATGTGAACCGGCTTAGTGATGCTACTGAGGGTGAGCAGGCCGGCGTCAAGACAGAAGGAATTGCTTCTTCGTCCAAGTTTATATGATGCTGGTCATTCAACGCTTGGTCTTTCTGCGTCGGTGTCCACAGCCAAGGAGATCTCTCAAACGCAGCATATCTCTGCGATGTCTGTCGCTTCACTGGCTGTGTCTCCTCGGTGTTTTTGTCTGGTGGTGGCTCGTGGCTATTCACGCTATCAAAGTCTGGTATTGACATCTCCAGGTTCTCAAGGTCAAAGTCCCATACCCCAAAATTCAAGTTCTGTCCTAGATATAGATTCATAGGAAGAGCACCCACATCTAAAGGGGCCTGCTGATTTGGAGGTAGATAAGAGAAATCCATAAAGTCAAAGCCCGAAGAGCCGAAATTCGTATTGGTCGGATGTTGCTCGTATAGTACACCATTGTTCTGCACATCATTTGGCAATGACTGATCCATGTGATCATGAGTGGCAAGATTGGGATCAATGGCTTCAGAACCAGCGTTCTCATTCTGCAAGCTTTCATAGCGAGGAGCCTTGTTTCCATTCGCATCAGGAGGTCGTGGAAACTGCTGACTCTGACTGTCGTTCTCATTGTTTGAAAGTCCCGAAATACTACCTGGGCCTGTCTTAATGATCGAAATGCTATTCGACGTTGCCTCACACAAGATGCCTCTCTGTTGACAACGAGTACATGGCTTCTGGTCCTGACATTTCGCCTTTGCACTCACACACGCAAGACAGGCAGCACTGACTCTCTCACCACGCTCGATGATCTTCCCATCACGCTGCTTGTCATGGCCGGCTTGATGCCGGTTCAGGAGGTCGACTCGGTTAAAGCTCTTCGGACACCGGGTGCACTTGTGCGGTCTGGCATTCTCGTGACTCTTGAGATGCCGATTCAGGTGATCTGCTCGCTCGTAGACCCGGCCGCAGAGGTGGCAGGGGTGTGATGGTGCTTTGGTGACAGTCCCTTCAGTCGGAACTGTATCTGTCACTAGGGATGACATTGTTGGAGGATAATGGGAGGCGGGGATCGGGCTAAGTGGAGGAAAAAGAAGTTGAAGGGAAACGGGTGGTGGAGTTGATTTGAGGTGGAGACCTGGATTGTGGAGGGAGTGAGCTGATATGAACAATTTGGACTTGAAGCTTCACCGGAAAGCAATATATGGATTGTGGAGGTTGGAACAAACTGGTGGCGGAGGTGGAGGTCGTGATGGATTGTGATTCGTGTCGTCGTGCATCTCCAAGGATTATTGCAGCTAACTCCATTGCGGGGTTGTGGGGTGCATATCCGATGTCAATTTAAGCTCCTCGGAATGTGGGGTGGGAGAAGCGACGTCCTCGTATGTCAACATCACATGGCAAGGTATGGTAGATGTGCATGAATCAAGGATATTACCTTATCGTTTTCAAGCACTTACTTCAAATTGTATGGGACTTTGCATGTACAGGAAACATCTCTCGTTTTTATAGAATGGGATTCATGAGCCAATTGCGTCAGAATGTCCTTGTGTGACATCGGGCATTGACACTGAAACATAATCCTGACATGATAATAGAGTCTCTTGCAGTATATCGTAAGCTGTGTAGTATCTATTGCATATTTCATTCAATCATGTAATGTGTGGGTGAAATTAACACTCGAAAGAGACAGTTGTGGCTACACATAAGTGTAGACCATTCATCAATCGTAACATTTCCAACCTTCGGAACCGACAATCTAAACCAGAATAATCCCCCAAAGAAATCTTCCTACTGTCCTCTACCTAACATACTATGCCCAACTAAAATCCAGCTCTAATTCTCAGCAATTGCTTCATCGTTTAGAGACTCGTACCAAAATCCCCAGGTCATTAAACAAGAACAAATCCCTCCACGTTAATTCCCTTCCCTCGAAGTAGATCTGGATTCAGCCGAGGATCGTCATGCGTACGCCCTCTAGTGACTACATTCTCATACCTTAAAATAGTCATTGATGGGGAAACGTAAATCTAGGGGTCAGCGGGCTGAGCTCTACATCGCCAGAAATACCTTTACCCCCTTCAAGATCTCTCAACTTATTGAGAGCAGTCTTGCCGTCGGACTTTTCTTTCGCATTGCTCGATCGAGTTTTCGACTCTGATTGTAAATCTGCGTTAGCGCTAGTAAGGAAACCAACAGATCAAATGCTCTTTGTCGGGATTGCACTTACTTAGATTATACATAAGCACGGAGTATAGCCATATACAAATGTATAAAGTGACCTGAAACCAAATAAATACAGATAAAATTTGACCGAAGCCCCATTGATCATCGATGTAACTCTCGCCCAGAATTGATCTCATGGATTTGCGATCAATCTGCATCTGTACCAGACAGTAAAGCATCCCAATTGATAGCCCAGGCGGCAACAGAAGGTACACAAGAGGGTGCGCGACCACTAATGACACCGCTAATAACACCATGACAAAGTATTCCTCTCCATGATCATCCAGTTCTTTCAACGTCAAACGGACAACAACTACGACCCCTCCAACAATCACTCCATAGAGAACGGCGATCAGCAGCGCATAGAAAAAATGCGCGATAAGTCCAACTAAAAACTTGAGCAGCAAAACGAAAGTTATTTTAGATTCTTTCGGCCCCTTGAAAACCCAACCCCATACTGCATCCATAGGTGCCAGCAACCATGCCCAGAAGTCCACGGAGGGCGGGGGAATTTTGACATTCTTCGGAATCTTTGGAATGATATTGCCATATGTTCCGCAGGCATCGACGAGCTCCGGGAGAAAGGGGAAAGCGAGACTTGATTTCGCAATGTAGCTCCCGACAGCGAGAGAAATCGCAATAGAGGCGATGCAGCAGAACCCACCGATGTAAGCCAGAGTCTTTCGATCGCACTCAGTTGGTGTCTTCTTGAGAGTCTTATCTTCCAAGGTGAGGAATAGTCCCATTGTTAGGACAGTGGAGCAAAGGGAGAGCACTTGCATCGTATTGAGCCAGTAAAGGAAAGTCACCTCGAAGAGGAATCTTGTCTTTCGCAGATATATCAAGGTCGCGATGTTGACTGGAAGAGATACCAGGGCAAGACTCTGGAAAAACGCTTTGTGCAACTCTTCGACGCCGAGATCATCGCCTTCATACTTGAAATATTTCTTCTTCAAGTAGATGCCTAGGCCAAGAACGGGACCAAGTAGGATGGTCAACACGGCTTGGAAAATCCACGCAAAATTTGCCTACGAGATCCATCCAGCACTATCAGTCTTGCAGCTCATGATAAAGGAATATGCCTTGATATCCCCGACTGGGTCAGGAAGGACACATGCTTACCCCGACGCCAGAGAAATCGGGGTTCCCTTCGCCCCATGACAGCCTACACAGGTCAGGACAAGATGCTATCTGGCTGGTAACATTGATGCCAGAATCAACGACGGCCAAGATGAGCGTAGTAAGTGAGTCGGTTATGTTGCAGGGGAGAGTGTTGTTGGAGAGAGTGTTGTTGAAGAGTGTATTGTTGAAGAGTGTGTTGTTGGTTGCCATGGTTTGGGCCAACAGAAATTCAAAAGAGTACGGTGGAAGAGTTAAGGGATGAAGATAATAGTAACCTTAGTGCTCTAAATATATAGACACTATCAAATGTAATTAATGAGGCACTCTGAACTGTACCTAATTAATGGAATGATATTGAATCTCAAAATATGAAACAAAATCTGGGGTACGACGGTCTGGATGAAGATTAAAAATGTATAAGGTAGTCTTTCAAACTACCGAAGCCATCGCCAGGACTAAGAGGCCGCCCTATATGGGACTACTCTCCCCTCCCCCCATAATGCATCTCATTCAGTGGATACATGTAGGCAGCTAACTACGGTATTCATGGAGTGACAATATAAGCTTTACGCCCTGCAAATCTGACGAGAGCATTCTACAGCCACTCAGCCTACCTAAGGACAAAAGACCAACTGTTGGCCTGTATAACTAGGCAAAGGAGGGTGTCTGGTCATTTATCGCACGCGGACTCCGGCAAGAGCCGCCAAATAAACTTTATTCTGGGGGGAGAGGAGATGGGTGGCGTGCAGCCTGGAAAGGCGTGGCCAAGGCTAATAGGTTGCCTTACTTGGGACTTTGAGTAATTGGTGAAGCGCGCAGACTCGGGACTGAGCTTAGGCCAAAGCAGCGACTACTCACGTCCAAAGGTGGAAAAAGATTTGGGTGGGCTCAATTGTCGCCTGGAGATTATGTTGGTAATCTCAGACGATAAGGTATTTTTTCTTCCAACGCCGTTGTCAGCAGCGGCGACGTGAAGGCGTAAGATAGGTAGTGGTAGTTAATCCCATTGTAGCCTTTTTTTTAATGTAATATAAGTTAGAATACCGAGTTCTGTGTTTCGCGCGAATAATCCTTCGTATCATTTTCAACTTTCGAAAGCGAGAATATGAGCTAGAATAATCCTTTAAAAGAAATCCTTTCATCTGCTTTCTAAAGAATATGCCAGGCCTCGCTGAAATCGACTTCGTCGTTTACACATTATGTACTAAATCCCTACAAGGTATCAAACAAGAACAAATGTTTCCACATTCACTCCCCTTGCTCGAAGGAAATCTGGTTCCATTCGAGGGTCAAAGTACGTCCACTCTCTAGTAACTACATTTTCATACCATACCATCGTCATATCATCCTCCTCGTCTGGCTCGTGATGAGGTGGTCTGTCAAACGGTCCGTAACGAGCTCGCCAATCCGATGGCAAGGCAAAAGCTCTAGGATCTTGTCGTGTTGTCCTTGTACCATCTTCATATAGAGTGATGTATCTGATGTTTTTAACGATTATCTTGCTCTTCCATGTGGTCGGAAGCTGGCCGAGAATTGCTTCAGCATTCGCAAAGTTCGGCATATAACACTGTCCAACCACTTGAAAGATGTTCGTCTTAGTACCAACTTCTCGTATTACCAATAGGGTCCTATTCCCAAGAAGTAAAACCACCATATCTCCTGGTCGTGAAGACTCAGGACAAGCACCAAATAGATGCGTGTCTGCGAGGAAGAAGGCTCTACCTCTCATCGCTTCTCGTATCATACGAGCAAGTCGAGAAGCATTTTTACCACATCCGTGTCGCTGAAAGATTTCTTGGAATTCCTTTGCACTCGTATAAGATCCGTATCCGCTGGGCATCCTTTCAAGGATCTCTCCACACATCAGTGTAGCCCAAAAGTCTTCTGATAACACTTCCTCGTCTTTCATAGGATAGGCCTCGGAGATCATCGATCTCCACTCTTCACATATTTGGATGATCTCGGCAATCGTGTGCACGGAAGTAACAAGAGAAGTTGAAATCTCGGAGATTGTTGCTATCCTCAGGCCTTGAACTTCGAGGGTATTGTCATCTTCCGAGATTGCGCAAAAACTTTTGGATTCCCCAGCAGACCATTGGAAACACAATTCTGAAAGCGCCAATTTTTGGGAAGAAAAATCAAGGACCCATGACGGTAAGATTAGCGTCGACGTCGACTTCGTTGAACATTCACCACAAAGGTGTAAGTATTCGATGTCCGAATACTTCTTAATATAGGCAATTGTTGCTGCTGTGTAGATGTTTTCTACCCCCTCGGCGTAATCAGGCTTGATCAATTTCGTACCATCACCTAGAAGCCCTTGCGTCGCAAATATGCGATCTCGAGGATCTGAGCACTTAAGGTTCTTCGTCATCCTGGTCAAATGGGACAACCCAAACTGGAACTCTGGACGGAGGCTAGCCTCTAGGAAATGAAATATGCTTGAGTCATCAAATACTAGCCTCGTCATCACTCCCAAATGCTGACTGTCTGTGAAGACACATTTGATTTTCATCCAATTGAGTACAGCCCTGAAATCTTGCCACGGCAGTGAGACGTTTCCAACTCTGACTGTAGCTCTCTTAGCAAGCACAATTTCTTGAAAGACCCCTTCGCCACTTGTCAGCATCACGTTGAGGATTACGCACTTCGTTTGTCTTACAAAGCCTAGTGAACCATTCTCGCCTCAATATATCTAAGATAGCAACCCAGGAATTGGCAATTGAGTCTATTCCTCCTGCTTCCGATTCCACCTGCCAAGCCCAGCTACCAGATTTACAACTAATCAAATGCCTGTCTAGATCATACACGATCGAGTCTGCAATTCGCTGGAGAGTCTCAAAGGCAAGATTGCTATTCTCCGAGCCGGGTCCAAGCCAGACGACAACTTGTTCAGCATTGCGATATATATTTCCCATCCCCTCAACCTGCTCATTGCGCTCAGGCACATCTTCTTGATTAATGCAAATCGCATCAATCCATAGTGTCCTTTTCCGTGTCGGATGCTTCAGATAACGAAGAGCCACGGCTAAGTTGTGTGTGATAGGCAGGGTGGTTTTGGACTGTGGACCGGTTGCCAAAATTCTCTCAACAACAACTGCAACATCCGTTCGCTCAGGACTGCCCCATACATAAGACAGTGCCTCATAAGCCGGCTTTTGATCCTGAGAGACTCGATATATCTCGATCTTGATCTCTGATGATGAGGCCGGGCCGGGCCAGAGCCTGATTAGACGGATCTCATTTCGGTCGGTCCTTATGGGATCGTACTGGTAAGGTTTCATGATGTGTAGAAATTGACGTTTCAAGTATTGAACCCCAAATTTGAATGATGTGTTCGAATTTCTAACATGAACATTCGGAGAAGTGCACAATGGGATCACACCCCAGCCTCATTTTCATTATTGACTACCTACAACACGGCAGGCCTGCTAGCCAATGATCTTCAGGTGAATGCGCCATACCTAACAACACACTTTTGTTATAGTAAACACGGTAGAGATCGAAAGCTTTGCAGATATTTTGGAAACCTGTGCTGGCCGATATACATCAATGGAGTGAAGTGACTTCATAAGTCTGTTGTCCTTCGGGTCCAAGGGTCAGACACTAGAAGCATCACGTGATATACTGTCACGAGACCATTTGCCTCTTTTAGGTTCTGTTCATTGCAAGACGACTTAGTCATTTTCTTACTTGTCAAGCATTGATCACTCTGTCTCAGAACCCAATTTCTGACTTCTCATATTTCCAACTAGTCGATACCCCGTGTGAGGTAACGGAATGTGGAGGATGCGTCCACTTATCTCCCCAGCGCCTCCGACAAGCGAGAACTACCCTCCTCTCTCGGAAGACCTCTTAACCCCGCATGAAACACTCCACATTGAGAGCTAATGAACTTGTACATGGTGGCTCGGCAAACCTGTGGATTAAGAGACTCTGCTCGACCCAACATCATACACTCAATCTCAACCTTTCCAATTGATCTAACAAATCACTTCGAATAACACAAGGAAAGCTAGAGGCATCACTTAACATTTTGATCATCATGGCTACACCAGTACATTTCTTCTCACATGGCTCGACCATGATGTTAGGAGAAGAGTCTAAGTCAGCAACATACTGGAAGAAGTGCGGCGATGAAGCTCTAGCAAATGGGGTGAAGCACATTGTGATAATGGTACTTCTCACTGCCTTTCTCAACTGACAAGCTCTAACATTCCCTAGGGCGCACATTGGGCAACACTCAACGATGAGATCGAAGTCTCAGCCAATCCAGCACCTCTCAAAAGCCCAGTGGCATATGTGCATCCTTCAAAATACATAGACTACCAGCCCAACCCCGACCTCCCCATGGCCGATCGCTGCGTCTCTCTCCTTCGCGACGCCGGTTTCAAAGCAAATAAAAACGCCACTTTCGACTGGATTCACGATACGTACTTGATTCTCATCAGGATGTTCCCCGAGGCTTGTCCACCTACGACCATCATCTCCATGAATGCACGCTACGACCCACACTTCCACGTCAAAGTCGGCGATGCCTTGTCCTCTCTCCGGACCTGTTCCTCACCCGAAGACAAGACGCTCATCATCGGCACCGGCGGCTCCGTGCACAATCTGTACCGCAACTCATGGGGCCAGATGCTTCGGTACCGGGACAACTTTGGCATGGAAGCGCCGCCCGAGGCCGACCTCATGGATTTCAGACAGGAGTTTGAGGATGCCATGACGAAGAATAGTGGGCCGGCGTTGAGGAGGGCCATCACGATGCTGATGAAGTTGCCGCATTATCGCGATGCGCATGCGACGGATGATCACTTCATTCCGGCGTGTTTTGTGGCGGGTGCTGCCGGGAGGGTGGAGGATACGGGGGCAAAGTGTGTGATGGGAGCGGAGGATTGGGAGTTGCAGAATATGTGTAACTCTCAATTCACGCTGGGTAGTTGGGATGCTGTGGCTAGTCATTAATTTGGATTTCTTTTTGAGCAAAATGAGGCTGTTTGGGAGCATGAATCTGTTATGAATATATGGATCTTTTCTAATTTTGGTCTTTTTCAACGAAGCAAATGCATTCTTTGCTTTGGTCTTGTAGTCTAATGATCTGTGGATTGAAAATTTGATAAGTTTGTAGAGCATATAAGAAACTTGATGGCAATCCAAAGCCTTAGCGAAAAGAAGACTAGAGAACATCTCGACCAAATTTTGGTGACCGTGCAAAGTCTATTTGGAGATTAGATTTGACGAAGAGAAGTAGCAGCTATAAGACTCTCCGAAGTAGCATCTGTCAATATTTCAACGTGACGGCAGTATCTTTTGTTGAAGTTCCTCCATTTCACTATTCAATCACACTCAAAGACATAAAATGATAGCTCATGCAAGTAACAAATCATCATCAAATTCCTATCAAAACATAACGCTATCTCAAATAGAACTCCTCATCCCACACGCCACAACCTCCTGGATCTCAATCGCCCTCAATCCCTCCACAACATTCGCCAGCGTCGGGAACGCCTTTCTCAACTCCTCACCCTGTAGCTTGGAAAACTCAATCGTCGCCTTGCCCGCCTTCCACATCTTCTCCTTCCCACCATCGCCAAGCTTCAGCGTCGTGGACGTCACCTCGTCGATCTCAGCTGTGCCATCACCCTTGAATGAGGGAACGAATCTGTGAGAGAGCACTGGTGCTTGTTCTGCCGGAACAGCGTCCTCCAGTTGTGTCAAGTCAGAGAGATTGAGTGTGCAGAAAGTGGTGCCCTCCCAGCCTGCTTTGAGCGTGTACTCGCTTCCAGATGTCTCCTCGTCAAGAGTGGCGAATACCTTGGAATGACCAAGCTCTGACCTGCCAGTAATGATAGGATCTGCCATGTTCTCAAACAGCACCGGCATGAAATCACCCTTGAGCTGTGCTTTCGGCTCCGCGTTCTCAACGGCTTCCTTTGGCGTCTCAACGACATTGTGAATATACAACCCAAAGTGACTGTATCCCCTCCCACCCAACCACGCCAAGTTCTCCAATTTCGTCATCGAGAACGTAGCCGTAGTCCATCCACCTCTCGCCTCGATCTTCAAATTCCCCATCGGCATGAGCGTCTGCAAATACGACTTCTTCGTCTTGACAGTAACCCACTTCGTGCTCCACCTCACATCGCCCATGCTCGTCCTCCTCGCACCATCCAGATCCTGTCTCGGACCGGCGGACGGTCCAAACGCCGTTGGCATCCTCTTATACGCTGCCTTTTGGATCAGATGCCTCTTCAGCATGGCACTGGCGTAGTCGTGTGCGTCATGGTCGAAATTGATGTCTGTGAAGCGCATGGGATCCATCATCTCCTTGGTGCCGTGTGCGCTGCCTGCGACTTTGAAGCCGGAGTCCCGAGAGTATTGCTGGATGAGTGTCGCGCGGGTGTAGCGACATTCGAAGTAGAGGGCCAAGCGAGCTGGAATGTCTGCGGGAGTGGTGCCGAGGGGGAGCAGAGCACCAAGGGCGGCGGCATCTTCGATGGCTTGAGCACCTCCTTGGCCTTGATGTGGGAGAAAAGGATGTGCTGCGTCGCCGAGAAGAGCGGTGCTGTTCTTTGTCCACTGTTATGTGTCAGCTTTGCTCTGAGGTTCGAAAGTGTATTGAACTCACATGTGTCAAAGCCTCCAAATCAAGCAACCTCCAGACTTTCACGGTATCTGGATGTGCCTTCGCCAACAGTGCTTTGATATCATCCGAGTAAGAGTCGAAGACTTTGAGCAAAGCAGCCTTTGAACCAGAAGCGTTCCAGTCTTCAGATGTAACCTCGCTCTCGGCATCAGGATGCAAAGCCACGAAATTCAATTCCGTATTATTTCGGCATGGATACATGACCATTCGTCTCTGATCACCATTGATCATGATCAGCTCACCTGGTCTCTCAACGAAATGTGCAGTTGCAGGATCCGCTTTGATATCTGCTGTAGGGATGAGATAGCGGAAAGCACTTGTGCCTGACAAGTGTGGTGGTTCGTCTTTGTCGAGGACGTATTTTCGAACCACCGACTGTTCTCGTTAGCTCTTTGCCCGCAAATCCCACTTCAGTATAGAGAGAGAAGAGCTTACATGAACACCATCAGCGCCCAGAACCAAATCTCCAGAAACCACCGTCCCGTCCATCAAAGTGATGCTAGTCTTCTCAACATCAACCGAGGCGACCCTACTTTGGAGATGAATCACAACTGGCTTTCCCGGTCTCTTCTCATCTACTGCAATCGCTTTAAGGCAATTGTGCATATCAATTCTATGGATCAACTGCCACGGATACGCAAAGGCGAATCTCAACCCCGAGAGATCTCTTCGGAATTTGGTCTGGCCATTCGGTAAACCCTCGCTAACCCATTCGCAAACCACTGCGCCATGGTCTTCTGGAATCAGTCCAACGCGTCTTAATAGACCATTGACGTTTGGTGGGACGTGGATCGCTGCTCCTGTCTCGGTTGCAAAACGGGAGGATTCGTAAATTTCGACATTGTGGCCTGCTGCGCGCAGAGAGATGGCGGCAAAAAGTCCGCCGATTCCTGCACCTACAATTACAACTTTGAGAGGTGTTGGACCGCTCGTAGCTGTAGGGCTAGAGTGGCCATTGGTGGTAAGTTGTGCGTTCATTTTGAAGTGAGGTGTGTATGAGAAAAAGTGAAAATGCTATGAGAACTAAAAACACAGGAAAACACAGCTCAAATAAACACAACCACTCATATCAAGTACAAGTTATCGGCATTTCTTAGTACCTATTCAAGGATTACCCCTCCACAGGATTGGTGGTGTTGGTAATGGTGTTCGATGCTGTGCAGATGACCCCAAGCGGGGTGGGTGGGGAAAAGGGGGGTAAGCGATTGTATCGGAATGTGGAGGCGGGGTGGGCACGATGAAAATTGTCAACACCGAACCGAGAAGAAGTCTTGCAGGTGATGATAAAATCTAAGATGACACGATCTCGGATTCTATCAATTGTCCATATGCCGAAGCCGAGAGGGTGTTGGAATTTCGGTGTGATTTGATGTCCGATGTCCCTGTCAGCCTCCAGTCCAAGGAAGCTCTAGAAACCTGGCAAGCTGAGGTTGGTGGTGAAGTGAGTATAGAGTAAGCGAAGTCTGACAGATGCTATTGAACACAGAAAGCCTTTGGATGTTGCTGTCAGATGAAGTTGCTATCAATATCTCACTTACTATCAATGAGATCTCACTTCTCAGAAACCTTGAGCTTTCAGAGCCATGACAGCAGTGAAAGATATAATTTTCCTTGTTTTGACGCTCAAGCCCAACTTCGTGTAAGTTAAGATTAGCGACTATTTAAATAAATCCTGCAACTTTGAAGTGAATGATTTATAAACTACAGAAGAAATTGCGAAGCTAATGCAAAAAATAACTGCATAGACCTAAACTTCCAGTAATGTTGAATTGAACCCCAAAACAAGCAAGACAACAAGCATTCAGCAAGCCCATTAAAAAGACAACCTGTCTCCCGGTCTATGAATCGTTTCTGTATACTGTATACCGAGAACACAAAACATATGACGAATTTCTGCCCAACAGGCCACGGGTGATTGTGACCCCTTCAAACAGGCTCATGTACAACCATATCTTTACACTCCGTATGAGCCAGCTCTATCTCCAAAGATCTCAATATCCCCATGCTATGCCACAGCAAATTCTGCAATATTACAGCAACTCTCAAATCCAACACTCAAAATCTACCTTGCACATTTAGGTATTGAAACGTAGAAAGCGGAGGCACCAACCCGCCATCTATGATAGAAAAGCGATTGTGCTCGCGTCATGCTGATGATACACAACCTCGACCACTTCACAATATTCTCTGCTCCATCACAGATTGCCATGCAGATTACCAAATCTTCATCGTGAGGACCGGGAATGCTGTAGTCGATCACATGTTTTGCGACTTTGAACCTGCCGGTGTCAATAGGTGTTCGAACTCGTCGTCGATTCGCTCATTTCCAGGAGTGAATTTCTGGGAGGGGATTGGTATTTCTAGATGAGTTTGGGCTCTTCTCTCGTGTTGTCAGTATCTGCGATAAGTTGGATGAAGAAACCCTTAGTCCGAAAAGGGAAAGAGGTAGGAAGAACCAGCGATGCCCATAGAAACTAGGCCTACCACTTGAGGTTATATCGTTGTCGTAAATGAAGGGAGCAGCCATGAGAACGAAGAAATGAAATAGAACGACAGATAGTCTTGTGGGCAAAGAATGAACAGGATGGATAAATGAATGAGAATAATGCCATACTTCAAAATACAGACCATCCACCAGGACATCTCTGTATCAAATTCAAGCAATAGCAGATATTCGATAGAACGAGTTCATACCTCAAGAAATTCTACAGATTGAAACTTCTGACCAAATAGTTGTCATCAATTCGTTCATTAGCAAAACACTTTTCTAGCCAAACTCCTCTACTTAGTCTTTCCAGTAGGAATACCAAACAGAACCAGTGCCTGTCCATCCTTTGCGGCTTTATCTACCCTAAAGTAACCCTTTCGCTCAAGCTGAATGATGTCGTTCTCCTTCAAATCCTTGACATTCTCATCACATAATTGCAGAACCATCTTCGCACTGTCCTTGTTCACAAAGTCCTCCCAGTTATCTTCTTCCTCGAGCTTATCCTTGGTAAACAGATGATCAAACTCCCACACCTCAGCTTTAACCAGATCCTGTCCATCTACAGAAAGCCATGTGACTTTCTTCTCAGTCTTCTTGACATCTCCTTCAAGATGAAGCTCAAGTTCGATGTCGGTGATGGTTCCAGAGCCATTAATCTTGCGAACAATAGCATTACCCCAGTTCATTAATGTAATCTCTTCATCCTGCTTGAATAGCTTGACATCCTCTTGGTCGAAAATCAAGTTTTTGCTGAAAGCAACCTTCTTTGAGCCAAGGGCGGGGTTCTTGTTGTGCTTTGGCTTGTCTTCGGTGTAGGCCTTCTCTGGTCCGTTGGTGATTACTGCCTTAACAGCGTTATTGACATCCACTTCAACAGCAGTGTGCCTTGGTGCGATGGGATCAATCTCCTTCTTGTTTGATGCCCAGAAATTGGTCCAGTCCATCACAACCATATTTCTACTTGGTCCTTGCTTCAAAATGAAATCTCTGAGAGCGGGGATAGTCATGCCATGCCTGCGAACTCCACGGATAGTTGGCATACGAGGATCGTCCCAACCCCAAACATCTCCAGAATCCACCAACTTGGTCAACTTTCGTTTCGACAACACAGTTCGAATGAAGTTCATTCGTGCAAAATCCCACATGTGAACTTGACGGAGCTTCAGGGTATCCAAGAACCATTGATATTGTGGGTTGCGATCAGTGTACTCAGTTGTCCTCAAGGCATGCGTAACACCTTCCAGTGAATCGACAATGGGGCAGGCAAAATCGTATGTTGGGTACATCTTCCAGGTCGTACCGGTTCGGTGATGTGGGACCTCAATGTTACATCTGTAGATGACTGGATCTCGCATGGCTTTGTTTGGATTATCGACAGAAAGTTTGGCACGAATGCAGTTCTTCAGTCCAACCTCGGTACCAGCCTTCATCAACTCGTAGATTTCAAGATTCTCCTCAATGCTCCTCTCACGGTTCTTGCTGGCGATACCATCCATTCTCTCCTTGCGCATCGTCTCTTGATCGGTATCATCTGCGTATGCATGGCCCTCCTTGATCATGCGAATACAGTATTCATACAAAGTCTGGAGGTGATCACTGGTGTAGCTGGTTTTATCTGGGGTAATGCCAACAAGCTTTAAATCCTCTACAATCGAGTCCTGGTATTCTTGCTTCTCTTTTGAAGGGTTTGTATCATCGAATCGAAGAAGGAGGGTTCCCTTGTAGAGCTCGTGTGCAAAGTAGTCGTTCAGTAGTGCCGCCTTGATGTGTCCAATGTGCAGATATCCTCTGTTTCCATGTCAATAAATATATATTTTGAGCTAGAGCTTGGGTTCATACGAAGGCTCCGGAGGGAATCTGGTGACAACGCCCTTCTCGGTATCCTGCAAAGCCATATTGTAGCTTGCACCAGCCTTGCTCAACGCAGCTTTCTTTGCTCGTTCTGCATCATCTTTCGCCTTGATCTCCTCTTGAATTTCAGGATGAGTCTCCTCCAAGTATGTGAACCATCTGCCAAGGTTGACGAGAACTCCCCTCTTCACAAACGCGTTCGCTACTTTGTTGCTTCGAATTGTCACCCAGATCTTCGTATCTAGCTCACTGATCGTGTATCCGTCGACGTAAGTACGCAGGGTAAGGTGCTTGTCAAGGGCAGCGAGAAGAGGTTCAATAGCCTTGAAATCCGGCGCAGAGAGGCCTCCAGGAAGCTGTGACAATTCCTGAGTTTTCATCTTTGTGGTGGTGTGAGTGTCCGATATATTGTGCTAATGAGGGGCATGAATTTTATATTTGGTGGGGTGAACATGAGTTGAGTCAGGAACGACAGCATAACAGGGGTGTGGACACTAAGGCCGAAAGAGGCATAGTGTCCAAGATCATCAGAAGCGTCGCGATTCCTTGAGTGTTGCTCAAAAAGTGTAAGCTGCGACGACATCTGTGATCATATCACAACTACATCATGGCGACAGCTCGACCATGCTTGGCTCAATTGGCCAGGACAAGCATATCCTCGAGGCGCCCTGTGGTAAACAACATCTACGCACGACTTCTCAGTACAACCGCTCCTTGTTCAGCACGAGGTGCCAACGCCGCCCCGATCAAATCCAAGAGAGACAAGGCATTGGGTTCTAGCTCGAATCCACAGAAGAATAAGAAGAAGGGAGAGGAAGTGGTCAAAAAGAAGAAGGTCAGGACAACCTACAAGCAACATGATATGAGCAAGGCAATACAGTTCTCCCTGGTGGAAGCAATGCGGTACGTGACATTTATTATATCCCTTGAAAGAGTATCCCTAACACACCACTAGATACCTCAGAGCTTTTGAAGTGGGACAGAAAGGGACGTCAGTGAAGTACGAAATGGCCTTGAAGATCAACTCCCCAAAGAACGGCCCGGTGGTGCGAAACCGATTACGACTTCCACACCCTGTCAAGACTGATGTACGGATATGTGTTATTTGCCCACCGGATTCCAAATATGCAAAGGATGCATTAGCTGCGGGAGCCACCTTGGTTGGCGAGGAAGATATCTTCGAAGCTGTGAAGGACGGGCGTATCGAGTTTGACAGATGTATCTGCCAGACGGATTCGCTAGCAAAGATGAACAAGGCTGGTATGGGTCGAGTCTTGGGTCCACGAGGACTGATGCCAAGTTCGAAAACGGGCACGGTAGTAGTTGATCCAGCTTCCATGCTCAAGGATTTGGTTGGAGGTGCAGAGTACAGAGAACGCATGGGGGTAATTCGAATGGCTGTTGGTCAATTGGGCTTCACACCAGAAGAGCTGCAGAGGAACACCAAGTTCTTCATCGAGTCGGTGAAAAAGGACTTGAACCGACTTAGCGACAAGGTCAACAAGAATCTGGGAGAGGTGGTTCTAAGCACAACACATGGACCTGGATTTTCATTGAATGGGGATTACATCCGGCCGGATTCCTCTGTCACTGTACAGGATCTCTCAACACCATTGTAACATGTACAAAATGTAGAAATAATATGTATCAACCTTCCATTTCCCATGTGGTATATTTCCGAACTCCATTGCTATGCTTTCCCATCTGTAACAACTATTTTGTTTTGAGGTCTCTCAGAACTTTGACAGCTTCGCCATTGGCCTCAAATTCTCGATAGATTCCAAGTATTTTGACCAATCTAGCGTTCCCCGAATTACCCATAACAGCTGACTGCTTGAGAGCTGTATTGAGATCAAGAAGGATGGTATTCCTCACTCGAGTCAGGCGAGACTGCTGTGCTATGATAAAAGGATGACTCGCTCCAATATTCACAGCCAGCTTCTCAACATGGCGACAGTCAACCACAAGTGTATGTAGCTTTCTCGTACTTGCACCAGTTTCGAGCTCAAGTCCAGACTCTTCATCGTCTTCCTCTTCACTGTCGGTCCACATACCATCCTCGCCTCCATTGACAGGCCGACCAAGTGAAGCAACCATCAGTCGATCCTCCAGCTCTTCCAACCTGGCATCAACCTCCAACAACTTCCTTCCCAATGCGATCTCCTTGCCCACCTCCTTCTTCTCTCCAAGCAATCCTCCAACCTCAACTTTCCTTTCCCTAACCCTGTCCCTTACATCATCCACACCTCTCTTGAAGCCTAACAAGCCGACTCTTACATCCTCAATCTTCTCTTCGCCGCCCTTGAGATCAGAGCCTAGGCTGAGAAACTGCTCATAGTTGGTATTGACGAGATCTAGGAGCTCTTTAGAGAGAGCTTGTGAGCGTTCACGGAGGTCTGAACGGAGATCCTCAAGTGTCTGATGCCGATCGGATAAGGTGGAGAGATAGGTCGGTGCGTCGAAGGTTGGAGCGAGGAAGTCACTCCGAGGGAGTGCTTCGGGGTAAGGAAGATTGTCTTCATCATCTGAAGAGATGCTTCCTGAGCCGTTTCCAAAGTAGAATTTATTCATCTTGGGTGGATGTCTATTACCACAATTCTTCTCGGAAGCTTGACCAATGAATGAGTAACATCAACCTAGGTCTCTAGCTATAATTCCTGGAGGTTGATATCTGGCTTGATCTGTCACGTGTAGCTACAGCTTGAGCTTGAACTGACTCGAGTTTATCTGATCCGATCTCCTCGGCAATTAATGTAACAGATTCGGGTATTCGTGGTACTTTGTTCGTTCTTCGGGTTTGAACTTGCTCAAGCCAAGAGGTGAACTCCTCATTAGGACGCAATAGGACGTATTATTATGGAGTTAAACGACCATTTGATAGAATGATTGGTGAATGTAGGCTGGATTCTTCCTTCCGTAATCGGCCGTGCGAAAATTTAGACGACCCCTAGTCGTGATCTAATCTAATCAGATGGTCTGATATGCTTTTCCAGACACCACCTCTTTCAATCATCAATACCTTCATTCTAGGTTATTGATTTCATTGCATTCCTCACTATAATTGCTCTCCTCGTCGGCTAAAGTCTTTCAAACTTGATCAGACGAGGTCGACGAGATCATCCAATCTTCAGGCTCAGCAGATCTACCCGATATGGCGTCACCTGCAGTATCGACACCCTCGTCCGCTGGTTCGCCAGGTGCAATAACGCTTGCACCTGCACCACCAACCATTGCAATCAAGACAGTCAATGCCTCAAACATGACTTCAATCATGCCCGGAGGACCGACGCAGACCGGAGTGACGAGGAAAGAATGGGTTATCCCGCCACGACCGAAGCCTGGACGAAAGCCCGCCACAGATACCCCGCCGACTAAACGTAAAGCTCAGAATCGTGCGGCTCAACGTGCCTTTAGGGAGAGGAGAGCGGCGAGAGTGGGAGAGTTGGAGGAACAGCTTGAGGAGACAAAGGAAGAGCAGCAGAAGCGGGAGGGCGAGATGAGGAATAAGATCACCAAGCTGGAGGCAGATGTACAGAGGTTCAGTGGAGAGGTTCATTCGTGGAGGGTACGATGTGATACTTTGGATCGGATGTACGAGTACGAGAAGAGGGAGAAGGAGATTGCTCTCGCAGAGTTGGCATACCTTCGCAGAGGTGCTACAACGACTGGTACAGAGGCTGTTCCTCTTCCACCTCGCCACCTTCGACAACAACAACAAGAGAATAGAGCACCACAGCCACAGTCGCAACAACAATATGTCCCTTACACACAATACAATCCACCAGCACCTGTTATCCAGCAAGAGCCAGTACCAGATTCGGGTGTTGGTTGTGGTGGTTGTATTTCTACAGACAACTGTGCTTGTGTTGAGCAGGCTTTGGCTATCTCGGCATCAGGTTGTGGGAATTGTACGATTGATACTCATTGTGAATGTCTAGAAGAGACAATCAAAAACGCAGGTCAAATAGAGTTGAAGCGGTCACATTCTCCACCGGCAGATGATTATTCGGATAAGCGTCAGCGATATTCCGAGCCTTCTACGCCTATGGAGCTTGATTTCACTGCTCAATTCTCATCAAAGCCTGCTCGACCCATTCACACTGAAATGCCTGTCAGGACTGTAGGAGAGTCATGTGGTTTCTGTGAAGACGGTACATATTGTATGTGTGCTGAAGCTGCTGCTATTGCTGCCAATGCTGCCAATGCTGCTGCTGATCGAGATCACGAAAATCGACTTGCTCCATTACTGAACGAAGTCACTCCACCTCCTTCTGATACGGATGTGGAGCTTATAAAACTTCCATCACTGCAACCACATCACATGCATCGAGCTCTGGCTGCGGCTGCACCTGCACCTTCGAATTCATGCATCAATGGTCCAGGCACTTGTCAGCAATGTCAGGCAGATCCCCGATCGGGAAACTTCTGTCGTTCTCTTGCTGCTATGCGTGCAGCTGGCAATGCTCCTCCTGATGGATGTTGTGGAGGCAATGCTGGTGGTGGTGGTTGTTGCAAGAATCCTCCACCAGCTGCTACTCCTTCCCAACCACCACCAAATATCACCTGCGCAGATGCATATACAACCTTATCTACGCATCCAGACTTTGACCAAGCGAATGATGAGTTGAACACTTGGTTAGGAAGACTACATGCTGCTCCACCGTCTCATCCTGGACGTGCTCCTATGGAAGTAGAAGCGGCTTCAGTCATGGGTGTGCTGAAGCTGTTCGACAGACGATTTGGTAGAGGTTGAAGAAGAGGCAGATTTGGGCAAAGCTATTGTCACACAATCAACAACATTTTTAACCATAGAGACCAAAGTGAGGTCTCCCAGCTGCTTTCATGCAAGCTGATACAAGGATAGGATGCGAGCATCATTCTAGATGCATTCCTGTTCAGGCAGGCCGGAAGCTGGCGATATTGACCTGGCCAAATGCCAGGATAACATACTGTCATGCAAACAGATTTACCCGGACAATGTCCAGCAAGATTATAAGCTTGTTTTACTCAAGACGTTCAAGGCGCAGGAGGCAATGGAGTTGCATTAGTCAGGAAGGAATATTATGTACACATACTTGTGATAGCATCTCCGCCTAAATATTAAATCCAATGACTACAGCACGTTTCTTCCACCAACTGATAATTGATCTCATTGATGTGCTTACATCGCTTGGCTTTCAAATGCAGAAGCAGGAATTGAGAATGAGGGCAAGGCGGGAACGCCGTATGAATAAGTTTCGAAGAAACTACTGAAGGCAGAGTATTCTGGAAGTCTACATGCAGGTATCTTGTGGTGCGGATCTCGACACAGTGTTGCCTCTGTCTACAGTATAATTCGTTATCGTACCCCACGTGTTAAGCTAGTGCAGGGCCACCTTCTGCTTCGCGGCTAGTCTGCTGGTGGGGGATGCAGGCTACCCGAGGCGGCGTTCATCAACAACATCGTTTACGAACATCAACTGGATAGAAGCTTAAGCGGGTTCTCTTTTTGCACTTCCTTTTCCAGCGTTTTAGGGATTAATGATCTCATGGATGCATCCTCAACTTGGCTGGTCGTAGACCGGAAGACTAATGAGGCGGGGTCGAGGTTGAATAGTGAGCAGCTAGATAGAGCTACCCTTGGTCGTGGTACCTTGGAGAACCATGGATGGTACAATGGTCGATTGAGGGCACAGCTCAAAAGTCTCTGGCTTGCCCTGTTGATCTCTGTTCCTCTCTTTTACTTTCTCTGTACTTGCATCTCAGTCAATTTTACAATGTTCTCCAAACCAAGTCTGTTCGCCTCTGCGCTCGTTGGAGCTGCAAGTGCATCGTTGTACGGACAGAGCAATCTCAACCATACTTGTCAATTACGTAGGTTACCCTATACACACGTCATCAATTGAGATTGTAATCCGGTGTCTAATGTTTCATAACAGAGACCCCATTCCTCTCCTGCTCAGCCAATGCGTATCCCAATATTACAGATTCGTGCTGTACAGAGACCTATGGAGGTTTGGTCCTGAGCACCCAATTCTGGAGCACCTACACAGGTCTTGAGAGCCAGGGACAAGTCTTGCCCAAGAATGCATGGAGTATGCATGGTTTGTGGCCTGATTTTTGCAATGGCTCATACACCCAATACTGCGATTTGAGGTTCGTTCTCCCAATCCAACCACTTCCATCACACTTACTAACTCCCCTCAAAGCCGACAATATGACCCGGTCCCGTCCCCAAACACCACGACTGGCACAGCTGCCGGTATTCCCGTCCCAAAGTACACAGGACCCAGCATCTCGACATTCCTCGCTCCCTTCGGCAAACTTGACCTCCTCGCTTACATGAACAAGCACTGGATCGCTCAAGGCACACCGAACGGCGACCTATGGGGCCACGAGTTCAGCAAGCACGCGACGTGCTTCTCGACTTTCGACCTCCCGTGCTACGGGCCCATGTACCAGAACCACAGCGACGTAGTTGATTTCTTCGAGACAGCTATCGCCTACCACCAGATCTTACCCACGTACGGTTGGTTGGGTGCCAAGGGCATCTTTCCCAGTAATTCAACCACAGTCACGCTGAGTGATATGCAAGCGGCGCTGACGGAGGGCTTTGGTGCATTACCGTATATTGGCTGTTCGGGCCCGAGATATAATGCAACGGACGCGGGGAAGGGGTCGCTGGATAATGGGTATACGGTTGTGAGTGAGATGTGGTACTACTATCATGTTTATGGGAGGGTGCAGAATAGACAGGGCTTACCGGTGAATGCGTCCATTAATGGGGGAAGTGTCAGTTCGTGTGCTAAAGCGAAGGGCGCACTTAAGTACCCAACTAGAGGGACTGGAAGCGAGGCGTAGAAAATTAGATCTTGCTATTTAGATTTTAATGGATAATATTTCGTACATTGATTGTCCCGCTTATGGTTTGGCTCTAGCAACATTCAAGTACATAGATCTGTCAACGTTGCTCAAAATCAGACTTCTAGGTTCTTATTTCCATTTCGTATTTCCTTTCATATTCGTTACATACTGGTTGATTCTCTCCATTGGATTTGGCGTGTCTCGTGGAAAGCTGAATGCAATAAAGCAACTGGTATTCATAAATGCAGCAACGCTCTTCGTCTCTAGCAACTGCTCATCGAATTTTTCTCCTCCACTGCCTCTCCTCGCCTCTCCTAACCTCTCATTCCATTTCCCATCCACAACCCATTCCCTGACTGTCCCTCCTCTAGTCCACTCCAACTCGATCGCACGAATTCCACATCCTACAATAGTCCCTTCCTCGCCAACTCGACTTTCCTCGCTGCCTCTCCCGCCTTGAAACCGCCTTTAGACACACAAATCGCCTTGCCATCGGCCAGCTCGAACTTCTCCTCGTAGATTGGGTGGGGACACGGGCAATGGTGTGGGAAGGCAACGCAGGCTAGAGTCTCGGGACAGAGGTAGTTATCACATTGTGCTGTAGATTGTTAGCTTTGCTCTTCTCCTCTAACATTCTTGGAACCTCCAATCCCAATCCCCCACCACGTATCCTTCCATAATGTCTATGTGGGATGTGAGAGAAAGGACATACCATTCTCATAGTTCTGCTGGTACCAATTCGAATCCGACGGCACGTTCTGGGGCTGTTGTCTCTGGTGATGCTGTTGCTGCTGTTGCTGCCCGTTGAACATCTGCTCGAAGAATTGGAACTGTGCGTTTGCGACTGAGATGCAGAGGAGGAGGGTGCTGAACAGGGAGAGGATAAGGCGTGCCATGGTTGCTGGTGGATTGGTTTGCGCCGGTTTGGATGGAATTCGCTATGCTGTGATATTGGGTTTAACAATGCGTTTTCCGGATTTTAAGAGCTATCAGGGAGCTTCAATCGTATTGTGAAAGCTGAACGAGTGGTGTACAATCACTTAGAGAAATAATTACGAGGGGTCGTAATGGACAAGTATCTCGAACACGCATCACATGACATACGTCGCGATCCCTGTCGCGAGGTGCATGCATCCGTACATTTTATCATCAACCTCATACCTCTCCTGCTCCAGCACCAAACCACACAATGCTGCTCTCACGGTCACAGCCGCCATTACGGACGGCGCTCGCCTCAATTGGACGATCTGCCGCATCAGGAAATGCCACGACCTGTTTGAACGAGGCCTTTGGGCAGCTGGCTATCAAATCGAATGGATTGGCGTTGGGCTTGGGTTCAGTGAGATATGCTCACCATAAAGCTCAGGGAGCAGTGAACAAAGCGAAGGATGGACCAGGAAAGAGGTTGGGTGCTAAGAAATCCGGAGGTATGCTCTATTCTGTCCATGTAGACTCAATTGGGAGGGGAACTTAAGGTTAATGGTTACCAGAACAATACGTTATCCCAGGAAACATCATCTTCCGCCAAAGAGGCACGCACTGGTTTCCAGGAGACAACTGTGCCATGGGACGAGACCACACCATCTATGCCACCGAGCACGGCTACGTGAAATACTACAAAGACCCCAACCGCAACCCCAAGAAACAGTACATCGGCGTCGTCTTCAAGCGCGAGCAAGTTCTCCCTCTACCACCCAACTCGATGCGTCGGCGGAAACTCAACATGGTTGCCCAGAAGATACCTACGGACATCACACCCTCCGCTATTGTGCGAACAGACGTTGTTCCTGAGACTGCTTCGGGGGAGACGACGAAGACGGAGGTCACTGTTGTGGACAATGGGAAGGCGGAAGAGCCAGCGGTGCTGAAAATGAGACCTGGTGGAATGTATAGGGAGAGCAATTGGGAGATTGGTCGTGCGGCGGAGAGGGCCAAGATTCAGGTTAGGGAGTTCAAGCCTAGGGATCGGTGGGTGGCGTGGAGAAAGGCTTCTATCAGGAATAAGGGTATTCAGGATAAGAAGAGCATGGGCAGGAAGAAGGGGAAGAAGTGAGGTCTGGTGTAGATAGGCTTTTGAGCGAGGGTGGGTGGCTGATGTTCGAATATTAGATGGGCGTGGCCCTGTGTACAAAAAAGGCATGTATAGAATTGCGATCTTGTACCATCAGACCTGCACTCGGCTCACGGGCTCAAAGGTCGAAAGCGCTGCTTGGTTTCTGGGATATCAAAAACTACCTGCTCGGGACTGGTGTGTAATTGGTTCTGGCGAATCTGCGCAACATATTCCAAGCGGAACAAAATCACATCTATTTATATCTGCTTCTCATGGGCGAAAGTCTTGCCCAGCTAACAAGAGATTGAATCAAAGACATACCTAATGTTTCGTCTCCTCTCTCAAGTGTAGTCACGGCTTCAACTCGCGTCCAATACGGTTTGAAATGCTCGGCCTAGTTTTCATTCTGATATCTTGCTATCCTGAAAGCATTTTGTCTCCTTCATCTTCCCCCATTGGCTTCAGGTCTCTATAAGACCAAAGTCCAAAGTATCGCCCATCTACTCTGCTTCCTCTCATAGCCCAAACGTGCGTCAAAGCTTTGATTTGAAGATATATATGGTGTGTGTTTGTTAGCTCTTTCCATTCTTCATCTCAATTTACATTCATTCGTTTCACGACTCAGCACTACATGTCGTCTCGATGGCGTGCAGGAACTCTACCTCATCCTTACGCCCAGCCTGATGGCCATCACAGGTATTTCATCTACAAATTTCGATGTGAAGCAGGGTGTACTGCATTTTACCTCTTTAGTATTCCGAACGAGTCCCAGCTCACACAAAAACAAAAAAAAACTTCTCAACTACCCAAGTGACTTCCCCATCCTAGTACCAATCAATGCATATCAAACCCATCACTTCAGAGTCCTCTTCGCATCGCTGCTAGATCTCTACTCATCAGCACCGCCCACTAATCGGTGCTGTTGGAACTTTTACAGCATTAGAGGGCTCGGATAGCGTAATTTACGTAGTGATCAATGATGAGGGTTTTTGGTTTCTAACCGTGACAGTGGTCATCTACTTGCTTGCGCTCATCGCAATTTGACAATTTGAAGACTATCGCCTGCCTCGTACAATACGGAGCATATGTGATGTTCTCAGTTCTGCCACACGAGCTGCATGCTCGAAGACCTCGCCGTGGACGAGAAACCTGTGTTCTCTGCTTAAGCTTCAGATGAGGAGAGAGAATATATGGTGGTGAGGATCCTGCTGGACAGGAAGACTTTTAGGTTTGGTGTGTATGAAGGGACGGATGGCGAGATGCATCTTGGCATCGATCTTGCCCAGAAGATTGATGATGAGATGGGGGAAACCTGGACTCATCTCTTGGTTTACTGCGGGAGACAGATCTTTGGGTGTTGGATTTCGAACCCTTGGGTTACGGAAGATTCTGTTTAGTTATTCGGCTAGGTGATCTGATAATCCTGCCTCTATCTGTTGCATGCAAATGTTTCCTGAAGCTTTAGAAAGGCCTTGTACGAAGTAAAAGGGTAAACACTCAGCACTGAGATTGAGTTTGATATCTATGATCTTTCTAGAGGAATATCCTCGGATAGATTTGAGATAGATCTGCGCCGAGAAATTCCATGTTCCATTTCTACTCGATGAATGATATATTGACAGATCAATCATCGTTTCAATTAAAGGCGCAATCAATAACACCGATATCAAGTGTCCCACAAGAAAACATTTCCAAGACCAAAACAAGACCAAAGTGTCAACATCTGGCTGGGCAAACAATTGCTCCTTTATTGACAGCTCGAGAGACTACACAAATACAATGCTTGGACCTCAACATGCCATAATAATTACGAGCACTGTACGACTCTTATCCCTATGATATATTGCAATTTCCCCACAGCTCGCAATCATCTGAACCGAAAGGACCGAAATCGAAAACAAAAACGCAAATGGGACATTCCCGTTTCGTCTCATCTCATCTCGTTCTGATGATCTCGTCTGATCTGGTTCAAAGCACACTCACCCAGCAGGCAGCCCACACCAGCACATCCAGCAGCACCACCAGCCAGCACGCACCAGGGGTTCCGCTCCCGACTTCGATTTGAATCAATTTCAAACGTATGCAGGAACCCATGTCGCATCCCAAAGCGCGGGGCTGAAGTTCCTTCGTTTGCCCTTCCCTTCAAGGTTGAAACCCTTGAAAGGTGCGTGCGCAACCCCCCAAAATGCCAAAATTCCCATGTTGACAAGTGACAAGCGAGTCATTCCTCAGGGGTTCGACGCCCCCCTCGTCCCAAAGAGGCCAGCGAACCAACGCTGGTAAATGAGGTTGCACTTAACCGTGCCTCATACGAACATATGAAGGTAGGATCTGGTAGGGGACGGTTAAGGTTGATTTTAGGTTTCGCGTTCTGTGTTTCTGTTTCTTCCTCTCGTTTTGTTCTTCGGTGCTTCTGTCCTGACTTGTCCTAACGTTCGTTGATCGATATACTCGTACTTTGTTTCGCATTCCAGTCAAAAGTTTGTTTGATTCTCGCTTCGGACGAGACCGACTGTATCGCTACGCGATGTACCTCTTACGCTCGCTTCTCTATCTCACAGCAGGACTGCGCGTGGTGACGGCTGCGACATGCTATAACTCCAAAGGAAGCAGACTCGGATCAGAATACACGCCATGCGGTACATCAGGCATGTGTTGCGGCGGCAACAAATACGACGTCTGTCTTCCCAATGGCTTGTGTCAGTACACCACGCAAGGGAAGGAGAAGGATACGAGCTTTTGGAGAGAGGGTTGTACGGATAAGAGTTGGGGGAGTGCGACGTGTTTGAAGAGCATTTGTGCGGGGTCTTCGGTATGTGAATTTTTGAGTCTTGTATAGTGAGGGGAGGGTATATGTTTATGGTTATGGTTATGTGAAAGCATTCAAATGGGAAGCGAATAGAAGGAGGCTAATTGGTGTTTGGTTTGACAGGAGATCAACAGTGATGGTGATGGCGAGATGACACCCTGTGACGGCACGTCCGGGAGTGCAAAGTGGTGTTGTGGGGGAAACACCAAGTGTTGTGGAACGGGGAAGGAGATCTTGCTCGCTGCTGTTGTTGGGGCAGGAAGTGCAAGTTCGGCGACGAGTGTGATTCCTGTTGTTGGTATGTTCTATCAAGACTGGCTTTGAGAAGACGTAGCTGATGTATTGTAGCTCCAGTCGTGGCACCAACACCGACTCCCACGCCGGCTGTGGTGAACAACGTAGTTGGTACGTATTGTCCTTGAGCAGGTGATGAGATGCAAACTAATGATGGAAAACTAGCCACCACACCAACGACACCACAAGGAACAACACCAGTCGTCGCCCCAGCACAGAACCAAGAGACAATATCCTCTCAAAATGCCGCTTCAGTACAAGAACAGCAACCAAACCAGCCAGCCGCAACACCCACCCTCGCAACTCCCCAAACCCAAGTCGCAGGCCAGACACAAGCGCAAGAAATCGCACCCGCAGCATCAACGAACATCGCCGGATCTCCAAATGCACAATCACAAGCACAATACACGATCCTCGGCGTCCCAACCCACAACCCCACCAGCTCAACACCGCTAAACCCCAAAGCCGCATTCCAGACCTCATCATCTCATCTCAGCACCGCCTCATCCACCTCCAACTCCAATTCTAACTCCAACACCAGCTCCAACACCAACAACAACAACGACGACGACACCACCACCTCTTCATCCAAAACCTCGCTGTCCACGCCCGCCAAAGCAGGCATAGCCGTCAGCATCATCATTCTAATCCTGACGCTCGCCAGCCTAGGGATCTACATCTTCGTCGTGCGACGCAGCGAGACGTGGCGAAGTCGGCATGATGTCGTGGAGATCGTCGAGTATACGCCGCAAATGACCAGCACGGAAGTCGCTTCGCAAAGCAGGACGGCGAGGATGCTGAACTGGGCAAGGCCCGCCGGCGGTGGTGGGATGACGAGGGCGGAGGGCTTCGAAAGCTTGCCTGGGACGCCGGTTCCGGGATCGCGTGTCGGGACTGCTGGGGCGTCGAAAGTGTAGGAAGTTTGAGTTTGAGTGTGTGTGTGTAAAGGAGGAAGGTAAAATTGATTGAGGAGTTTTTGGAGTTTCAAAATATACCCCGTTGGACGAATTTAGCGGCTCGCTTGGTGTTTTGTATGTATTTCTATGGTGGAACTTAAGCTCTCACATGAGAATATATGGTTGTATGTCAAGTGTATCTATGGCAGTTGAAAAGCTCAAGAATAGCCGAAAAAGCTGGAATGGGAATGTGCACTTTGATCTGACACATTGTGACAAAAGCTGTGAGGGTCTCAGTACTGGTACTTCCAAAGACAGATAGATGCCATCTTGAAATTCTTTGCGATCAGTTCTACAGCATATCGAACTTTCATGTGGTGGTTTCCGACACAACTAATGACAGGTAATTGCCTCGCCAAATTTAGATAGTGAGCAAGGATAAGGAAACTCAGATATTAGAATGACAACACAATGCCAGACAGAGACAATTTAGACGAATGTATTGAGGAGAAAACTCTCCTAAGAAATATATACTACATTCTCATTCGTTCTATCTTCGCCAGCACGTCGCTGTATCAAACCTGGAAACAATGCAATCATCAACTCAACTCATTCAACTCAACCATAATGCCCTACTCATCAGTGACTGAGGCAAACTTTTCGGTCATAGCTTGAATTAACTCCTCATACTGTATAACATTAGCCTCCATCAAAAATCAAAACTAAACAGTCACATACCTTCTTAACAATCTTGTCCTCTCCATCGCCAGGAACCTCAAACTTCATGCTTCGCAATTGTGATTGGATTTCACCAGTTGCCTCACGGATCTTGCTCCAGTTACCACCTTGAGCAACTGCCTTTTGTGCCTCGTCATGGAAACCCATCATGGCCTTCATCATCCATTCGGTCTTCCAGATAGGACAGAATTGATCGTAGTCACTGTAACCGTTCTGTTGTAGGAAATCTTCCTTGATCAAAGCAGCCACGTCCAAAGTGATCTTATCTGGATCGGATAAAGCAGACTTTCCAACCAACTGCACAACTTGGTCCAACTCTTCTGAATCGGTGAGAAGTTGCTTGATGCGATCCCGGAGACGAGGGAATTCTGGGAAGTCTTTCTCGTAATACTTGTCGAGTACAGGGGTGTATTTACTGTAACTAAGCGAGGTGTTGATAGATGGGAAATGCTTGCGCTGAGCAAGCTTCTTGTCGAGACCCCAGAAGACCTGCACAATACCAAGGGTACTGCTAGTAACAGGATCGGAGAAATCACCACCAGGAGGACTGACGGCACCGACAATGCTGACACTACCCTCACGCTCTGGGCTACCCAAAGTTTGAACCTTTCCAGCACGCTCGTAGAAACTGGCAAGCTTAGCACCCAAGTAGGCAGGGAAACCTTGATCAGCAGGCATTTCTCCCAAACGACCAGAAATTTCACGAAGAGCTTCGGCCCATCGAGAGGTGGAATCAGCCATCATGGCAACATCCTTGCCCTGATCCCTGAAGTACTCAGCTATAGTTAGGCCCGTGTAAATGGAAGCTTCACGAGCTGCCACAGGCATGTTCGAGGTGTTGGCGATCAGAGTAGTACGCTTCATGATAGGCTCCTTGCGTCCGTCAATGGTAATAGACAATTCTGGGAAATCCATCAACACTTCAGCCATCTCGTTTCCACGCTCTCCGCATCCGACGTAGATGATGATATCACTGTTGGAGAACTTGGACACGGATTGAGAAATGACGGTCTTGCCACAGCCAAAAGCACCGGGAATGGCGACGGTTCCTCCTTGAACACTTGGGAAAAGAGCATCCAACACACGTTGTCCGACAATGAAAGGCTTGTCTGCTGCGAGCTTCTCAGTGGTTGGGCGAGGGACACGGACAGGCCATGTATGCATCATGCTGTACTCAGTCTTCTTGCCATCGAATTCAACCTCCAGGATCTTCTCGTCAACCTTATATTTGCCCTTGCCTGAGATCTTGGTGATGGTACCACGAGCTCGTGGTGGCAGCATAATCTTGTGGTCGCTGAGTAAGGAGTTTTCGTAGACGGTACCCCAGATATCTCCTCCTGTGATGTGATCTCCAACCTTCATTACTGGCTTGAACTCCCAGTCCTTCGTTCTGCTTAGCGCTGGTGCTGTGATTCCACGAGGAATATAGATGCTGTCTGAGGCCTCTGCAATGGCCTTCAAGGGACGTTGAATACCATCGTAAATCGTTTCCATCAAACCAGGTCCTAATTCGACGGAGAGGGGCTTTCCAGTTCTGAAGACTGGATCTCCAACGGTAACACCAGCTTCGGACTATCAGCAGGGTCCCCCTCAAATGCCATTGAACATACCTGTCTCTTCGTAGACCTGAATTGTAGCTCTATCTGCTTCGATTCGAATGACTTCGCCCATAAGACTATCGTGACCGACTTCGACCTGATGATGCGTAAGCTATCTGCCAAGTTCATGCCTGCTGCCTATACGCACCAATTCGTACATAGCAACACCGATCATGTTCTCTGCCACCACGACGGGACTAGCTATGGGTCAGTAACAGTATTCGAGCACAATAACTCAGATAGCATACCCAGCAATGGAATAAACCGATCCTGTAGAGCTCTAATCAGCTTGTGCATCGAAAGCTCTTCAATCACTGAGACATACCATACTGATCCTCGCCATCTGCGTCCTGCTTCTTTGGAGGCATTTTGTTGGGGCGGTATTCAAGCTCTGAGTAGAAGGGCTTGTCCGAGATTGGAGAAGCAAATCGAGCTCGAGTGGGTGATGGAGGTAATGGAGGTAGGTCTCTCAGACTTGGAAGATCTTCGGTGAAGCTACGATTTAGGTCAACGGACAAGCTGTCGATGTTTCTGTTACGAACCAAGTCGTAGAGTGAAGGGCGAGCTTTGAGGCGTGGACGAAGGCCAACGTTCATAAACCTCAATTGAGATGGGAGGTAGAAGAGGTCGAGTAGGAAGCTTCTATCTGGAACTGGATCAACGTCTCTCTCTACTGGCAGCGATAGGAGTGGTTGATGCAAGATAAACTGTGGTGCGGGCGGGCTGGAGCTCAAGCTGTTACTGTAGCGAGCTAGTAAGGCAAAAGAAAATAGAAGTAAGTCACCATCCATCAACCAACCACCCCCACTACAGAGACAAACATCACATAATTGATTCGAAGCATGATCTACCACAACAATTGTAAATGTTACTTATTAAATGTTCTTGCTTTCACGCTTTGCTTTAGAGAGGTCCAGTGTGAAATATGCACACACCCTAGAATAGCAATGTTGAGGTTTGGATGAATATATGGTACTGTACGCAGCTGGTACATACATTGTCTCTGATAAGTCTGTCCGCGATTGTGTTGTCGCTCTCCGTATTCATCAATGAAGCTATGAATCTATATCAGCGCAAATAACTGCTACGTAATATGGTACATGTTCATGAATGGACTGCATTTTGATATTGAAAGTGAAAAGAGTCATAAATAACCACTTATATAAGTAAGGTAGCTCTGTCTCTCATAGACTGTGTAGCTGGGTGTATGCGGATACATCATAGTCATATTTGGAGATAGTCAGCTTTGGTCAAAGATAAAGCTGAAGCTGAAAGAGGGGTTCTTGCATGCGCACCTGCATAAGCTCGATGATGGGAAAGCCTTATGTATATAATAGTTCAAGTTAATGGAGTGTATTCTAGGCCGACATCATGACTTATATCAATACACTTAGCTGTTATTCTTTTTGAGTTAGGACAAGTTGATCTGTCAGAACTATTGCTTATCAAGACTGTGATGTATTGAACTACTTTCCTATGCTTGAGGTCCGATTGCCATAAGCAAAAGCTAAGCTACTTACTAAATATGATCTCTGTAATATCCCTTCAAGCTCTAACTACCTTATCTACATTTTACCTCTTTATAATGACTACAATGCATTGTCTTAGCCGAGGACCATAATATATCTCTGGAATGTAAACATGTGCCAAGATCTAGGAACGAGAGACATCCTGTCATTGACCGCATGCAGATGATATCTTCACACGTCCTTTGTCCATCACATGGCAACCAAGTTGTAAAGAAACTAAGCTGATTCAGATAAACATATAGTACCAGTAGCCGCTGTAGCCAACCATCACCACTCTCGGGAGTGTCCCGCTTGTCCTTAGCCCGAACTTAGATAGCTTACCTTAGGTATTGCATCCATCAACGAGGTGATCAGTGAATGTTGCTTTTGTAACTCTGAATGTTTACAAGAATGACAATAATATTTTTCAAGAACAATACAGATGTTTTGACTTCTTCTCTACTTATATTTGACTTGCTGTTTCTTACCAACTGATTCGGCCAGCACGAACTCCAGCAAAGCTCTGACTCGGGTAAACCCCAGTGCCTTGAACGTCACCCTCTTTAGGACCTCGCTCCTGATCCCGAGAACATCACACCTTGGTCAAGAACGTCGGAATACGACGTTTGGAAGACCTTGTTTTAAGCGGCCTCCCGCTGAAGTCGTCGTCCTGGCTGACGAGCGCTCCCAACCTACTCACCCTGTATCCTTATCCAACTCCGACCACCCATCCACGCCGAATTCCCCCTCCCCAACCTACAGCACCAACATCTCAGCACCAAATCCCACAAACCAGCGGAATCAGGATATAGAACAGGAAAGCGATACAGGTTCTACGGCAGACAGTAACTCAGAACCCTCGGAACCTCTCAGACCTTCCAACCAAGTCCTTGGTCGCAGGCATCGTCAAAGCTCAGAGGAAGCAGAAGAGGACGAGGAAGAGGAACAGCAGAACTCTTTCCAAGATACTCGAGACCTGCTGGGTGTGCAGACCCATCAAACCCGTCATCCACGAAAGAGAAGAAGGCAAGACCTTAGGATGAGAGCCGAGGCAGAATCTAGCAACTCAAATGGTACAACAAGACCATTTTCAAATGGATCTGGAGCATCTCCGCTGTACAAGGCGGCACTTTCGAATTCCGCGAACGGTCGATCGGTAGCTATGAACGGGTCCACGACTACAAATGGGCATGGTGGCAAGCCAAGATCAACATACTTTGGGCATGACCGAGAAGAGACCACAAGGATATTGATACAAGCACTGGCAGATTTGGGTTACAACAATGCAGCTTCGAGTCTAAGTCAGGAGAGTGGATTCGAGCTGGAAAGCCCACCTGTGGCAAGCTTCAGAAATGCTGTCTTGCAAGGAGAATGGACAAAGGCAGAAGAGCTCTTATTCGGTGCGCCAACGGACGAGGGAGGCGTTCGAATTAATGGAAATGGTTTGGTACTTCAGGATGGAGTGGATAGGAACGTGATGAGGTTTTGGTTACGGCAACAGAAATTTCTAGAGCTTTTAGAAAAACGAGACACTGGATCAGCTTTGATGGTCCTTCGGAGGGAGTTGACACCTCTCTATCAAGATACCACGAAACTTCATTTTCTTTCAAGGTATGAAAGTATGCAAGTGTGCAAAATCTGAGGCTCACAAAACTACAGCTTACTGATGTGTCAATCAATCGATGATTTGAAAATGAAGGCCGACTGGGATGGTGCAAAAGGACATTCCCGAGATCAGTTACTTTCTGACCTCTCAAGTGAGTGCACGCGACTAGAGATTGTATGAAATCACTGACTTATGACCTAGAGTGGATATCGCCCTCTGTGATGCTGCCTGACAACCGCCTTGCAACACTACTCCAGCAAGTAAAAGGACACCAAATCGAGCACTGTCTGTATCATACTGCAACAACATCACCTACATTGTATCAAGATCACTCTTGCGACCGGAATCGATTTCCAAGGCATTCAATACTTGAACTCTCAAAGCACTCAGGAGAAGTATGGCAGGTCAAATTTTCCCATAACGGCACCATGCTCGCAAGTTCTGGTGGTGATGGCACGTGTGTAATTTACGAAGTTGGGTCATTTGAAGTTCGACAGACATTTTCGCATCAAGACAAGGGCGTAGGTACAGTAGCATGGAGTCCGGACGATACCATGATTGTTACATGCTCTCAGGATAGATATGCCACTCTGTGGGATGTAAATGTGAGTGTTACTCGACAATTTGATGTCACTTGCTGATTATGTATAGACTGGACTATTAATTCAGCGCCTTTCTCAATTTGGAGAGCCTGTCAGTAGTTGTGTATGGGCTCCCGATGGACAAACATTCGTAACAGGCTGCTTGGACAAAGAACGCAATCTGTGTCAATGGAATCTCAGAGGAGAGTTGGTTCATGATTGGAAGCAACCCCATCGAATACAGGATCTTGCGGTCTCACCAAATGGACATTATTTGGTTGCAATGACGAACGAAACGCGAATATATGTGTACAATTTTGTCACTCGAGACCTGGAATATGAATTTGCCTCTGATGCAACGAATTGTTCTGTTGATATCAGCCACAACTCACGGTTTTTGCTGATAAATACCCTGACGGAACCTCGCATGATGGACTTGGACACACAAGACCTGGTCCGGTCGTTCCCAGCCAAACAGACAGGGGGTAGCTTTGTTATCAGGGCTAATTTTGGAGGAGCTCATGAGAGTTTTGTCGTTCATGGGAGTGAAGGTAATTTGTAATTATCTCACTAACATGCTCTTAGCTAACAGTGAAACCAGGTGGTCAAGTTTATATCTGGCATAAAGAGACTGGAGAGCTCATTGAAAAACTTGATGCTCATGGCAAGTCCTCTTGTAATGCCGTATCATGGTCACCCACAGATCCCACCATGTTTGCCACTTGCGGCGACGATCACAAGGTCAAGATGTGAGCCACACGATTACCCTTCGCTTTTTCAAACACTGACAAAATCCAGATGGGGCAATTGGGAGACGCTCCAAAGGCATTCACTACATTCCCACGGCATCAAACCTAATGGACGGTAACTGTTTTACTCAGCAAATGCATTGCTATGGCGCAAAGAGGGGTGGAGTCAGGTCATCGGTTGACAGGCAGGCAGACAGGCAGGCAGGCAAGAAAGACTGGATATGAACGCGACACGACATGGGACGTCGGACATAAGACATAGCTAGCTACTTACCTTTTAAGATATTAACACAACACAACACATCATATAACATCAAATCAAATCAACTAGCATGAGGATGGGCATCCATTACAAGGTCCCTTAGTCTGGCGAACAAAGAGAGTGTGTGTATCACATCCAGGGGTGATTAAGAGGTTGGGGGAAGCGGGAACGATTGCGGTGTGGTGTGGTGTGCTGTGGTTAGCATTTAGCATTTGGTTATCGGATTGGAAGGAGTAAGGTGCAGGCATTGTTCAGTCACTCGGGCAACTAGGGAGGCAATCGCATGGGCAGGTAGTCCACTCTATTCTTTTACCGTACCTACCTACCTAGTTAAATACAATACATTTGTCACGTTATCACCTTTCAAGGTCTTGGGGCGTGGAGTAAACTGGCCTTCCTTTATAGGATTTTGCGGGTTTGGTTTGGTTGGGTTGGGTTGACATTCCCTCTTCTCTCTTCTCTGTCTTCTTTGTCTTCTCTCGCAGGCAGCAGCAGTTCTTCCTACCGACCTACCTAAGAACCTACCTAAGTATCTAGAAGTACACTTCTCCCATCCTGTGCTTAGTAACAACAATATCGCAATCGCATTATGTTTGGTCACTACCAAGAAAGGAACAGCTGGATATGTTGATCTGAGATGAGTAGACTACTTGCTTGTAGTACTTGACTTGATTTCGCTCGAAGTTGATTCTGAGTTCTGATTTTTTTTTTTGATTTTTGGGTTCTGATCTTCGGGTCTGATTCTGCTGGTTTATTTCGATTTGACGGGTTTGTTTTGGGTGCCTCGTCACATGGGTTCTCTTATCACGCTTGGAAGAGTTTAATTTTACTTCATCACGTCTTATGGGTTGAGCTTGTGCTTGTGCTCATTATTCGCTTGTCACTATCCCGCTACTTCACTGTACCCGGGTAAGGAGTTTCATCTAGCCTCAAGCATCAGTCCAAGGTAGTTTAAACTTCGTTTCGCATATCTCAATCACTAAATACGTAGATATCTATCTAAGCATCCACCTCATCAGCCCACGGAATTGCATCCTGCGCCCCTTTCTTCTCAACCGTCTTCCCAGCAGCTTTACACGCTCTCCTCACCACCTCGCCCAGCCAATCTTTACCCTTCTCCTGTCCATCCTGTGCGGCAACAACGGCAACTGCATAAGCGCCCACGAATGTATCGCCCGCGGCTGTGGTGTCGACCACTTTGCTGACCTTCGCTGCGGGGACAAACCCGTTCTCCTGACCCGTGGCCCAGAAAGCACCTTTAGCACCGAGCGTCACGACGACGTTTTGCACGCCTTGGGCGAGAAATGAGGACGTGACGCTGGTCCAGTCGAAGGTTGGCGAGTTGATGGTGTCGAGTGAAAGCGGTGGCGTGGAGAGGAGCGCGGCTTCGGTCTCGTTGAGAATTAGGTGCGTGATGCATGGGTAGATTGAGACGGGCAGGGGGACGGCTGGGGCGGGGTTGAGGAGTGTGGGGATTGAGGAGGCTTTTGCTGCTGTTGGAGGGAATTGGGTGTTAGTTTTATAGTTTGGTGAAGTATGTGTATTTATATGAAGTTACGAGAGACATGGATATGATTCGGCATAATGAGATGTGAGGGCTGAAATTAGAAATCACAAAAACGTACTTTCTAAAATATGCAACACCGTCTCAAGCGGAATCTCAAGCTGGAGAATAATCACGTCTGGAAGCGGAGACCCTAGTGAGGATGGGGAAGGAAACGAAGCCGGTAACAGCGTGTGATTCGCGCCAGGAGAGAGGAGGATTCTGTTCTCGCCTGAGTCGGACTCAACGAGGATGACAGCCACGCCCGTGCTGCTTTTTGGGACGGTGAGAATACCGGAGACGTCAACCCCGGAGTCTGAGAGGCCAGAGAGAAGGCGGGGACCGAACTCATCGTCGCCGACTGCACCGAGCATTTTGACTGTTATGTCTGAGGATTTGGGTGGTGAGGAGGATGAGCTGGGTTTGGGTCTGGAGAGGCGAGCACAAGCGACTTTGGATTGTTAGCATGGATTCTGAGGTGAGAGATACACATTTAAGGCACTGAAGGAGTATAACTAAAGTCATATGCCATAGCTTGGTATCTGAAATGTGCACTAATAGTTTCGGCTGTACAACCATATACATATGCGTGCAAGTAGTTCTCATTACTCACCAGCTTGGTTGGCTCCCTTGCCTCCAGGGCCGGTATAGAAGGAGTGTGCAGTCATTGTTTCACCTCCCTCTGGAACGTATGGAGTAAGTGTTACGAGGTCCATGTTCAAGGAACCGATGATGGTTATAGTTTTGGGAGACATGTTGGGTAGTGTTGTCGACTTTGGCTCCTCGTCAGAAGTAAGGACCTGGTAACTTGATGGATTGGTGAGACAGTTGAGATTTAACACTAATGTCTCCGAACTCGAAAAACCCGAAGAACTTGAGAGCTTTGAATCAGGAGGAAAAGTGAACTTGTGAAGTCACTTCAAGAGAGGAGATCTCGTCAAGCTTTCGGTAATAAGTCTTGCCAAGCCTTTTATAAATGCTTCTCTCTTCTGGTCAGGGTCGGTTCGTTCGTTGTCCAGCTCACGTGATTTGGGAGTAGATTTCCTTTATGTTGATGCCTGGTTGGGAGATGGATGAATATTGATGTGTGACGCGTAAAAGGGGGCTTTGTGAGACTTGTTAACTCTTTTAGATCTTGGACTGTTGAAGAGAGTACTCGAAATTCATTCAACAAAATCGTATAAGAGGTAAACAAGAAATAGACACTTCCCAAGCTACCTTACCTTACACGATTCATCCAGCAGTCGTCACAAGCCTTGCTCGTTCCTTGACCTTTAAAGTTTCAACAATCTGTCTATTCTGAATACTGAATAACACATGCAAAACACAGAATACCAAGAGCTATAACATACTTTCGACTCACTGAACTATCTACTCGTGAATTTGATCCTACAATAATCAGTCACAAATAGCTGCATCGTTTAGAGTTCCAGGTGTTTGTCGAGAACGATCTTCTGACGACCGTGGCCGTGGCAGTGCAAGGATCAAGCCACATCCCAAACGAACCCGCCCCAACTTGCCTTGCGTACCTCAACTCAACTCAACCCCAAAAGGTTCCAGGTTACGGGTTACTTTGTATGCAGATAGATGCCCTTTCAGCAACCATCAACATTTCCCACGAGGCCACCACAAAACGCTGCACAATAATACTACCTCTGCTACTCCTGACCAAGCTGCAACTATCTAGCAACCTCTGCCATTACTGCTACATTTCCTGAGCATCTATGAACATGTCGTCCTCCGCCGCGGGCGGTATCTCAGACCCTGGTCTTATAACGTCAGTCTCCTGAATTGTGCCTTTGCGCCAGCTTGCTAATATACTCCGCAGATTGGTGAACAAGCTCCAGGATGTCTTCACGACTGTCGGCGTACAGAATCCTATCGATTTACCGCAAATAGTGGTGGTGGGTAGTCAGTCGAGTGGAAAGAGTTCCGTGTTGGAGAACATTGTCGGTCGAGATTTGTGAGCTGGCAACTTCCCCAGATTTTCAAGACAAAGCTGACCACGTAGCTTACCTCGAGGAACCGGTATTGTGACTCGACGGCCGCTGGTATTGCAGCTCATCAACAGGCAACCTACGGCCGCAAAGGCAAATGGTGTTAAGACGGAGGAGCTGGTCTTAGGTGGTGATAAGGAAGCAAACGCTGATGAGTGGGGCGAGTTCCTCCACATTCCTTCGCAAAAGTTCTACGACTTCAACAAGATCCGAGAGGAGATTGTGAAGGAGACGGAAGCAAAGACTGGTCGCAATGCCGGAATCTCGCCCGCACCGATCAACTTGCGCATATACTCTCCAAATGTTCTCACACTTACGCTGGTCGATTTACCCGGTCTCACCAAAGTGCCAGTCGGTGATCAGCCAAGAGATATTGAGAGGCAGATTAAGGAGATGGTCCTGAAGCAAATTCAGAAGCCAAATGCCATCATTTTGGCTGTTACTGGAGCGAATACCGATTTGGCCAATTCAGATGGATTAAAGCTGGCACGAGAGGTCGATCCAGAGGGACAACGAACTATTGGTGTACTGACTAAGGTCGATTTGATGGATGATGGTACTGATGTCGTGGATATTCTTGCTGGACGAATTATTCCCCTCCGACTAGGATACGTACCTGTGGTTAACAGAGGACAGCGGGATATTGACAACAAAAAGGCCATTACCGCAGCTCTTGAGAACGAGAAGAACTTCTTCGAGAACCACAAGGCATACAGGAATAAGAGCTCGTACTGCGGAACTCCATACCTGGCAAGGAAGCTTAATCTCATTTTGATGATGCACATCAAGCAGACTCTACCAGATATCAAGCAGCGCATCTCAGCATCTCTTCAAAAATACACCCAAGAATTGTTAGGTCTTGGCGACTCCATGCTTGGAAATAGCGCAAATATTGTACTCAACATAATTACAGAATTCTCGAACGAATGGAGAACTGTTCTGGAGGGTAATAACACGGAGCTGTCGAGCGTGGAATTGTCTGGAGGTGCTAGAATCAGTTTTGTTTTCCACGAATTATACGCCAATGGTGTGAAAGCGGTGGATCCATTTGATCAGGTCAAGGATATCGATATCAGAACCATTCTGTACAATTCCTCGGGATCATCCCCAGCACTTTTCGTTGGAACGACAGCGTTTGAATTGATTGTCAAGCAACAAATCAAGCGATTGGAAGACCCAAGTTTGAAGTGTGTCTCCTTGGTATACGACGAGTTGGTTCGGATCCTTACACAATTACTCGGCAAACAACTTTTCAGAAGATACCCTGGATTGAAGGAGAAGTTTCATCAGGTTGTCATTAGCTTTTTCAAAAAGGTCATGGACCCCACCAACAAGCTGGTCAAGGATCTGGTCGCAATGGAATCCTGCTACATCAACACCGGCCATCCCGATTTTCTCAATGGTCATAGGGTCGGTTAATCCCTATCCTTTTGTAGGTTCAGAACTAATCTATTCATAGGCAATGGCCATTGTCAATGAGAAACACAACGCAGCTAAGCCAGTACAAGTCGATCCCAAGACTGGGAAACCAATGCCTGCTTCAGCAACCCCAGCACGAACTGCGAGCCCCACAATGGATGGTTTGAACGATGCGAATGGTGGCTTCTTTGGCAGCTTTTTTGCATCAAAGAACAAAAAGAAGATGGCAGCCATGGACGCCCCACCTCCAACTCTTAAGGCGTCTGGAACTTTGTCTGAGAGGGAAGCAATTGAAGTTGAGGTCATCAGTGAGTTCTGAAATTGTCTAATAATTCCAAGACCCTGCTAATATAGCCAGAACTTCTCATCAACTCATACTACAACATCGTTAAGAGGACAATGATTGACATGGTTCCAAAAGCCATCATGCTTAACCTTGTACAGTACGTTTAGCCCTGACTCATCTCCACTTAAACTTAAAAACTAACATTCTCAAGGTTCACCAAGGATGAGATGCAGCGCGAACTCCTCGAGAACATGTACAGAACCGACACCCTTGACGAGCTTCTCAAAGAAAGTGATTACACCGTTCGCCGGAGAAAGGAATGCCAACAAATGGTCGAGTCTCTCTCACGAGCCAACGAGATCGTCAGCCAGGTGCAATAGACTGGGCATGATTTTCGAGCTTTTCTCCCAATAATTAGAATGCGCACGCGATCGAACGATCCTTGGACAAGACATAGTCAGGGGTTGGGATTACGGTAGCTTGTTTACAACCAATGAATCGACAGAACTCTTTCCCCACACATTCGGAGCATCTATTTTTGAACCAAGACACACATACCATTTGAGAGAGGCACTTTTAGGCGAAATAGGGCAGAGAGGCAGGGATATAATGAATGGATGGATGGACAATCATGTTGTGGTGTTGGTGTTGGTGGTGGTGGTTGTGGAAATTTGTATGTAGAATGCGGTGGTTTTTTCGGAGCGTGAGAGAACTAGTGGGGATAGGATGGATGGTCGGATATGTTTTGGCTCGGTGCTCGGTGCTCGGTTTGGTTTGCAAGCAGACGGTGGAAAGCAAGCTAGCAAGCAAGACGAGACAGAACAGACACAGAGACAGAGATAGAGACAGCGAAATCGGAGAGATGTTGATTTGCATAGTTCCTACCTACCTCCCTACCTACATACCTACCTACATACTTACCAAACCCACCTGACCTTCTGACTTGCCTTGTGTTGGTTTTTACTTTTACTCCCTTTCTCCTGCCTGCCTGTCTGTCTCTGCATGCATACATGCGATATTTACAATTTCCTCACCACGACCTACCAGACCAACCCATCGATAGGTAAGATCTTCCTCCTTGTCGAATCACAACACAACGAACGCACTCTATTCTTGACTTTCACCCACAAGACATGAACCTCAACCTCAGTCCCAAGCTCAAAGTCCTCCGATTCCTATTGTTCCAGGCAAGTAGGAGGTGAGTAAGTACATGCGTACGTCGATGAGATGCTCTTGTTGGTTTGTTTGATCACTGTGTTTGTTTTGGTTTCATCTTACCTCACACTGCGTTGCGTTGCCTTGTATGCATGTACGTATGAATGCATGATACGCTACCTACACTACCTACGTAATTGTGAGATCTTACAGACAGACAGCTCGACTAGCTGACTGTCTGAATACTCGCTTCGGTAGGAGTCGTGAATCCGACATCAATACCGACGCCAACACCAATGCGATGCATCGCTCTCCATGTCTGGAAATAGGGGGGGGGGGGGGAGAGGGGTAAATTTCAAATTTTTGGGGCACTTTTTGCATTTGTCGAGTGGAATGAGAAAGGAGATGAGGAAGGGGGTTAGATGGTGGTGAGGGAGGTCTATCGTTTTCAAATATTCATTCATTCATTCATTTTTCCTATTCAGGTATTTCGATGTCGGAGATTCGAGATCCTATGAGATTGGAGACTTGTCTTCCTTAATTACATAAAGTATCTGTCTAAGTATTCACTTGATATTGGTCTAACCAGTACGAGGTTTCATTGCGAAAAGGTCTCGAAGTCATGTTTGTTTTCACTCTCTCGTTCCGCATCTCATTCATTGAACCACCCACGACATCCACTATCAAGTCTACGATTTAATAGCTCACTCGCCATAATGAAATATGAATTTTCCCCGTTCTTTTCTGCTTCCCGCTATCTGTCACAATCCCGACTCCAACCGTTGCTCACAAATCATGGGTCACGGGTCACAAGAAAAAGGCGGACCGCGGAGATGCAAATCGCACAATTGGGAGGAGGTAGGGACAGACAGATCGTCTGTATTGTGTACGTGATTAATAGACCTGTAGGCAACAATTATATTCCCACTTACAATCCGCACTCCGTATTCCGTACAAGTACGACTCGGAATAATAGATCGTAGATACGTCCCGCTTCCGTATTCCGTCTGCATTAAATATTTCGATTGCTGCCTCAGGTTCCTATCTACCTACGCGGTATCCCGCACTCAGTGCATTGTGATGTGATGAGATTCTGGAAGTGGTGCTCATCGTCAAGTAGCACATTGTACAGTAGAAACCCATCGGGCTTTTCATGGGCTCGGTGGTCGGTATATTTCAGTTAAACCGTGGCACAAGATCAGCAACGGCAAGCGAGCGAGCGGGCAGAGGAATTGATTTCAGTTTCGATTCAAAGAACACAGAGAGATCGAACGAGTGGTGAGGTGAGGCGACACATTAGTATCCAACGAACATGCAGTGTATTGTTGACTGCCTTCCCGAACACTTTAAATATGTGGAAAGTAACAACTAGCAACCTCCCTTACCAAATCATCTTTCCGTGTCCACGCCTCAGCGGTGAAGGTCAATGGTGAAGTGGTAAGCGGAGCAGAGATGGATGAGGCGATGCAGCCAAGGCAATTGACAGCGGGAAATTTATGCAAAACGAAGAGAACACCACGACCGCCACCACGATCTGTGGCATGTGCGGAAGCCCGCCGACAGATGCGATGGGGGAGCACATAGATCTGGTACGTAGCCTTGCATTTCTTGCCCTCGAGGGAGAATCAGTTGGATGGTTAGGACGTGAGGACCTGATATTGGTACTGTGTTCCATATGCAGACGAGAATAACATGAGAGGAGAAGGTTGCCAGAAGGCTTGCGAACTGATAATTTGAAATTTGGTAGAGAGACCGGCAGTGGTGTCGTATTGTTGTTGATTGGGTGGTCGTCTCTGTTGGTATTCGTTCTGACCGCTATTCCCACTATTGGTTGCTGCGGGCTTGTGGAGACGTCCATTTTGGTGACAGTCGCTGAGCCACAGGTTTGTCGGGCAAACCTCGTTATCGAAAGCAAGCAGGCTGATTTGCAAATCCAAATATACTTTCAATTATTTTCTGTTTGCAGATTCAGATTCGAATTTCGATTCAGATTCAGATTCTGCTTTCTAATTCTGCATCTCCTTCTCCTGCATGTTGTTACTCCTGGGGTCCACATTTTCGCGATCGATTGTGAACCAATGGATGGGAGAAGTACGAGACGGGGAATATTGATCTGTGCCGTAACGGGAACGCAGATCGATCGTAAGGAAAGGGAACCCTTCGCGTAGCCTTGTCATAGGGCATGGGCAGGGTCCTATTGTTGCACGTACGGAGGTACCTTCGATGGGAGAGTGCACTTCTCAATCTCCACTGCATCTATGTATAGCAAAAGTGAAGATCCAAGGGAGCAATAGAGAGCCAACGAGAGGGAGAAGAGTGCACTCCACTAAACAACCAGCTACCCGGATTCCGCTTCACAATACCAGTGCGTGCTCGCCTCTTCAATCCCATGCTATGCCATGCTGCCGCACGGAGGTGACACATGTTTGCGCGGACCGTCTGGCAGGCCAAGCGTTGACGAAGAATGCCATGCAATGCGAAACAAGGCCATGCAAAAGTGAGGATCGAAAATGGAATCATAGGTTCGAACTTGAACGGAGCAATGACAGCAACCAATCCTCTAGCCCTTCCTCTTGACGTGCAATCTAGTTTCCGCAATCTCTTTCCACTGGCCAAGTAGTGCGATTGAACGTGGTAGGATGTGAGAGAGCAGCTGTGCGTGTTTGAGATCGAAGCCTAGATAAGCTGTTGTAGCTATTGCATGGCGCAATGGAAGAGCGTTAGTTTTTTTTACGACTGTTGCTCTTTCCGTCGTGACAGCTGGCCTTTGATCTGGGGTGTTCGAATCAATGGGTTGGACGGGGGAGAGCCCTAAATGAGGCGTTTCGGGTGCCTGCCGGTACATGAAATGGAAGCCCTGACAAGCGTGTTTGCTGTGCGACATTGGAAGCTTCTTGTCTTTGATGTCGCTTCTAATGCACTGTAAAGGTTTTGTGGGGTCGCTGAGGACGTGGTGCCTCGTGCAAAATATCAAGAGGGTACTTAAGGCGTGTGAATGGCCGTTAGAAAATAGGAGGTAGGTTCCAGTAATCAGCCGCACAGTTCCACGCCGAGACATACTATCGATTCTGCAGAACATTCGGACCCTGCCACAGCTGACGACGGTATTGTTGAGGGTCCAAGTGTGGCGTAGACAGACTACTAAAATCCGTTGCTTTTTCCTCGTCTGCCGGTTTGACAAGCGAGGGGGGGTGTCCTGAATAGGGAGCTAGAACTTTGTTTATCTGTGAAGGAGAAATAGATATAAGAAGCAGGCAAAGCCGAAAGCAACATGGCAGTAGCAATCCAAGAACTCTCAATCAACAGACCAAACTCCAAAAATTCCAATATGCAGCAGACACAAGCATCCGGACACTTCGCAAGAATGGCGATCTCAATCAACACTTCTCTTCCAAACGACATGTCGCGAAGCGATCCTCCTTCCCCTCACCCAAGTCCTCCACCTCCACCTCCCAGCCCCTCAAGAAGAATTGAATTTGCCGAGAAGGATATTTGAAGAAGGTGAATAACTCCCGAATTTTGGCCTCGTTGAACGGCGACACTGATCAGTTCTTCAAGAAGTCGCAAAGACTCCCAACAACAGCATCAGAATATCCCAGATACAACAGCTCGGTAGCACGTCACCCCCACAACTCAGCACACTAGAATAAACAAGGAGGAAATTTGAAGTGGCAGATAGGAGGAAACATTGGACGGAATTGCAAGCAACGAAATTTGGAGGAAGAATGATTGATGTGTACCCTGGAGATACACTTCCTTTCATTTGAGATAGCGGATAGAGAATTAGACCGGGAGTGTTGGGGACAAATGGTGGTGGAAATGCATTACAATTTGGAAGACTGCTTTCGTACCAGCCCACCGTGCTCAACATCGTAGTGTTCGCCTCGAGTCCAGCCGAGCCATTGCTTCAGTGTTTCTTCACCTCCCTGACCTGGGTAAAGAGGAACTCCAAAGTAACTCTCCCCATGAGTACCAGAGCCTTGTCCTGTGGAAGGATCTCGTGATGGGCTTCCTTTTGAGATTGCCAGGCTGGGTGTACTTCTGAGAGTGACTGCAGGTCTCTGGTCACCTTCTCGCTTGGAATCGGTTCTCAATTCCTCATAAGTCAGAACAGGGGTGCAACATGCATCTGTCTTGTCGAAAATTGTCTCCCATTCTGTTCGAGATTTGTCTTTGAAAATCTTCTCAAAGGTTGATTTCAACTCCGGCCAAGTGGCCCTATCTTCTCGCGTCCTTTCGATCGACCTGCCCGCAAGCCCAAGCCCCTTTAAAAGTTCTCTGAAAAATTGGGGTTCCAGCGCGCCGACCGCCATATATTTCCCATCTTTTGTCTCATAGGTATCATACCATGGGCAACCACTATCCAGCACATTCTCTCCCCTAGGATGATTCCACATTGGTGTATTCAATAGCATCCGAGGAAATGTGGTGAGATACGAGCTACCATCAACCATGTTGGCTTCGACTACCTGTCCCTTGCCAGTCTTTTCTCTAGCAATCAATGCAAGTAGTATACCCTGAAACAGAGTGGCTCCACCACCAGCAAAGTCACCAAGAATATTGGCTGGTGGTAAAGGTTTTTCACCCTTTCTACCCAGCATCGAGAGAGCACCTGAGACGGCAACATAATTGATGTCATGACCCGCCATATCCTTGTACTGACCATCTCTTCTAAATCCAGTCATGCGACCTATTATGAGCCTGGGATTGAGACTGAGTAGAACATTCGGCCCCAGGCCGAGTTTTTCCAACACACCTGGGCGAAACGGGTCAATCAACACATCTGAATGTTGGACTAAAGACTTTACAAAAGCAATTCCTGCCGTAGATTTGAGATCCACAGCAATTGAGGATTTATGGCGCGTCAAGAGGTCGTTGGTCGGCGGAGGAATTTCATCGGACGAGGTGGAATTCGGATGAGTTATATGCGGGATGGCGCGATCAATTCTTAAGACAGATGCTCCATTGTCCGCAAGGAGAAGGCCTGCGAAAGGTCCTGGAGCTATAGCAGAAATAGAAATTTAGAAAAGTGACAACAGGACGTTACGTGGGGGAAAGTGTACCAAGACCAGCAAATTCAAGACATCGTATGCCAATCAATGGAGGAGGAGCCATGGCAATTGCATGCACGAGTGTACCGAAGAGTCTAGCGATAATGTCATGCAGTCATACAGCTAAAACAACAATAGTAGATTGGGAATGAGAAGAGTATAACAAGACATCGTGGGAGGAATGAGACTCCTTTGAAGTAACCGAGCAGCACAAGCACATGTACTTAGGAAGAGGGACCGCGAACGCGACCGGATGTATTGTTTCACTCCCTACCGAGGCAACGTCCCGAGGAAAACGCGGGGAATTTGAAAAGGCTGACGCGAAGAAGTCAGGGCAGTGGTTTTGGAGCGGCCGCACCGAGTCACGTTACTTGACTTACATAAGCTATGGCCATGGGGTTATTCTAGGCTAGACATTACTTTCGACCTTATATTTTTTGTCTAAACTCACGATTGCTTTACTTCTACTTACAATTATTGTTAATTTATTCCTCGCGATAGACGTGATCCTTGGCAAATAAGGACTAGACTCAATAAGAATCGAGAATTGAGAATTTTCAATTGTCTAGGACGCCAGTCCAGCTCCACGCCAAAAAGGCTCTATGCATACCTTACCTGACCTGATGAGCATGGGTAAATAGGTATGTTGACCCCTGAGGCACCTGAAGCGATATGCCAGCAAAGTGGCAGTGGCAAAAATAGCTGCACGACTGAAACATAACCCATCTCAACTCATCTCAAGGCTTTCTTCAAGAACCATGGGCACGGCAAGCTATTCTGAGGAGGAGAATCTCTTTCCTAACAGGCCTCACTGGCTGGAGAATGGAATCGACTTCGTCTCAGCTCGCAATGATCCTCCTCTTTGTTGGTGTCCACCAGACACTTCTCCAGAAATGAATCTGTGTCAATTCTGCCGAGACATTCGCTTGAGGCACCTCATATTCTGTGAAGCTAAGGGTAGGATGGTGAACCTAGACAAGCTGGATGTTATTATGAAAAGAACTGAATGCGATCTCTGTTCCCTGATCTCGCTAGGCTGCAAACAGATATTAGGAGAAAGGGACCCATATGGGCGTTTACTCGGAACACAAACAAACTGCCACATTACTGCTCTTGACGTACACAAGCAGCAGAGTAAAGGATACGCCCTTACAATCTCAATTGATTGGCAATGGGTGGAATTTGAAATAGTCCACAAGAGCAAGGATTCTACAGTGAGAACAAGCGAGAAAGTTTTGGAGACACATCCCAAGGTCGACATTCCCTTTTTGCGGACTATGCTAGAGACTTGCGACAAAGGTCACCCGGCTTGCAAAGAAACAGTTAGAAGGAATACACCAAGTCAAATGTGTATCATTGACCTAAAGACAATGAATATTGGCCCTGCTCCACAAGACTGCCGATATTGTGCCTTGAGTTACGTTTGGGGGAAAATCACAGAGACATGGCTCACTTTAACTCGCGAGAATGTAATCTCGCTCGGCAAGGAGGGCTCACTACGAAAAGCACATCTGCCCAAAACTATTTTGGATGCGATGCAGCTATGTGGCGAGCTAGGGGAGCGCTTCCTATGGGTCGACAGCTTGTGCATTATTCAAGACGATCCAATCTTTCAGAAACAACAAATCGATATCATGGATGAAATCTACGCTTGCGCATCATTTACCATTATCGCCGCTGCCGGAGACCACGCTGATGCTGGACTCCCTGGCGTGAATACATGGTCGAGAGAGGTTCAGCGCCACATAGTGTCGATACAGGATGTGCTAGTGAGTAACGCACCGCCTCGCCTAGCAGCTACAGCAGAGCGGTCAGTGTGGAACACTCGAGGGTGGACGTTCCAGGAGAGAATGTTCAGCCAGCGTGCAATTTTCATGACCGAAGTGCAAGCATACTTTGCGTGTGCTGGAGGAGTTCAGAATGAATTGAAGAATCGACTCCATCCAGAGACCTATGGCATTGAGCGTTTGCAAAATCTTGCATCTAGGACAAACCTGATGGCAACGTACACAAAGAGCGTCGCTGAGTATACACTTCGATCATTAACTAACCAGGCTGATATCTTGAGAGCATTTCTAGGTGTAGCAAACGATTTATCGAGAAGGTTCAAGCAGTCTTTCTTCTTTGGTCTTCCGAGCTCTGAATTTGGAGCTGCTCTTCTTTGGCAGCCAGCTGCAACAGCTGTCGCAAGGACAATACCAGGTGTTGTGCTACCTAGTTGGTCGTGGGCATCCACACAAGGTGGTATTAAATACACATTCAAGGAGAACATAATCAGTCAAGGTTCAACAACTGCCATACCTGGATTTTGGAAGGATGGAGAAGAGCCGATTCTGAATATCGACTGGCTGTTGAACCTCGATGGCACTGCGATGGTTCATGTCAAAGATGGAAGTGTAATCGATGATCCTCAATCAGCACTTCGATTACAAGGATCTAGGTTACCAAAGTCTCCTCCGCCATTGCAACATACCCTCGAGAAAGCAGGGCGTTTGCTCTTCTCCACACAGTGTTCCCGTTTCCTCATCAAAAACAGTGTCCCATTCACAACAGCAGACTCTTGGTGGACAGACTACACCATGGACGTCAACCTATCCAGCATCAGCATGGTCAGCATCTACAGTTCGCATAGCGAATCTGAGCCTGCTGGTTTCATCGAAATGGACAAGATCTGGGCTACACAACACTTGACGATTGACTCACGAAGATGGGACTTCGTCGCTCTTTCGCTTGCTACGATGGACAAAGATGATTATATGCATCGGCACTTCACCATGAGGAGGAATATTGGCTATCCTATGGTTTGGAGCAGGAACGTGAGGCAGCTCATTGTCAATGTCATGTTAGTGACCTGGCAGGATGGCATTGCAACTCGCTTGGGGGTTGGAAAGATATACCTTGACTTTTGGGAAATGGAGAAGCCTGAAACCAAGTGGGTGGTTCTTGATTGATATAGTTGTTCTGCAGACCCTATTCTCGTAGAGCCAAGTGGTATCGATCTGCTGAATTTCCAAGAAATCAGCAACGCACACACACACACACACACACACACACACACACACACACTTCGAGCCACTACAAAATGCAATGCGATTACCAGTAAACCTATTTGATGAAGTCGGAGCGTGTTGATCATACAGATAATTCGCAGACTCTTATTCTCCCTTCTTGCTTTGAGTTATTCAAAATTTAAAGCAGGAACGGAGGATCTGTCGATGTTTTGCTGTGATTGTAGAGGCAATGTCAGTTACATTGTCTCCTCTGGTTGAAGGCACACCAGATGGAGCAGCACAGCACCACTCGTAATTCATTCAATGATCTTTCTCTCAACTGCAAGCAAAAACTTGGTATGCTTGGTAGACTGCTATACCTCTTTCAAACCCTATCGATCGGTTCTTGCCTTTCAGTCCATTTCATCACTCCCGCGATCCTGCCTTCCCAATAAGTCAGAACCCCTTCTTCCCCTTCCCTTCCAGCATCCCAACCATCCCTCTCATTCCCCTCTGACAGCGATTCCACCCCGCACTCTCCCACTTCTCGCTCAATTGGGCTCCGATCACCACATCCCCGCCTCTTTCCCACTCCCGCCACCAATCATCATAGCAATCGAACTGGGACCAAAATTCCTCCTTCTCTCTCTCCTCCTCCCCAGCTCCCCTTTCACCACTATACCTGAAAACCTCCGGCGCAACAACCCGTAGTCCCCTCCCCGTCGCCCATTCACGCATCATATCGAAGCTTTTCCGGTGGTAGATGCGCTGGGTCCACCCTTCGCCGCTACCGGGCTTTGAGGGTCGCCAGAGGTCTTCTTTGCCGTAGCCGACGAGGAGCGTGGGCATGCGGTGGATGCTGGGTGTGTTGGTGGTGGGCTTGGTGCCCGGGAAGAGGGACTCGTCTAATGCGTTTTTGAGAGGCGTGCAATACGACCAGATGTGGTACGGGAAGAGTAGGATTATGCCTGAGTGGGCGCTGATTTCTGTTTGCCATAGTGAAAGTGGTTTTTTGGACGTTTGGAGCGTACTTTCTGTGGTCTCTGCTGTGGCGGATGGCGTTGATGAGTTAGGGATAGCGGCGAGCGAGTCAAAATCGTAATCAGCAATGTCATAGATATGGATTGTGACTTCCGGAAGCGCACAGTATGTACTTTGGCATTCTGCGGCGAGTATGCTGCTGAGTTTGCTGAGGTGCGTGGGGAGCGAGGAGTTGTGGATTAGAGCTATGGATTTTGGTGGTTGTGCCATTGTCTTTGGCGTTTGAGAAGATGGTGTTTTCACTTTTGAAAGGAGTTTGAGTGGGTTTACGTATTGAGTGAATGTGAAACGAAGTAAGGCGGTTTTATCTGGTTGTATGTATTGTACCTTGATATCGAAGTAAAGAAGTGAGGTGAAGTGAGGCTGTGTACCTCAGTAAGAGCTAAGTAAGCGATGAGTCAAAGGGGGAGAGGCGATTCTCGTATTGCTTTCTCCAACTCTAATTTATGCTCGTGTTGAAGTGGAATTTATTCGCTTCTTTCTATACTGTAGGTAATTGTCATGAATATACTGTCTTATGAGTATTGTCGAAATTCCTCCTCGTCCAAGTCATGCCAAGTCTTGATTTACTGGTTACTACTGAGCCAAATGACAGCTCGAATGATTCGTTCATACCATATTTCTCAGTGAGAAGATCCAACCTGAATCGATTCTCAAAAGTCAATCTGATCTAGATTCTACTTACGCTTAAGGTTGTCAAAGGTAATGCTGGATATGCTTCCGCTGAATGATTATATGTAGCGGTGCTACTTCGGGAAAGGCAGTGGTGGACGAATTAGGTCTAGCCCTACATATCTCGTGATCTTCCCGACTTCAGCTCCCTCTGAACCTCACATTTAACCTCTCACAGTGAATATCACATCAAACCTCACGTATTGATTGATCTCAAGGAGGTAGATGAACTTCAAAAGCCACCATGATTATATGCTAGCTGCGAGTTCCCAATGGACCGCTTCTACGATTGCCAGCAAGTCTCTAGCAGCCGGCCTTGATGTCAGATCAAAGATGGAAGACCTCTCGGCGTAGCATTCACTATAAGCATTGAGAGCAAGTGCCCCCCCTAATTTAAGTTGGAATTTATATATTCTTCAAGTGCAGCGAATAACCGAGCAAATTATCCAAACGAAATCAACCATCAAGCAGCACTCGTAACGGCCTTCGAAATATCCAAAATGCTTGCCAAATCATCCACCGTACACCTTCCACACCCACATTCAGTACTAACGCCAAACTCCCGTCCAATCGACTTCGCCGCCTCGATTCTTTTCTCGGTTCCATCCAAATCACCGCCGTGGACTAATCCCAGATACAGCTCCGTCTCCTCGCCTAATTTCAGCTCCTTCAGCGGGGCGAAGAATTCCTCATCCGTCCGCCCCTTCGGTACAGGCATGTGTACCCATTGCATCTTCCTCTCAGCCTTGAGTCCAGCATACAGCGAGTTCGCGAACTCCACCAGCATTCCCGTGTCCGCAGGCTCAATATAGTGCTTGTGCCCCAGGTCGCCATAGCAGAGATGAATTCCCATTTCGACGGCGGGGTCGACTGCATTCATCATTTTTGCAGCGCGCGAGAGAATGCCTTCCCGTACGTTGGGGAACCAGGGCTTTGTGATGACGTTCCCATAGGGAGGGACGAGGAAGTCGCTCATTTCGATGCCGCCCGTCTCTTGGAAACGGGCGTATTCCATGTAACAAAGCTCAATTGGCATGTCCCTAGAGTTTGGATGCGTTAGTTGTTTGCTTACGAGCTGAAGAGTGATGGCTGAAGTTGCAGTGAGGTGTTCGGCTGTGTATCAGAGAAATATGAGAGCAAGTATCTAGAGACAAATGTGTGATAGGTGAGATTGGAAGGAGGTGATAAGGCTTACCATTGGATTGCGAGGTCTGAAGCGGGGATGGCATCTTGGATCTGGCGGAGACTGGTAAGGATTGCTGCCTCATAAAGTTTCTCGGCTTCGACTTGGTATTCTGGTAGGACAAGGACTGAAATCATCTAGTTTTATCAGCACTTGTTCCGTGCATATGGAGAAGTGTGATTGCAAATTGAAAAGCAGAAGCGAGTCACAACGCCTCCTATCTCTAAGCTTCAATGTCTAACTCAACACAAAACAATCACAAAGCAATTTCAAATCAGAAACAGCACGATAAATCGAAACTTACATCTATCGGCATTGGCAAACAGACCTGAAACCTCACTCCCTCCCCAATAACACCCTCGCGCCTCAATCGACAGAACTCTGTATACGATTCTAAGGCATGGACATCATAAGTGCTAGGCCCCAGCACCAGCGGTGTTCCTGGCTCTGGAACGGGCACCACAGCCGTCGGGTCGGCCCTGAAGAACGGTGGCACGATGTGCGGTGGTAGGGTGGCGAGCTGGAAGACCACAAAATTCCATCGCGCACCGGGCTCTCCGTCTGGAATGCGAGTTAGGTGTGGAAGGACGGTGGAAAGCTGGGTGAGTATGTCGGTGGTGGAGGCGAGTGGGATACTGCCTACAATGTGGACTTTTCGAGGATGCGTTGGTGTTGAGGTGACGAAAGACATCTTGGTCGTTGATGTGATGGATTGAAGTGAAGAGGAGTTCAGCGGACTAAATGTGAGCTGGACAGAAAATAAGGAGGTCTTGGGTTGTATTGAATATTCTGCTGTGCGACTATGAATGTATTTATACGCATTCAGACATACATACATGCAACCGACCCTACAGCTCCCTCTCAGCTCAACCTACTGACTCTCAATGGCCAGCGGTCCCTCCATCACATGGAATTCATCAACTGTAAAGCCACCATAAAAGCCATTACATGGTGGATTCGCCTTTTTCAGATCTCTTCGACATGCAGGGAAGTCTAGCGAGGGCATTCGAAGTCTTTAATTGGCTATTCACCCTTGCCGTATAGTCTTGTTGATTACAGACATTTGTTTGTAGGTGAGTATTGCTTCATCAACACTCCAATTACTCCATCACCTCAAGACCTTTTCGTCGCACAGAAGCGCCAATGGCCCTAAACTCTGACCAAAACTCTCCATTCAATACCCATCTATTCCGTAGATACCTCCGAAAAAAAAACAATATGCATGTCGATGCTGTGCTACCCTCCATCCAATTTTCCATCCTCTCTCATTACCCGAAAAGAAGATGGCCGATATCAGACGAATGGGAAACCACCCATCCACAGACCCATCAGCTCGTCTCTCCCCCTCATTCTTTCTATTCTCTGTTTTCTCATCCTAAGAGTAGGTACCGACAACAACAATGATACCCATTTCCCACCCCACCCCTCCGCAACCCAACCCACTCCATCCATAAGCGAGACACAGAAACCCTTACATCAACGCCGCAGATCGAACAATGACAAGCGCGCCCCAAGCTTCTTATGACATGTCACCTCTGACCCGCTCTAGGAGCCACGCGCGCCGGGGGAACAATGCTAACGAAAACGGCGGTGGCGCCCGTGGCGTCGTCCCGGGAATCTGGGTGTCCTCATCCATCCCTACCAGTATACCAAACTAGTTTTAAATAAGGCTGTTCCAACATTTGTGGGGTTGAAGGAGGCGAATCGTGATATTGGGGAGGGAGTGTGAGGTTGTGTTGTTGGACTGGATGGAGGAAGTTCCGTGTTTGATGATGATGATGATGATGAGCTAGTTGGATAGTTGGATGGTTGAAAGGAGACATGGGGTGTAGTCGTTGAGGCCTGGACTGTGAGCTTGAGATTGGGCCCGGTAGATGGGTGGAGGAGGAGGAGAATGGGAGGATGTTCGTGGGGTAGATATTGGTGTGGACCTACAAGATGCCCCATGTGTATATGATCGACATATGGAAGTGCCTACTTCATGTTAAAACGAAACATATGCACAGCTGAAATCGTACATGAATTTGGGTCCATGTATCGCGTCTAGATCTCACTTCAGTTGTGTATGAGTGTAGTATCACAAGCATACTTCTGCGATGTAGAGACAGCACAGTCCATTGATGCAGAATGACTGGCATCGATTGATACCCCCCTCCACATTCGACACCATCCCACATGAATGCATTCATTCACCTCAAGCGGCACTCAATACCACCCTACCACCCTACCACCCCTTCACCATCTCATTTCTTACCCTTCTTCTTCTTCCCATCATCACCACCACCATTCCCATCCCCACCCTCTTCTTTCCCACCATCCTTTGCTTCTTCTTCTTCTTCTTCCTCCTCAATCTCACGCTTCCGCTTCTTGATCTCCTCAGGCGAACTGTCGGCGATGAGGTCGCTCTTCCCGGACATGCCGCTCCATTTCGGTAGGCCATCTGGGATGTCGACGAGGCGCTTGGAGTAGAACATATGGCATCTATGACGCGGAGTGTGGATGTCAGCATTAGTTTCAACAAAGACAAAGAGACACCTCCAACTGCACACACCTTACACCATCCACCAACCTATCCATACACAAAAATGAAGCTCGCCATACCAACCACCCAATCTTGAAATCAAACAAAAAGAGAAACCTACGTAGGTTTAAATCTCTCCTTCTCCTCCTGACTCTTGAAATTAATCAGACTTGGAAACAACAGAATCATATTCCTGCCCTCATCCATGATCGGCGTGCGACAATAGCCACAGCTGACTTTACACGGCAACTTATGTCTCGTCGTCTTCTCGCCTGGATCGTACCACGCGAGATCGTGGTGGCCGTGCGTGAAGTTGATGTCGGATTTCTCGAAAATGGCAGCCCATTGGAAGAGTGCTCCTATTGCCCACAAAGAAAGATACAAATCAGCATTTCTGTCTACACTCCTGCCCTTTGATTCTCACACATGAAATCTACCCATGCAATGCAATGGAAATGGTTGAGGATAGGATGGGATGACAAACCATGCAAAACCTGGCAAGTAGTACAATGGCAGAACTTAGAATTCAGTGGCTTCTCCCGACAAAGCTGGTACTTGACGCGTCCGCAATGACAATTGCCTTCGTAGAGGGCCTTGAAATCCTTGTTATTTTCGTGCAATTTATACGGTTCTTTGAACTTCCACTCGTTGTGTTCGCCTTCGATCTCGTCGGCGTCGTGGCCGCTGTTTTTGCATTGTTGTTTCTCGTCGTTGGAGGGCGACATGGTTGGTGTGTAGAGCTTAATGCCGGGGCTGAAAGCCTTCTGGGGAGTTCTGAGGTGAGGAGAATGTGCTTTGAGGAACGGAGAAGAATACGAGGGCCTGGATTGGGAAGACACTTGAGGTTTGAGAAATGACTTGGTCGTATGCACATGAACACGAAGACACGACAATGATTGAAATCAAACAGAAGAGAAGCAGGACATATGTGACTTGTTGTGTTTATGTTATGTACTCGAAAGGCACTAAATACAGCTCGTCACTACGAGCATCGCAAGCTATGATCCGGGGTCCTATGCTCTAATCCCATGCAGTAAAGCCTGTCCCATTCTGCAAGGTACCTGGTAACCTGTATGTCGGTAAAGAACATGACAGGTACAAGTAACGGAGCCGGTGCTTGAATATCGATTCGAGTGACGTCTACACTTCCCTAGTGGCGCTAGCTAGAGAACCGAGCAATTAGGTTTCTCGATCGCTGGATTGGTCACATGACACAATCGCAAATGGTGTTCCACTCGGAGCTATTCCTCCGGACACCATGGTCGTTGTAAATCCTGGCTCCCTGATAAGGCTCAGCTATTGGCACTATGCTTGAATGTGAGTTGCTTTATGGTAGCATCATCAACGCCGTGAACATTGTTTAGATATTCGGCTCTAGAAACTTGTCAGACAGGTTATAAGGACTGCAAAGAAAAACTTACTTCGCTTCCTGCAAAAGCCTTTCCTTCCTCTGTTGTAGGCGTTTCTGACACTCATCCCACTTAGCAGCCCTTCTCTTTGGTGAGATCTTCTTGACGACAATATAAAATGTTGCTGTCACAGGTCTGTGATCGGACACTCTGACTTCATGACGTCTATAATCTAGTTGCTGCACGCGATCCCGTCCACGATATAGGATTCGGTCGCACCATGCTGGAGCCCTCTTCTTTTCACTGGTATCATAAGTATCGGTGCCAACATCATACTTATATGTTGGAGCAAAAGTTATGGGCAACTCTTGAAAGGAGCGCAGTTTGAACCATGGATTCTTTCTTTTCGAGGCAAGTAGTTGATCTCGTTCAAGAAGCTTGCTGAAGTTGCCTGCCTTAACAGCACTTACCACAGTATCTCGCCCCATAGTGTCGATACGATAATTGAGATCTCCATTCAAGATACAAATCTCATGATCTAGGATCATTGATCCGTCTCCACCACTAGTGTAGCTCTCCTGCCGCATGTTATAGTCCCTTTCAACAGGCAGAACAGACCCCTCTAGAATCGAGGATATGTCTGTATTGCGATCCTTCGTTTGAGTCTGGCCTGCTGCAAGATGACAGTTGATGAAACAGAGAGAACTGTCATCGAGAACAAACCGAATGACTAGGGCACCTTTGTTGCCGGATCGTCCACCTAGGCCACGCTTGACTTCTGCAGCGCTGATGCTGCGGATTCGGTCTCGTAGGGGAGCTCGAACAAATATGCAGCTGAAGAGTCCAACTAGATGTGCAGTGTGAAGCAAATGATAGAGTTCTCCTCTCGGCATGTAATCATCTAGACATCGTGTCAAAAAGTCTCGCCAGTCACGATACTGATGACTCATGTGCTCCATCTCGGAAGGATCCTTTTTCTTAGACGATTTGAAGAAACTTTTGGTGACAGTCTTCTTGTCCTCCAAGTCTACCAATTCCTGAAACCCGAACACCAAAATGTCTGGACAATTGCTTCCTTGAAGCAGGTTACGGAAGAATGAGTTATCTTGCTCATTACGCTGTAAATGGTAAGGCCTGGTGGCACCTGCATTCCAAGTCATGACAAGAGATGTTACTGTTTGCAAATCGCAGAATGTAGCTTCCTGTGACTGCATCTCATTTTCCATCCAATCGTCCTGCAACATTCCATCCCATACTCTTATCATGTTATCTTGACCAAGTGATATGACCTGAGCTCGATCTAGTGTCCAGCAGCTGCTTTGGTCGGCAATTAGCTTAGTAACCGGATCATTATGTGCCTGCCAGTCTTTCTTTGTCACCCATGGCGTCTGCGTCGTATCATACACATAAACCATCCCAGTGCTAAATCCTATCCAAAGATGTCCAGCAACGCCAGCTAGTGAAGTTATTTTGTAGATGCTGACGTTTTTTATTCCCAGGCAGGTATAGTCCTGCGTTGAGTATATACTAACCTTACCATCAGCATGCCCGAAATACACCCTGCCTGGCTGCGAGCTTATAGTGGTGCCTGAAGTGATGTCGCCAGCATTGGCCTGGTTGAGTGGTCTTTGCAAAACCTGGAATTGTGTTGAACCATCCGGAGTAGGTACGAACACACGAAGGTCTTTGCCTGCGGCATGCCATAGTTCATCTCCCACAACCATCGAAAATGTGTGACCTTTTGGCACGCGAAAACTCTGATATGGGTTTGTAAGTGATGGAGAACCAGTGTTATCAGGGCCCCATAGATGTAATGTTCCGCCGTCATCGAGAGTCCACATTTCATTACAATGTCTGTAGATTTTGATGATTTCACGACGTGTGTGCGCATTTGTCTTGTTGATCACAACGCTTTGTGCAAGAACGTCAATTTCCATTATTTCGCCAATATTATTGCCTAACCAAAGGCGTGCGCCTTCGTATTTTATCTCTTGAGCAGATTTGAAAGCCACAGAGCAGATTTTGATGTTCTCCGTATGTGCCAAGCTTGTGACCATTTCACCATCAACCAAACTCCATACTCTTGTCAATAAACCTGTTGTACAGACAAATTCTCCACATACGTCCAGAATCCGAGTGTCGTACTTTGTCGATATTTCTCGCGCTCCCTGTTTGAAGTATGGATGCCGCCGGTTTGAGTTGGACACATCTGGATAGTCACCTAGTGGTATCGTGTCTTTCTGAATGCTACTTGTTGGTGTTGATGCCATATCAAGTGATTGCCGTGATTCAGAATAAGCAAGAGAAGTCACAGCGGGGGTTCGAAACTCGGCTGGTGTTCTATCAGACGTACGATCCACCGTCATTGACCTTCCATGAGAGCGAGGTGGCGTCTGTAGCTGCTGTGAGGTAGGTGTTGAGAAAACTCGTTTCGGTGGTGTGGAAAATGTTGGAGTGTCCTCCGTAGTTTGTCCAAGACCTCGTGCCCTGGAAGTATCTATTGTCGGTCTTGGTGGAGGTGGCATCATGGCACTTGAAGGTACTCTGGATTTCACACCTTCAGGAACGGCTTGTGGTCTCATTGGCAATGCTGGCCGCTGGTCACCTGTCACTTGTGGAGACATGATTCCACGTCCAAGTCCATTTGCTTCCTGGTCCTTCCTCCTATTGACAACCGAGTGGTGAACTGGCGGTGGGTCAAAATTCCTTCCACTAGATGCTGCAGATTCTATAACACTATATGGCCTGCGTGGCATTATTGGTGCTGGATGCTCATGGTCAGAACTGCTACCACTGCTTGGAGGTGTGCTAAATGGAGAGGATTCCTTGGTCGAGACATTGACTCTACTAGGTTCAAGTGTGGTAGCTTCATTCCGTGATGTCAGAGCTAAAGGCTTGCTAGCAACTTTTGGCTTTTCTGCTCTATTCACTGGAGGCGGTGCTTTCGGAGCCGTTTCTCTTCGAAACTCCCCTGACCTACGAGGAGGTGGTGGCGATGGAGGCTGTGATGGAGATAGCTTTGGAGACCTGCCTGCTTCCAATAAAGGAGTACTTGGCCGACTTGGTATTCTGAAATGCCTTGGAGAAGAGCCCCCAGCGGTCGCGGATAATGGAGTATCTGTTGAGAGATACGATGGAGTGCTAGACAAGGTCAAAATTGGGCCCTTCAATTTTGGGGGTGATTGAGGGGGCTGTATAGTGACAGCTGGAGGAATAGTCGAAAGAGGTCGTGGTCGCACTGGTCTGGTTGGTGAGGGCGAAGGTGGATTTGCTGAGGATGTCCTATGTGGCTGTAAAGAAGTATCATGCATTTCAATATCCCTTCCTCTGGTTGCCCTCAATATTTCACCAAATGGTCCAGCATCTGTCCTAGGTCCAGCTCTGCTTGTTTCCTTGAGTCCGTTGTGCACATTACTTCCCGTCGGTTGAGGCGAGATCGATTTCATTCCGGAGGTAGTACTCGGATTCGAGCTCGCCATCTGCTCGAAATGCGAACGCAATGAGGACACAGGTTTCTATAGGAGAATGATAAGTGAAAGTCTATATTTCTAGTGGACAACTGCTACATACTATTGAAGAGCCATCAAGGCTTTCGGCAGGAGGTTCCTCCATCTTGGAAACTGCTGACGCGGGTTTGTTTATGAAGTATCAAGCCACGAGCCCAGCCGCTTCCCAACCTCGAACTCATAGAATATGATTTCTCTCCCGATCCCAAGGAGACGAGAATGCTGCGCGTGTTCGAAGTTGATCAGAAGGCAGCTTTGTGCCAGGGAGGGGGAGTGGAGGGGTCGTATTTTTGGGAGAGAAGGCTGAGGTTCATTGAGTTTAAGGAATCGACAAATTAATGTGAATAACGTTCAAAGAAGATAAAATGATTCCGATATTCATCCCTCTATGTGCAGTATTTGGAATTTGTAAAAAGCGTCGTCACCGACGAAAAACCACAATTGTTGAAGTTGACGCCTTGCCAGGGAGGATGTTCCATTCATTCCATCGATGTTCTAGGATCTTTGGCAGGGTGCATTGGCGTTTTCTGGCGGCCTTTCACGGTTCGGTACGCCGATTGAGGAACAGCACCAGCATCATAGGCTGGGTGCTAAAGCCAGTATCAGACCACAATATTCTAGCCCAAAGGTCACCGAAAGACATCCAACAACTTTCTCTCTACAAATTCTCTCACGCTTGTTCTTCAAGTTCTATTCAGAGACAATTGAGATCTTACAGATTACACAAGCAGAAAACCCCCCCCAAAAATATATATCATGAATACAGTAGGCATTGCCCACCATTTTCTAGATCCACTCACTAACTTAGCTTTAGGTCAAGTCTTTCTGGTAAGCATCTCAATTGCGGATCCAATGATACCAAATTGACAAGAGAAATAGGGTTGGATGGGGCACTCTATGTGTTGGTTAGTTTAGAAAGTCTGCTGGTTAAGAAGAGCTTCAAATCTGATCATCGCATAGCTGGTGGCGGCGCATATTATTTTGCAAAGAAGTCCATCAACGCCGACCGAACAGCTCGATTTGAAGCCGATCAAAAGCGAAGACGAATACAGGAATCTCTCGAATATTCTTCAACCCATCCACAATCATCTACGAACGGCGCTGCCGCGAGAGGCGATAGCTCAGGCTCCCCAAGTCAAGAGGCAAATACCGACCCTGCTCCAACAAGACATGCTCCGGACACTGAAGGGCAGAGGGTGCGAGAGAAGAGCAAGTACGAAACAGCAGAACCTTTCCGCGCCAGGAAGGGTGACAGATTCAGTTGAGATGGCTAAAGGGAATAGATTCAATCAAGGCCATTGATGGGAGGGATGGGAGGGAGTGCATATGATTGTGTATGAAGAAGTGTACAAAGCAGAATTATCTCTACTCAAGGCGTGCCTGTGACTTGGTCGACTTTCCGTGGCTATGACTTTATGAGCAGGACGAACGAAAGGATGGTTTGTATATATATTGAGAAGCTCCTACTGGAAAGAAATGCCAGTCTATTCTTCAATCTTGCTGTCTACGACCAATACATTTGGGTGGAGGAGGACGGGATATTGCCTTGGACAGGTGTTGAAACACTATGTGCCAATGCAATGTTTATTACCAGCTTCACAGTCATTCTAGTAAATGAATTAATGTGACTAGAGCCTGCAATTACTAGTGCCATTGGCCTTGTCCAATTGTATCTATACGAAATCCCTCTTGTTCTATTGTCAAATCCATTGATCCGTCTAGCTAAATAAATATTTATCTTGGCAGTATAATACCTCGATCGCAAGGCTGAAATTTCTCTCTACCAAGTCGATACAACAACTCCTTGCTCAGCAACATCATAGCAGACAACAAAACGCAATAACGAATTCGGCTCTTACAATGGCGTCGCATCAGCTTGCGATTGCAAAGGCGGCTTTCTCTGCAGGACTATTACGACCTGATCCTACGTCAGTCTCGCGAGAAGAGATCGCACGATTTCACTCGTCCCTAAATTCAGTTGTCCTTCAGTGCACCCCAAAAAACGTCCAGGTTTGATCATACATTCTTGTAGCTGCGTCGTCGCGATGGCTAAATCATCGAGGATAGCAATGTAAGCAATGGGTATTGGCAAACACTGTCCAGTCAACCGCACGATTTATCGCGTTGGGCAAATATTTGACGACCTTGTGTGCCTCATTCCCAGAAGCTATCGAACAGAAAGACAAGTCTACGAAAGGAGAACCGTCAACTAAGAGGAAGCGTCTACATGTACTGTATCTGCTGAACGACATACTGTACCACAGCAAATATCGAATCAGCGACGCGTCAATATGTGGCAAGATTCAACCAACACTCGTGAGCCTAATAAGCAGTGCAGCTTCATTCAAGGAATGCCCCAAGCACCAAAGAAAGATCTCAGACCTGCTGGACTTATGGCAAGAAAAGGAGTACTACTCTAAAGAATATATTGAAAAGCTTCGGGAAACCGCTAAGAATGCCATCGAGGAAGGCCAACACAATGGCTTGGGTGTCGCAGAGAATGGCGCAGGGCTTCCAACCAAAAGCACGAAATCTGCGCCCTATGTAATGCCGGCAATGCACGGAGAGGTTTTAACTCCATGGTTTGACTTGCCTGCTGGAAACCTCATGCCGCATATCATACCAAACTCTACAAGACCTATCAACCCAGATTTGATCAAACCACTCCAATTCGTTGCAGGTCCTGCCGATGAAAGATTGGCGTCAGCTGTGAGAGAACTTCTTGAAGATGTCAACGTAATCTTTGGTATCGAGGATCAACAAGATGAAAGCCCATCTCGAGATATCGATGAGCTTGGGCAACAAATTATTCTGGATGAGATCACAGGAGAAATCATTGACGGGGAGGGATATTATGGATGGTCCAAATCATTTTGTGAGAAGATGAAGCGAAGAAGGAAAGGCCCAGAGCCATCAACTCATGATGAAGCTCGACTTTCCCGAAGCAGGAGCTCTAGTCCCGAAGCAAGGAAAAGACGTTATAGTGATGATAGTACTTCCAGTCGAGAAGGATTAAGATCTACTCGTAGGCGTCGTTCCTATAGCTCGTCACGCTCACCATCTCCTGGCCCAAGGCGTCATAATGGTCAAAGTCGGTCTAGATCAAGAGGCAGTTCAGATTCCAGATCTCCAAAGCCTGCTTTCAATGCCCCAGAGCAAATATCTCAAATGCCAAGATCATTTCCACCACAGGTCGATAATCTTCCACCCAGGCCTCCTCCTATGCCACCATTTCCGGTACCTCCTCCCCACCAAGGCTTCAACCCCAATTTTCCACCACCTCCTCCACCTCCACCGATGCAAAATATGCCATATAACCAACAGCCGCAATTTCAACCACCATTTCCCCAGGCACAGCAATTCAACCAATGGTCTGTACCTCCTCCTCCACCGCCACCTCAACAACATATGCAGAACATGCCCTTCAATCCACAGCAAGGCCAACCCTATGGTCAATGGCCTCCTCCACCACCACCACCTGGGCCACCACCAAACAATTATCAACAACAATTCCCTCAACAGGGTCAGCAGTATAATCAATACCAAGCTGCTGGACCTGGTGGCTGGCAGCAAGGCAATGGCCGAGGATTTAATGGAGGAAATGGAGGCAACGGGGGTTGGAACAATGCACCACGTGGGAGAGGAGGTTACAGAGGCGGCAGAGGATGGTAGATTGCGTTCGTCTGGTAGAATTTTGTAAATGCCACTAAAGGGCCACAAAAGTACTTCTTGCCGAACATATCCTGTATGTATCGGCACGATCGCCATGTATAATGATGTATAACAATAGATTGGGTCTAGCCTTCAGTGGAGTTATCCCAATGCTGTCTCTCATACCTTATCAGGCAGTCCTATCAAGAATCCAGCACTTTGTGTGAATGGTCCATTATTTCCAAAACTCAAGGGTATTCTAAACGAGGCCTTGTATTTCAACGATGAAGCTGGTCAATCGTTCTGCTTAGAGTGATGCGTCGCATTGGAAAACTGGTAGTCAAAAATGTTTCCTACAATGAGACCTCGCTTATTTGCGTCATCACTTTTGCTTAGTTAAAATAAGTGAATCTGAAAATGCACACCTCATCTACAAATAAGCCTTCTAGCTGCCAGATTGTGACTCGCCCTAAGATTCAGGACCTCATTCTTCATGCTCGTGCATATTCTAATTTATAGGAGTGTCTAATTCCACCTTATCTAATGCATATGTGAAGCACCTCTCCGACCACCCTTCACCTCACCACTACCCAGCCCATCCCCATCCATCTCATCCTCTCTATCACACACCCTCACTTCCTCCCCATCGCCTTCTCAATCTCCTCCAAGACAGCCAAGCACTTCTCATCCTCAAACCTCCTCGCCACAACCTGCAGACTCACCGGCGCATCGACATACCTCTCGGGTGTATACAGATCATGCTGGAAGCGATCCTGCTCGTTCATCGGCACGTAGCTCTCATCCTTTTTATCCAACTCCTGGTCCACCGTCGTCACCGGGAACACCGCTCCCGGGTACTCGAGCAGGTTCCATTGCGAGGTGTAGGACCAGTATTTTGCGTTTCCGTGCGGGGGTGCGGGACCTGGCCCAGCGGGGCAGAGGAGCGCGTCCATGGGCCGTGGGGAGGAGGAGGTGTTGGTTGAGAGCCAGAGCTCGTTGTAGCGGAGGCGGTAGGCGTTACGTTTTTGCTTCAGCTGTGAAGTGACACGATTAATGAACAGTTCATCGACTTCGAAATCCCGAGCTAAAAGGGGAGGGTAGGAGACGAAAGGGACTTACGAGCCACACGTCCTCAACAGTCCTATACTTCACGTTATCATTGTCCTTAATCAACCAATTCGTCAACGGCAACATCTCCTCGCCACCGCTCTTGATGAGATTCTCAACCGCCCTTCCGCCATCCTCGTAATACAGCGCCTGTGTTAGGTTCCAGCACTCATCATGGCCTTCAGCCTTCCACTCCACGACTTCATGGCCGGCTTTGATCAGGGAATCGACGACGGATTTGAGTGCTCGTGCGATGGGAGGTGATGGCTTGACGATGTTATCCGTGTACATCACGCCGATTTTGAGTTTCGCGGGGAGCGTGATAGAACGCCATGGGATTGGGACGAGGTAGTCGTCTTTTATCCATGGGCAGGCATCCATATACGTGGACATGAAGAGGGAGAGGCCAGCGCGGGAGGTAGAGAGAGGACCTTGTGTTGGAGAGATACTTCGTCTCGTTAGCCGATTTTCGTCCCACCTCGAATATTAACCGAAGTACATGAAAATCGGAAACATACCCTTCCTGCCCCGCAACAGCAGCCACACTCCCCATTTTGCCCATCCGAAACGGCGTCGGCTTGAAGCCATAAACTCCCGTGTTAGCAGCCGGACACCTGATACTGCCCCCGATATCACCTCCCACACCCAACACACTGCCCCTCATCGCGACTAGCGCACTCTCGCCCCCACTACTTCCACCAGGCGTCAAGTCCGTGTTCCACGGATTCGTTGTGACGCCGTAGATATTCGTCTCGGTCTCTAGATGCATGACCGCTTGTGGCTGGGTGGTGCGAGCATAGAAGACGGCGCCAGCGGCAAAGAGGATGTCGTTGGTGGTGCAGCGCCCGACTTGAGGCTTACCGATCCACGCTGCGTAGGACCCGTTGGTGGTGCAGCCTTCCATACCGTGATGCTCTTTGATGGAGATGGGGAGGCCGTGGAAGGGTCCGGCAGGAACGGGGAGGGAGTCCAGGTACTGCGCGCGTGCGATGGCTCGTTCAGGGAGGAGCTCAGTGACGCAGTTTGTCTAGTTGATGTCAACCCTCAATACGAGCAAAGTGAGAATAGGAGTATATAAAACGGCCTACCAATTTCTGCGCCAGCGCCGCTCTTCTAAGGAAAGCCCTCGTGACAGCCTCACAGCTATAGACCTTCTCCCGGATAGCAGCCAGCAACTCGACGACATCTAGCGAAGTGATGGCGTACTCCTCAGGGGTGAGGACGTCCTTAGCGATGGACATCACGTTCTTCGGGAGCGGGTCCGGGAGCGAAGCGAGTGCCGGCTCGACTCGGGCGACCGAGGCATCGCGGAAGGCACGGGCTTCGGAGATCAGTCTTGTTGCGTCCATGATTTTGGGAGGAGGAGTACAAAAAGCACGTGTGATATAATGTGAGAATAGGTATGAGATGGGAGTGTGAGGTATGTTGGTTTGGAGATGTCAAGTTGGGTAGATACCACTCGCCTGACTAAGCTAACTTGATTAAGCGCTTCGCTGAAAATGGGGGTGTTATCCGAGCACTTGTAGAAACCCCATTCTTGAGTTGAACAAGAACTCCCCGATCCGTACTCAACTTTACGTATCTCATCTAGGAAGGTCTTCGCGAGATCCAATCACTCCTCGCTGCTCTATTCAGGACAGCAGAGAGATCCTAGAAGGTATTACTTCAGACATGCGTCCACCTCGAGAAGCCTAACGTACCAAGATTTCCGATATGCAAAACACACCATTGGATCATCCAACATGACTACTCATTTAATTCCAAATTCGCATCAACTTTAAAGTGACACTACTTATGTTCTTGGTACGATTAGATTACAACTTGCACTAATACTGATGCAGTAAAGTTACTTAAGTCCATTCAAAGATTTCATTGCTAAGCGAGATCAAATTTACAAAACAGGCGGGTGTATAGAGTAGGCCATCAATTCTCTTGCACTCACAAGTTAAGAAGACCACAAATGATCATACGAGATATGACTAAGAAGCGAAGGAGAAAATTTAAATTGAATACAGCTCAAAGGCCTTCTCTCAAAAAGCACTGTAACGAGGTGCGTTCATAACACCTGTCCGTGTTTCATCACTTCATAAGCCTTCAACAATAACGAAAGCAAGGAAATATAATAGCACCCGTCAGGCTTCCACCTTTACACATATCTATTACTCCAGTGTAACGTCCGTCTCAAAGGAACTTAGTCGTCCTCCATACTATTTATAGATTAGCAGCCACCTTCTCGCTCATCAAACCAGAGTGAAGGAATACTCACCCATGAGCCATCTCTAAGCAACCAGAAAAGCAAATGGCAGCACAAGCCGTATAAGCACCTTCACTCAAGTGTCTATCGGTACAATACGTGTTGAAAGCGGTCGCAGCCATATCACAGACATTGGCTTCAGGCAGTGCATCCATGTTGTCGGTGTTGTCGGAGCCCTGGACCTCGCGAATCGAGTTCTGATGACACTCATTAGCTTGTGATCGGCAGATGGGGAACTGAAGGTACGGCTATCGGGAAGTAAGACTTACGATGAGCATATCAGAACGTTTGTCGATGTTGCCTGAGTGGGTTGACTTCCATTCTTTGTATTCCGGATACCAGTCAACATCATGCTGAGGCTTGTACATTAACATTTTGAAATAATACATGCACGAAATGAAGAGAGACTAAGGGCAGACATACCCAAGCAGAGCAGGACTCATCGTTATCTGTAGTTATGTCTGCTTGGACAGTCGAGTTTGATACTGTCGGCATGGCTGGTGGTGGAGCAGAAGACACCAGAGCTGCGAAGACCAAGGTTGCGAGGAAGTTGATGAGGAGAAGCATGTTGACAAATGGGAATGGAATTGGATTGATGGTAACTTGCAGGCGTGAAGAATGCAATGATGTTTGGTGATAGTGGTTATTGGTTGATGATGCGAAGTGTATGTTGATGGATAGAAGAGAACAGAAGGAGAGGAGAGAAAATCGGCTCAAGTATGATCTTTTTCTCTCTGGCAGGAACAAGATTTTAGGTGGTGGCTTCGATTGATCGGATTCTGATCATTTTGCAGTTGCGGCGAGACCGAATTTGAATGTTCCGGGCAGGAGCGTTGGGTAAGCACCAGTAATTTTGCTGACAGGAGAGACTCGGCTGTGAATAGATAATCGAGGAATAGTACTGTCTATAAGTGCACCGGTCACTGCATTCATTAAATGAGCAGATGCAGTATTATTGTGCAGAAAGATAGCAGATACCTTGACTTTCATCAGCGAGACCTCAAAGATATTACATTTCTGCTTGGTGAATTGCAGCCATTCGATTCGTCTCGCTTGACAGAAAAACCACCTTAGCCACCACAAAACCGATCTTCCTCTTGGAATACAGCGCTTTTCCTCTTCTTACATGTCAAAATCTCAGGGAAGAAGGTTTATCAAGTGATAGCGACGGTCAAGACTGCTTTATCTAGCACAGCACAACATCCCGCTCCTCATAAAAAATCCTAACAATTTTTTTATTGGTGACAGTCGAGATCTCCATGGGTTGAAGAATATATAACCCAGAATACTTCTACGATGCGCAGTTCCAAACATTCACTATGTCTGTGTTACTAACACATTGAATTGAGTTTTGAGGAGAAACAACCCAATTCGATATGAGGTTCATGTTTTCTCGCTTGAGAGAAATTGTCACTATAACGACTGAGCGTGGCAACTGCTCATTGGAAAATCACAGAGTTATGCTTAAGGAGCTTTCCAACACGTATAGAGTTAGTACATGCTGGGGCCAAATAAAGTTTCGTAGAAAACTCATATAGCCATGCCTCATTAAGGTATCACATGACCTTAATCAGCGTTCAGCTCTACCTGCAGTGACCTAGGATCTAAAAGAGAATCGTAAGATATGACACAGCTTTTAGCTCTCTGGGAACTGCTCTCCGGCCCTGGAAACACAGAGGAATTCTTATTTCTTATTCAATAGCACTTAAGAATTCGAACTTATCCACCTATTCGATCGAAGACAAGTTCGTTATCATGCGAAGTCCTTTCAGATGACGTATATAGGAAAAAGTAAAAGAACTGACAGGACCTCCCATAGAAATTTCTCCTGGCTTGCAAGCCAATCGTGATATTAAGCCTCACTTTTGACAGCACGTGATGTGACGTGGTGGGGGATCGACATTTAGAGGCAAATCCTCGTCGACACCTTGAGAGAATGTAAGTATCGTGAGTATATCGCCAAGGATCTAGTAACATGCGCATAACGCGCTTCCCGATTCATGCAAGCCATGGATCGCCTGGGAAGGGATCAATTGGATATGTTTGCTTCTCTCCTGCATTTCAGAATGCAGATCTCTACAAACTTGGTGGGGTATATATGTATACACCTCGTTGTCATTGGACCTTGGTTTGACATGCATCCGCAATCTTGCTATTGGATTGTTGAGAGTCCATCTCGTGCGCCTCACTGGTGATCTTTCAAGTGATGGGTTTACACCGCTGTGTATATAGGTTTGAGGAGAGGGCACCGTGTGGGCCATTACAAGAAGAAGTTCTCGCATGAAAGTGGGATAAAACACACATAATATGTTCAAGAACCAAAAAAACAGTAACACCAAAAAGGATTCGAAGACGAAGAAGAATTCAAAACTTCTGGTTCCCAAGAACAAGTCGAAGACAATATCAACACGCATTATATTACCGGAAGCTCCAACTCCTCCGTGCGTTGTGCTTAAACCGCTGCCGTGGTCGGAGTGGACATGGGACACGCATCAGCATTTTTATTTTCGGGCGCGGAGGGAGAGTGCTGGTATGTTTGACTTCTGAAAAGCGAGAAGCTGTTGCTGACAACTGTGCTGCAGGATGGGAATATGAATACAGTATACCACACGATTACGAGAAGAGGAGGGAACAAGCCATGATGTACATGGCCTCACCACATATTTCTCAGCAACCCTATTCTTCGCCATCCGAGACTCTGGAATATGAGGTTGAGGAAGCGGATGAGATGGCTGAGAATGAAGCTGCGAGTTCTGTCTCTGCTTCCGAGTCGGGCGGCTCCAAAAGATCATCCATATCTAGTTCAGGATCCGGCTCGGTCTCAGGATCAAGTACCAAGTCAAGCAGTACCTCTGAGTTGTCCCATGAGACTTTCGACTCGATGGTCTTTGTCGAGCAGACCAAGTGTAGTAAACGGTTGAAGAATAGTCGAAGAAGTCCAGTCGTTGTTAGCACGAGGAAGCATGGTGAGTAATGCTTAAATTGACTAGATGTTCGGAACTGACATTAGACACAGCATCTGGAGAAGTGGTAATAGAGGTCATGGATGCTGGCTGTATGGTGGTAAGGCATGGAAGCAGCTCGAAGGGCTCAAGTGACTGGGGCTATACGTCTGAGGATGAGTGGTAATTAATAATCGAACCATCCTGCACATCATATTGCAACATAAATCATTACTCTTCATTCTTGTACACACTTAAATCGTAGTACTCAGAATGCGATAATCATTAGCGATGACAACGCGGATGATGCACCTGATCCGCAGTACACCCAGGCATCTTCACGCGCCGCCTTGCACGGTATATGTTATACCAACATCTCCTTCGCAATCATGTCTTACATTTCACATCAGAATGCGTGTTCTTGGTTCTCTGATATTTGTGGCGCAACTCTGAAATAGTTTGTACTTGACAGATTAGCCACATCACAAAATCCAACCCCACAAGTTTGTGGCAACGGTCCAAGTTGGACATGCATATAGAGTGCAACGTCAGATACCTATGCTGTCTAGATGATTGTTCTACTCTCAAGTGTCACGAAACTATCCGTGATTAGCTATTGCAACCAACCTCGTCCTTATTTCCTTTGTTCTAACCCTTGATCTCTGATGTTTGTGGCGGAGAGTGCTCGTCCTACCACATATCGTCTAAACCGGCTTTGCTAAACACAGCTACGTTCCTTTTTTCGGTCTGCTAGTCTTGATTTGAGCTACACTGATTGCAGAGACTTGAACAATGTAAAATCCGTTTTCATGTTTCCTGTTTGTCGTAGATGATCACGACTCAAAGATATATAACATGGTAACTAAATCAATTAATGGTATCTTATGTTTGGTTTATATCACTACACCAAGTATCTCCTGTCATATTGACGGGTATATAAATCTTTCTTGAACCAAGTTCGGGTTAACGCAGTGACGAATTGAGATCAAACACCTACTACGCTATTACACCAGGACCCAAGGACGAACAAACTCTAACGAATCATTTCTCCTAGCTGCTTGTCTCCAGAGAGTGATTGAAGACGACTCCATTCCATAAGCAACATGAGAGTGGAGTTGCTGCCCTCCTAGGCTAAATCACCATGTGGTCGGTAGTCCAGCACAGCAATCAAGCCAGCAGTAACCTCTAGCCACCCAGCTATCGCAACTCCCAAGAACAAGCTCCCAGAATCAGAACTAATATGTCTGTAGCCTACAAAATAGAGAGGTCCCTTAACCTCACAATGACAGCATAGACACCATAAGCGAGGGTTGCCCCACTTGGCTCTCCTGCTTAGCTTGCTATTGTCGGCTCAAATCACAATGGCCATTGTAACTAAGCACAAAGAATTTGTCCCTTGATCTCAACTCTTTATTATGCTACATTCCTCATCTCGAGACCGGACATGCAATAATTTGACCTGTTCTCACAACCGACGAAATGTCTTCTCAAATCTCATCATCTAAGCAAATTGCTCCTCCCATGATGGGATTTGAGTATCTAACTCAAAGAAGCGCCATTCTTGCCCTTATCAAATCAGTTAGGACTGAGTTAGAGACTGGCGGCGAGGAGGGGAGTAGTCAGAGATCTCTCACAGTCTCGATCCCCAAAACGTTGACCAATGGCCATATGTGAATATATTCATTCAATCTGATCCTATGTCCTACTAACAACCATCGCAGTGCTCCCCTCTCACAAAACTCTGCATCCATCAACCAGGCCACCCAACTCCTCACGGACTTCCTCAAGTTCAACCGACTTCCAGGCGAGCTCAAGAACATAATATGGTCGTATGTCCTTCCACGCCCTCGCGTCATCCGCCCTCTCCGGACCAAAGACGACAAGACCTACTACTCACCCGCGCAAATCCCTCCGCTCCTACACGCCTGTTCCTCGTCTCGCCAATACGCCAAGCGCACATACACCTTATGCATAACGCCATTCCTGCGACCCGGCTTCGGTCCACGACATGGACGCATCTGGTTTTCCTACGAGCACGATTTCTTCGCCATGGCTGGCGATGCACTGACGTTCATGCGTCAGTTGCCGCACATCGACGACAAAGACTTGATCCGGAACGTGCTCTTGGAGGTTACAGACGACGAGAATGGATCCGTGGAGCCGAGAATTTCGCTGGTGGAGAGTAATTTCAAGGCTGTGAAGGAGTTGGTGTTGGTGGGGAAGAGCGTGAAGATGTCTGGTGATTGGGCGTTTCGGGAGGAGTTTGCGGAGGTGCATAGGGGAAAGAGGGATTGGGAGTGGCAGCAGGGCCGTACTTGGGAGACTATTGTGGAAGAGGCGAAGGCGTGGAGGAGGAATTGCAAATACACGAAGCATATTTATGAGATTCTAAAGAAGGATCCACCCGAGCAGCCTTCGTGGACTATCAAGAAGTTGTGGAGGGGGGAATGGATTGGAAGTGGGACGTCCTAGACTACGGTGTGTAGTTCTAGAAGCTGTTTGATTATCTTTCGATTTTAGATGATGTTGAATACATGCCAATTATTTGTGAACTCGCTTATGCATCAACGTATTTGCTCCTTAGCCATGCAGAGAATGGTTAACGCTTGTAGATGATGAACCACGACCGCTTTCAAGCACTCGTTTACTAATTGATGATAAGGAGATACAAGTTAAGAATGTACTTGAGGATATCGGAATGTCTAACAAGCTTCATTGCCATAGTTGCATATTTATGGCTTATCTAAGCAGCAAGTTTATCAAAGACTGAAACCTGGGATATGGGGCATCCAAAAACTCGTGACACTGTTTACTTTTCCACCTTACCTTAGGTACCTTAGGTACTTTTCTATCGTTCTAGTGCTTTCTAGTTATTGGTAAAATCGGCTTCACATCCTTTTAGATCAGAATTTGTTCTGAGTACAGGCCAATAGTGGGCACTTTTGGCTCTGGTCAAACCGCGGCTAAGCACAAGTCCAATAACCCAACAGACTGATGACATAGTCTTACTGCCAACCGCGACAAGACTTCGACGCATGAGAACGGATTCTTCTAACCCTAGATTCAATCTAATATGGATGTCCTGACTAGTGCATCAATGTCTTCAAATACTCTGCTAACTCGCCACGCAGCATCTCAGCCCGAATGCGGCACTCCAGATCTCCCCACTCCAACACGGTAATAGCGCGCCTATACGATTGCTGTACTTCAACATGCAAACCTTCCTGTGCAGACACGATGGCTATCACTTTGCACCCAAACGAGAAATATTGCGCATCCATACACCATTGCAGTCCGCCAGCGACCGGCATACGGCTGCTGCTGCGCTTGACCAAGCTCAAAGCCAAATTCTTGGCCAAGGAGGCTTCTTTGAGGTTGTAATGTGCGAGATACGTGAAGCGATCCAAAATCGAAAGAGATGATTCAGAGTTCGGCCCGTACTCGCGATCTGATTCGTCGAGAAGGAGTTGGTAGCTTTCTCTCAGGCTCGCGTGGTGCAGAGTATCTGAATCCCAATGTTTCAGGTAGTTCGACCACATTGCGAGGACAGTAGCGTGATCACCGCCGATCCATGACTTGAGGCTGTGGATCGACTTAAGGTACCCGATACGTAAAGAGTTGAGCAGTTCACTTGGATTTTTCTGAAGTATTTTGTATAGTGCGGCACAGATTTGGAACACAGGATACGTCTCGGACCCAGGTCGAAGCTTTGATCTTGTCATCTCGCCATAATGCTGGAAGAACCAACTCAAAATCGTGAAATCTTTGGCAGCGGCACAAAGCTCGTAGATGTAGCGGCACATCCTCCAGAACTTGACAAGCATTGCAGGATCGAGGCACATCATCGTGCTTTCCATCTGCTCGAATATGCCATGAAGTTTTCGCACTCCTTGCCCCAAGTTGTTCGGAGACATCCTTGCAAGTCGTGTTGCTCCAAAAGCTTGGTCGCTAAGGCTTTGCCATATGCTACTCAAGCCGGTTGTCTCGTCTGCAGCAGTGATGGAAAACAGGTCGGAACTGGTCCAGCCTTCGCTTTCGAATAGTCCAAAAGCGATATGGTGTACCGACTTAATAATAGTTTCTTGAAGCAGGCAGATGTCGGGACTTGCTATTGTTGATATGGCAAGGATCTGAGAGGCGAGTCTGCTGAAGAGTGTATCAGAAAGTGGTGATGTTGCTTTGGCTTTTTTATTCTGTCTAGTTCGAGCCACTGTTGTCTGCTGTTGATGGTGCTTTCGCGTTTTGTTCTGCCGAATTCGAATTCCTGCGCTCTGCTGTTGATGTACCTGCATCCTATCCTGCGTCTTGTCATTCTTTCCAAACTTTTCCCATCCCTCTTTTCCAAACTGGGTGTAGCATTGACTGCGGCTAGAAAAATACTCTTAGAACCACCATGGCAGAAAAGAGTTGGGGCAAGGCCTCACGTTTTCTGGAAATGATAAACCAGCAGCATAATGATCCGAACGTCTTCAAGCAATATTTGTTCCTCGATGTAAAGTCTATGGACGATCGGTTTCAGATTCTCCCACCGCTGCTCGTCCGTATCTGTATTCGCCGAAGCTGTTGTGAGGTTGCTTGATCGTACTGAAATGAACCTGGATCAAGATTAATGTCAAATGTTGCGTGTGTCACAGGAAGCACTGGTGCGTTATACATCGCTGAAATTGTATCTGCGAAAGGATGATGCATCATCGGAGAATTGAAGTTTACAGAGAAGTCTAGATTTTTGACGGGTCCTATGTGAAAACAGTTAGCTGTTCATTCGATGAACGGTTTGGGAACCATTACTCTGGGAAACCTGGGCCTGAATGGCTTCATTTGGAAATACATTCGAGCCATTCGCTTCAAAGGGCTGCAAAACATCGGTCCCATCTGTGAAAGGATATTGTTGCTCGTCATTCACGATGTATATGTCATTTTCATTGGTAGCAAAGCAGCCATTGAAGAACCGATTGGAGGTAGTGTACTCCATGATTATTGAGGCAATTTGATGAATCGAATTTATTTTGTATATCAGCAAAAAATAATCAGGTTGTGAACTTGACCTAGGGAGAACAGATCCCCTCGTCTTCCTCCACATGCAGCGACCAAATCTTCTTGTTCTTCTCCTCATGACCTGTAGCCTCACTTTGCGGATAGAAAGAGGATTGGATATCGTGACCTTACTCGGTTCAATTGGTCGCAGAGCATTGTGGCCTCAGCTTGCATGAAGCGTGCACGAACTGTCGAGACACCTGCTTTCATTTCATTGGAGAGGTGCTTGGAAGGCTCCCTAATGTTCATCGCATTATGCAAGACGTCTTTGAAGGGGGGTCAACTCTATCGGATACTGGTTTGTATGCAACCACCTTTGTCGACTGAGGTTGCACAAGGAGATCTGACTCGCCCAAAGGCGCATTGCTTACCTGCAGGAAGAGGTCTCCTGGCTCGATTGGACGCGTCTGCGCGTCTTCCAATTTGATCAAAGTTACAACTTCAGAAATAAAGTGTTGAGTGTTAATTGAAAATGAAATGTCGGTGAGGGTAGGACATCGAGTTCGCCGAGTATACAAGAAGGCTGGCTGCTCTGGAATTCTTTTTAATTTCTTCACTCATAGTCGCGGAGCCATAGAGCTCATTTTGCAGCACAAGTTCGACCCCTCTACCCCTCTTACCCTCAAGCGAGTTACAAGTCGTCCCCACCATGCCTTCTCGCTACTCCGTGGATAGCAGCGATGCATCCACTCTTAATGATGAGGAAGTTGCATCAGAAGATGAGGTTCATACCCACATCGATTACATCAAATGCAACCCCACGAAGTCGAAAGCTTCCCGCGACCAAGTCGTCATTTGTGTTGTACACAGATCAAATCTTAGACTTCTGTCATATGAATTGAATATACTTCATCATAAGACCAAGTGGCTCGCAGCCTTTAGATGTAAGATGATGACTCCATGGCCCTTCCATTCCCATCCACACTCTCATGATTATGATTGAGACTAAATGCAACTTATAGCTAGAATACTTGCAGGTTGTTTTGATGACCTTGACGACATCATCAAGCGGGAAGCTTCAGGCGGGAGGAAGACGAGCTTAGTTCTTCTCGTCACCCCGTTGGCCTCCGAGATCAAATTTAACGTGCCAAAATGCTACAAAACTTTCACTATCACTCGTTGCCCACATCGTCATTCTGATGGGCCCTACCTCGCCATAGACCCAACCTCCCGGTACTGCAACATACCAATGCCCAGGTGGGACATGCGACAGAAGCACTTAAGACATGATTTCCGACCTGAGTCAGGAGTCTGTCTGATTAACCAATTCGGAAATCTCAGCAGCAGCACACTCCCTTATAGCAGCGACTTCCAAGCTGAAATAAGATCACAGGCAGAACGCCTACAGGACAACAGCACGAGCTGGGAGCAACGCAAAGGTATCGTTGCGTCCATCATTGGTGGGCTCGTCGGCTGCGGTACCACGGCAGCCAAACTTTACACCTGCACCAAATTGGTATCTGGGGGAGTCTTCTTGCAGTGTCAGGGCGTCAAGGCTGGACTGGGCGGAGTGAAATTCTTTGAGATCGGCTCGGCCACCTTGAAAGCAGGCTACGTGAAAACCTCTCTCGTTGCTGCTGCTGAGCTCGTCGGCGCACCCATCCTCATCGGGGCAGCAACTGGTGTTGCCGTTGGGGCTCTGGTGTACTTCGTACCATGGAACAGTCTCTTCGACTGGCTGAAGAATCTCTGGAACGGCTTCTGGAACTGGTTGGTCGAGAAGTTCAAAGCGTTCTGCCAATCTATCGCTTCTTGGTGGCAGGAAGATGGCCATCGCAGTAGGAGCCGCGATAGGAGCCGCGCTTCTCGTCGCTCTCGCCACGGGCCTACGAGAATGCGAGGCCATTGAGATCTTCCGAGATTTTCGACCCATTCCTTTGCTTTTGCTGCTTTCTTGCTATGTTTTGATGGACTTGTTTTCTTTGATTTCGTGGAAAGAGAGACGGACTTACGGATACGATTCCCTACCTCTTTCTTTGCGTTAGGATAAGCTAGTCTTGCTCTTCCATTCCACAACTTTGTCTTACCACCTCGGAGTATCCTTTGGTTGAAGTTTGGATTTCACATTTGTTTGGGTTATCTCTTGATTAGTGCGATGAGTGAATATGGGTGGAACTTTGATGATGTCTACGAATTTCTTTCCATTCCGGGATAGGTTCACCTGTAATTTCTCAACAATCAATCTTATTTTTCCTTAGTCAACAAACTTATTCATCATATGTTGCATTCGTCTTTGGTATTCAAATTGAGTCTCTTAGTGACCAATCCCCATACTTCCAGTAGACAGAGAACCTCGTGGTATATGACGCTGCGGCTAGTAAACGACAGTCCTTCCCCACTCCTTCAGCCCTACCAGTCTCGCCTTCCACTTTCACTACCCCCTATATCAGAATCCTTATTACCCTTCATCAAATCATCCCGTCTACAGCTTCGGGATCCTTCAGAACATAGTCTCCTATGGGAACTGCATTCTATTAGCCAATCCTAAACAATGCTTGTTCTGTCTAGCTTAACCTGGTGCAGACGAGTCCCTCCTATTGAGAATTTGAGAATGTGATCCTGAGATTGAGATGCGGATATTTTTGATCATGTGGGGAAGGCACCTGGCTAGGAACTCGGTCAAGTAACTATGGGCTTCTAACAGTGTTGTTCCGGATGGAGGGTAGGTAGGGAAGCATCAAGCTGAGATAGGAATAGACTAAGAGTACCGGTGGATGAATACTGTAGACAGAGATAAAGGAATACTCTTGGTGCTCTCTTTCTATGCCATTGTCACCAAGGCATTACGCGAACAGTTCCCCCAATCAGATAACCAAACGTGCAAGCACCCAAGCAAACGAGCTTGTAAGCCAAGAATCCACGAGACGAACTCCTCGAAGTCTCCAAGCTTTCCACAGATAGAGCTTACCCCAGACATATCCTGCACACGAGACATTCCAGTGGACAGTGCTCATCAGTCGCTTAAATCAAAGCCACAGTCAAACACAAACAGAGATGTCCAAACTCATCTATTAAATCTACAAATGAAATGCCTAACCTTCTAAACCATGTATACAAGAATTAAATCCCATCAAGGGTCACCCCATTTTCCGCCAACCCCTTTTCCTATCCCAATCAATGGGTACCTAAGCGAAGATAAAGTCTCCAAACAAAAGAAAACGCCACAAAAACAACCCGCACAGCAGGGATCTTCATTATGTATACACCTATCTCTGGTCATAATCATTATCGTAATTTCGTTATCGACATCGTCCGCAAGCGACGTCATGTTCAAAAATTGCTTTTCCTGTCCCTCGAGTATCCACTCTCTCGTCTCGACGTCTTCTGCACACCCATACCAAACTTGATGGGCCCTTTGTATCCGCGAGGAGGCTTCAAGGTTACATCAGTTAATGCTGTCACAATCGAGACGACAGAGACTGGCCGTTGTGTATCTGGCGCGATCAATGGTGCTTCAAAAGGGTCCTCCGAGTAGATATACCCAGCTGATCCGTAGCTGGATCTCTTTTCCGAGAGTGGCAGACTCTCAATGCTTTCGGTATCGAAGGACCTGCCGTTTGATGGCGACCAATTCCTAGGCGTTTCCTCTTGAGGGGAGAGGTGCTCGAAGCCATTGAGGAGACTGCCAGAATAGAGAGAAGATGATCGATTTGGTCGAAGTGGTGCAAAAGCTGGTGGAGGTAGAGAAATCTCATCCGAACCTTTATCTGCCGGGTAATATAGCGATGCCATATTCGCTGTCTTTCGCCTAAGGTTCATCTCAGACTTCTTCCAAGGCCTGAACATGCTGTCTTTTTCGATGCCACCGATCGATCTTCTGTGCGCACGCTTCGTTATCCTGCGGCGCCAAATGTAGTACGTGAGTGGAAGAATGAGTAACAGGACTCCCAGAATGATGCCAATCACGATTCCTGCGACCATGTCCATCTTTCCTGGCTCTTCTTTCTGAATGACACCAATTGCTTGGGTTTGCTGAGACTCTGCCCCGATGGATATGGTTGGTGATACTATGCTCGTAACGGACGTGAAAACAGCGCTTGTAAGACTTGATGGCACAGGAGGCCCAGACGATGTGAATGGATTGGATAAAGATGACGTTGTTAACGTTGCCGGACTTGACGTTGGAAGTGATGCGGCTGAGATTATCGTTGGTAATCTTGTTGGAGCAGGCGTGGCCAACGAGACTGGATTTGAAGACTTAAGGATAGAAATTACGGCAGCTGTAGAGAAGCTCGTAGGATGTGCAACAATATTTGTGGATGGAGCAGCACTCCTCCGGATACTGGTGGTTTTTAAAAATGAATTTGAGCTCGGCGCTCCTGCAGAAGGAGATTGAAGGGTCTTCCGGTTTGCTGCAGATGTTAACACCCTGTTCGAGGATTGCGGTAGAACTGAGCTTATGCGACTAATCGTTGAGGAACGCGCCAATGTAGTAGCGGCAGTTTGGTGGTTCGGAGGCCATGGCGGGAGCGGAGAAGGGATGGTATCAAATATCTTTGGATGCCCTTCATTTGTCCCTACATTTGAAATTCGACAAAAACTCGACCCGCCGTGAAAACAATCTCCACTCATCTCTCATAGTAAGTGAATTAGATAGAGTATACAATTATAACTATACAACAATAGGCATCTGATCAACAGGCCAACGAGCATTTGATGCTACACTTAGCATTAGGGAAACAAACAGAATGACACTTGGGCGAAGGATTCTTGGAAAACGCAGGGGAAGCAGAAGTGATATGAGCAGTGTGCAAGAGAAGAAACCTTTCATACCGTTTGATGCTTCCTTGTGGGGCTGCACGCTCACCCCTACAGGACGATCCGCTTGGAGTCTGAACTCAAAATGAAAAGGTTTCGAATCGTACTCAACAAAGCAAAAGGATGCTGAATTGATGCATCTGATTGGCTCGCTATATCGCTGCTTCTAACAAAAGAACCAGCTTTATTGTGCCATAAGGCTCCACGTACGATTTGTTTTGAAGAACATCGGACGACGCAACAAACCTCAATACATGATGTCGGATATCCCTGAAAATCTAACCTCCAAGGTACTATTGGCTGCATCAAAGCAACAGGTGACGGTCACAGTTTGAACAAATAAACGGAGTAAAAGAAGAAAACATCTCTCAAGAACCACTCAGTGCTTGGAGATGTCTATGCTCATTCACTGGCATAAAATTTCACAAGGTGTCGAGTTTGACTTTGTGGAGTGTTGCAAAAAAGGAGTGCGTATTTCGATCCGCATGCGTAGGTTTTGGTAGGTTCCATCCAAAAAATGCGCTTCATAGTCTAGATCGCCGGCATATTCGATCCACATAGCCGGCCGTTTCTGCTAGCACAAAAAATTGTAATAATCCTCGTCCCTTCCGTGTCTCCTTGAAATATACTTTGAGGCAGTGGCTTTTGCCATGTGGTGGTGAGGCATAGGGTGCAGTAGCGTCTGAGCGGCGGCTTTGTTCGACATTGGATGTCGGAGCACAAGGTAGATCCATGCGTAGTATGCAATGCGCACGACACGAATTTCCCGTAGCTCCAGAAGCTTAGATAGAAGCATTAGATGATCGTCATTCCATTGATGATTCCAAACCGAAAAAGCACCACCCAGACTTCGCTCAGAACTCGGAGAAATTCTCGATACTGCTTTGCAATCTGCATCATCATGGTGCAGCTGCTTTAGTTGAGGTCAAAGGTTTTAGCATCTGGTTCTGTGCAAAGATTTGTTTTCAGTATGTAATCGTCCAATGTCGATTAGCTGCGTAAGTAGACTTGTAAAGGCTCCTCCCGGCCAGACCCTGATAAGGCCGAAGAGTTTCGCAAGTACCTCATCGTCTCGGGCTCGTCTTCGGATCGATCTCTGAAGCGTTGGAGGATGCGAAATCGTCATCTAAAGCTCCTGAGGACGCAATCAGTCTTCTTGATCAAGATTGATGTGTTTCTGGGTGAGAAAGAGATGATGTTGAAATAGAGATCAGATATTCACTCAATTGGGGCTAGATTAGGTATCATGTGACTCGGTTTCTCTGACCTGGGAGAGAGTTCGTAAGGTGCTCTGCAACGTCCTATGAACCTAGAACGAACATCTGATTGTACATAAGTATGGCATTGCCTTTGCTCTCTTTCTCTCTCTTATATTTTGGTGTTCAAAAGGCAGGTTACGCTGGATCAATTTTAGGACTTCTCACAGCAAAAAATACCTCGACCCAAAGATCTCCACTGCATTTCTTTTGTTCTCGCAAACCGATCGAGAGTTTGCAATGCATTCGACAGAGCATCATGCCTTCTCACAGGATCCCTTCGACGCTCCCAAAAGTGCCAGACAAGTCTTGCTGTTATATTTGAAGACCAAGCATTCTACAGACATTTCATGCGAGATTCTTCGTGGTTCTCATCTTTTATTAGCTTTTGCAAATTGGTTGCACAAAGCATCTTTGCTCTTGCGAATTGACTCACAAAGAGTTCCAGCATGTCTAGATCATGCTTGTCGTTTACGGTGCTTGTTTTTATGCTTGAAGCTCAAAGTTTATACGCTTCCTTAAGCTTGCTTTGGTCCCAACTTTCAAGCCTCACTCACCAATGACAGGTGGGAATTCATTATCAATCCGAAGTATTGTGGATTTGAAAAGAGGATTCTAAGTGATAAGTAATCTAAAACTGAGCTGGTACAGTCATCAGAGTATTGCACCCGAATTCGAATCCGAATCCGAATGGTACAGACCCGATACCCGAATTCAAGCCGGAATGGGGTGTTGACAACATCATTACATCCACAATATCTCTGTTTGAATACCCCACAGCCTTCAATAGAGATCCAGGTCCATTCAAGCGTACAAAAGACAATCCGATGCTAAAAGCCAAGGAGAAGGACAAGAACCCACACTCTTTAGAAAATGAGGGAGCCGAGCACTACCCCGCCACTGCCTTTCCATTGGCTTAGACGCACTTCAAGTATCATCCGAAGGATTCAAGTGCACATCTCATAAACGAGTAAACGAAACATCTGAAGCTGAAAGTCCAAGCATCACCAATCATAGAACTTCTCGCATCGCAATCCAAAGACATGGAGCTCAGATCTCGTGAGAAAGACGTGGGTCTGGTTATCTGGTACTAGATACTGCATTAGCTGGCTAGCTGGATAAAGTGCTCGGGACGACCCCTTCCAAGGAGCTTATTTCTCATCTCACTTCATTACATTTCATGCAACTTGATTCTTGGTTGTTCGTTGACATCTTCATCTGTTGTTAATTCTGTACATTTAGCTGTTAGCTTCCTTTTCCCTGAAATCACTTGAATATCGCAAACCAACCTCTCATATATACCTTCGCAATGGCACCCAAAGAGACAAGCGTAACGCTTATTCCAGCAGGTGAAGCTCTTGACCAAGAAGTCCTCCACCTCGGTCCAACCACAATCCGCATCCTCGAAGATGGCCGCAACACTTCTGATCGTCTCGGCTCCATGATCCTCACCATCCCACCTCGAACAGCCGGTCCCGTGATCCACTGTACCATTCCCCCCTTCCTCCATTATCTATCATCCACCAACTAATCCACCCCAGGGCACCGCATGCACGACGAGACCTTCTTCGTGACCAAAGGCCGAATCCGCTTCACCACCACTCCATTTGACTCGCCCTCTACGCCCAGCAACATCGACACCAAAGCCGGCGACTACGTGATCGTGCCCGTGCGGGCCGTCCACACGTTCTCCAACCCGTTCGATGAGGAAGCCGAGTTCTTTAATACTTTTACCCCGGCCTATTATATTGATTATCTGAGGATGTTGTGTAAAGCTGCCACGGAGGCGGCGAAGGGAGGCAGGAAGCTGACTGATGAGGAGCAGAGGGAGATTATGGCGCAGTTTGCTACGTTCCCCCCGGGGGAGGCGTTTTCTTTTTGATTCTGGAGAGTAGTAAAGGGGAGGGGGTGTTTGTTGAGGACTAGAACTGGTCGGAAGAGTGACGAGCTAAACTAAGAGAAGCGGATAGTGGCATTGCATGTAAATCGCTACCTGAGGAGAATACAAACAATCACACAATCAACACTTTCAAGACTTCACCTTCACCACGCTTCCCAAATCTCCCCGACATAAGACCAAAACATCTCAAAAACCACCAACAAACCAGCCAAAGCACCGGGAACCACTCCAGCTCCCCCAATCCCCAAAATCCACTCGCGAGTTCAAAAGCTAACAAAATTTGCCAAATTCCCAGCTTCCCTCTACGAACGCCGCGCCGGCTGGGGTCCGGAGAACCTCTGAATGCGCTGGTCGACACCCTCATCAAAGCCAATACCAAAAGTCGACCATCATTATCAATCGGCCATGCGGGTCGTCCGCATCGCTGTCGCCTGCGATTCGGCTTGTTAGTGCGTTTGGTATGTCTGCTCGCTCGCCTCTGGCTTGTGTATACATGTAGGACGTGAAGTGCTCCGCGCACGCTAAAAGAATCTGAGTATGTCCTCCTTCCGTTTCTACTTCGTTGTTTGGGCTGGAGTCGAGGAAAGTGCTTTGGCTACAATTATTTTTTGGTTTGGTTTTTTTATCTTCGGTTTGATTGTACCGTTCCAAAACGTATAAAGTATCTTGTATTATGCTTTGTTTATCTACTATCCACTCCGTTTATAATGGTTTATACAAAGTTTGTATTTCAGTTCAAACATTTATTTTCCTTGTCACGTCGCTGATGTTCAAATACTAATCGCCCTTTGCTTTACTTTGTCTTTTATACGATACAAAAACACAATTCCTTTATTTTTATCAATAAAGTCCAGCCATCACTTTGTAACTAAATTCTTTCCCTATTCTTTCACAACCCCAAAATTAACAAATATCCAATTACACTACCGATTTCTCGTTCCACACTATTATAGCCTTTTCCATAAGCTAATAGCTACTTTCCCATCCGATACCTAAGTTCACCTCTTTAATATAGTTCAAAATCACTTCCTTTTTCTCTTTTAAATCAGTTTACTTGTTTAATTCATTCTTGAATAAGTATTTATTTAAAAGTGTTTCTCACCTACATACGATCTCTATTGTCATTACCTTCGAGTCGATATATCAGCTGGCCTTCAACCAACCGCTTTAGCTTCGGTAGTATTTTTAGAAATACTTTACTTAATACAACAGTTGTCAAAATAAAATTGTGAAAAAGCTAAGGTATGATTAGGTATTGGCAATATTGAATCTGAATAAGTGGTTGGCTATTAGTTATTTATTCAATTGTTGTTTATAAAATAATGTAAAGAAATATGTCGAAAAGAAAAGAATAGTTAGGTTTATAAATATAGGGTTTTTTGTTAAATAAATCAATCGAGTTTTGCTTTGTTACGTTGAGAGATTGATCAAACTCTTAATTTCGACATTAAAAATTCATTCCCATCTCAATTATTTTCTAAAGCCTCACCACTTTACCTACCACCATCTCTCATTTACCTATATAAACCCAACCCCCATATTCCCATCAACAAACCAAACCAAGCCAAATCAAGCAACCGTATCATTGTCGCCTCCCAAACCTACCTTACCTACCCTTACCAAACACCACCTGAGTTCAACTAACAAACCACCTCCAGACCTCGCGACAGTTACGCCACCACTTCGGATCAGCGACAAACGACCGACCACCAACAACTGTTGTCACTCGCCAGTAGACATCTGGGGGAAAATCAAAGTTCGTCCTCGCCAATTCAACTTCACGGGTTGCACTATTTGCCATGCACGTTGTGCACTGCGCTCCGATTCAATGTCACCAACTCCTTGGAACGTGATGAATCAGCATGTATATCCTGCCTTTCTGTCTGTTCCTAAAGATGGTTGGTATGACTGCTTGATTTGGCTTAAACAATTCTTTTTTGCACAAAAATTAATAACACCAATTAGGTTATTTACCCTTTGATAGAACTTTGAATTGTGAAATGTGATCCATTTGTTCTTAAATTTATCGCTATACCTTATTTATTTGCAAATAACAAGCACAGTAATCAAGGTTGCAAATATACGACAAAACAAATATCACAAGATGTGAATTGACACAAAGCCCCTTGACAAGCAAAAGTTCTTGAACTTCTTTCATTGATGTACACCCAAGCTTGTATTCCATTCCAGCCACCACCTAATCCCTTTTAAAGGAAAAGAGCCAATCCCAAAGCACTTACAACACTCACACCAACCACCAACCAACCATCCCTAATGACCGCCGAGTTCTTGAACTCCTTGCCCATATCCCACACCAAATGCCTGATGCCATTGAAACTATGAAACGTGAACGGGAACGCAACCAGTAGCTTCGCCGACAGCTTCAATGCCAAGGGCCACGCCGCGAACGCTGTTGCCATCGACACGCTGCTCAAGTTCCAGCCCACCAGAGGCGAAATCAAGTATGCGGAGCCGAAGATATAGAAACCACCTGAGAGGATGCAGCCCGTGATACGGTTGGTGATGGAGAGGATCCAGGGAATCTGGGGCTTGTAGATTGTGAAATGCGGGGAGCTGGGACGGAGCTTGCGCTGGGCAACGAGGATTTCGAGGGAGTCTTTTGGTGTCATCTTTTGTGTTGTTACTCGGCTGTGAGAAGGTTAGTTTGTGCTTTTGTTCCTTTGGATGAGAGGCTGTACCGAGATTGCATCGATGATGCAACGGCCATTGGGGCAACAAAGTTATTAGATACCATCCGCGAGACCAATGTAGGCTGGGCACCTGCGACTGCAAAGCTGTTAGCTGAGCTCTTGCTTCCATCGTTGCTGTTGGAGCTGTGATGAGGTGGGATGTCTCAATTGAGACTGCTGGAGGATGGGGACGTACGCCTGCGCAGCGATTGCTGAGTTGCTCTTTGTGCGAACATGATGAGTGAGTGGAATGGGTATCGATCTCGTTGTGCTAGGCGTTCCTGTTCCTCAAATCCCAAGATGAAGCTTCAGCGTTTGTACAATGTTGTCGTCGACTCTACGGAACCATCCGGCCTTCTTTCCTCGGCAATACCAAACCCAGCCGTCTGCCCAATCAGAGCCGCACAATTCGCAATCGCACTAGCCTCGTCATGTGATGCGGAAATGGACCCGACTTGACCACATCAAAATTTCTTCGCAGGACAGAAGATGTTCCTTTCTTGAGTACGAGCATCAACCATCGCATTTCTAGACCACAGTGGTTTGTGGGGTGAAGATGGCCAGCTGTGGCGTTATGTCATGGCACGGTCATTGAGGATGTTCGGAGACCAAAGGATCTGTCGTTAATCTCGGCCTCGAGGATATCAATCTCGAGGCCGTTTCATTTTATGATCTACACTCAATGTTGGAAGGACAGGTAGTCTTGGTGGAATGGCACAAACACTGCTTAGATGGGACTACCTTATTGCTTAGGACTGGCTGCGTTACCCTCTCGCAAAGCTTACGTATCATTGGGTGATCGTTGCTGTCATCAATTGCTTCGTAGGATTCAGGAGATCGTAAGGTCCCAAGTGAGGTCTATTTTACCCTGTGATAAATGCTGTTTGTGACATCAAACTCAATTACATGATTCGTACAATGCTCTTTTGCTATGTTAGTCTCTGGATAACGCAGGTGATCCTATTTTGTTCCAATACCGTATTTACCTGTTCGCGAAACAGTTTTACACCTCGACACATGATTAGTGGCTGTATAGGCAAATACAACGCCTGGCATGAGACAAGTTGATGGTACGAGTGGAATCTGATAGGAATCTTTCCAGAATGTGCAGTCGTGCTATATGACGGTGGTGAATAATCAAGCTTGTTCTTGGTAACAAGTTTATCGCCGTGCTTTGCTGTTGGTAGATGCTTCACAACTCTCCTTAAGAGGGAGAAAAATTACTGGACTATTGTGGGAAGACCGAACCCATAAGCTTCTCTCGTGACCTCACTTAAATAGCGCATATATACCAAGATTCGAGTGGGCTAATACAATGCTTTAGACGACGTTTGTATCTCGCTGACTTCGGTTTCGTTGATGGATATCTTTGCTAGGAAACATCTTCCAACATCAGGTCTGAGTCGATGGCAACTTTGCCACTCCCACTGTATGCATACGTTGCATCGATCAATCTAAGACTGCCAAATATTTAATAATCCTCGAATACCCTACTTACTCTCTTCTCTCAACTTTACAACATCATTATCTACTCTCACATCTTTGTCACCGAAGTCCCATCCTAGGTCACAAACCACTACCTACTCGAATACCAAAGTTTACGCTTCAAAAGATGCATAAGATGGCAAGTTCTCCTCTCTTTGATGCCAGGTAATGAAAGACTTAGTAAATTAGCACCTTGGTATCTAGCTATGTCTCCTTGTCGGTGGTTTGGTGGGTGGCAGCCGCACTTTGACATTGGGAAGTGTCTCTTGATGCGAGATAGGGTGAATGATCTTCGAGTATGCTAACAAAAAGTTTGAGAGATGCTAATTTAATTCTCATTATTAAGCTTAAAAACATTAAAAATGCTTTTAGGTGTAACCAGATCATGTTCTTGTGGGGGTAAGTGGTGAAGTGTAGTAAGCTGCTTCAGGATTGGGACTTTGTAGTATAATAGCCAACTCGATACAACTTACATGTCTATATGCAAGGAAGGAACAAAAGTTGCTGAAGTAAGTAATGTCAACCTATTTCGTGCTCTTTACTGCAATAATGACGGAACCTGGAGAACAAGTTGATCAGTCACATGATACATCATCACATGACTTTGAGAGTGCCCGTTTTTGTCTCACACGATGCGTCTTGGCGCATTTAAGCTCAACGCACCATAAGCTCGCCTACAGATGGCATCAATCAAAAGGAAAGGGGTTGTCGGTTGTCCTCCTCCTCAATTGTACCATTTTTCATTCAACTTCGCAATATCAACGCTCAACTCAATCCACCAGTCTAAGTAATCCATAACGTGACCTAATATAACACGGCCGAGCAACCCGTGTTAAGCTTTCTCAATCGGACTTTGTCGACAAATCAAAGTCATGACGACCATATTTCCAAGCCCGACCCGCTCGGTGCTTTGTAATAATTCATGGGCGAAATCCCAGAATTGAACTCCGACCCCAGCTTCACTCCGCAACATGGCTACCTGGCTACCTGGCTACCTGGCTCCCTCCCTTACGCTATCTCTTATCGGCACGTCTAAAGTGGAAAGCGAACAGGAGTTTTGATTTCCTACGCCCTTCCACTGTGCATTCATGTTTGTATCTTCATCTTCGTTCTTGTTCTCGTTCTAAGAACATCTCATAATTATCATACACAGATTAGTCCAGTGTAAATATTGTATTTGTTCACTCATCTTTGTTTGCTATTCAAGCCGGTTGTTATACCCACCATACTTGTACCTTGATTAGTAAATCAAGATGGATGACATCTTCGAATATGTCTCCCATGCAGTTCCCTTGAAATCTGCCCCTCAGCCGCCTGTGGACTTCAGTTATCATTTCTCGAGAGTTACTGCTGCCAGAAGTGCCAGCAAGGTCAAGCAATTCTACAAATATTTCCAAATTCCTGGCATGGGAAACTTGGCTGGCGGTAAGTTCATGTATTTGTAATGTGTTTGAGTATACGAGCAAGAGTGGGATTTATAGCAAGTGCACCTATTGTTCACCCCTCGAGGCTAATATGACCACACAGGACTTCCAAATGCATCACTATTCCCTTTTGATACCCTCGAGGCTCAAATCGCACAGCCAAATCGCTTTGTACCAACACCAAACCTCCCTAATGACCCAAGCAAGGACGACTTAGACGGATTCGAGAACATCACTATTGCCAAGAACCCAAAAGACACAACTTCTTCTGCACATATCACAGTACCTCATACATCATCCATTCGCAATCCACTACAGAAGATTGATTTGACATCTGCTTTACAATATGGCACGGCGCAAGGATACCCACCTCTATACTCATTCTTGAGACAGTTCGCGCGCGAGAACCTTCATCCCAATATTCCCTACCTCGGCGGAGCGGATATCATTCTTACAAATGGAAGCACTGATGGTCTGGGCAAGACATTGGAGGCATTGAGCAATGTATGGAGCGAACAGCGAGATCCGATACATGAAAGGCCAGGATTACTCGTTGAGCAGTTTGCATACATGAATGCAGTGCAAGCTGCGAAACCACGAGGAATTCAAATCGTGCCGGTCACGATTGACCTTGAGGGTATGCTGCCTACCGGACCTGGTGGGCTGGAAGATGTTCTCGAGAATTGGGACGTGTCAAAGGGAATGAGACCACATTTGATGTACACTGTTACGTGAGTGTTCCTAGCTACACTTCAAAACAATTACTGACTCAGATCCAGCATTGGACAAAACCCAACAAGTGGAACTTTGTCAATTCAACGCCGTAAAGATCTGTATGCTATTTGCAGCAAGTATGATGTTATGATTATTGAAGATGACCCATACTGGTATCTCCAGTTCCCATCGGCTGCATCTGGTGAGGCGACTGCAAGGAACCACGCTATTCGCGAGTCTAAAGAAATACATCTATTCGAAAAGTCATCAGGTTTCGAGTTCTTGGACAGCCTTGTGCCATCATATCTAAATTTCGATACAGATGGACGTGTCATCAGACTCGACACGTTCTCGAAGACTGTTGCACCAGGTTGCCGTCTGGGTTGGATCACAGCTCAACCAGCCATCGTTGAGCGTATCCTACGTATTACTGAATCATCCACTCAACAACCGTCTGGATTCGTGCAATCAATGATCTCTGAACTCGTCATGGGTCCTCAGCCAGCAATGACTGAGTTTGCTAAGAAATCGAAAAAGGATCAACTTTCATTCGCAGGCTGGAAGACAGAAGGTTGGGTTCGCTGGCTTGCTGGTCTGAGAGGGGTTTACGAACGCCGCATGAACAGAATGTGCTCTGAACTTGAAGATGGGCGTTTCCTTGTTAAGCAAGCCACGCCAATAAGAGCTGCTGATGCGGATTGGGCGGTTGTGACGAAGACCAAAATGTACTCCTTCGACTGGCCACGTGCAGGCATGTTCGTTTGGGTTCAGCTGCACTATGAAAATCACCCGCTGGCAAGTAAAGTACCTGGTGCTAAAATGGCTTGGCTTCTATGGGTTTTCTTGACCACAAAGCCATATCTGGCCCTCGTCAGCCCTGGTGCGATGTTCAGCCCTACAGATGAGATTAGAGATTCCAAGGGATGGCAATTCTTCAGACTTTGCTTTGCAGCTGTTACAGAAGAGGAGGTTGAACAGTGCAGCAGCAGGTTTGCAGCTGGGGTCAAGGCGTTTTGGTTGATTAAGAACCTGAAGGAGTTGGAGGATATTGGAGCTGGTGAAGAGGAGGAAAGTATTCAGGGAGAGTTGACGGATTTGGGAATGCAATTTGCTTGTTGAGTGGGACTTTTGGTTGATTCAGGAGTTTTGGTCGATTAGCGCTTTGGAATGATGCCCATGTTTGGATAGATAGCATGAATATAGAACAATGTCAAGAATTTGCACCACTTCTCGTTGATTCCAAGTCGCTCTCGACCCTCTCTGTGGCAAAGTCAATGCCCCTCACTTTGCCGACGACCCCACTATTGTGCGACCTTCCAGCCTTGTTCTTGTTTTCTCCTGTGACCATCAACTGAGATAGCTTCCCAAGCTTCAACAGCTACCCTATTCATTCGAATCCTCAGGTTCAATTGATACGATACATCACCCATCATGGAGAAAATCACAGACAAGATCGCGGCTCTACCTCCGGGCTCCAATTACTTCTCCCTCGAGTTCTTCCCACCAAAGACAACAATGGGCTCCTCGAACCTCAGAGCTCGTCTCGACCGTATGTCTCGCGCCCTGCGTCCCCTCTTCATAACCGTCACCTGGGGCGCTGGCGGTTCTACCGCAACCAAGTCCCTCGAGCTCGCAGAGCTATGCCAGAGGGAGCTAGGTCTGACGACCTGTTTGCATCTCACATGCACGAACATGAGCAAGGCGTTGGTAGACCAGGCATTGGAGGATGCAAAGGCATTGGGCATCAGGAACATATTGGCTCTTAGAGGTGATCCGCCTAGAAACGAGGAATACAGGGATGTAGATGAGATGGGGCAGAGTAAGCCGGCTGCAGAGGAGGAGTTTGAATGGGCTGTGGACTTGGTGAAGTATATTAGGAAGCAGTACGGAGACTACTTCTGCATTGGTGTTGCGGCATATCCAGAGGGCCACGCAGATGAGAGTGATCCTGCTGGACAGAGCTTGGAGCACGATCTGCCTTACTTGGTTGAGAAAGTGGCGGCCGGCGCGGATTTCATCATGACGCAGCTGTTCTTCGATGTCGAGGCTTATGATGCATTTGAGAAGAGGTTGAGGGAGCATGAGAGTGGTGTCTTTAAGACGATGCCGATCATACCTGGCATGATGCCGATACAGAGCTACCAGATGATCAAGCGGACGACAAAGCTCAGCCATGCGAGGTTACCTGCAGATATCATAGGCAGATTGGATACAGTTAGAGGAGATGATGAGAAGGTTAAGAAGGTGGGCGTGGATATTGTCAGCGAAATCGTTGGGCATATTCAGAAACAACCAAATCCAGGTCCAAGAGGGTTTCATTTCTATACGCTCAACTTGGAAAAGGCTGTTGCTTTCATTTTGGAGAGAACATGTCTTATCCCAGCGTCACCAGCAGACCCCGAATCGGCAATTCTTGATGAGCCATCATCTCTTGCTTCAATGACACTCCAAGTCAATGGCCCAGCGTCACACAAACGTTCTTCAAGACGCCTGAGTTCGATAGGTTCAGACCCCCATAATCGCATCATCGTCGCAGGTTCTAAGACATCACGTCCAGAGTACGAAGCTACTGAATTTGAGGCCGGTGTTCCAGCTGAGCCAGTAAACACGAGAGCTAACACTTTGTCTATCTCCGAGGGCGAAGGTGCTCTAGGCAGAGAAGCAACCTGGGATGACTTCCCCAACGGTAGATGGGGAGATGCTCGAAGTCCAGCGTATGGAGAAATCGATGGTTATGGAGTGAGTCTGCATATGTCCGTCAACCAAGCCATCAAGCTTTGGGGATACCCCAAGTCCAAAGATGACATCACGGCTCTCTTCACCAAACACATAGAAGGCAGTCTCAGCGCCATACCCTGGAGCGAAGAAGGCCTTAACGAGGAGACAAACACCATCAAAACGCAACTTCTGGCATTGAACAAGAAAGGCTGGTGGACAGTGGCCTCCCAACCAGCCGTCAACGGCATGCGCTCCAATCACCAAATCTTCGGCTGGGGTCCTCAAAATGGATTCGTGTTCCAAAAAGCCTTCGTCGAGCTCTTCTTCCCCTCCTCGGACTGGACCGCCCTACACGCCAAACTCACAAGCGAGGACGTCGCGCCTACAGTCTCATGGTACGCGGCCAACGCATCCGGCGAGTTCCTCTCGTCCTGCAGCACGGAAACGTCAACGAATGCCGTGACCTGGGGCGTGTTTCCCGGCAAGGAGATCATCACGCCAACGATCATCGAGGAGGTCAGCTTCAAGGCGTGGGCGGAGGAGGCGTTTGGAATTTGGGATGAGTGGAGTAGAGTATATAGCGCGAGGGGCGAGACGAAGGGCGTTATTGAGGCGGTTAAGGGGGACAGTTGGCTGGTTAATGTTATTCATCATGGCTTTGTGGAAGGGGAGGCATTGTGGGATTTGTTGCTCAAGTGAACGTGTGCCTGTGTGAGCGAGTGAGGGTGGGAGATGGGGTGTATGAATGACGAACCGATGGACTTGGGGACTAGTTGGGTGTATTATTCAGATTGGTTAGGTAACAGGTATGGTATGGTATGGTATGGTATGGTGGCTCGGGTTGAGCTGATCGGGGCTGGGGTAGGTAGGGTTGGGTAGGTAGGCAAGGCTTCCTTGATAACGAAGGGAGGGTATCACGGCTGGATCTAGCATAGGTAGCATAGCAATGGCGTTCTTTTTTCATTTACGTTACTTCGTGTTTCTCCATGAGACGTGCAATTTTGATCCGTCTCGTCTCGTCTCAAGTCGAGCTTGCATCATGTTCATCTCACAGCACAGCACAATCATTTCGGAATCACTCATGAACTTTCAACTCAACTCAACAAACTTCAACCCATCTCAAAAATAACATAAAAATCAAGCCAAACAAAAAGTGGGAAAGAGGAAAGAGAAGACAAGCTTGAATTCAGTGTAGGACCATCCCAGTGTCGCAATGTACGATACTAATAGAACTTAGTGTTTATCCATTCCACCATTTCATCATTCTACCGTTTTCCATGCTCAAGCACAAGCATCAATCCAACCCTCCCATTCCAGTCCATCGAGTATCAAGCTAGCTAACCCAACTCAACCGCTGAATCTTAACTAGATCTACCACTTCAGAGAGCAAGCAAGAGTTAGGTCTAGGTCTAGGTCCAGGTTCCAGGTCCAGGTCCAGAGTTGCCCTACCTCGTGAGTAGGAATTGTCAAGATGTTGAGATGGCGAGATTGTCGAGGAAGAAAGAAAGCAGAAGGCAACCGTCAGCAAGGCTGATCCGATCTGAGAAAATGGTGAAATCGCCGGGTCGAGGGCGTTGTGCAAGGAAATGGGAGACAGGAATGGAATGAATTGATTTGGTTGAATTGAAATGGGTGAATGGGCGAAAGTTGCAATGTAGCCAAGTGTCCTCGATGTCGCGTGCTCGCTTGGGTTGTGAGGTCTTTGTCGAGAGAAGAGAAGACCAGATCAGACCAGACTAGTGTCGAGGCCAAGCTCATGCTCGTGCTCAAGGCAAGCAAGAAGGAGAGCAAGGACCATAGCCGAATCTACAAACCAACAACGCGACAACGCAACCCATACCAACTGACCCAAGCCAAACAAACGCAAGAGATGGGAAAGATGCCAATCACTTAAGACCAGGTCTTTTTGAGTCCATTTCCGTGGTTGTGTGTTGGTTTAATTGTGTGCGAGTCAGTCGTGAGTGATCCAATCCATGAACAATGAGCAGTGAACAGATGCGCGAGAGTGCTGAGTGCCGAGTCTCAAAAATCCAGAGTAGAGAATCCGAAGTCTAGACAGAGGATCCATATGGCTTGGAATGGAATTGGGGAAGGAAAAGGGTATCAATCAGTTAAGATCAGGGCCGATTCCTTCCTACTCTGGCTGGCCAAGCGAGCAAGCGAACAAGCTAGCCAGCAAGCACGCACTCCCAGACCACAAGTCCTAAACGCTCAAGTTGAGGAAAGGAAATGAGGCCATCATGGGAGCGCAACTAGCTGGCTAGTAAGCAAGCAAGCAAGCTATGGTGGAAAACTCGGTGGGTGTGACATTGACACGATATGTGGTGTGCCATGTATGAAAGAAGCGAGAGCAAATCCGAAACGCCAAATTTTTGTTTGCGAAGAAGATACGAAAAGAGAAACCAGAGCGCACTCTCTGTCCATCCATCCATCCGTGAGCGCCGTGGTATCATTTGTGTGTTGTACAAGGTTTTTTTTTTCTTGGTTTTTTGTTTTGTTGAAGGAGAAGAAGATGGTTTGAAGCGAGGCATGGCTGAAGTCTATTCGTTTCCCAATGTTGACGATGGAGATATGCAGTTCTTGGGGGGAAACTAACTGCTAACCTGGGTGAAGGGAATGATGAGAGACGTTCAGCAGATGACCTGGCGTCTAAGTTGGATATGACGTGCTTAGCACTCATCTCCATCTCCATCCTCGGGATCCATGTAGTACTCATTGCCATCATCCTCGCCGGCGTAGGCACCGTTGCCACCTGACCAAGCGTTAGTGTTGAGGTCAGCATGACGGCCAGAGTTGTGGTAGACGGGGTAGTTCTGGTGTTGATGACCACCGTTGTTGAAGCTGCGACCATGACCGTTGTCATTTCCAACTCCGTTGCTCTTGCCAGAGGTTGCCATCTTCTTAGAATAGCTATTTCCGCCACCGTTCATGCCAGAAGATTGAGAACCAATGTCAGCAAAACCCTCAGGCTCAGGCTCGTTCTTGATCGTCTCTTCATCATCGTCCTCATCTGAGTTCTCAGCATAGTTGGTCTTCTTAGCAGCAGCACCACGAGCCTTGGTGACTCTGCCAGATGCAACCTTGTTCAAACCACCCTTCTTGGAGGGAGTTTCAACGTCCTCGGAATCGAAATCAGTAGCCGCCTGCGTGCCCTTCTTACCCTTAGGAGTGGCGCGGGGCTTTCGAGCACTAGCTGCCTTCTTGGCTGATCCTCCTCCTCCAGCATTCTCTGCGATAGTATTAGCTAAGTTCCATTGTGGATCCTTCTTCAATCGCTCAAAGTATGTCGAGACAGCCTTACCGCTAGCGCCTTCTCCATAGGAGGTAGCGATCGCTATAAGAGAATACACGTTAGCCAATGTTCCTTCAAGAGTGAGTGGTTGGGGTCGATAGAGAAGACAGAAGGGAATAGGGACGATAATCGACAGAATGAAATGCGTGGTGGTCGAAATGTGGAGATGAGTATAGCAGAGTGAGGATGTATGTAGCTGAGAGGCATGAAGAAGTACCCGCAGCTTTCTTCATGGCTTCCGCATCCTTCTTGATGGGTCGAAAACGATGTTCAAGTGCAGCAGCCGTGGTGTCATCATTGAGCATTCGACAAATAGCTGGAAGAACAAGTCAATATACAGCCCCGAAAGTCTCGACATAGACGCAGAGCAGTGCTTAATATCAAATAAAAAGAAACCTGTGCATACGACCACCAGCTGCACGCATTGCCTTGCCATCCTTGATAATCGATCGGAACCGATGTTGAAGGCTGACGGCTGTGCAGTCCTCAAGATATTTTGCCATTTCTAAGGAGACTTCTTGTTGATGCCTGCATCTCCAAGAGTGTACTCTCGCCGGAAATGATAAAACAACAATGAAAAACAGAATGAAAACATGTCATGCTATGAGAAGAGTGATGGAGGCTTTCGGACGTTTTCCACCACCAATGCTAAGCGTCTGAGGATCTCCCCCAGAATCAGCGCAGTCCTTAGCACGCTTCGCATCTGCCTTGATGGCACGGAACTGGAATCCAATGCCACCTGGAGTGCTATCGGTACCGAAGTACTTGCTAATTTCTATTTGTGCATGATGTCAGTTTGGAGTGTGGTTTGTGTTGTGATGTTGAAATCAACAAGAAAAAGTATTAACCCCGTGAAGATTTAGCACTGCTAAAATGGTCAAGGACGTCCTTGGGGTCAAGGCCATTGTCCTTCATTTCAACCTGCTTCTTGCCAATGGCTTTGATGCGGTCGTTGAATTGGAACTTGATTCCACCTGCAGTGACATCGCTGCCCATGATCTCCGCGATAGCTACAGAAAGAAAAAATTAACATGGTGCTCGCTTGACGAATGTTGTGCTTTGCAGTTGTAGGAAATATGAGATCTCCCAACCCTTGCCACTCTTCAAGCTAGGGAGCTCGACGTCCTTGCAGTCGAATCCTTGGCTGCGAGCATTCTTGAGCGCCTCGACGTTCTTTCGAATCGTGGTGTCAAATTGCCATCTGACTCCACCAACTGTAGAGTCGCTGCCGAAGAAAGCTTGGATTTCTAGCAGGAAGTCAATGAAAATGCAAGCCCACAAAAGTAAGACTGTGCTAAGGACGAACGAAATATCAAAGATGCGTAAAACAGTGTAGAAATTGTAAGTTCTCCAAGAAGGCTCGCTGACTCTTAGCTGGGCCTCCCTTCAAGCTTGGAAGCACAATGTCCTTACAGTCAATGCCAGCCGCACGCGCAGCATTGATGGCATTGACGTTGCTCTTGACTGAGGTCCAGAATTGGTTCTGAATAGCGCTAAGAGTAGCGTCGCTACCAAAGCATTCTTGGATTACTGAGAAACGAGTGTCAATAGGTAAACGGCGAGGAGAATGTAAGAGCCGATGAGACGAGAAGAAAAAAATATGATTACTGTCTGACCCTTGTAGTCAATACAGAGATAGCGAGATTGAAACTTCAAACGCCATTATGCTCAATATAAAGAAAGAAACCATCTAGTCCTAACCATTGCCTTTGCTAGAAGTAGCGCCATCTTTGCCTTCAGCGAAGATGTCGAGATCCGCTGGATCCTCGCCTCGAGCAACACAGTCTCGCAAGGCTTGGACTTGATGCTTGACCTTGCGACCCCATTGAAGCTTGATAGCGTTGATAGATGCGTCTCTCTTGTAGTGCTTAGCAATCTCTGCTGCCATGAAGTTAATACGAGGGTTTGAAAAAGAGTGACCAAATGAAAACAAGCAGTGTGTATGTAGGTAGAACATCGCAACAAGTTAAGTCCTAACCCGAAGATTTGAAATATGTCCCAAGCGGAACAGTTTGGGCGGGATCCTCGCCTCGAGCAACAGCTTCGCGGATCAGTTTCGCAGTTGGTCGGATCCAGAGCGAGAACTGCTTTTGGAGTGCACCGCCCTTGAGACCATCACCGTAGTGCCTTGCAATGTCTGCACAGATAATTAACGACTGTGCTTTGGTTGAGAATGAGAGTGACACGGCACAATGAAAACGTGAAGAAGCTGTTCTAGAAAACGCCCGGGAGAAATTCTGACCCTTGCTTTCTGCACCGTCAATGGACACTGTGACCAAAGGATCTTCACCGCGAGCAAGAGCTTCAATGATGAGATTGCTTTTGGGTCTGATTTGACGTGCGAAGTGCATTGATAATGCATTGCCTTTAAGGCCACCTCCGAAGCAGCGTGCGATTTCTGAACCATATCAATACCGGCGCTGTTTCTTGAGGTGTAAACGAAATGAAAACGTGCAAAGAAAGTCAAAACTTGGAAAAGTGCCGACCATTGCCAGTCGAGCCACGCTGAACTCCATCAACCATGACGACGTGCGTAGGATCTTCGCCCGCATCAATGGCTGCCTTCAATGCCTCGACATTGGGGGTGGATAGTGCGGCCAAAATGAAAGCTGAGTGCACCTCCTTTGAGTTGACATCCATAGTAACGAGCAATCTCTGAGGACATTCGTAAGTGACGAACATGAATTTTCTTGAGAAATCTATCTGAAATAGCAGTACGATGTGTTGATATAATGAAAACGTGAAGGTGCTGGTTGTGAGAGTTGCAAAAGCCACGGGCTAACCCTTGCCAGCTTTGCCATCTCTAATATTTTCGACCATGACGACTCCCTTTGGATCGCCATTCTGGTCGAGACAAGCGCGGATCGCCTTGGAATTCGGCCTGATGTCTCGTTCGAAATGGTGTTTGAGCGCAGAAATAGTTGTGTGAGAGCCGAAACATTTGGCAATCTCTGAAGTACCTATCAATACCACACCAAAACAAGTAAAGCATTCTCAGAAGAAATATGCAAAGTGTAATGAAGACAAAGACAAAAAAGATCTGACCACCACTGTAACCGCCCTTGAGGGGAGCTGCACCATCGGGACCGCCAATGTCGAGCGTGATGGGATCAATGCCCTTCTTCACTGCATCATTGACGAGCTGGGCATCAGTCCTAATACGGCGAAAGCGGTTCTCCATAGAAGACTTGGTGGCATCGCCACCGAAGCGTGCGGCGATTGCTGCAAAAATAACATCAACAAAATATCAAACAGTAAGGAACAGTAAGTTATGCGGGTAGAGAGATACACAGGGCCCGCAGCAAGCCTGAATACCTTTGACGCTTCGTCTACTAAGGTTATTCTCATCCAACTCGACTGTGAGAGGATCGATACCAGCAGCAACCGCATCCTTGAGAATCTGAGCTTTCTTGTCGATTTCCATCAAGCGGTACCTGGTGGCATGGTAATTGAGGCCACAAAAGCGCCCAATCTCTGTGAGGGAATAGGTTGTTATCAAAAACAGAAATGAGGGTGAAAGGAGCAAGACAAAGCAGTGCAATAAAATCAAAGGTGACGAAGGAATTTTTTGGTCACATACCGGCGTAGCTAAGCTTAAGCTCTGGGTGAGCTGCGACGATAGCGGCGAGAAGGCGGACCGAGGACTCATAGCTCTTCCAGTTAGGCATCCTGGCGACTGTCGAAGTTGACTGTGAGAAGAGACACGTTAGTAAACGAGTTCCGAGGAGGACCTTTAAATGTGGGATGTTCGAAAGCGAGCAAGTGGAGGGTGACGAGTGTGGAGTGTGACAGGATTAAAGGTGATTGTGAACCGTCTGCAGTGAGGTAAACTTGAGTTTGAATCTACGAAAATCTAAACACAGCTGTAGATTGATATAGGCAGATAATCCGAGGTCATCTTGAAGAGATGAAAGGGAAGAAAGGTTGTGAGAGTGTGATGAAGCAGTGATGTGATGCTGTGATGTTGCTGTGATGTTGTGTTGAAGTGTTGGAGGAAGAGTTGGGTGTTCTGCTCTAAAGCAGACCTTGGTAAAGGCAGGAGGTACGACTTTGGCAAGCTGAAACAGCCAAGGCGAAGCAGAATTGAAGAAGTAGAAGAACTCACTTTGGGTTAAGAGAATGTTGATTGGTGTTGGTAGACTTGAGGTTGATTGAAGGTTGGTATGCGATGTGGCCGCGAGACGATCTGCAGAATGAGGAAGTCAGTTGATGGAATTGAAAGCGCTGCAGTTGAAGATTGAAAGATTAACTCGAGGAAGAAGAAAGAAGATGAACAAAGAGGAAGATACATACTGTTTGTGTAATGTAGAGTTGTGTGTTGATCGGAGTTGTGTTGATTGGAAGTGGATGTTGGTTGAGTTGTGGAGTTGGAGTTGTAGTTTTGGAGGTGTTGTTGAGTAGAAGTTGGAACTCGACTCGAAGGAGGAGGACCACGACTTTTAAGAAATTCGAGTGTGAATTGAATCGAGCTAGCGAGGGTACGAGGAAGGCGCCAGAAGGTAGGTTCGAGTGATTTTCCAAATCTATTGGAGCGACTTAAAGATACTTTGTGATAAATTCTTAGATGGCGTGAATGAACTTGGTATCTTATAAAGATACCCTACGCGACACAACCTCTAACATTTTTAATTCCACTGCTTTTGGCTCCGCAAAAATTCCTATACAATTCTAAAGATCTGGAAATTTCTAAGCTACTTTAATTGGACGTTTTATCTACTGTGGTTGTTATTCTATCGTCAAGTTCTTTTATGGAGGGGTAGGATGGTATTCACCGATTTTCACCATTCTAGTATATCGTGGATAAGCGAGCTCGCCAAGCTTTAGCTGCAGCACCCTAGCCACCTCTTCAATACCCTCACCGGCTTCTGACCAGATTATGCAATGCACGGCGCACTTTATAATTATTGTTTGCTTTCTCCATATGCACGAGAAAGACAAAAACTGTCTCTACCAAGTCCAAAGCCAAATTTCATATTAGCGTGTTGTGTGGTTGTACAAGTATTTACTCGGTATTCGTTTCATGGATTTAGATATGCTTTGAAGTTCGAGGCAACCTGTAAACTCATTGCATTCCTGCTGATCCAGTATCGAATCAAGCTTCTACTATTCCACACATATGACGTCGACCGATTGAATACACATACAATGTTCATACGAAAAAATCTCGCGTAAAATGTCGAAATGAGTAAGGAGGTCTGCCTGAGGAGACCCGAGGAGAAGCGAGCAAGGAGATAAAGGGGTGATTTACAGAGATGGGGTGACTACCCTGACTAGATGTTGGATGAATTTCCCCAAGTGGTGAAGTGGGTGACATTAGACGAATATTAACCTCAGTGGGCGAAGCGAGCAGGAGGCTAGAAGGGATGAGACGAAACGGAAGAAGTGGTATGGAGACAAAGATATAGACTGTACAGATCTGCTCCAAAGTATGACCCTGTCTAAAGAATGAATTTTGGCGAGGATAATGAGTTCGCAAAGAGACAAATCCAACCAAGTGCTTTTTACCAAAAACAAAAACGTGCAGTACATAGAAGAGTCTTGCAAAGAGAGAACTCTAGCGGAGAGAGAATCCTAGTCAAAAGTTAAATCTTTCAGAAGGAAGGTTATCTCATCGCCCTAAACTATATCTCAGAATCAGCCAACGAGAATGTTGCAGATAGCAAGTGTGTCAATTGATCAGTGCAGTTACATGGTTGAGGTTTGAGCTCTTTATGGTGGCTGAAAAATAGCCTTGTTTCCCCAAGGGAAGCAAACATTTCTTCTTAGAAGAAACTCCAAATCTCTAGGAAATCCGCAGAAAGAAAAACTCTTTGCATATGCAGGACATCAGGTGCGGAAGAGTATTTTGGTTCTATTCATCTTCAGATCTATCCTAAACGTGCTTCCTTCTCATTCATCGGCGTCCTTGGTCCACCGCTTCGATGGCCCATTGCATGATGGTCCTTAAAATCCCTCCCGGAAGCTCCGTCTCCATACACATAGTATTGAACTCCGAGAATCAAGTCACAGCACATCTGGAAGATACCGCAGACCTTGAAAGTCCATGGAATTTCACTGGTCGCCGAGAAAAACCAGAACATCTTCATGATGTCTCCTGCAATCCAGCTAATGATCACCGAAACCCGGAAACCCTTGCACGACTTGTTTCGATGGTTTGCCAGAACCTGCGGTATGGGCAGGGTAGCCTCAATTGACAAACCTAATATCCCAATGGATGCAGAATATAGGGCGTATAACGAGGGGACTGGGGAGAGGAAGAGCTCCAAAATGGTGAGCCCAATGAATAGGTAGAGGAGGAATTGCCAGTATCTGCGTGCACTTTAGTTAGCGACAACTGGCAGATGACACCCATGGCAAGAATAGGCTCACGGCTTGGGAGACCGCCATTGCCAAAAGTTGTATGGTCGAACGATCCCAAAATCCCCATCTCTTGCCCCCGAGAATGGCATTGCTCCCTCTCCTCCCTTCGTTGATGGCGCAGGCCGGTGATCTAGAGCGACCTTCAACAACACCAATTGGATCGTAATCATAATGAACGACTGTATGAGCAGCGACATGTCGAATTTGGCCCCCGGATAATAGAACACTCTGCCAACCTGTCAACTTCAAGATCCGCCAATTCCGGCTTGTGCAACTCTACCTCAGCATCGATGCCACCAGCATGATCAATGGTATGTCTAACGAAAATCCAGCGCTGGACTTCGTCCGATGTATCGAGTACGTCTGGTCCGCATAGGAAGTAATGGGCGAGATGATGATGAAGATTGGGGCAATAACGCCCGTCACAAAAGATGCGATTCCCATGTTGAAAAAAGAGCGCTGCGCGTAACAACAGTGAGGAGGTAGAGGGTGAAGTTGAATTTATTCCTATGCTTCCATCTGCGAAATCAATTGTACCTTATATACAAGAGAAAACCAGAACAGAAAGGGGTGAAGAATCAGACGAAGCTCGGATTCGAGAGTTTCGCAGCTGGTAACTTTCCGACCCAGCAAGCAAGGAACACGACAACGGAGTCGCGGCGCGATTGGTGCTGGGGTTTGCGGTCCTTGCTGGAGTGCCACCTTTTTAGAATTGCGATGGACATTGGAATCACGTGATATCAAGAGAAGTCCCGGATGAGAGAGTTGAGATCTAATGTCTTAAACTGTGAGATATACCTGACTTTATCCAATCTTTATTACGCCACATATTCACTTTTTTTTTATCTTGAGCAGTATTCAAGTATCACCATATCTTCAAAGGCGTATCTTACCTTAGAGATTCATTCCACCTATGGTATAAAAATACATAAACCACTTTTTAATTCTACCTAATTTGTATTAAATATTCCATTTGCATAAAATCATTTTAAGCCGCAATATATAAGGTAAGGTAATATTCTTCTGACTAATACCTGACTAGGATTCTTCCTTAGTACCCGCAAGGCAAGTACGAGTGAAGTACCTGCACCTTGCACCTGATTCATAACCCCTCCATCCCAGGTCCCCACAATTCTGCATCTCGTGCATCTCGCATATTTCAATGTTCACTTTTTTTCTACCCCGCCAAAATTTATATCTCCTCCGCCACCACAACCCCTCCTCAAACTCCATCACCACGAATTGTTTCCCAGTTCGTCTTAAAGGCTTCAGCCATGGAGTACACCACTTCATTCGGTGAGTCGTGCTTCACTCCGGCTGAAGCTCAGAAGATTATCGACAAGATCAATGCGACCACTGCTGTTGAAGTGGTTGGCGTTAGTGGTGTATGGCTTCATTATGCCCATTTAAATAATGGCCAAGCTGGTGTCAAACTTGCTCAGCTGCTTCCTCCTGCGGCGCTGGACCTCCAAGCTCTGGAAGTCTCTACAAATACTGATTCGACATGCTCCCAGAAATACTACATTACGCCAAGAAATGTGTCTCCTTGGAGCTCAAAAGCCACCAGCATTGCCCAGGTCTGTGGTGTGAAGGATGTTGTCCGTGTCGAAAGAGGCCGAGTTGTCGCAATCACTTTCAAGGGCCAAATTTCGAAGGAGGACATTCCGTTCAAAGATGTTCTTTATGATCGGATGACCGAGAGCATTAGCACTGTGGAGCCAAATCTCGAGGAAATGTTTTCTGTAGGTCAACCGCAACCTTTGGAGGTTATTGACTTCTCGGCCGCTGGATCTGAGCCACTTGAAGTTTTGAAGGCATACAACAAAAAGCAAGGACTTGCCCTAGATCCACTAGAAATGGATTACCTCGTGGAAGCTTATAAGCAGCTTGGAAGATCTCCTTACGATATTGAATTGTTCATGTTTGCACAGGTAAATTCAGAGCATTGTCGCCACAAGCAGTTCAACGCCAATTGGACCATTGATGGTGTTAAAATGCCAAGAAGTTTGTTTGATATGATTCGAAACACCCACAGTTTGAATCCCGACTACACTATCTCGGCATATAGCGACAACGCTGCTGTTTTAGAAGGACCAATTGCAAATCACTGGGCTCCAGAGTACTCTACTGGAAGCTGGAAACAAACCAAAGAGCAAGTGCATTTCCTCATCAAAGTCGAAACTCATAACCATCCAACCGCAATCTCTCCATTTCCAGGAGCTGCAACTGGATCAGGTGGTGAAATCAGAGACGAAGGTGCAGTAGGAAGAGGATCTACTCCTAAGGCTGGACTTTGTGGATTTTGGGTATCAGATCTAGCAATTCCAGATTTTGCTCAACCTTGGGAGATCAACTATGGAAAACCAGCCCATTATGCTAGTCCTCTGGACATTATGTTGGAAGCTCCCATCGGAAGTGCTAGATTCAACAACGAGTTTGGTCGAGCTTGCTTGGCTGGAGTTTTTCGCACACTTCTTGTCGATATGGATGTGGGCAAAGATGGACGTGATGTACGAGGCTATCACAAGCCTATCATGATTGCAGGTGGAGTGGGAACAGTCCGACCTCAGCACGCTCTCAAAGAAGATGGAAGACATGTTCGAGAGGGTGCACATGTTATTGTGCTTGGTGGACCAGCAATGCTTATCGGTCTAGGTGGTGGAGCTGCGTCAAGTAGTGCTTCCGGTGAAAGCTCCGTAGAACTCGACTTCAACAGTGTTCAAAGAGGAAACCCAGAAATGGAACGCCGAGCTCAGATGGTTATCAGTGCTTGCGTTGCCTTGGGAGATCAAAACCCTATCGCTTTCATTCACGATGTTGGTGCTGGAGGTTTGTCAAATGCTCTGCCTGAGTTGGTGAAGGATGCTGGATTCGGTGGAAATTTCGAACTTAGACAAGTCGAGAACGCCGATACCAGCATGAGCCCTCTTCAAATATGGTGTTGTGAAGCACAAGAACGATATGTTTTGCTTGTTAACCAAGACAGCCTGAAAAAATTCATCAGTATCGCCAGTAAGTTCTCCTGCTTCTAGATGATGACAATTTCTAATTTTGTACAGATCGGGAACGATGTGGATTCTCAGATGTTGGTACAGCTGTAGCAAAAGAACAAGGTGGTGCTCCACGGCTTGTTTTGACGGATCGAGACTCAACCGAGTATCCCAGACCAATCGACCTACCAATGTCAACACTCTTTCCGAAGGGCAAAAAGCTCGACCGTGTTGTGCAATCAAGGAAGCCAATTCTTAAGCCTTTTGATGCCTACAAGTGTTTAGTGGAGAGCTATCCTCAAATTCCAGAGCATGACCTGTTGAGGAAAGCAATTCAGAGAGTTTTCAAGGTTCCCGCAGTTGGTTCCAAGTCTTTCCTGATCACAATTGGTGATAGAACTGTTGGAGGGATGACTGTTAGAGATCAAATGGTTGGTCCTTGGCAAACACCAGTCGCGGATGTGGCCGTAGTCTTGACCTCTCTGAATATTGGAGACAAGCTCAAGACTGGTGAGGCTATGAGTATGGGAGAGAAGCCTACTCTAGCTCTCATTTCTCCTGCAGCATCAGCAAGAATGGCTGTGGGAGAAAGTCTGATGAATTTAGCTGCAGCCTGGATCCGTGGACCGAAGATGCGTAGAGGTGAGGGCGATAAGCTTGGTGGAATGGGTCGCATTGGAATATCAGCAAACTGGATGGCAGCAGTCAATCATCCCGGTGAAGGTGCTGCTCTTTATGAGGCTGTTCAATCAATCGGTATGGAGTTGTGTCCCGCACTTGGCATCAGTATTCCTGTCGGCAAAGATTCGACCTCAATGAAGGCTGCATGGGAGGAGAAGGGAGTGAAGAAGAGCGTGACTGCTCCAATGACAGTCGTCATATCAGCATTTGCCCCTGTTGAAGATGTCCGAAGCACATGGACACCTGCACTTCGAAGATTCGAAGATGTTGGAGAAACCATCTTGATGTATGTGGACCTTGCGATAGGCCACAAGGCACTGGGTGGATCATGTCTTGCACAGTCATTTGGCCAGCTCGGCAACGAAGCTCCTGATGTTCGAGATCCAGATGTTATCATCGATTTCTTCGACGCCGTGGGACAGCTTCACAAATCCGGAATTGTTCTCGCTTACCACGATATCTCGGATGGTGGACTGGTTACCACGGTTGCCGAAATGATGTTTGCTGGAAGATGTGGTGCCGAAATCATGATCGACGGTGTTTCCAAGAGTTCATCACTTCCTGACGTTTTGGATGCATTATTCAGTGAAGAACTTGGTGCCATATTCCAAGTCCGAAAGTCAGATGAGCAAAATTTCATGCGATGCTTCGCTACCAGTGGTCCACCAAAGGGTATGGTGAGAAAGATTGGCCGCGTTCCAGAAGTCATCAAGCAAGAGCTCTCTATTCGCTATGGTCAGAAGTCGATCTTGCACATGGGTCGTGCTGAGATGCAGCAATACTGGTCTCAGACTTCTTACCGCATGCAAAAGATCAGAGATGATCCAAACTGCGCCGAAGCTGAATACGAAAATATCAGAGATAGTGCCGATCCTGGTCTTCACTATGATCTTACATTCGATCCTAAAGAAAATATTCTTCCTTTCACATCAAGCATCACATCAGCATTCACAAAAGCACCACGCGTGGCAATCCTCAGAGAGCAAGGTGTGAACGGTCACGCCGAGATGGCATTTGCCTTCAAAGCAGCCGGATTCGACGCAATCGACGTCCACATGTCCGACATAATCGGAGGTCGCTCCCTCGCCGACTTCGTCGGTATCGCAGCTTGCGGCGGTTTCTCTTACGGTGATGTCCTTGGTGCAGGTCAAGGATGGGCCAAGTCAATTCTCATGCACGAAGAGAACGCTCGCCCAGAATTCCAGCGCTTCTTTGCTCGTCCGGACACCTTCGCCCTCGGTGTCTGTAACGGTTGCCAAATGCTCTCCCGCATCGCCGAGCTGATCCCCGGCGCCTCGCACTGGCCCATCTTCGTCGAGAACCAGAGTCAGCAATTCGAAGGCCGTGTCTCTATGATGAAGATCCAAGACAACGCCAAGACCCCCTCCGTCTTCCTCCACGGCATGGACGGCTCTGCCCTCCCCATCGCAGTCTCTCACGGCGAAGGACGCGCCTTGTTCCGCAGCTCCGCCGATCTCGAGGCTATGAATGCAGATGGTCTGATTCCACTCCGCTATAACGACAATAGAGGCAACACCACCATGCGCTACCCATTCAATCCCAACGGTAGTCCCGAGGGTATTGCCGGTGTGAGAAGTTTGGACGGTAGGGTCTTGGCTATGATGCCTCATCCTGAGCGGACCATTATGGCGGATGTGGGAAGCTACGTGCCGCGCGAGAAGGCCGAGGAGTGGGGTGAGTTCGGACCGTGGGTGAGGATGTTCAAGAGTGCTAGACGGTGGGTTGGTTGAACGTAAAGCGTAGAGCGAAAGGGATTGGAATTAGACAGTGGTTTGGCGTTTTTGCTTGTAGAATTGCGGGGGTTTGCTTGTTACCTTACTGGCTGGGAATGAAATGAAAAATTATCTTTGCATGCCTTTTTGTTCTTGCAGACTCCCCATTGACTTCAGTTATAAGTTTTTCGAGTATACATTATATTGAGAAATAACAGACAATGCGCTTTGTAGTAGGTAAAATATCCACCTGGAGAAACCTCGTATTTTTCGGACGCCAAGTCCTCCGAGGAGATTGAATTTTGATCTAAAGACTGAGTCCAATTGAAACAAAGTAACTGTAATTTGACACCAAGAGCTATACTATCTGCTTATTAGTCAGCAAAATCCAGCGCAGGCGGAGCTTTTTACTATCATTTACTCATGCTACTGTCAGTTCATTCATACGGACTGCTATTGCTATCATTTCCAATCCTACCGCCCCATATCTGTGTACGTGATTGTTCCAGAAAATTATTGGCGGCGAGGAGGAGGAGCTGAAAGGGTTCACGTATGTAGGCACTTAGAGATTCATTTTATTGACCTCTACATCATTAGGTCGCGAACCTGCAGAGCACGAATAGATGGCTAACTATCAGCTACTATGTGTGTTACCAAGATCAAAGATGTTGAAGCTAGCGGGCAGGTCTTATATGTGGCGTACGAACGTGTTTCTATGTGAGGCTAGCTTCGCTTAATGCTCGTTACTCCAGCTGGAGTTCGACCTAGGTTTCGTTGTGACAGGCTTGAAGGGGGATTAAAATTTGTCGTGACTTACCTTCTCTCTAGGACCGAGAAACTGGGGATTTACACTCCCCTTTAATGATGCGATATAAGTGAGCTAGGTACAGGTAGGGAACTCAGACCCAACTCACCCCCGATCTAATACCCATGCCCCCCCATCAGACCTTCATAAACCCCCCATTCCCCTCAACACAAGCCAACAGGCGGTCTCCGGTAGCGCAATTGGTAGACGTAGAGGCTCAGAGCAAAGTTGGCTTGGGGTGGATCAACAGACTCACGACAAGGTCACAAAGCAAATGAAATAAAAAGGATACCGAGGATCTTCGCAAAAACACGCCCATCCGGGGAAGTTTTCTAAGGGGCTGCCCAGTGCGCCCTGGAGTTTTTGCTGTTTTGATCTTTGATCCTTTTGGGATTGGGTTTGGGCTTGGGTTGGGGGACGAGGGCGACGAAAAGGTTGGTGATGTTTGATGTCGTTTTTGTGGGGGCAAAAATGGGAAGAGGTCGAGATTCGTGGGAACTGGCTAGAAAGTGGTGAAAAAGAAGATTCAAGTAGCAAGAATTCTGTAAAAAGTTGAATTTGGAGTTTAGAAGTTTTCTTTATAGTTTGGTGTAATGGTGGTAGTAAAGATGAACGTATCATATACTCATTCATTACCTCTCATTTAAATTTGTCCGGTAGGCGCCAGCCAGCGGTACCTATAAAGCGCTGAAGGATTCACACCGCTGACCATCTTTTGATATATCAAGATATTAAAATCTTCATAGATCATTATCGTGTGTTTTTTTGGGAGAGGTTTCTCATTTTCATTGATTTGTGTTGTTCAGAAGGGAATGATTGTTTGCGAGTTCATTTATGTCGATGGGACTTAAAGAGCAGAGAGAATAGTACCAAATCAAAACTCTTTCCAGTTCGCTTTTTGGTGACTGATAGCAAAGCTCAAGAAGATTGGCTATTGTCACTTTGCTTTGTTGCTGGCCTCTTCCTCGATTCCTACTATCTTTGTTCTGCAGACTTTTGAGGCGTTGAGAAGCTGTTTATCTTAGCAGATATCCGAAAAGTATTTTCATCGTCTGTAACATTATCATGCCGCAGCCCTGAGATTTAATTGAACTACAAGTATAACAGTCAGGAGAACGAGCACGATGTGTCTTTTACCTGTTGCGGAGTTCTTATTTATCTGCTAACGTCTTGGGGGAGGTGGTAGTTATATACTTTTAGACTAGCTGTGCTTAATATTGAGTGTATGGGAAGGGTTGCAAGTAGGAAGAGTTCAACTTCACATCAAAAATAGTTGAGATGTATAGATTTTCCAGGTATGAGTTCGTGAGTGCACTCGTGAGTGAGGTGCTTGGGCGATTGTCACAAACTCAGTACAAGAAAAGGTATAAAACACACTATCAAAACCTCATAATTTTTATGTCAAACACTACCTAACAAGATGAGTACGATCGACTAATGGCAGTAGGTCAAAGCATCTTTTCTCGCAGCGAACCGTTTCCCCATCAGGGTTACCTGCTGTCTCTCTTGAATTGCGTGGAAGTCTCGAATTGCCTCTCCCGATGGACAGTAGGAAAGAATTACTGTCTGCGTTTAATTTGCGACGGATGTTAGCGCTTTGTTTCTTGCTGTCCTTTGTAAACTCATTGTCATTCTCCCCACCCTACGCTAGCTGTCAATGAACTGGGGTCATTTGATTCTACCTCAATCCTATAATGGCATGGAGACTCCAGGACTCAAAACCCTCTGACATTTTTTTCTGGCCATAGGAATCAATGTTTCGAGTAATTTGGAGCAGCCAATTTTAGAAGAAGCAAGCAGAATTTTTTTTTTGATATTAAGCATTGCTTGGAACTGTATAACTGTGGTGCTTGAATGTTGAAGTGTGGCATTTATACTGTAAGTTGTTAGCCCACCCTTTGCTTGGAGGTGTTGGTGAGCTACCAAGAGAGGCTGATTAGAACCTGCTGGGCTTTTGGTAGCATAATTTGAGTTTAAGCTACTTTAGTTTTCATCCGTATCAGAATCGCCAGTGAATCAGTAAAGGCTGGTGTTGAAGCAGAAGAAAGACTGTTAAAGAACTTCTAGCGTTTGGTAGAAGATTCTTACATCTGACGCCAATTTTCATCGCATATGACATTTCCAAAGTGGAGAGAGGTCTTTGCTGTCGACTATTCGTGTGTGAACAGGTTATGATCAGCCAAGTTGAGTGAAACTGAGTTTCGCAATGAATGGAAAGTACGCGGTTGTCACGGCGCAATTCTCATGGTACTATGTGCCTGAGTTTATTTTTGTTGTCAATTCTGTTTGGCTGCTGCCAACTCAATCTTTTCTCCCCAGCCCAGGTGGATTTCGAAAATTAGAAATACTTTTGATTGGCATCATTGATGCGAGGTTTTTAAGCTGGTTCAAGAAGAACTCTCTAATGGACTATCTCCACAACTCTTACGAAGTATATGGATAAATGCCAATGACCAAAGGAGTCACCATCTTCGCATACTTTTCGTCTGCCCCATCCATCAACCTCACACTCCTCAACTCCCCACTAAATCCACCTCCCCCAATACTCGCAATAGGCGCCTCGATCGCCATCGGATTATTCCACACAAAGCTATTACTCAATACGCCCAACGTGGTAGTGAATTCATGGACCGTCTCAACCGTGCTGTTCGCCGGCGTGGTAGCCAAGTACGTCGCGTTCCCTACCAGAATGAGCTTGACGTCTGTCCAGGACCCGATAGGGAGCGTGTAGTTGAGCACGTAGGGCTCTCCACCAGTGATGAGCATCATGTTCGAGAGCGAGCCGTTGCCAGAGAGCAGAGAGGAGCCAGAGCCCGTAAATAGCACGCCTGATGCGGAGGATGTGGGACGAATTGAGAAGCAAAGCGTGTAGTTCTTCCCTTTAGACGTCAGGGGCGTGGTGACCTTGCAGCCCGGAGCGAGAATCAAGGTTGAATTCTTCGTCGTGCAGTTGCCGGAAATGGTGGCGTCATAACCATTGCCTGAGAGGTCAGTGACTGACTTTGCATTTGTGAATTCGTAAGAGAATATGGTGCTAGAATTGGAAGTGATGCGTCGATCGAGATTCTGTGCTGGGATAGCGGCGTGTAGAGTTTCGAAAATGGAGTAGAATTCCTCCATCAGGAGATCACCACCCCACTGCTTGTCGCTGAGTGCAGGGATACCTTCTCTGTAGGCATAGTAAGCCTCAAGGACAGAGGTGCTGTTTGGTCCGAAATCGTTCCAAAGAGCTGGCATTTGACCGAGAACATATGGACTGTCTTTCGATGGGTTATTGGTCGCATTTGAGTTGTCGAAGATATAAGGGGCAGTTGGACCTCCATCTGGTGCACCATGGAAGACACGGGTCATGTTGATCTTTTGAGGATAAGAACCACTCCATTTGTTGACGATGTAGAACTGATCATCAGAGTTGATCACCGAGTAGCCATTCTTGATGAAATTAAAATATGGATTAGCCTCGAAGAACTCCCAGTGCTGAATTGAGACATCTTTGTAGACATTCGATCCATCATCAGCAGAGTCAGGAACGAATGTGCCCCATATCCTGACACTTTTGTTGAATTTCTCCCCAATGTAATCATGCATTGTGTTGACATAGTCGTTGTAATTTGCAACAGCGCCGAGATATTCGTCTGCTCCGAGGTGGATAGTTTTTGAGTGAAACCAAGGGATGAACGTGCTCCAGATAGTCTTCATGACAGGAATCGTGGTAGGATATGTAATATTTAGTAGTGTAAAATCTCCATCCAAAGCCAGTTCTGGCTTCCATTGTGTGATGACGAGAGCATGGCCTGGTGCTTCAATTTCGGGGATGATGGTAACGCCACGACTAGCGCACTTTTGCTGTATGTTCTCAAAGTCCTCTTGATAGTAAGACTCATTGGGACGGATGTTCAGCCCCGCTACACCAGGATCTGGAGAGTTCAGTCGGAATGCGGAGTAAAAGGCGAGCTTCTCCTCCATGGTAAGGGTAGAGAGCACGCCAGGACTATCGCTCAGATGGAGGTGGAAAGTGTTTTGTTTGAAGAACGATAAGTACGAACACATCTCGATAATGAAATCGGGAGGATAGTAATGTCGACCCACATCGAGCTGCCTCGATTAGCTTTGTTTTTAACAAGTGAAGTATATTTGACCTACGAAAGCTCCTCGAAGACCCCAACCAGGTGCGTCAGTTGCACTTCCATAGCTCAGTCCCGTTTCACTGTCAAGAACGCCCTGTTGCAAGATAGAGCGAGTGGCCCACCATGCTCCAAGAGGACTTGCACCAGTAATGACAATACCATTTGCAGTGACATCGATAGTGTAACCTTCAGATGTAGGGCGTCCAGCAGCATCCAGCCATGTGCTTGAATTACCGATTGTTATGAAAATGGAATCTTTCGCTGAAGCATACGAAGACTTGACAGGAACGGTGAGACCAAGAGAGGTTGACAAATCATCACTGAAAGTATTTGCAAACTCCTTCAGAGTTGGCGGGATGAGAGTCTCTCCTTCAGTGTCGACCAAGTCTTCAAAATGAGTGTTCACGATAATCGATGTTAAGTCCTTCAAAGAATAGCTACCGGTTGAGTTTAACTCCACGAATGGGACAGTAGGTATACCGAGCCATCTTGCAGCTGCAGTTTGTCAGTGGGAATACTAGTCATTCGAAATATTAATACTTACCAATTTGTGGTATCAAGAGGCACAAAACTGGGATCGAGGAGGAAGTCTTCATGATTGAAAGCCGCGAAAGGAAAAGTCGCTTGGTGCCATGATTCCAGGCATATGAACTCTTATAACCAACTCAGTCCCCATGAATCTAAGATAAGATTGAGTTTGCGTAAGTTTGCCTGCGGAGACATCGTCGTAGATTAAGTAACGTTGCCCTTGTATATGGAAGGTGACTATGATCGACGTTGAGCGGGGACGTTGCGAAAGTGGGGAAACATCACGATCTTCGAGAAATGGGGGAATCTGTCGAGACTTGAGCTTTGAAGGATGGAGAATTAGCCTCCAGACCTGGAAGCTGTGACGAGAGAAGCCTGAGACACAGCTGCTGCCATGAGTATGGCTTGGCTTGACGCGTAGCATCATAGCAGAGTATGAAATAAAATGCAGCCGAAAGCCTCAAAATCGTCATATTCCTCTGCGAGATCCTCGAAAAACCCTCAAGGAGCGAATTCGAAAAGCTCTAAAAGTGGAAAAAGCTTGTTCACGACGCTTGGTTCGCGCCTTTGCTTGGGTCTGATCGAAGCAGCATATATTCAAGGAACAACTTTTGGCTGAGCTAGTGAAGAAACTTGATCCATCAAGAAAACTGACCAAGAGAAATATTAAAAATTGATGATAAAAGAAAAGAAGAAGAATTGAAGTTTATACTTAGGCATGTAGCTAATATTGGTCGAATTCGAATTCAAGATGTAGGGCCGGCATCAGCATGGTGCAATATAGCACCATCCCAGAGTTCCGTCGGAAAAGTCTGTCAAAATACCTGTTAGATATGGCATACATATTCAGCACATTGAGAGGGATATTTCTCCTGAATATACTACTTTGTCTCTGATTCGTCTCCAACTACTGTAGACACCTGCTTGTCATGCTGTGCATTCTGTACCTGTACTTCCTGTCTAAATGGATATGAATCAATCTCCAATGGGGCATTGGAACGATTAGATGGCATGCTGCCAACTGGTAAAGGTGAGGATGATGGCTGCCTTATGGAAGCTTCGCTTTGTAGAGTATCAGATGTGTCTACTGTGTCTCCCGCACTTGAGACTGGTAATCCAGCTCTTTCATAACGACCCAATTCCCCACGTACGACTGCTGTAGCTGGAAGTTCAGCCTTAGCTCCGTGATAATCGGGTTGAGAGTCAGGTGGATCGCCAACTTCGAGACCACCAGAATCTAGGCTAGATGCAAGCGCTTTATTCGGTAGGATGGACCTTTTTCTCCACACGAGGATTCCAGCAATGGCTAAGATTATCAAAAGTGATATGACGCCTACAACTATACCTATTTTGACTCCAGTGGAAATGCCAATGCCTTGTGAAGAGGCTTGATGTTCTGTTGCACCTGATTTAGAGCCTGTATTAGTACCTGTTGTTGAAGACTGTTGCGTGCTAGTTGAAGCTGTGCTAGGACTGGAGATGGTCTGAATTGAAGAACTCTTCGTCGTTGCCGCAGCCTTGAGAAGGGTTGGAACGTATAGATCTCCCGAGATTTTCCATCCACCTGAGGTATAAGCCGGGCAAGAAGGCGTAGTAGTGGTAATCCTGGCAACACTCACCACCTTTGGCAATAGCGTCGCCCATCGAGATTTCAAATTGCTGAAACCATTTGATGGTAGCGGGGTAGGCGTTCCAGTGGTCGCACTGCCTGCATACGAGACCAAATCGTAGCCTACAATGGCATTTGTATCTGCCCATTGCCAAACAATGGATCCAGACCACTGGGCATTCATTGCTGATCCTAAGATAGCTTCTTGATCGTCAAAACTTCGTTCCTTTGTTCCCAAGCAACCAGTTTCGGAGAATAGTATAGGGATATTGTAGCCCAATGAATTGACATACAGTTTGTCGTAACCAGATTTCGAGAAAGAAGAGTTTGAACACCACTGATAGTCGTTTTGCCCGAAGAAATCGATAGATCCATTCCCACAAGCCAGGTAGTTCTAGATGAACGGCGTGAGGCTTTTCTCATCTGTGGATGCATATCCAATGGGAATTTCGCGGTATCCTTTGTTTTGAATATGGACTTTCAGATCAAGGACTGCGGCTTTTATGTATGGAGCTGCGCTTGTCTGATTGATGTTCCGGATCGTTTCGGTCCCCACGAAAAATCCAAGAGTATTGACATATTGTGCAAATGCATCAATGACTGCCGAGTAAGTGTTGAGTTGGTCGCTTGTCCACGTCGGTGGGTGTTTGCTACCTATAAATTAACAAAATTTGCCGCGCTAGGGCTTTATAGAATACTTGCACCACTCATAAAAGAGAATTGGCTCTCGAGTGCGATCATGACATATATTCCAGCAACGTCGAACGCAGACATACAGCCAGAGTGATCCAGAGTCGAATTGACACTGAGTACTCGTATTGTATTGACACCAAGGGACACCATAAGAACAACCTAGCCTATTAGCATTCAGAATCTAGAAAAATCATCATGACTTACTTCTCGAGCGCATTGTGCTGCATCGCTTAGTGGGTCTAAAGGGTAAGCTGGTCCCGATGGATAGATGACTCCTAGAGACACATCAGGTACTGTTATGCAAATGTCCTCTCCAAGGGTCAAACTAACCTTTGATAAACAATTGCTCCCCATCGCTATTTATGAACTTCGATCCTACGACACCAACTTGAGGCATTGATGCATAACAGGTGAATAAGCTACCCAGCAAGAAGTATATCGTAATCAGCAAGCTCGAACGATTCATGGTGATGAATATGCATCAATGGTGAGGACGAAAAGCATTTTGAAAGAGCAAAATCGACGAGTTCTTGAGAAATCCCCAGGATGTGGCACAGCCCTCTTGATTAAATTAAGGGCATCATCAACTCTAAGTCTCTTGTATCTCTCTTAGGCGTTGATATGAACAGCCACAGATGTGAAAGTGCTGAAGGATCAAACGTAGCAGAATGTGCTAGTGTCGGCATAATGAGCTTGGCCGTACGGCACAGCAAAGTCCCTTGCCTAATGCTGGAGACAAAACCGAGAAGTGAATTTTACAATTTTTGATGTTGGTAGAGAGGTTGATATTGAGTGAGGATGGCACGAATCGTTGGAGATGACTAATAGATCACATGACTATGTCGTTGTGTCACGTCGCATTATTTACATTGGTACACGAGAATGTAAGCGAATAAACAGAAGAGGCGACATTGTGATAATAAGGTACCTAGGTACCCGGCAGGTCGCCCGAAAGAGCAGTACAAGAATTTGATACCTGCGCAACTTATTGTTATGCCTGATATCTTTAGGTGTCGGAGGGGAGACATGGAAAGCGGGTGATATGCGTCCAAGCGACAACCAATGGAATACCAAACATTGATGTCTACTTGAACTTCTTTCTTTTCAATGTGATTATCTGGATGTCTTTGATCCTTTCTTTGGAGGGGAAGAAATGGGTTAAACTGTTAGTCAAAGACATAATTCGCTTAAAGAAGGTAATATGGTGTCCCACATATCTACAAACTCGAGTCTCCCATCTCGGCCATGATGGTCATCGGCCATAACAACCAGGCAATGGTGGAATGACTACTATCATATGCATATCCGACAGATATACCAAACCCCGATTCTTGCAACGACGGAAAAGGTCCCGCTGCACGACTTCTTGATGACATGTGGGGTTATCTTGGTCATCATGATTCCTGAAAACAAATCAGGTACATATTAATGCTGCATGACGAATTCTCAATGTATATAATGATAAAATAGAAAGAAGCCAATGATAAAAACATGAAGTCGTGAATAGCTGGCATAGTTAAGTGTAAAATACGTCACCACCTACTAATTTTCTCGCTTAACTGGATGGTATTCTCAGTAGGTTCTTGCTTCGCAGGTTCTTGCATGCAAGCTTCCTACCAGAAATAGCAGGAATTCGTGATTCACGCTTAGAATTAAATTGGTTCACGAAATGAAAGCTATGATTGTGAAAGCTCGTAGTTTCATACATAAAAAACTCCGACACATGGAGTTCCAGTGTACCACCAAAGCAGCACAATCACGAAGCTCATGTGTAAAAGATATCAGCTTGCAATTCACACAATTCCTCGAATATATAAGCTCGAGAAAGCACCCATTGGAAGCAGAAATGGTTCTTATACAACCAGTCGTGAGCATCACGACAATCGATGCAGACGACTTGATACGATCCGGCATACGAAGAACCACTTCAGTCCACTCAAATTTTATAGCTCCGACCTCTAACTTCACTCCTATCTCTACCTCCACCGCTACTTCAATCTTTAGCGCAACCACTAAATCCGCCTCCTCTACCTACGCATCCACCTCCATCTACACATCAACCACAATAAATTCCCTTCCACAACCCCGGACCACCACCGCCGAGTCTGAAACAACACGAACCATCTACGATCTCCTTTCAAGCAGTACACCATTCACCAGGCATCACCCCACGATCCCAGACTCTCCGTCATCACCAACAACCACCTCAAACACTGCCTCAAACACCACCGCACAGCTAGGTTTTGACTGGCGCAATTTGTTGATCCTCCTTGGTGTCATCTTTCTGTGCTCCCTCTATCCTACCTGGGCATTCTGCAGACACAGATACAAAGTGAAAAAGGAGAAGCTCGAAAAAGAAGAGGCGGATAGAGCAGCTGCGGAGATTGCAGAGCACAGTTATATTGATGGTGGGTGGGACTATGATGAGTTGCAGGAAAAGGTGCCTTGGAATGCGAAGAGCATGGCTGGAGAAAATCAGAGTGGCTGGCATGATATTGATCTGGAGGATGGGAAGTGTCGGTAGTTTTGTTGGAAATTTAATGATGTAGAAAACGGGCGTGATATTGCTGTGGATGCTTGTGTTTTACTTTGTCTTGGGATTGATGAAGTGAAAATGACAGCGTGTGTGATGGAATGTACAGGATTAATTAAAACATTCAATCTCAAGTAGAGATGTATAAACGAATGGTTCTTTGAGATGTGACATCCATCAATTCTGCCACAAACTGTGATCCATATCATTAGAACAAGCAACAAAGCATGTTTCAAGCACTAAAAACGAGATGGTTATGCTTTTCCCCATGGAACTAGTTAGCAACCTTGCAAGTTTGCGTCCTCACTGAAGCCCTCTACGAAAAAAGCATGTATACCGTGATTTACAGGAAACGGCTTGCAGCTATTATGGCTACCCTCCTCTTGTTTTTTTGCGCTTTATGTGCAGTTAGAGAGACCATAGGAAATTTGATGAACATCAAAAGGAGAAGAAGAGGAAGAAGCAGATAGTTGCTGGTGGAATGGAGTCGAAGAGACCGGAGGACATTTGAGGAGTTCTATATGGGTTATCAAGGTGTCTTTCAAGATTGAGAAATGATGGTGTTTGTGGTCACATGTACGAAGCTACTTAGCTTCTAGTTTTGGATTGACGCCATTTGAAGGAAGTCAGGTGCAAATAACTCAAGCAAACCAATAGAACTCCAATTTCACACGCCAGGTCCTGAAATCTCTCCACATGAGATTTCCATTGAAATCTAGTGCACAACGGGATAATCATTTCTCGGTGACGGCACCGAAAGCGGCAGCGGGAGATCAACATTGCCACATTCGGTGTTACTTTGCACCCGTATCACGAGATGTTCAAGTCTACAACGCGGTCGTAAAAAGCCCTGAGGCCGACTGGACGATGATCTCTTTGACATAATGAGGTAGAGAGTGTTCTGTTTCCTGTTTCCTGGCGGCGTGTATCGATGTCCTTGAGAGAACTCATGCCTTCATCTTACGAAAACCCAGGTCGGCGGGGCGGAGGATGACTTCGTAAAGGACGTGTATAAAACTATCCTGATCCTTCACCATGCTCCCAACTTCAAGGACCTTCCAATTGTGCCCTTGACCTTTCAAATTATATCTTTTGCCAAACCAACTAGTAGGACTCTTCTCAACATCAAAGTCATGACCTCTTCCCCACTCACAATCCTCATCATAGGCTGCGGTCCAGCAGGTCTCCTCTTAGCCATAGCACTGGCTCGCAAATCCTCACACGAGATTATCATCCTCGATAAATCCCATGCCCTCTCCCCAATTGGGGTAGGCATACATGTCCCACCAAATAGCACTCGCGTCCTGCAACATCTAGGACTTCTCTCCCGTCTCGAGGCTGTTGCCATGGAGCCCGAGGGAAGCATCAGTCGACGATATAAAGACGGAGAAATAATGGCTGATGTGCCAAAGCACAGAAGTGAGACTCCGTGAGTGTGTTCTTGTATGATGTGAAATACAATGCTGAAGGACAAACAGATATTGGACGATCAAGCGATCGGATTATCAACGTATACTTGTTGAGGTCGCTAAAGAATCAGGATGTGAAATTCGTCTTGGCTGTGCAGTCGTGTTCTGCGACGAAGCAAGAGCATCTGTCGTTCTCGCTTCTGGGGGCATACTTCAGGCGGACGTTATTGTCGGAGCAGATGGTAAGCCTAGTTCCAATTACGACGGCACCATGCTGATAAAGTGACTAGGGATCAAGTCGATTATTCACTCTTCTGTGATACCAGAAGAAAGTACTGCCCCAGCGACGAATCGACTTTCCACATACCGAGGATCTGTAACTAAGTCCCAGCTTGAAGCGAATCCTTTGACACAACACTTAACAGGAAGGCCATTTACACAAACCTGGAGTGCATACAATAGGCACTTTATCATGTATCCTATCTCCCACGGCGACGCATACTCACTAGGCGGCACTCACCCACCAGCACTGCAAAATTCATCGTCTAGCTCTCATCCCAGAAGCGAGAAAGAAGTAGATGACTGGGAGTCTTCAGGCTCATCTTCTATTCTCCAAATCCAATTTCACAATTTCGAGCCAGCCGTACAAGCCGTGTTAGAAATGGCAGCAGAAGTGCGAGAATGGCCTCTGGCTGAAGTCCCGAAGCTACCCAAGTGGACGAGTGAAAGTGGTAAAGTAGTGCTAGTGGGTGATGCTGCACATGCGACATTTCCATTTTTGGGACAGGGGGCCGCGATGGCAAGCGAGGATGCGATCGTGCTTGCAGAGTGCTTGAGTCGAGTTAAATCGTACACGTCTACCAAATCTACCTAGTTTTCTTTCCCTTCAAGTTCATAAGCTAAGAGTCGTTACAGTGCAGAGGATGTACCTAAGCTCACACGTGCGTACGAGCGTACTCGCAAGCGCAGAGCGGAGAAAGTGTCGGACTTGACCAAGAGTAATGGTCAGGTAATTCATCTTCCTGATGGCGAGGACCAAAAGGCTCGCGATGCAGCGATGGCAGGACAGGTGATTGAGACGAACGAATGCTGGCCGTTCGAAGCAGATGCTGGACCTCTTGCGGATGAAAAAACACGAAAATGGCTGTTTGGACATGATGCCCTTGCTTTAGTAAGTACTTGAGGTAAAGCAAGTAAATAGGGGAAACGCTGACCGGACGGGCAAGGGAAATGTTAAGCATCATGAGACATTGAACTGAAACGCGTACATTGTTTTGAATATTTGCACTTGCAATTCGTGGTTCGTGTTGGAGGATATCAATATGTCCAGTTTGAGTTTCAAAGCCCATCTGTCGTCGAGTTTAATGAACACTAGCGCATTATATGCAAACTAGATCAACTAATCGTTTATCGCCAATATCCATACTTTACAAGTTTCATTACCAGTGGTTGTAGGCAGAACGCCTGTCTTGCATGCATCATCCAATCCTAACGCCGAAATCAAATGCTCACCCCAGAGCGTCCGGCCTGTACAGCCCACGCAACGCCTTTTGAAGTACCTATAGTTCCATATCTGGGTATAACTCCCTCCAGATTTAAATCGGTGGCAAATCACTTGCCAAAGGCATCGTGAGCCCACAAGCACATATCATATGATCAAAATACCAGCCTAGTCCCTCAACCAAGCCCTCCGTTTCTCTTCTTTCTTCGCCTTCCTCTTCTCCTTGAATTGCTTCAGTTCCTGCTTGCTGATCTTCTTATTACTCCTCTCCTCCTTCAAACTCCTGCCATCATGACTATTTGCCGCAGCATCCACATCAAAGAAAGCATTCATCTGCCTCTTACTCTTGTTCTCATCATTGTAGTTCTCAGGCGTGATTTCGGAGTTTTGAAAACGTCCAGTGAAGCGATTGAATGCTGCGCTTGCTTGGTATGCTGCTGTAGGATCGAGGACCGAATCTGCAGTGGGCGCAACGGGAGCAGGTTGAGCATACCACGCGGTTGGGTCGTAGTCACCATGAATGGCTGGACTATAGCCTGTGATCGCTGCAGGAGGAGCTGTAGTCGGTATTGGCGCAACTGGTAGAGCAACACCAGGTGGTCCGGCAATGGCAGCTGGGACAGCAGGAACTTCTGGTACTCGAGGATTTGTCCATTGTGATGCGCCTGTAAACCGATTTATGAAATAAAAAGCCTGAGATGCGTCGTCCCATCGTGGTTCCCACCCATCATCTTCCTCTGCAGTAGGAGGAGCTTCGGCTGGCAGAGGCGGGGCGCCTTCTCCTGGCAAAGGAGGTAGCTCTTCTTCAGGCAGTGGTGGTGCATCTGTGGTTCCATCCGAATGTGAAGGCATGTTGGTCGCATTATGCTTGTGTACCCAGTCTGCGTCTTTCCCTGAAGTTTCCACCTGATCCTCTTGTGCCTCGCCATCTTCCTCGCTATCTCCATCCTCTGCATTCTCTGCGATTTCCGGCGCAGTCGGCGTTGAGTCTTCAGCTTCATTCTGCTCGATTTTGCGTGATGGTGATCGCGTGCCCTCCACCGAAGTCGCTGTTTCTGATGCCATGTTGTGCCTGTGGTTAGAATGTATCGATGCTTGGACCTGTAACAAATGAAATGATTTCTGCAGCTTAGGACTCTCGTCGCGTTTCTAAGGTTGTGTTTGTCGCTGTCGCATTTCAAAGGTGTACAGTGAAGCAAAACATCCATTCAGGTTGGAAGCAGCAAGTCATGTGATGAAGTATTTTAGTATGTATCAGTCAAACAAAACGCAATTTCTGTCTTTCAATCCTCGCTTTATTTCTATGGTACACTATCTAATCATCATGAGAGCATTGCGCGCCCTATTTACAGCTTCTGCAGCTTTTTCAAGTTCAGGATCTACCATTGGGGTATGATCTGGAACATTCAACAGATCCCCAACTTTGCCTTCCACACTTCTTACAGCTTTCCGTCCCTCTTCCCTCACTTCGCCTTCCCAGAACTGCCTGGCCGTCTCCCATTTGCCTTGCATCCGCCTCAGACTCCAAACAACACCCAAAGCTACCACTGCACCTGCTTCATAAAGTCCTGTAGAAACAGAGGACAAATACATCAAGCCACCAAATGCGGTGGCCAAAGATGATGTGCTCAAAGTTTGAAGAACCAGCTTCTGAGCTAGGGCCTGTAGTGCTGGAACCGTTTCGAGAGATAAGTAGGCTCGTGTGACCGGAATCTCCAATGGCCATGGATGGGGTTTGATGTTGATGGTAGCTAGGTCTTGAGGAGTGTCCAGTAAATCTTTCAACAGTAGAGGTCCTGGGCCAGATCCGATTTTCCTTTCGGGGACCTTTGTTTCAACATTCTTGAATGCCCATCGTGTGTTAGTTATCTGAGCAGGTGAGACGCCAGCTTGCCCAATACAACCTGATACGAATATGATCTCCTTTTCCGCATCTGTGAGAAATCGTTGGTTCAAAATATCGGTAGCAATCATGGAGACATCGTCAACTCGCCAGAAGAGCTTCCACCAACCAAGTTTCCGCCACCTGTTACCCTCGAAAGCGATATCAAGTTGATCTCGAAGTTCGGTATGCGCTCGTTCGGCCCATTTTGCTACTCCTACACGAAGCTCGTCCAAAGTTTGAGATGACACTTTGGTTGAGAGTGCTGCACCGAGCTGTTTAGCTCGATCGGCTTCAATGACCGCGGTGGTGTTGTTGATGACGGATTCGATAAGCTTCCGGAGAGGCTCTTTCATCTCCTTGTCCGTCGGCGCCGTTCCGGATTTGATCCATTCCGAGATTTCTGGGAGACCACTAGCAAACCAATCTTGTTCGTAAACTAAAGCATTTTCAATACTATCTCTAAAGAGATGCAGAGCCTCAGAGCCAAGTGCAATATCAATGACCGGAAAAGGGAGTCGTGCTCGTTCTTCTGGAGTGCCAATCTTTACTTCCACGGCCGTGCCAACCAGATCTTGATCAACACCGGTTGGTTGTGCAATTGCTGAAGCAGCACCCAACACACCCTCCGAGATGAGTAAACATCTATGAACCGGCGTCGTAATCGGTGTGTATCTTCCCGTACTCGAAGTCGGAATTTCCATGGTGGGTACCAAAACGGCTTCAGTGAACGTGGTCCGGTCAATAGCTTTTGGTGGATCCATTTCTAAAACTAATAGCTCAAGTTTATGTCCATTGAGTATTGGCGATGATACGTTTATCTCATGGACAAGTCGATTTCCAATCATGTTTTCCTCCGCTCCATCGTGGCCAACCTTCAAGAGTATTGGTTTAATTCCTGATTGTTCTGCAAGCAATGTCCTTTCCCATTCCTCCTCTGGTTTCAATGGATCTGCCACCAATAGCCTTAACAACTCTTTCGCCTTTTGGAGTGAAGTCCCCCCATCTGCCTGTGCTAGAATCCCTATCCGTATTATTTCCTGTCCAGGATCCTGCTCGAAACCGCGAAGCGCAAGTTGTAGTCGAGATATGTTGATGTAGCCAGGTGCGTCTTTTTGCAGGTTAGCCAGAGCATCTCGAAGCTCTTGCCTGGGTGAAATTGACGCGATATCGAGAGAATTGGCCACCGCAGATTTGCTAGCACTGCTCAATTGACGCCGAGCTTGTATGCGATGCTGGCCCGGAGCTGGGTTGTCTTGCGATTTCCATCGCGACAAGCTCCTTGAAGACGAGCAGATCAAACATACATTCTGGATTCGGGGGAGAATTAACGGTTGGAGACTCCGTGGCCGTCCAATTGCAATCCGTGGAATGCGTGGAGGCATTGCGATGCTCACTTCATTGTTGACTTCCCGGGTTTTTTCGAGCTTGACGAGCTTTCTTGTTCATGAGGTGCCAAGATATCCGGCAGCTATTCCATACTAGCCGGAGCACAGCCGAACCGAGACGAGCCGAACCGAAACGTCTCCCTTCGTAGCGAAATCTAAATAATTCTAATAATTCGAGGCTCAATCGCAGTGATAATGGATGGAAATCTCGACTGTCTACTAACGAAAAGCCGCCATGCCACGGTTTCCGTGTTTATTGAAGGAAGCTCAGATTTATGTGACACCTAAATTAGATGCTTCATACACCGTTTGCATCACCTATCACAACATATGGGAATGGAATAAATTGCATGTGTTTTAGGTTTAATCTTATCAAGTGAAAGCTAATATAAATCCTCGGGATGATTTAGCAAACTACAATGGGATTCTTAGACTGTGGTCAATCAATATTCTCTTTCCTTGACAAGGGCTTATGTTGAAAGCTTAAGTAGGATTGTAAATTCATGGAACCGAACTTCCTCTTGTCGCTCGCAGTAAGGATTTGTAGCTTCATGGTCACTGAGTTAATCTCATTATATGTCGAGACTTTAACGCAAATAGAAGATTATGCTCGGAGTTTTTCCCACTTAACAATTGAACATTTGAGTTTAGGATACTGTAGTTCTTTTGAGAACTCAACTTTTGGAAATGGTTCTTAAGGACCTGTAGGGCCAAGATCGGCAGACAATCCCGATTATTAGACAGCATGCCGACTCGCTTGCTTCCATGCGCCCCTTCACTCGGCAAGATTAATACGAGCCTGAAGCCTCACATTATTGCTTACTAAGTGTTTGTGAATCCTTGATCTCACTTGTCTTCTTCCCAGTCATTATCATCCTTATCATTTTACAAGAACTACCTGCTCTTCGTCGTGAAACTGTTATCAAAATAATAAATAGAATTCTAACTAATCAGAGATGTGATTTGATCTTATCATCTTTCTTTCAAAGGATCTTTCGGATTTCTTGATAGCAAATAACCTTAATAGAGAAGTCTATGGCTTTGAACTCACAGTTAGAATTGCTTTTTTGTGGCATACATATGTGTGCAGCTTTCTTCGCTAATTGATTCTCTCGTGGGAAATATATTCAGGCTCATTACTGAGATTAATGTTCCTTCTCGACTCTTTCATGAACTCCGAGGAGTTCCTGGTCTCGCTTAAATGGATTATACAAGTATGATATATATTGCCACAACTCACCGCTCTTTGTATTTGCTAAACAGTGAGCACCGCTCAGTTCGACGTATGCGGCGTTGCCATACTTGGTCTTTTCCCGAAGTTGTAAAAATTCATTGTAAGCACACCTTGATATATGCGTGTAAATTGAAAGCGGTCTAATTTATATGTCCAAGCTCACTCGGCCCTACTCGCTTCGGTAGCTCCCCCTGAAGTAGATGCTTGGCGCGGGGTTGCCTCTTCTTACCCCGCCCGCCTCCGCCTCCGCCATCCAGAGTAACCTCAACTCACCTGACGTCCTACTCATCAAGACTATAACTTCATCATTTGACTTCTTTTATTTCAGAATTATGTAAATTGCAGAGGATTTATCTTGTACAAACGAAACGAACCTACAGAGCAGCCAATTCCGATCCAACAATCAAGATGTCTTCTTATCCAAAAACTCTCATGGTGTCACTTGACGACCTCGCCCAGATGATAGACCACAGTCTACTGCATCCGACCATGACGGATGAGGATGTGCGAGAGGGCTTGGAAATCAGCAAGAAGTACGGTGTTGCAACTGGTAAGTTGGCAATGATTTCACAATACTCTACCAACCAAGCTAATAGTTCTATAGCATGTATCAAACCATATCACATTCTTTACGCCAAGAAGCTTCTCGAGGGATCATCGGTATGTGTGATTTTATGATTCAGTCTCAAAACAAAGATCTAGCTGATGGATTTGGCATAGGTCAAAATCTGTCCCGTGATTGCATTTCCACACGGGAACTCGCTCACAGATGTCAAAGTCTACGAGGCCATCAAAGCAGTCTACGAAGGTGGTACTGAGATTGATATGGTTGTCAATATTGGTCGAGTTCTGAGTGAGAAATGGGAATACGTGGCGCATGAAATCCGTGTTATAAACGAGGCAGTCGTTGAGAGAGGCGCGATCCTCAAAGTTATCTTTGAAAATGACTGTCAGTCAAGGCTTCCCTCAACGCTTCAAGCGACCGTCTAAATTGGATCAAAAGCTAACATTTTCAGACCTTCAAGAAAAGCACATCATCAAGCTTTGCGAGATCTGCGTCGACATTGGAGTAGCTTACATCAAGACTTCTTCAGGATATGGCTTCACCAAACAAGCCTCGGGCGATTACAACTACCACGGAGCTACGATCCCTCACATTCAGCTTATGAAGAAACACGTCGAGGGCACGAATGTACTAATCAAAGCTGCAGGTGGTATTCGAACACTTGATGATATGCTGCGTATGCGTGCTTTGGGAGTTTCAAGAGTTGGTGCCACGGCGACAGGTGTGATCCTCGATGAGGCTGTCAGAAGAGGTATTGGAAAGGAGAAGACTGAGGTGGTTGTTCCTCCGTTTCCAGGAGAGTAAGGATGCCTTTGTCATCTGAGACTGCCATGATTGCGTTTGTTGTTGAATTAGTATCCACTATTATCTTAGCTTAGTACCTCTTGACCAGACTTGAATCTGAATGAAGTTGAGTGTCGTGTCAACGAAGCAATTGCCAAATCATGCATCAGGTACATGAAAGCAACCTTCAAGATTGACGTGAAACAACCACGAGTTGTTACTTCCAAGTAACATGAAACTTAGAATGTATGAATATTATACTGGTTAGCTAATCAAAGCGTGTCGTCACCTTAGGTTGTCGCTAAGTGCTTGCCGTTTTCAGTCAGCTCGCTTAACTTTTATGGAGACCGAGGCATCAAGTATGGAAATATCCGCTTCATTGCAGTTCAAATCAAGCAGAAATTGAGGCATGTATTATCTATCTACCTATCAACAAACATAGGTAGGAACATCAAGCTTATGCCAACACAAATCAATCACAGAATGCCTAGTTTCAGAGCCCTCTTCCCCCTCAAATCCATCAAAACAACAAACGGGAATTTAGCTTCATCTGGAAACTGCACATGCAGAATCTCAACTACTAATCCCCATCGCCACGAAGAGGCATTCTCATGATGGGGGCCCTGTGTCACCGTTAGCATACGACGCGGAGAATAGAGTACTCACCCTTTGCATTGTGGAATGAAAGAAAAGAAGGAAGAAAGGGAAGGCAGGGAATTCTTTTATTCATGGCCAGAGAGCTAAATTGGCGTTGGGGACTGCGCTTTGCTGCGATGTCCGATTGTGCCGGAGTGCGCGGGAGGCTGAGAGGATAGTACTGTTCGGTAAGCCCTAAGCGAGTCTCCTAGATCGAGCTCGAGAGTGAATTCGGGGGTATGAGGCGATCTGATTGGGATATAGAAGGAATATTTGGGGTAGTGGGACAAAGTTGCAGCATGAAGCTATCGTGATGACACCGGGAAGGTTGGGCATCGAGAGCATGTGACCACGCTTGGGTTGGCGGGGAACGTTAGAATGCAGTAGCTTGGGATTGAGGACACATCTCTTCTATGTTTGCTTCTCTTTGCTTTTGTTTGTTTGTATTTGCTTTGTTAGCTCTGTTTTCGAATACGGATGAATAATATCGTGATATCGTGACCTTTCGGGTGGGCAAAACTCCGCACCGCTGCCCGCTATAACTTGCAAGCGGAGCAGGGTATTGAAGGGGAGGCGCGGGTATTTTGCACAAGGAAATTTGCTGCGACAATAAGGTTTATGCTGAGATGACAATATAATTTTCTTTATATCTAGAATTATACTGCGATTTACATAAGCTATCTCAAAAGGTGTTTTCGCACTACGCCTTCTACTCAACGTTTTTGTGTCATTCAGGACATGCGAAAAGGAACAATTAGTGTATCTTAGCTCAAATAAGAACTCGATAATAATGGCCGCGACACATAAACTGGCGTGAACTGGCAAGCATGCGAATGTCGAGCCACAATTTGAGGATCCAGTCAACGAGCGCCATACACAGAGGCGTTCGAAAAATTTACTTTAAGAATTCTGGATAACCAACTCTTGTATACACAGAATATTGATATTTAAACTAACTCAGTCTAGCGCAGAGCAGGGTAGGGGCCAGTACAGCCTTGGGGAACCCCACCACAATTCCGAGCCTCCCTCCTGGACTGCAAATCTTTGACCGAGAGAAGGCAAAGTGGTCACTGCTGAGTTTCCGTGAATGAGTATTATATCTGGCTCTGGGATATGGTTTGTATAATCTTCAGAGCTGGAAAATTAAGTAAGTGATAAGATTGCAATTTTACGTTGTTGCTGGGCAACACCTTTTTGCGATCACTGAGGCGTTCGATTTCCGATATTTGAGAAGAAATATGGTATGATGGTTCATAAGACATGACTTATTAGATGGGTTGATAGAGAACCTATCAATACAAACATTGATAATGATGAGAGTAGAGGACTGGCTGACACAATGGCGAGTAGAAGTTATAGTGATTAAGCGAGTATTAAGCGAGACATGAATGTGGGTCCTCCGACAACAAACTTCAACAGTCCCATCATTGAGAGCTACAGTACTACAATAAGAAGCCCCAGAACTCAGTATCCATCACCCATTCTAAAATATCGTCTGTTTCATTAGCAATTTGAGAACCTTAGTTTCACCTTGACTGTTAAAAGTCTCAGTTACTCAGCCCCTCCACCAACGTCAAGGTGGTTCTCTTGGAGGGGTACCTAAAACAAAGTTAATAAGATACCAAAAAGAGTATGCAATACTTATACGGAGCCCAAACTCTGCGATACCTCGAAGAGTCTGGAACTAAGGAGTTGGGGGTTGGGGGTGCAAGTTAGTAGCCGCCAACTACGCGGACGAGTGTCTACTTCAAAGAAAGCGGTGCCACAAGTTGAGACGAAGAGGTGGGCCCGCGACCACTGGTCAGCCAAATCACGCATCTTGCCTTTCCCCCGGCTTCCGTCACACACCGGCTCTAATAAGTCGATGGCAAACTTCCGACATTCCCTCCATGAACAAACGACCTCCCATCCAGGCGGCCTCCAGCGAACCCCAGGGCACAAGAACTACAAAGGGAGCTACCCCTTGCGTGTGGCCGGCTGAACACCTTCTTCCTCCTGGATGTTAGTGTAGATGATGACTGATACCGAAGGGGAAGAGAGAACTGTTTTCCAGGCAGAACTCAAAAGGAATGTGTGTTGGTATCTAAAGAACGTTGGGGTAATGAGTGTGAGAGTAATAATAAACAATAAGGAAAGTGTGCGAGGAGGACTCTCTCCCAAGAGTCAAAGAATGTGGTAGTATGCACGAAAGAAAAGGTAAGGACAGTGGGGTACTGTAACGACAGACTGCAAAATACATTACAGAACCTGGTATCCTGGATGTGACTCGTTGTCACTTATTCGTCGTCGGGTTTGGGTGCCTTGGATAAGTAAGCAGTGGAAGTGTGGAAGAAGGATTAAAAAAACTTACTCATGGATGCTCATCGTCGTTGCGGGCAGCGGCTGCCGCCCAATCCAAGCCTCGTTGGCGAGCATTTCCATAGCAGTCGTCTCCCTGAAAAAAATTAGAGTATGAAACATGATTGATGAATGGAAGAACTTACTGGTTGACAAAGAATGTCTAATCTGTGAGCTGGATGCTCACATCCGTGGAGAATTTCGTCGTAATCGTGGGTCGGTGGTGGCCATCGAATTTCGAATCCTCCGGGGGTTAGTTGGTAGTTTCCAGGGTGTACCGGTCCCTTATTTCGTCCGTTCGCAGGAGTCGGGTGCTGAAGGACGGCGTCGTCCAGTGGTAGTCGGGCCGTCGGTGGGTCGAGGGGATCGAATGCTCGGATTGCTGAAAGATGTTAGCAGAGATCATCACCATCAATGGAGGTTGCACTTACCGTGAATGTTCCATCCACCATACTCTGCAAATCGAGCGTGTTTGGTGACCTTCTTCTTCTTAATCACGAGAGCAGGAGGGGTCGGGATACGGCGCTTTGGGATCGAAACCTTCCGTCGGATGGCCAAGGGAGCCGGAGGTGCTTCCACGGGCTCCTTTCGGATGCTCAGTCGGAGCGGAGTTACCGGAGCTGGGAGGTCCTCAGGGTCCTTTCGGATGGCTAAGGGGGCCGGAACCTGAGGAGCTGGTAGTTCGAGTTCAAGGGAGGCCAACAGCTCATCGAGGGGATCAATCTCGATGACTGCCGGTGTTGGAACTAAGGGAGTTATCACAGGAAGGTCGACCACCACAGGGATGGCCGGAGCCTTCACAGGAATCTGAGGCTTCACGATTAGCGGAGAAACCTTTCTTGGCTTGGGGAAGGGGAATCTCTTGGAAGCAGCTGCCGAAACTGCAGCTGCCTCCCTTGCCTTTCTGAGTCGCTCAACGTGTCCGAGGACAGAGGATTCGGTCTTCTTCGACATGGTGCCGGGGATGGTGACCGAGGAGAGGGTAGGAGTAACGATACGGCGGGAGGTAATGGTGAAAGGAGTGGACGATCCGAGGTTGGAAGCCTTGGATCTGGTAATAATAGAAGAAGAAGGGACCGCTGTGGGAGCAGCAGGTCGAAAGAGGGAAAGGACCGACTTGGTGATGGAACCAAGAGTAGATTGACGTGGTGCAGGGGTAGCGAATCCCTGCGACCGGGTGAGTTTGAACGAATCCAAAAAGGAAGACATTGCAAACTGGAGAGAAAAGAAAAGAAATCAAAGGAGTGGGAAGTGAGCTTCCTTTATACTCCATGATCGAAGGACGCTTCTTTGGCGTTGTGCACTATTTCGGCAAACTCGAACGCTACATCGGCAATGAAACTCTCGAGATGACGATAATGGTATGATTTAGAGGGAGCTAGTTTGGTGTGGCATCAATTACCCAAAAAATTGATGTAGCTGAGAGGGGTGATAGCAAGAAAGCTCTAGCTGATAGAGAACTTTGGAGCTGGCGAAGTTATTAGATGGAAATTGCGTCACTGCAAGCAAAGAGTGGTTAACTCAAAATGAAAAGTCTGGTATTCTGATGTAAACATTGTCATCGAGGCATGAGAAGATCAGTCTAGGACTGTTTTGAAGTAAACAATGGAGTTTCGTAGGTGGTTTGCCCGATTTTAGGGCGCAAATATCCGGAACTTCCGTGATGCGTTGCTATAATCTCAATGAAAATGATAGACTCGCCCACAAGTAGATCACGAAATATGAGGATTCAAGCGCAATAGCAATGGTCAGGGTGCGGAGTGTAAAGGTTTAGGGGATCAGGCGAAAGAAGTTTCTCGCTTGCTGATAATGTTGTGTACTTGGTCAGTCGAGATACAATTTAACGAGACGAGGTGATGAGGTATGTCAGACTAGCTGCAGCACGTATTGCCCCGTAGTATCTTGCGCACAATCAACGCGATATTCACAACAAGGAGTGAAATTTTCGCATCTTATAGCTCAGCAACAAATTCGCCATAATCTCAATTATCTGCTCCCAAATCCAATTTTGATCAAGGATCGTCCTCAGCGTATCTCAAATCGCAGCACTTTTTAACCTCATCGTAGAATTTTGCTTACTTCATGCCCACTAGATCAAAACACGGAGATGTGAATTCAACACAATCTGAGTTCCCTCGCTTTGTGGACTAACCAAGCATATTTCCAAGTCAGGAATAGATTAGAGGGAGAGGCGCAAATGTGAGAAAGCTATGACGATCGTGGACTTATATAAAACCTCCTAGTCACTTGGCTGACATGCAACTCTCTAAGTGGAATTCAAGAGATTTAATGATTGCAAGCTTACCCAAGTCTCCGCTAGTGCATCTTCAAGCCAGAGATGAACTGAGGAAAAGGACGTCGATTTGAGGAGCAACATAAAATGTGCCTAGATGCATTTGTATACTGTTTGGACGAGTTGGCTAAAATGTACGTTGATATTGTCTCTGGTGTTGAATAGATTACCCAACTTGGTAGGTCATTGTCTAAAGCAATCCAGCTAACATAAATCTAAATCAATCAAAATTAAGGAAGGAAGGTGCTCGGTCGCATCGATAGTGGTGGATACTCAGGCTTGTAAGACATCCTTACGACAGTGCACTTGCTTCCAATGCAACTTCTCACCTGAACAGCCTAATGCGCATTTCCACAACTAACGAAGACTTAGAGTCGCAACACGCAGTCAACAAGATCACCACAAAGCAAATGACTGCTTGTTTCACCCGCAAATCTATCTTCATTCCACCAGTGAACAGACAATAACAATCATACAAATAGTTCACTCAAGATCTGCCAAGATGAAGCTAAAAGCCAAGCTCGTGGCCAGTTCTTGAAATCATAGCCACTGCATTTGCAAGAGGAAACTTTGTCAGCATCGAGCGTCAAAGATGAGACACAGCTGTTATATCAATGAATCGATATGATCAGATACCACAACCTCGCATCTCATCTCATCAATTGGACATAGAGCTAACATTTGGCTTTAAATAACTGCATGAATGATATCTTATACCTCCAGCAAACCACACACAGCACGAAATAAGTCTAAATATAACGAACTTCGGGTCAAGAAATTTCAGACTCTTCGCTGAGCGATTTAGAATAAGATGCAAATTTTGCGCTCGTCTACTGTTCTCGAACATCCTCGAACAGGTGTACAAGGACATTACATCAAATCGGTAGCAAAAGCCCTGAGCCGTACACCTGGATTAAGCAACGAGCGATGCGGTGGGCAGAAGGACAACTTTTTGAGGCACGTTTCCAACAGGAGTGCCATTAATTGCTTGATCTAGGAAACAGAGAGGAACGAGGTAGCTGTTACATAAACCCAATTTGCTAGTAGCAACGAGACCATAAAAAGAAGAGGCACACCTGGAGAAAGCTTAAGACTAGGTGAACAAGATAGTGTAGCTTGATTCCATTGGGAAATTAGAATCCTTGGTTAACCATATAGCTTGCACAGTAAGCAGCCTCGATCTCACGACCAGCGCGGTAGGAGTTACGCACCCGCAGATAACAATTCGCAAACTCCCTCGTGCCCTCTTGTTGCAGGATCCTTGACTTGTAGAAAGACAAACACCTCGAATTTGCGGCAAATGGTAGACCATACATGCCAGCAAGACATTTGCGGCTATGTATCCAATTAGGATAAACGGCGGAGGCTGGATGGCAGAAGATGAATGGTAGAAAATAATCGGCAAATGACGAAATGCCGAGGATTTATAACGGGGGATGAAAGTCGGCTTAAATGGCAAAGGATGTATATCAGAAACTATTGAAACCGAGAAGAAACCAAGAGGTATTTAAGGATACAGATCTGCCTCATTCCAGCAGACCACAAGAAGTTGGGCGCACCGAACCAATAACCAAAGGCTTAGGCATTTATTTTCCCAAATATCAAACACCATAGTTTTCACGCATATCTGGAACAAATTCCAAGCCTCACATCAAAAGCAAAAAGGAGAACTAACGATGATCCCTTGTCGCTACAAGAATAATCTGCGCACAATAACAAAGACATATTGAAGGTAGAGATATATCTACATATTGTTGGCGGTTGTTGTTGCACACGCTCTCAGAATCATCCATTCCTAAGGTATACGAAGATGTAATTATAATTATCATATGACTCGTTTCTCTGTGGCGAGATTGTAAAGGTAATGTAAGGTAACAAAGCTCAAGGTCACAATGGGCAAAATATCATATCAAGTTGTTCAGAAAGCTCTTCCGAATTTGGGATTTCGAGGCTCTATCTTATTGTGAATCACTTCGCGCTAATATCCAAAGGCCCAACTACATATAGCACGATACAATAACTAATTCGTGAAAGCTGAACTCATACAGCATCTCACATATGGCTAATACAATATCTAATCATTGTTTAAGCCCCTTGATTCCAACAACCTCGTCCTCCCAATCTCAAACAGATCTCTAGCTGTAAACTTCAACTTCTTTTTCCACAACTCCATCTTTAACATCTCCATCTTCAACAACTCCATCTTCAACAACTCCATCTTCAACAACTCCATCTTCAACAACTCCATCTTCAACAGCACAATCTCCCGCAACATCATTACACGATCTCTCGTTCAGCAATCCATTCGTCATCCTCAGCCAGCAACTCAGCCTTATCCCAAGCAACCAAAATGACACCGCTACCTTCTAAATTCAAAATCAACAGCAGACATGCATTCAACCCCGAAGTTGGCACAGTAAACATCTTAATGCTCGCCGATATGCTCAAGGACGGCATTTACGCCAAAGACCGAGTCGGCGATGGTATTCTAGGCGTCGTCGTATTCGCTACCAAGATCTCTCTCATCCCGGAGTGGGTTGCGTCACTCTTTCAGATCCCATTTCTGGAAGGCATGAAATACCGCAAAAGTATCAAGAAATTCGGACATCCGTTCTACGGTCCAGATGGGAAGGTGGTCAAAATTGATGATAGGGTCTTCGATGGTGACGCTTCTCACTTGGAGGACTCACCCCTCGAGATCTCACCCCTCGACTTGAATGGCATCCGCAACCATCCAAACTATGGAGCGTGGGCGGCGAAGGTTCTATATGCTGTAGGACATTCGGGACCAACTACTTACGTCCGCAAACACACTTACGACAGTAAGAAGGCATGCGATTACCATGTCAACAACATCGATTACACCCCAGGCCCTTTGAGCGAGGCTCCAGACATACCATATCATCCTCACCCTTATCAGGCCCCAGCAGCCCCGCGACCATCTTGGCCATAGAATACAGATTAAGAAGCTGCAAGGGAATCTCACGACAGCTAAAAGCACACGGTCAACGCAAAGCGACTGAGAAGTGAGGCCAGCGGTTGGAGTCTAGGAAGACAACAGGGTGGAAGACAACAGGGTAATGGTGGATCCCACAGAGGAAAGAGGAAAGTTGATATCGTGGAGGAACACCGATGTGGGAAATAAGTGAATCACTGAACATATCGTTCTAGGAATACATCGTTGGTCTTTGGGAATGATCGCGTGCGCCTCGGGAATATCAAATACACGTTGCTTCCACGTCACATTCTGCTTTTGACAATCATCTTCTAGGCTAAGTGAGAAACGAAACCAGTAGGCTATAAGAGGTTCTATTGCTCAAATACTTTGCAAACAATACGCTTAAAATGGAAGTCATCTATCATCGGTTATGTCTCCTACATACCACAGAAGTCAGACTCAACTCTACATATGCAATCCTAATAGAGATACCTTAAGAACTCATTGATTCCACTGCTTGAGAAGACAGATTCAGACCGAACTCTGTCGGACAGGCCACCGCTTAACTGTTCTGAAAGAAATCCAGACTGATGAATCTACCAGACACTCAGACATCGAAGGTATATATGTCGGTGTAGGACAGCATTAAACCAAACTATGTCCGCGTGTACTCCAAACTCCCAATACCAAGGTTTCCCATAAGTATCTGGCTCTCAAGAGACGTAAGAGATATAGAATATGAAAACAAATTTGGTTGGTTCTAAAGCATTGTATACCTTACCTTAGGTAATCGTGAAGTTTCACATCACATGACTCTTAATGCCTGGGGCATCAATTCCAAGCAAACAGGGCAAACACTTTCAGGCTAGGCTCACCCTGGACTAGCGCCAAAACCACCATTTCGCGACTATTTAAACACGTCTTTCCCTCGTCCCTTTCACTCCTTTTCTTTTCTTCCCCATCTTAGTGCATGGGTAAGCATCTCCCCCCCAAACTTGTCTGCCAAACATTCATTTGCTAACTCTTTGCACAGGTTTTACGCATATCAGTGAGGATTCGTCCGAGATTGCGTTTTTGCTAGTTGAAAACTATAACCATGACCGCTCTTGGGTGTCTTCGGACGCCTAAGGAATTTTTGTACCTCATTTTCTCGAAAGAGATCTTATCTTTTTTTCATTGTGGGTGGCTCTTGATGAGCTTCTACGAAGAAGAATAATACTTGGCACGATTTTGTAGGTAGCAGATCTGTCAGAAGGAATGGGCGCGCAAAGATCGCGATCCGCGGAGCCAGGATTGGAATACAAACAGACCAAGGCCGAGATCGCGAATCTCATATCAGGTTGTGTATCTCCTGCGTGCTGTGTCAGCAGAGCAAGCAAGCTGCCGATTAACCTAGTAGATCTGCGAGGGGTAAACAATTACCTCAAAACATCAAAATGGCCAAAACAGTCTTAATCACAGGAGCTACAGGTTTGCTGGGCAGACAAGTTGTTAAAGCATTCGAGAGAGCAGGATGGGATGTGAAAGGAACTGGCTTCACAAGAGCAAAGCCTCCCACCATTCTCAAGCTTGATCTGGGTGATGAGGCAGCTGTCACCCAAGCTCTGGATGATCTCAAGTAGGTCCAACTTTCCTTCAATATCTCAATCTAACCAGTCAAGACCACAAGTCGTCGTCCATTGTGCCGCCAACCGCTTCCCAGACAAATGCGACAGTGATCCTGAAGGAACCAAAGCCCTCAATGTGACCGCATCCGCATCCCTCGCCAACATCTGCGCTGCTCGATCCATCCTCCTCATCTACATCTCGACCGACTATGTCTTTCCAGGTACCGAAGGACACGCGCCATACCAAGTTACCAGCACACCTAAACCTCCAAATCTGTACGGCGAGACGAAGCTGGGAGGGGAGAAAGCTGTGTTGAGCGAATTTGCAAGTGCGGGGAAGCTAGGATGGGGAGTTGTGCTCAGAGTTCCAGTTCTCTATGGAGAGGCTGAGAAGAATGCTGAGTCTGCGGTCAACGTCTTGATGGACTCACTGTGGAAGGCACAAGAGAAAGATGCAAGCGTTGCGATGGATCACTGGGCATTGAGATATCCCACTAACACTGAAGACGTTGGACGAGTGCTCAAAGGTACGTGAAACCAGCTCACCATCGCACGAGCATCAGAATCCTGCTGACACAGTAGGAAATAGACATTGCAACCAAGTACCTCGACACGGATGACAAGTCCACCCTTCCGCAGATCCTCCAATTTTCCTCGGAGGACAAGTACACGAAATACGAGATCTGCGAGCTCTTTGGTGAGATCATGGGTTTACCACTCGACGGCATGAAGGCGAACACAGAAGGAAATGACCCCAACGCCAGCGTGCAGAGACCGTACGATTGTCACCTCTCGAGCCAGGCCTTGGTTGATCTGGGCATCAATACTTCCACCATGGACTTCCCTGGCTGGTGGAAGAGGGAAGCGAGAGCATTTCGAAAGTGAGACGAGACTTGTGGACGGAGGCATTGCCATTGAAGAAGTAATTGTCTCGGTGTACCTGCAGCATATCGGCGAGTACAAATAAGATTCGATAGGGTACTTACTGTACATAGAGATTGGATTGGAGGATGATGGGTTTGAAGGGAGATTTTGTGTCAAGGAGGAATACATTGCGGGTACATCCTCTCTCTGGCACATTGTCGCATCAAGAGTTCCATCACCATTCATCTGCTTTGTGTACGAGGTTATCAGGTACCAGATATCAGGTCACACACACTCTCACCGAGATGCACACCTGTCAATCGTTGATTGAGCCCCCCTGACGAATTGGTATCATACAAATTTCCACCATGATATGCGGCTTTATCACTTTATCCATGCTTCTTCCAAGCCCTGCCTGACTTTTTTTTTGATCCGCAGATCTCTGGGATATTCCGCCTTCACCATCGGATCTGAATCACTGGAATCTCCCCAGATTTATTCTCCCGTCAGCAAACTCTGGATCTGTGGATCTGTGAATCTGAATGATTATCTTATGTGTATCGAGCGACGCCGCGAGCGAGTGAGCATGGGCCAAGCTGGCAATGGAACTGTTGTTGTTTGATTATTCTCACTCATCCGATGTTTCTTTGGACGAAGCAATATATTCAATCGATTAATTGGATGAACTCCACCGAACAAATTCAAACATCTTCAATGCCTTTATGAAGCCATTATTATGCATCCGACCTGGAATGTACCTTGTTCAGCCCTCTCGTGCCTCCTGTCATGTCATGCTATGCTTGTTCACTTCTGTAGCAAAGTTTAGACGTGCAAACACTCTTCCAGTCCTACGATAACCAGTAAGTTCCGATCTTCCTCAGGGCCCTTCTCCGCATTATGTATGTACTAGTATTAGTATGCCCGGGAGATCTGCATTGGTGAACGAAGTGCGTCAAAAATAATATGCGGTGTTAATTTTTAAAATTAAACCCCCCGTAAGGAGGATACCATGCAGTGCATTGTCAGCCCTGAACGAATAGTTGCTCCCCATTATTGTCCACCTGCTTTTCCTGAGACCGAACAGACCCAAACGGACCACTGGACACGAACTGGACTGTCTGGACTGTCTGGGTAGAGTGTCTGGAGTGTCTGGTTTGTATGGGAATTGCTTGTTCTTCTCACCTTTCCATTCCACACACCACATAAGCCACCAGCCACCGGCCCTCACTGCCCTCTTATTTCGCTCTTCCCCTCCGCTCTCTTGCATTGGATACTGTAGGTTATATTATTCCTGCCATGACCGAGCGCGCTACGAACAATCTACATCGACATCGAACTACTGCACAATACCTGTGAGAGGTATATACTTTCCTTAAGCCATGTCGCAAGATACAGAATCAACAGCAGACAACTTGCCCAAGTATACGCGCTACAAATCTGTGCGACACACGATGCAGCCCGACAGTGGTGCCGTGCCAGAGCGAATCCCCGAGCAGGATGTTCATCGGACGAAGAGCATGTCGAGATATCGTCGATCGAGGGGCCCAATGGCGAAACCTGAGCACCCCCCTCTGCCAGAAGTCCCGGTGCCTGTGGTACCTTCAGTACCTTCAGTGATGAGGGCAAACACGACCGCAGTAAGAAGTCAACGCTCAACACCTGTCATGAATCCCGCGGTATCAAGAAACGCCTCTTCACGAAGAGTTACAGAGCCCGTCCCTGCTGGGGGTTTGAGATCGCATCCTCCGGACGAGTACCATCGAGCGCAAACACTCACCCGGCCGCCTCAAGAGACGGAGAACGAGCGTCTGCGAAGGAAGATCAAGGAGTTTCAGGAACGGGAGGCGCTGAAGAAATTGGGTTCTCAGCAGCAGCCTGTCGAACAGGCACATTCACAACAATTGCGCAAAATACCTGCTGGACAGGCTCAATTGGAAACAGAGCCGAAACGAAGACCTACACAACGACAGCCGGCACCTGTGGCGGATGCGAGAAGGAATGATGCAGCGCAAGCCAGAGAAACCGCGGGGCGGATTCTGGCGGAGGAGAAAGCTCGTGCTGCCCAATTGAACAAACAGGCTGTTGAGACTGAGGCAGATCGAGCCCGCAAGGCCGAGGAGGAGAATGCGAGAATGTTGGAAGAACAAAAGAAGAAGGATTTGGAGAGGCTTCAGAAGGAATTGGATGCCGCGGTGCCTGTGCCTTCTTCCGAGCCAAAACTACATTCCTTGACCAGCCCATTGAGGGAGAAATTTTCATTCTTCTCCAGGAAGAGAGACTCTGCGAGAAGTACACCACCTCCCACTCCGAAGGGTGCAGGATCAAAGACAGCCCCTGCCCCAATTGGCTCGACCGCCCCACGACTACCTGGATTTGTAGATGCACCGAAGAAAGTCGAGAAGCCAAAGGAGGTTGACCAGTCACTTCAGATTGGTCAAGGTGGTGGAGGTATCGTGCCTCAAACTGACGCTCCAATATCAGCATCGAATGCTGGCGAACGAGTAAGTGATCATCCGTAAACTTCAGAATTATGCTAATAGTGTTCAGCGAGTACTTATTCGCTGTAAACAATCATCCATTAACTTGCCCATTACACCTGAAACTACACCATCCGAACTAATCTATTCTGCTGCAAATATTATGTCACAAGATATCACACCAGCTTCATCTATTTTGATCGAGTCCTACACACAACTTGGCCTAGAGAGGCGTGTTCGCCGGTACGAACATGTTCGAGATGTCATGAACTCATGGGACAGAGATACCCAAAATTCCTTTGTTCTTCAGCACTCAGACTCTGCTACATCCGGTGCGGATTTAGAAGTATCGTCCGTCTCCAGAGAACCACCTGCCGATGTCACTGTTTATATGTACCATTCTCAAAAGCCAGGAAAGTGGAACAAGCGATATATCACTTTGCTCTCTTCTGGTCAAATCTACATGTCCAAAAAGGCTGGTATCAAGCCATCTGACAAGGATGCTCTCAGTCTATGTCATTTGTCTGATTTTGACATTTATACCCCTACACCTCAACAAATTCGAAAGACATTGAAGCCACCAAAGAAGCATTGTTATGCTGTGAAAAGTCAACAGAAAACAACCATGTTTCTTAGCACAGAAAATTTTGTTCACTTCTTTAGCACCGATGATGAGTTGTTGGCTGAGAAATGGTACGCTGCCGTTCAAGGATGGCGAAGTTGGTATCTGGTGAACAGAATGGGAGAAGGGAGGAAGAAAGCTGCAAAGAAAGATGAGCAGCGATCTGGAGGCACAAGAGGCCAGGGTCATGTAGCCCTACCTTCAGTTGATGATAATCCTTACACAATTGGATCGTTCACTCCGCTATTCGAGTTAACGAATTTCGCCTCGTCAGGAGCCTCTGAAGACGACAATTCAAGTCAAGATCGAGGTCAAAGACAAAATAGTCTGTCACTGACTCCAGAAAGGGCAAAACGCGAAAGCAAACGCCACCCACCTCCAGTGTCATATCGTGTACCAACCGATCAGGAAGAAGAGTTCACCGCAGCTGGCCTCCTAGGCCGCACATATTCCCAACGCCAACGCGATCAAGCCAACAACAGAGATGAAAGAGATCGCACCTTCTCCATGGCATCCACCAAGTCCCGACGACCCGGCACCGCAGGCGACGGTCTAAAGCGTTCCTCTAGCCAGCGGAAACCTAAGCCTTTGCTTGATTTCACACCTCAATTCAAGGAGGCTCCACAGTGGGATAAGACGGGCAAGGGACATGGTGTTGCTCCTACGATGGGTGGGCTGCTTGTTGAGACTGCCACGACGCCTGCTTCGGGACTGGATGATATTCCCAAGGCGACGGTGTTCAGGAGGGAGACGACGGCGGGGAGGCAGTGGTCGGGCGCGAATGGCGGTGGTGGAAGAGCAGCGAGTGGTGGCAATGGCTTTATTGCTGGTGGTTTGCTGAGTGGGTTGAATAATCCAAAAGGTGGTGGAAGTATCATGAATAGGGGGCGCGTTGTTTACGATTGAGACCCCACTCTCTCTCTCTGTCTCTTGTGTTGTTTTATTTGTTTGTATCGATTTGGTCTTTCTTGTGTGAGAATGGGTTTTTGAAAGATCGTTCAAGGTCAGCGATGGAGTTGCTGGTTGTTGGCGTTGGATTTTGGCGATGGCGATGATGCGAGTGCAGCTGGTGTTGAGGTCGTCTTCCGCATCGGCATCGGCATCTACTGCTACGGTGTTGTTGGCGCTGAGGCAGGATGGATGGATGGATGGAGTCTGAGGTGGGGAAAAACAAAACTTATTATTTTGTATGTATAATTCAGCTGTTGGCCGTTGGTCGATATTCAAGTTAGCTCAAGTTTTTTGGAGCAGATACCACATCAGCATTTGGGGAGGTATCCCTAGAAATACTTTGGACCGCACCTTGGCTAGCCAGATGGCATGATACTTTCGCCAGGCTCTACCTTATTGTTTGCTCTTATTACCATCCTTGGTGGTTCTGCGGTTGAAAGGGACGACAAGTGTCGTTCGACGCGAGATGCGAGTCTTCTTATTCCCAGGGAGAAAGAGGAAAGGGGTGAGTGATGAGCTCATGATTGGTAACTTCTCTTCGGGCTACTTTCAATTGAGAAGAAAAGAGAATTTGGGCCTCGTCTTGGGGAAACGGCATTGAGACTAAGATCAAATCAGCCCAAAGTCCCGTCTCCTTCCAAACAATACAGTAATGCATCATGTCCACCCACCTACCTCATAAACTCGGAATTTCGCACATGTGACTAACATAGGCAACACATCCTTCCCTTACCTTACTCGCCCATTACCCCTATTTCAATTTAAGCGAAAACCCCAACACCTAACGTCCCTTACATATTACATATTTCCCCCAAACCCCAAACCCAAAACTATACCTCGGCCAGCTACCTCCGTCACTTTCGACGGATAACTACTGAGGGGTCGCAGGTATCACCTGGTACAGGCGCCATGTCACTTTGATGTGTCGGCTGATTGCGCAAGTGTGGTAATTGCCCACTTTAGCCAGGCGAGATATATGAAGGGGTGTTTGGGCGCGGACCGGTGAGCCGCATATTACAGTTGGGTATTTGGACAACAGTTCTCTTGGGAAAGCTTTGCGTTCAATTATGCGATTCCATATATCTTTGGTTGAAAGAGGATGAAGTTTCTCATGAACGGGGAATCTTTTGAAGGTCAACCAGATTGAATATTGCAGTAAGCTACAGCTTTTGCGGGTGACACAAACAATGCACCCCAGATTCAAAGCATCACCTAAGCCTAAAGTCCTAGGGCAAATAACAACTGATTACCACGTTTCGCAGATACCCGGTACTGGACATCCGGCACCTAAACGCCTTCTCCGCCTTTCTCCAGGTTTCCTGTTGTGGTTAGATGTCGGTACTTGGTGTGTTGCAGGCAGACAGACAGGCAGGTGGTAAGGTTGTTTCTCTCGGCTATGAACGAAAATTTTGGGGAACGACCCTTTTTTTTTCATTTGGATGATAGTGGTTTTTTTGTGTCAGTTGACGTCTGTGATAGAGACTATGGGGCTGGCTGATCCAATGATGGAGTCGCTACAGGTTGATTTTATCTGGGGAGTGGTGAGATGGTGAGATAGTGGGAGGAAGGGCTGGGTTGGTAAGGCATTATCAATGAATGAACGGTAGGGAGGTATTTGGCTGTGGGGAAAACGTGGAGAGACGAGGGGTATGGGATAAGATGGGATGAAATGAGATGGGATGAGGTGCTCGACTTGGCAGGAGGCGAAGGCGAGGATGAATGTGGAGTGGGTTTGAGGGCATATATGAGCCTCTGTCTGCCCTTGTGCACTCAAGCTTTTGTGTTGTTCTTGGTTATTTGGCACTTTGTGATTTTTGATAGCATTGGACATATTCTTGGCTGGCATCATGAAGTCCCTCACTGTTCTCGCAGGCTGTTTCTCGGCCCTGGTGTCGCAGGCTTCGGCTCATTGTACGTTTTTCTCAGTGAAGGAAGGTTGTCTGTGTATGCACTCGCTAATATGTATAGATATGTTTCAATACTTCACCTATGGAGGAGTAGAAGGCGCGCAATACCAATACATCCGCCCAAACACCAACAACAACTCGCCAGTTATTCTTCTCAACTCAACTGATTTGAGGTACGCACTCTACCCTCTACAATCTCTTTGTTATTGGCAACTACTGATGCAAACAAACAGATGTAACGAAGGAGGCATCTCAGGCGCAGGAACCTCAACCATCACCGTGCAAGCTGGTCATGCATTCAGCTTCCGCGCCGATATCCCAGTCTACCACGCCGGTCCATTGTCCATATATATGGCCAAAGCCCCCGGTGCTGCCGCGGATTTCGATGGCTCTGGAACAGTGTGGTTCAAGATCTTGGATCTGGGTCCTACTTTTGATGCGAACAATGTTGCAACTTGGCCGCTTGCTCGTACGTCACCTCATCCTCTCTTCGCCCATAGAGACACTTAAACTTTGAACTGTCACTCGTACTAACTTCATCTCCAGAAATCTACAACTACACCATTCCTCCCGCGCTCCCCAACGGCGACTACCTTCTCCGCATCCAACAGCTCGGCATCCACAACCCCTACCCAGGAGGAATCCCACAATTCTACATTGAGTGCGCTCAAGTGACCGTCACCGGTGGCGGCAGCGGTACACCCGGCCCTCTGGTTGCGATTCCAGGCTTCATTGATGGCACCGAGCCAGGCTATGTCGCCAACATCTACAACCAGTTCTACAACTACACCGTTCCCGGTCCAGCCGTCTGGGCCGGACAGAGCGCCAGTGGTGGTGGCGCTGCCACGACGAGCAAGGCGAGCAGCACCACGTTGAGGACATCGACGGTGACTTCATCGACTAGGGCTACGACTTCGAGCTCGAGCGTGAGGAGCACGACGGCATCGTCATCATCTTCGACCAGGGCCACGACTTCAAGCTCGTCCACCAGAGCGACAACGTCGAGCACGTCGACTAAGGCAAGCACGACCTCAAGCAGCACCAAGGCGTCGACGACGAGCTCGAGTGCTGTTGCGACGGGAAGCTGTATCGCTGTTGCGTTGTATGGACAGTGTGGTGGGTCGACTATCAGTCCACCTGGATGTCGCGTGTGCACGGCGGGAACGTGTAGCTATGTCAATGATTTCTACTCGCAATGTACTTAAGTCTAGAGGCTTAAAGTCTGTTCAGTTGAATATTGTGAGTGGGGGAGGGGGGTAAAGTGGGAGATGGTGGGAAAGGAGAGTGGTATTCGTGGTGGAATTCTTGTATTTACTTCTTTGTGTGTGAAGATTTACTACTTGGTGAGTATAGCATGATAGATGTAACTTGAGAGCAATTCTGTCAAAGTTGTGAGAAATTTGACATTCCAATTGAGATACCTCATCTTAGTGAAGACACAGATCTAATATTTACTTGTTACCTGATGGTGTAGTCTTCTGCTTGACCTTTTAATTAAAATGTTCTCTAGAAGAGAGACCAAAGGCACTGTAACAGGTTCCGCCGCACCCACCCGAAATCCCGATCGATAATCAATGCAGCGCCTCGGATGGATATCTATGCTGAGGGTTTGTAGTGCGCGAGGAATGGGTCGGCGTATTGTGAGTAAGGTAGCTGAGCGTTGCTGTGTTGTTGTTAGCGAGAAGAGAGTCTAAGCGAGAAAGGGGAGGGATGGACTCAGCCAGTGATTCACAGATAAATACGGAATTCCGTACCAAATTAGGAGATGTATCCATTTAAATGTACTATCGAGGTAATACAGACCTGACAGAACAACCAAGAGTACCGCATCAGTGAGCACAATAAGTCTCACTTCCTTCTCCCTAAACAGGTCCTAAACGACGCCAAATGCCCTGCCTAAACTTCAAAGTTGCTCCTCACCACCATCCCATCATCATGTCTCTCTACCTCCTCGCCCCCCCTCGCATCGATCTTTGCATTCCTCTCCCACCATATCTAACCCACGCCAACCATGACCAGCATATATAGCTCACAATCTCGCAGCTGACCAGAGCGAGGGTGTCTTCGAAGAGGGCGAGGTGGAGAGAGTGAGGTGGTCGCATTCGTAGCTAAGAACCCAGAGCCCGGCGAAGAGAACTTGGATGAATGTGTAGAATTTCCAGAGTAAGATGCGCATTGGGTAGGAGTTGATGGTGCTAGGTGTCACGTAGGTGTGGAAGAAGTGGGCTGTTAGAGCGAGGGCTGCAAGGTCTTGTAGCAAGTACTTCAGGGGTGAAGATGTTGCGTCAAAACAGAGGGGTGGATTGGCGTCGTAGATTTGGTTGACTGTGTAGTCTGGGACGAAGAACTCGTCACGGGTGAGATCGAGAAGTTGGCTGTATCTTCCAGCATGAGTGGTGGTCTCAGAAGTGGCTGTTGGGGTTGAAGAGGAGACATCTTCGTCTTCGCTTCCGTGGTCGAGTGGAGACTTCTCTTCGAGGATACTTATCCTGGCCACGATCAAGTCTGTTCGGAAGGTCGAGTACGTAAGTTGTTGCTTTCAATGAGATATTTCAGTAGTAAGTAAGAGGTGACACCCATGCCCTGAGATAGGTGCATGTAGATTTAGTTCAACTCTGGAGGTGACTCGGACAGTACGTCAAACAAAATACAACCTCTCTCTATACCAACCATCCAGCTCCATCGAGCAGTCCTTGTCAAAAGCATATCGCAACATAGCCTCGCTTACAGGAACATCAAAATTCATTCATATCAAGCAAGGTGAGCGCAGTCGACGACGTATTGTCCGTACATTCATATTAGTTTCGACAGTCACAATAACAAAGCACCGGAGCAAAAAACTCTACTATTAATGATCAACACTATCACATTTGCTCCCTGAAGCAGTAAGATCAGTGTGATCACCAACACCGTATTGAGAATGTAAAAAGCAATCATGCTGAGTCTTTCACATGTTACTACCCCAAATTAGGGGAGAGAGAGAGCCGATCAGTGATGCCTCCTCCTCCCTAAACACGTATAGGATGTGACACTCCTACTATAATTCTCTTCATATTGATGAAGATCGAAAAAAACACAATGCATCACAATTCACTACACTTCCCACTTGTCTTCCCACTACTTTGTATCGCCTCCCAACAAATCTAGCTAGCCAACAAGCGTACTTTAAGCTCATTCAAAAGAGTATACAAATATGTAAAACCCCTCGAGAGCTCTCAGCTAGAGGCTCAAGTTCAAATGCGGAAAGAAACGGCGCATACTCGCGATTTGACCTCCTCCTAACCTAAGCTACTTACAAACCAGACAAGACAGCTTTCTTCTTCCCATTGTGTGGGGTAAGAACAATCACATATGATACATCCCATTCCCATATAACCACCACATGAAAAGGATTACCCCAAATAATTTTAGGTACAATAAAGTACACCCCAAGTCTTCTCCTAATTACAATCAAATCAGCTACATATATTTTAGATCATATTGTTCTCGTCCTGAATTCCATAAGCGAGCGAAGAATAGAGATCCAGCGTAACACCAACTAACTAACCAACACGCCGTGAGAACGATATACGATATAAACAGCATACAACCCACAGTACGCGGGATTTGATGGGAGATAAATGCTCCAGAAAACGCCAAAGTCATCTACACCCTCTTCAGCCCGAAAAGTATAAACATCCTCCTTCGCTCCTCCCACGACTCTGATATCGAATTCGGCAAATACAAATTACATTAATCCGGATACGAATTACAATCTAGTACTCAATCCATGTCATTTACCACTTAAGCCTCTCTCTTCCCCCTGCCCCTCCCCTCCTTAGCGCCCTCTTTGCCATTCCCCACAAAGCACACCGCACACCGCTCGACAACACTATGCCACCTCCGCCTCCACTCGACCTTAAACTTCCTCCTCGCGTCCCGCTCCTTCTCCCTCCCACCTGGACTCGTGCCTGTAGCACTGATCTCCACAACCGAGTAGCGATGCGTGATCTTCAGATCCGGGGGATGGCTTCCCAGAGGATTCGTCCCGCGATTCGCAATCGAGTGTCTCTTCTTCCCGGTACCATGCATATTCCCATTACCATGCATATTCCCGTTTCCAGCCCAAAAGGGCTCTCGACTCGCAGTCGTGCTCGCACTCATATTCTCCTTCTCTTCCCCCACCGGTGGGTAAGTAGGTGATTTGAGATCGTCGATATCCGACGCGCTGGCGCCAAAACTCAACGCTGAGCCCCTGGTCTGTAGCTGCCTCCCTCTGCTACCACTGAGCATGGATGAGGCATCGTGAAGCGATTGCGAGCCGACGCTCGAGCGGATTTGCGAGATGGAGCTCTGGGTCCGGATTTGCAGGGGGCGAGTGAGCGTTAGACGAACTGCACTCGCGGAAGCACCGTGCGTGTAGAAAACGGGCTGGGGGATAGCGGTGGCTGTCTCGAGACTGCTTGACGGTCGACGCGAGGTCGATGAGTCGTCGGAATCTGAGTCGTCTGGTTCGGTGAAGGATCGTGAGGATTTGGAGTTCAGGTTTGGAGAAGACGTGGAGTATTTCAGTGTCGTGGTGTCGCTTGCTGTGGGGGATTTGCGGAATACTGGCGAGGGGAGGAGTTGGGGCGGATTGAGTGTTGTGGGTGTGAGAGGGAGGTCGTGAGGCTGCGAGTTTAAAGAAGGTTAAGTTTGTTCATGCGTCATGGTTAAGATAGGGACGAGAGTATTCAAACTTACCAGCTGGTTGTTCATCGTGAATGATGGCGGAGTATTAATTCGATACGGCTATTAGGGGTTGCATTGAATATTGAAATTGAAAGCAAAAGGCAAAGGAGAGGGAAAGGGAGAAAGGAAATGTAAAAGAGCACACACGCTCCCATCTTCTCATCCACCATATCAAAATTTGTCTTGCACAAGGTGTTGGCAATCTGTGTCAATATCACAAAGACATGTGTTGTGCTCAGCGGGTGTGTCGTGGCGGCGCAGAAGTGCGGACCATTTGGGTTCGTTCATCAACTGAGCTGAAACATATCCAGTGAAAATGGTTTAATAGTGATGTCTTAGAACTCCACGTTCGGCTATCGAAGAAAAGAAGAAATCAAAAAAGCAAATCAGCATGTTTGTGGCTTGCATAAGCAAGACATTTAATGAAGATTGGTCCTGCAGAAAAAGCACACAGGGCAGATCACTTCCGATCTTGACCATTCCAGCAGCCAGGATCGATGAGATCACGACTCTTGTAAGAATGAGAGCATGGAATGAGCACTTGTCATGTAAGTCATCCTGTCGCTACCTTCTGGCTATGAGAAATTCCTGTAAACCGTTGGCAAAACGGCGAGATTCAATGTTTTGAGTAGTGTTGGTCTCAGACTATGTACGAAACAGACGAACAATGTCTCCTCCTATCCATTTTTCTTCTTCCCCACATCGATCACGGCTTCCATCCACAGATAGTGATAAAGATGATACGTTCAAATGAGTGCCCTGACTACGCCACTCCGTTGCACAAGACTTAGTTAGTCCTGTATGACTAGCAAGACTCCTCACTGCTAAACTTGGGAACAAAGAGTGAAAAATAAAATACTGCATATGTCTCAGCGTCTAGTCCGCATAACACTCGGGAAGTGCAGCTACCTCCTCCTTTTTGGCTTGAGCGGGTGCAACCGATGAAGGAGCTGGATACACGACCGGTGCTGGCGTAGAAACGGGGATAGGTGCTAAAACTGAGGCAGACGGAACTTCTTGAACAATAGTAGGCTTTGGTACAGAAATTGGTGCTGGAACGGGTGCTAACACTGAAGCTGAAGGTATTGCTGCACTTGCCGACTGAGATGCTGGCATGACAGAAGACTCTCTGGGCGGAATTGGCTTCTTCGTTGGAGGAGCAGCAGGTGTATGTCTGTCAGATGCAACGTGCTCGAGAGGCGCCATAGACGACTGTCTTTGGATTTGTTGTTTGAGTAGGAATTTTTCGTGTCCATCATCATCGTGAGCTGTCTCATACTCCAAAGCCTTCACAAGCTTGTATATGAGTACAGCAACGACAGTGCCTGATATTGGTCCAACCCAATATATCCAGTGGTAGTACGGAAAGTCTCGATTGAGAATACATGGAGCCAAAGCACGTGCTGGATTAACAGCACCACCAGTATAGAATAGTCCTAAGCACAGAAGTTAGCTATGAAAACACGCTAGGCTCGCTAGGACATACCAATCAATTGAGAGATGAAAACGGACAATCCAATGCCAACGGGTGCCAAATGTGTTCCAGCATGTTCCTCAGCAGCCAGCATGAAAATCACAAAGACAAGTTGACCAGTCAACAGCATCTCTATAACAACACCTTGAGCTGGACTTGTACCGGCACCCAGACCAACAGCTACGCCAAGGCCACCGTTGAATAGAGCGTTGACAATGTAGGCAGCAATGATAGTCGCTGAAGTTTGTGCTATAACTAGAAAAAGACAGCGGGCCCAAGTGATGGCACCAATTAAGGCCATGCCAAGAGAGACCTTGAAATGATCAGTATGAATTCGGAAACTTGGTCTGGACAGATTGATGTGGGAATAGAAGCTTACCACAGGATTGAATAGACCTCCGCTTATACGAAAGAATGTCCATGCGCAGACCACCAAACTGAATCCGACAGCCAATGAAGCATATAAAAGCTGTGAAGGAGACGCTCCAGGTGGTGTAGTAGAGACTCCTTCACCTTGGTCCTGATTTGAAGATGCACCGCCAACCTCCACACCACTGAAAGCGAGTGTCACGAATAACATTGTACCGAGAAACTCCCCAATTGTAGCAACGACATGACCGCGTGCACCAGGAGGAAGGACTTCGAAAAGGGCTCTGAAGATGTGTTTGAGAGGATCGGCTCGACCAAGTTCGGTTCGTGAATGTTGGAGGTTCATGGTCGGAGCTCGAGAAGGATAATCCATCGTGTAGGCTAAGGAACTGAAGATCGAGCGAGTATAGGTCGAGTAATTGATACAGGATTCCAGGATTGTTGAGAGTGATGAAGGATGATACTGATTTTTGATATAGGTTTTCGAGGTCGGATGAGTAGAGAAAAGATGAGAATTGTTGAACATTTCAAAGGTTCATTTTATACAAGTCGTCCTTTCCTGTAGCTCAGCACAGCGAGAAGGGATCATAATAGGTATTGTAGCTTAACCTGAATTTGGGTCTGAATCGTGACTTCTCCATTGTAACGGAAAGTGAAAAGGAAGGAATGAATGATTCAAGAAGGACAAATCGAGAACGACGTGATGCCTTAGTTTTACCTCTTCTCGGAGGACTTCCAACTCATAAGCGAGGTATAAACTCATCTGATTTTAGATACATTCCTATAACTTGGGCGACGACTTCCCAGCCCTCTCATACATCTCATTCTCCCACGCAAAATACAGTTCAACCATCTTTGGATCACCAGGCGGGACGATCTGACTTCCCACAATCCCCGACATACCGCCAATTCTATCAATAAACCACGTCAAATTCGGCAGTCCTCCCCAAGCCAGGGTGCCCTTCTTCCTCCCAGCCAAATCTTCCATCACAACAGCACCGCCGAGTCCGTACTGTACTTTGGTTCCTGGTGGGTAGCCGCCATACACCCGGTTCATCTCAGGGATTTTCAACTTCCGCATGAAAGCCCTCTGGCTAGCAGCGTTGAGTTGTGGAGTGAATAGTTCATTGATACTGGCGTTTGTTAGGATCTTCTCGTCGGCGACAAGAATGCTGTGAAGCAGCTTTTGGTAGTCGACAGGAGATCCAAAGCCGCCAGCACCACCTGAGCATCCGTTCGTTCTGAGATTCCAGACTGTGTCCTTGCTATACACAACCTTGTTTTCTGGGTTGGCGGCTGTGCCATACATGGTGATCCCGCCTTCTCTCTCGCTCATATCTACGAGTCTATTGGAGATATCGGGATTGCGTGTTGGATAAAAGCTAAAATTTGATACGCCGAGAGGTGCCCAAATGTTCTTGTTCATGTATTCCTCGAGGGACATATTATTGTTGGCTCGCTCAACCGCCCACCCAGCCCAGTCTAAACCAACGCTGTATTCCCAACTTTCGCCGGGCTCGAATAGTAGTGGGAAAGTGCAGGCTTCGATTGGAGAGCCACTGACACCCAGATTTGGTGTGAATCCATTCATTTTCCGGTAACGCATTAGGGTTGGGTCTCGATGGTGTTAGTCATGGATCGCATATGCTTTGAGAAACTCACTGAAAACATCATAGCCCAGTCCAGAGGTATGGGTCAGTAGATGCCTCAAAGTGATAGTCTTCTTGCTATCAACCAAGATTGGCTTTCCTCTGGGGCCTTCTTCAAAGCCCTTCAGAATTTTGATGTCCTTTAGCTCTGGCAGTAGTCTCGTGACATCCTCGTCAAGTGTGAGAAGTCCTTTCTCGACACATTGCATAACAGATACTGCCGTGAGAAGTCTGTAGGCAGTTAGTAAGTAAACCTGTTCCAAAGAAGCAATTTAGAGCAGTAGAAATCAAGAACGTACTTCGTACATGAAGCATACCACATCACAGCATCAACAGGCATAGGATCCGACCTCGTGCGATCTCTCAAGCTCCGACGACCAAAAGCCTTTGCATACCGAAAGCTCCCTGACAAACACTATCAATCACACAACCCTTTCGAATATACAATTGAACTCACCATCTCGACTTCCAGCCACGAATATAGCACCGGGAATATCACGCTCCTTGCATGCTCTTTCCGCCTTCTCCTCAAAAGTCTCGCTAGCAACCATGATGTCGTGTGGCCAGCTTGAGTTGGTTTTCAAGCACACTCTGGAATTTTAGGAGAACAGAAGCAATGATCGATCATGACGGGCGATAAGTTCAAACCAATGTATCACCGTAGTACTATACTGTGGTACGGAGTATCTGGTCCCAGCCTCGGTATTATTGTTGCTGGCGCCACACCCCTCTCGACCCCACCACCATCTCGTATACCCCATTCGATACCATGCCTTCGGAAGATTTAGCATAGCAAGGTACCTCCTAGCGGCACTAACCTTAATTTTATGGTAGTGTCTATCTAGCAAGATGTCCAGGAGAGAAATTTTGGCGCAAGTGGAGGAGTTTGACATGTGGATTCTGAGGCGAACGGTTTAAGACCTGGTATCCGAACCCCCAAGAAGCGTTTCATGATACTGCAGTATCAAGTGATCCTGGTGTATATGCAGGTTTGTATGTATTGTAAGACTACCCATGAAAGAAAGATGAGTTGTTGTTTTCATTGTCAGCTTAGCTACTTAGACGTTCATATGAGCGATTGGTTGCGGATGCTTGATGATGTACGACCCATTGCATTTCAGCTTCGACTTAATACATGTCAACAGCCTAAATTGTTTTCTTTTCAGCTCGAGATCGCATATTGTAACGTGTTCGATCAAAACAGAATCCCGACTGAGGCTCACTTTGCTGTCGTCAAATTAGACTAGAGATGCATGCTGATGCCGAAGTATAGATTTGACATGCTTCGTTGATCTGGTGAAGCTTGATTCTGGTGTGTTTGTTTGAGACGATGGTTGACAGCTAAGAATTTATTCTGTTTGGTGATATGGTTGCAAGATAACGAGCTTGGGAGTTTATGGGATTTTGGGGTTAGTAGGTCTAAGCTCAAAGTCAAATATAGTATCGTATAGATGTGCAGAGCAAGCAAAGGCTCATATGAACCTTGAGTTCTTGAAAGATAGATATTGATATGATCATTCATTCGCTTTTCTTTAAAGCTTCGTCGAAGAGACCCCTTACAGTACTTTACAACCTGGAAGATATCCCATGTCCTCCCTGAACGCCTTGCCAATGCCTCAAAGTATCACTCACGCCACGTCATCATACAAGAAGCTCTTGTACACACAAATAGTCATATAACGCTCATCCCATACCAACATATTTGAACCAATTAGGCCTGCAGTCTTCCTTCATTAACCACGACTCTCCGTCTGTGAATCGTCCCGCTACGCAACCCTTACACTTGGGTGAGTTAGGACAATTGAAGTAAGGGATGTGCTGGTATCCGATGTCGCGGAACCTAGTATGCTGTTAGCTGGATGATGTAATTAGTAGTGACAGGACAAACGTACCAATGGATCTTGCTCGAATCCTCAAATAGACCCAATGCAATACTGTGTACTGGCGCATCTCCCCATCTCTCGTAGAAGAAACCTCCAGCACGATCGAGGTGATTGAAGTAATCCTCATATGCTTGACTCCTCCAGAAGCTCAAATCTGCAATCTCGAAATTAGACCAGAAATGGCAAGTCGAATATCCGTTCGCCTTATCATTGTGCTCTGGTCTCCTAGCAGCGTCCGTCACCCATCTCATAGCGTTGTTCTCGTGCAGGTACTCGGGATGCTGCGCGATGAACTTCGTGGTCTCGGGCCAGAGTGTAGGAATCGACTGCGGCGCGTCGTAAAGGTTGATCGTGAAGCCATATGTTTTGTTGCGGTCTTGCATGTATCTGAAGACATCGTAGTCGACATCGCAGAAGAAGTGAACCTTGGGCTCAACGCGCCAGTAGTATTGGGTATTTGCGAGCGCAGGGTGCTTGTAAAAGAGGCCACTGTTCCATCGGCACATCTGATGATAGGATTTCAAGCTTCCGTATTGAATATCGTTCTCCTTCAGGATCTTGGCAGATTCGTCAAATAGCTCGTTGTCGATCCATGATGGCACGTCCCAATGTTCCTTTGGTATCAATTCTAGAGAATGATTAGCTGCGAACATTGGCAATTGAGTCGAGATATTTACCGTATTTGCATTCGGCCTTTGTCTCTGCCTGTGTCCTCTTCTTGAACTCTTCCGTGAAGGGAACCTCGTTGAAGAATGTCCATGGATAATTGAACTTCGAGTTCCAGGTTCGTTCGAGATCTCGCATCGCCTGCACCATACCATCCACCTCCTCATTGCGGACTAATGATAACAGTGTTGCATTGATTCTGTTTGTGCCTTCTGCGCCTAACCCATAACCTTGCGTTGCTCTCCATAACTCTCCTTCGGGTTCTCCAGTCACTATAGTTTCAGTCAGCGATTATGATCCAAAGGTATCGGATCATGCGCATACAATCCAGATTTGGATCTCTTTCCATATTCTCCAGCGTGTCCCCAGGTCCTTTAGGTACACTCGCAGGTCCCCAGACCTGATATATGAAGAAAACCCATAGCCCTACTGCTAAAAGACCCAATACTCTAACTGGTCTTGCTATCGCCATAATTGATGTCTGTCGAAGAAAAATGCCCTTGCTCGTCTGCCAACAAAAAATAGCTGGCCATATGTCAGAACCCCTTATCGGGAAATTCCGACCAAAGCTTGATTGTCTCTGACGCGGCGCAATGGGTTATGTAAGCGACTCTTCGTCACGTCTCCCCAACTCTGTACGCGTTGGCGATACTGGTGGCAGTCTTGGAGGTTGTAACTCATCTGGATAGTTACTATAAAGACATGATCTCACGATGGCGCATATTATTAAGCTAGGTCAACTTACAGATGAGCTTTTATTGCTCATAACTGGCACATCTGCAAAGGTAAACAAATTACGCTACATTGTTCAAGCTTTCTTATAAAGTATTCCATTACATTATTTCCTATACCTGTCAATACCTTCTCAGCTGATACGAGTGTAGTCTGAGCCTGCGAGGTTTAATACTTATCGAGAAAGTGCCCTCAGAGTTCTGCGTTCCCATGCTTATCCTCGAACAAACCAATTCGAAATCGCTAGTAGTCTGGATGGACTAGAAGAGAAATTTAGAGTGTATAATGAGGATCCACTGGCAGATGCACTGCGGGAGAGATTGGATACACTAGATCAATTGGATGTGAAACTATCACCCGAGATATTGCATCTTCTTCTCGAATTATCCGACAAACCGGTTACGAAGTCTAAGTTGGAGGACCTCGAGACTCTCAAAGAACCAGAGCCTGATCCTGGACCTCCCTTGAAATGGAAAGATCTAGTAGCAGAGGACCCAGAGCTACGGGATAAAAACCTTTGGTTGGTTACACTTGATTTCAAATCTTCTAGATGAAGTTAACCAAACCTAGGCGGAATGTTGATTTCGCTGCAGCAAGCTCAGACGAGGACAGTGACGACCTATCTGAGATTTCTGAACCAACGAATTTTACCGCAACATCAAGCGTTGAGCATGACGTCCAACAACGACCAGAAGATTACAGGGTGGACGCAATCGAGGCAGAGCAATTACAAGCACTCCGGCAGGCACAGTTTTGGCGAAAGAATCCAGCTGTCAATGGTGTACGACTGGAGACTATCAAAGTGCCCATCACTGAACTTCAATCTATTCGAGAAGTCCTTTTGATGCTCGGAGGTCTGAATACATCACTATTTGAAACGACTTCTGACAAGCCATTTACAATAGAGCCCTCGAAAAGGTTTGTATGGAGTCACTCTTCTCCCGAAACTTTTCTCAATCTCACAAAGACATTTGCGGAGTCGGGTTCTAGTCTTGCTCGCCTCCGAACATGGGTGAAGCGTGTTGAACCGATACCTCTGATTCAGGTATTACAAGGTTCAATCGCTGAACGATTAGCAAATTTGGATCGAAATTTGTCAATTATCGAAAGCGGATTCCTAGACCTATCGGGAGATGTTGTTGTTAGCATTCTCAAGGTTCAAGCAGAATTACAATCGTCGATACAACCTCTCCTGAGACTCGCTACTGTTATCGAGAAACTGGTTTCTGAAAGATACGGTCACGCTTTTCGCTATCTTGAGATTCTTTATGACGAGACATGCACATCTCAAATGGCCGGAGATTCTGAAATGTATGAATTTATGGGTAAAATATTCTTCCAGTGCTTTCAGGTATATCTTCGCCCCATAAGATCATGGATGGAGGAAGGTGAGCTGAGCAAAGGTGACAAAGTGTTCTTCGTTTCAGAAGCAACAGGAGATAGTGACTTATCATCGTTATGGCAGTCCAAATTCAAGATCCGGAAAACTCAGGATGGTGTCCTTCACGCTCCACGGTTTCTGAGTGCAGCGGCCAATAAGATATTTACCGCTGGCAAAAGCGTGGTAATGCTGAAGCATTTGAATCAGTTTGAGGTGTTCAAAAAAGCGAGCAATACATATGAGCCAAGTCTGGATTTCAAGTCTGTATGCAATCCTAGACTGCTTGGTCTTGCACCATTCCCTGAGCTTTTCGATGCTGCTTTCGATGCATGGGTTCAGAGCAAGCACCACCAGGCTTCATTGCTACTCAAGAGGACTCTTTTTGAGTCTTTTGGCCTTCATACATCAGTTGATGCTCTCGCAAGCATATATTTTCTAAGTGACGGAATTATAACATCAGCATTTGCTGGGTCCATCTTCAACAAGCTAGATACCTTGAATAATTCCTGGAATGATGGATTCCTACTTACAGAATTAGCTCAGAGTACCTTTGGTACCCTGTCCGCAGTTGTCCCGGATCGTCTTCGCGCGCACATACTGTCACTATCTCGGAGACAACAGGATGTTGTCACATGTCGGAGGACTGTGAAAGCTCTCTCAATAATTGAGATGAGATACAATCTGTCATGGCCAATCCAGACAATCATAACAACCGGTTCTGTCTCATACTACAAGCGGATCTTTACATTTCTCTTACAGATTCAACGAAGCTCTCACATTCTCTCCCGAGAACGTTTGATCAAGGACGACCTCTCAATATGCAGCAGTTCTGATGAACGTGCGCTCTATTTCTCTCTACGAGCAGCCCTGCTTTGGTTCAATCAAATGATGTACTACTATCTAACCTCTATTGTTCTCGAGCCTTGTTCACAGAGAGTGCGCTTAGATTTGAAGAATGCGGAAGATGTGAACGCCATGATCGATATTCACAACATGTTTGTCAAAAAAATTACCGATCAAGCTCTTCTAGGCAGCAGATTGGAACTCATCCACAAGACCGTCGTAAAGATCCTGGACCTTGGAATTAAGCTCGAAGACGCACGAGCAGCTAACGCTGTCGCTAGTAAGGAAGCTATGGAGCAGCAGCAGGAGATGATGGACGTCTCGATGGCGAGTCTAGGTCTCACGCCAAAACGTAGGACGAAGCAAACTTACAATTTTCGCCAAAGTTTAAGCAAAGTACGGCAGGAGATAGATTCCGATTCTGATGGAGAGGAAGACCAAGATGTTGATGTTGATTTGAGCATTATGTCTATGCTTGACGAAGACAAAGGCGATGTGCTGTATGTTGATAAATTGCGAAAAATGAAGGCAGATTTCGATAGACTAGTCCGCTTCGTGGCTACGGGCTTGAAGGGAGTTGCAAGGGCTGCTGGTGGGGATGCAGCTAGGAGTTGGGATACGCTTGCGGAGATGCTGGAGTCTGGGTTGGTGAATGGGGCGAGTAGATACTGATAGTTATGATACCCTTTGCTTTCAACTCATTCCTAAGTTGATCGCTTGCTTGCAATTTTCTCTTTGCTTGTTGGGGTTAACTTTGAAGAATTCTTCGAAAACTACGAAATATGTACTGATCTGAGAAGACATTCGTCCGAAACACAACCACTTCTTCCACATTTAAGTATAGACTGACGAAAACTGGAATATGTCATTGCCCTCGAGATAGAATGACATCAAAAGTCTAGCGTATATTTGGTGGGGATTGAGAGCACTGTTCCCACTTTAGTGTTTCCCCTTTACTCATGACCCTAATAATTTCTAGTACCTTCATAGTTTGTATTTGCAATGCTATATCTTTAAATTGTGCGCTAAATTTGTCCGACGTCTGTAGATCTCAACGCTAACATCTACAGACCGTATACCCCGGGAGGATACCAGAAACTCGAAATTTCTACAATCTTTCACAGCTTATTTTTCTGACAGTGGCCCTGTCCATTTGACCCACACTTACTTCAGCTTTACGATAGGCGAATTCTGACCGCATACGAGGAATACAAATCCCAACACAAAGTAGATCCAAGCCAAAGCGGTGAGGTGTGATGTCTTAGGTCTTAGCTTTCTGCGCAGAACAGGGGCCCATGTAAGCTTAAAATGATCTCACGTCAGATCTTTAGGCGAAATTTCTCCTATAGTATGTATCTCCGTACTGCATCCCAAAAAGTATGTTTCTCGAAAAACCCCTTTACAACCATTCCTTAAATGTCTCTCCAAAACTCAATCGAAGTGGTACCATGGGATCCGAACTCCGAATTTCACGTCGAACGACTCCGCCAGCAACGTGTAGCGTGTGGCTGGGCTGTCGAAAATGTAGATGATTGGCGAACTCAACAACTTGCAAAGCAGAAGCTACTTCTTTGGCTTGTAAGGCGGTCCTCTCGTGATATAAAGACTCCAAACAAAAGCTCTCACTGACAAACAACTAGGTCCTCAAGCCTAACAACGCAACGCTCCAGGCTCTAGTAAATAGCCATGTCCGCCAATTTCCCCAAGAAGCAGAACCATTACAGAACACATTCTCCTCATCATCACCATCATCATCAATGACTCTAACCTCCGCGCTCCAAAACCACAACCTAGACGCATTTATCCCTATTGGCCATCTCGCGCTAGACTTCGACTTCACACCCACCGCTACCGCCAAAATCGACCCCTCTCAAAGACGCATCGGCGCAACAAGTCTCTTCATCTCGCCTGTGATGCGTGGACTTGATGTCGCAAGGCAGGCTATTGAGAAGATTAGGGCTGTTGCGCGCCCGTATGCTCGGTTCGTGGAGGCAGAGGCGCCAGTGAGGGAGAGTAGGGAGGCAGTGGAGAGGTTTGAGAGGTTTGGGGATGGGAGACCACAGGTGAGTTTTCTTTTCTTCTTCTTTCATTCTATACTCCTGACTCACTAATCTACCTTTCTCTTTCGTGAGAATGGTGGGATTGGTGAGATTGGCGAGAATTTTCGGTTGATGTGCGTGCATTTAGTATTCAGTTATAGACTGGTATGTGAGTATGGGCTGGAAACGGTTGGAGAGGGATAAGAGGGTTGTCTACGAGACGGATGAGGAGGGACGAGTTTGGGAGGTCGAATTGGTGAGTATGGAGTTGGATATCTGGGGCAATGATAGAGTCTTGGAAAAGTCTCGCCTGTCTCGTCTGTAAATTAATGCTGTTGGAAAATGTAAACAAAAATTAGGGTAGAAATTACTGACTTAAAATCTATACTATCGACGTGTTTTACATATAGAATTCAGTTATTCATCATGTTCTCGACAGCTTGAGTGCTGAGTACATGTGATCATCATTCATTATTCGCTTTTTTTCAAGTATATTAGACTCAGTTCAGCTCTCTCAACCTTAAAAACGTATCTGAGACCTTGCTAAAACTTATGAAATAAGATTTGTATCCTATCTCCTTAGCCTCATTGAATCATTAATTTGTTTCACTGTCTGGAATAACCTATGAGTTTTGCAGTCTCTCTCCGAGAAAATTGCATTTCAGAAAGAGACTCCTAGATGTTAAGCGAGGGAGCACAACTCCTTAGGTACCTGAGGTACTTCTCGCTCGCCTCACAACTCATTACCCTTCAACCATCACAGACCGTCAGCACCTCCCCAACCGGACATCTCAAGCTTCTCGACTGAGGAGCCTCCGCTTCACTCAAGCGAAACAAAAGAATCTCATAACCCTCACTCGCTGCCGCCTCCGGGAAAACATCCAAAAACTCTCGTCTCGCAGCCTTTAACGTCTCTTTTTCTCCCTCAGAATAAATCTCATCACCGCCCTGCTCTAATCGTGCAAACATGAACGGACTGCTGCTCGAAGGACAAAACGCCAGATCCTGTAAAGTAGCCTCGAGCCATACCTCCTGCATGGCTCGTCCACCATCAAGGTATGCTTGTAGGCAATTGGTTCCCTTCTTAGGCATGGTCAGCAATGCAAATGCATTGCATTTGAAGGAGCTTCCTGATCGCTTTAGATCTTCTCCCAGGTCAAGATCGCGTAGGACTTGCATAACAGGCCAGCTAGTCAGCAGATACGCCCCCACGCGATCGCCGGTGTCGAGACCCAGGGTATCAATACCGATGCCCCTATTTGTCGCGTGTGCTTGCTCACGCGTCCATTGCAACTCGCTACTCATATCGCTGTGTAAACCAGCATGCAGAAACCTGACCCGGTCGACAATCCCGATCACGTTGGCTACTTTGCGCTTCTCGGGTTCACTAGACACGATGCTGAGTTTTGCGCCCCAGCGTGATGCTACATCTATGAGAGATTGGAGCTTTGCTTCTGCAAGGAGCTGTGTGGGGTTGGTGGCTTGCTGGCGGTTTGTGATGCGCTTTTCGATGGCGGGGAAAAGACGCTCTGAAACGGGCGATGCTCGGGCGAAGCTGATGCTGCATACTGGAACTTCCTGGGAATCACCCCCAATTTCTGCTTTTTTATCACTCGCCGCCGGTACGACCTCAGCTTGGAGGCCGATAGAACGTGCTGCGAGGACGATGTTTTGCACTGCGGCTCCCATGGCGACGTGCAATGAACGACCCTCGAAATCAAGGTATGTCCATTTGTAAGTGGATGGGATGGAACAGTCAATGCGTCCTTCGCGGAGAGTGAAATGCCATGCTTGGCTATTGCCTCCCGAGGGGGCAAGACAACCATGGGCGACAATGAATTCGGCCTCGCCTAGCTGCAATGGCCCCGTAGGAGTACTTTGGGGAGCAGGAGGGATTGCGACGGGAGAGGTGGAGGCTGATTGGCTGACGACTGGGAGTTTCCAAGTCAATAATTTTTCATGTCTCTAGTAGAGGGAGTAGAATAAAACTTTCCCGAGATACTTCAGAGCTGAGAAGAAAAGACATCTCTGAAGAAAAGACAGGATATAACAACTGTAGCTTGAAACCCACACAGAGAGATAAAAAATAGTTTTTGGAAAGAAACAAACACATACCCTTGGTTGGTTCTAATAGCTCCCAATCTGGTAAGACAGCGGAAGCTTCTGCAGAGACAAGTTTGGTAAGATCAACGAAAAATCGGCCAGAAGGTATAGCATCACCAAGCAGCAGACGTCTCGCAGTGTCGGCGGCAATACCAGCACCCTAGACAATAATCAACACTGCACACACTTGTAGCATATTTTCACAAAATTTTACACATACCAAGCTAATAGCGCTCGCCAATTGAGGCCACGACTTCGTTGTCCTGCCCATTTCAAACAAACCCGCCAAAAGCCTAGGCGAGACCGTATCTCTAGTCCCGACTATACGTAACTGATACTGCAACCTATCCTTTGGATGCAAGGCTCTCAGTTTCTTTGCATCCATATCACCTACCAGACTGTGGAAAAGCGGACGACTGGGCTCTTGATCAAAACGCTCGACATCAAGCAATCCCTTGTCGCTGGTTTCCATAATCACCGGAATCCCATGATGACGAGCCCGTTCACGCGAAAATAGCTTCATGAACATATCATCGCACTCTTCAATCAGGAGATCCAGCTTCCCGCCATCACAGAGAAACTCTTCGATATTCTCCTCTTGTAGTCCTGTCAGGAACACCGTGACTGCCAGGTAAGGGTTAATCTCGCACATTTCACGTGCACACAACACTGCTTTCTTGACACCGATATTGCTGATTGGCGAACGCAGCCGATTTGTGTTCGACAAAGACAAGACATCGAAATCCGCAATGCGAATTTCGCCGCCGATGCCCTCCAGCGCAAGAGTAAGCGCCGTTGCTGATCCGACCGAGAGTCCTATAACACCGACTCGCATGTCACTCAAGCGAGCCTGCTCGGCAGGTGTGATCTTGTAGCGGTTGCGACTTGTTCGAACCTCGATGAACTCATCGCGAGGGAGGATGTGGAGAAGCTCTTTGCGCCAGGGGAGGAAGACATAGTTGCCGTAAAGATCGGCGGGAGTCCCACCAAGGTGAGCGAGCACTCGTTCACGCAAAGCGTCGCCTTGAAGTCTCAAGTGTGGTGCTCGTCCTTCGACGAGCTCTTCGAGCTGGTCGTTGAGACTATCGTGGATAGTCGTCACCGCGCCGGAAGCCACCAGGGCATCGAGCTTGTCTCGTTCCTCAGCATTAGTGGGGTTGAAAAACTCTGCCTTGTAAGTGTCAGTGATGAGAGTGTTTGTTTGAGGCCAGGCAGACCGAAAAGTTGAGGACATGGTGCGTAGAACTTTGCAATATCCAAAGTATCTGGTTTGACTGAAAGCAATCGTGGAAATTTCAACTTGATATCAATTGATATATGCGGGAGATCCTAAGATCCCTACCCATAATAAAGCGGAACTGCCAAGATCAAAGATGACATGATAGCCAATGGGGAAGTCTCCTTCGTAGTTGATCAAATAGAAAGAGACTATATGTCCTGGTGAATAAGGGATGTACACATGGTGCAGCATAAGCTTACTTGAATAAAATCAGTGCTCACTATACTTACCTACAACAATACGTAAACATACTATAACGACAAATTAGGTTTTCGCTTTTAGCCGAAGTCACGGGATCTCCCCTTTTCAAGCTCTATCAATAGAGTCATGTGATATCATAACTCGCTAGGCCAAAATTCGGTTTAGTTTCAGCTTTTGAGGAAGTATATTGGTAGCGACAGACCGAACTCTTTTAGATTATTCCCTGGTCATCAAGTCAAACTGTTCACTTTACTGTCCCTTTGATCATTAGGCTTGACGATGATTATTGCGACTTCACGACTCTCTCCATATCCATACACCACATACAACAACTATCAATGCTGCAAGCACGCTTTGTCAGCATGCAAGCCACCAATATCCCACGCAACAACCTCAGCCTTCTTCCAAATAGTCCGATATCTCGCCCTTAATGATGTGATTCTCTACTCACGGGATTGTCTGTTCTTTTCTCGACTGTGTTATTAGACAAGTCGAGTTTTCCATCCCCAGCAACAATCATCAAGGTATGCACGCACAACAATGGAGGCACTATCCACTGCCTCCGGAGTTATCGCCATTGCCTCAATAACGATCCAACTTGCCGATAGCATCAAGAAGCTCTGCGAATTCTGGTCCAACGTCAAAGATGCACCCGAGGAAATCACCGCCATGATTTCGGAGCTCCGTCTCCTTGACCTCGTGCTCAAGAAGATTCATGAGAATGAGCAGAGATATGGGGCCGATCCCACCACGACTGCGGTGCTGAACCGATGCGCAGAGAAAGTCGACGCCTTAGTAGCCGCAATGGATAGTTTCCAACCGGGCTTTGCGTCGCAGAAGTGGCAGGTCAGAACGTGGAATAGCTTCAAGGTCACGTTGCAGAGTAAGAAGTTTCAGGGGTTTCGGTTGTCGTTAGAGGAGATGAAGACGACATTAATTTTGGCGAGACAGGATTTGTCCGAGTACGATTATATATTGCCCTTTAGTTTATGGAGAGCCAGGAGTTACTAATTTGATACAGACGCATGCAGTATACCTTCCAGGACCAGAATGTCACGGCCATAAATGATGGGTTCGCGGGACTGCAGCTAAGGCGTTCTTCTACTACAGTAACGACGGCTATCGCCGGACCCTCTGATCTCAATGATCACATAGTCGATCTTCGGAGTGAGATTGAGCGCATGACTACAGCGATTTCAAATCCATGGCTGAAAGCTGGATTGCAGATGGGTATGGACAAGGCGGTCCAGGATCTAGTTGCGAGTCTAAAAACAAATCCCATCTCAAGAAGATCCACAGAACCGGTCCCAATATCTCAAACAGGCCGCACTAACAGCTTTGGTCAAGCAGTGGAGAGGGATGTCGAGCAAGGCAACCTAACTGGTCCGAAAATGCCTCCTTTGCTTCGGAAGCGATCTCGACGTCGATACCTGGAAGGGACTTACACTTCCATCACGTCAAATTTTTTCGGCATGTTCTACTTCACGACCAGAAGATACCAAATCAAAATTGGCTCGCAAAGAGGCTTCATGGAATCACCCATAGACCACTACGAGTACGAAACGCACTTTATCATTCACCCTGCACAATGGCTCCTACGATGGGGACTCAACTTCGGACTGGACTTCGCCATCACAAGGTCCACCAAAGGCTGGAAGAATAACATCAGGACTTTCCGAGCTGTATTAGATAACTCGTTGATCTTCGACTTCTGCCGTGAAGGCAATATCCAGGGCGTGCGCTCGCTCCTGTCGCGAGGCGAAGCCTCACCGTGGGACACCAACAGCCAGGGCTGGACGCCGCTGCACCTCGCTTCCTGGACGTGCAATCTTGAGCTGTGCAAGCTCCTTCTCGAAGCAGGCGCCGACAAGACGGCGCTCACGTACGACTTCACTGAGGGGAATTACGAAATGTGCTCGCCTCTCGTGACGGCGTCGACCATGTCGAGACACCACGCCATCACGCCCATCCAGCGCGTCAACACACTACGGCTCTTCCTCTCGGATCTCGAGACCGATTTTACAGACTCCGAGTCCCAGGAGTGGAACATGATTCTCGTGCTCTTGGAGCGAGAGCGTCCTTCATCGAATATCGCACTAAATGGTAACACAGACGTCTCAGCCTGGGTGCTAGACACATTCAAAGATGACATCAAAGGCGACCACCCGATGGACAAAGTTGCCTGGTTAATGACCTTCTCACTTGAAGTGGAAGCCTTAACTGAGAAAGTACTCGACGTGAGCAACAACATGGTGGACGCCACATTTGGTGAGGGCGGATTTACAGCTGTGCATGCGAAGATCGCAGAGGGATTCCCGGATACAGTGATACCGTCAATGAAGGTCCTCGCGCGAAGGGGCGCGGATCTGCATCTCGTGGGTTGCACAACTGGGTATGGGGCAAATGGCATGCCGATGCACGATACGGCTACTTCGCTTGCGATGCTCAGATCGGCATTTTTCGCGAAGTGGCGCGCGCTACTAAGGGAATTGAATACTGATTTCGATGTCTTTGTAAGAGAGGAGTTGGCGAGGAATGAGAAACTTGTAGAGGAGGGATGGACTGAGGTGTCGTTGAGGCAGCTGTTCGACACTGAGTTTGAAGTCGTAAAGATGGAGCGGTATTATTGTGCTAAGTGTGTTAGGGAGGTATACCGGACGTATGAAATTCGAGAGGAGTGGTGGGAGACTCTGCTAAAGAATATTAGAGGCGATTCTGGTGTGGTTGAGGATGGGGAGGAAAGTTTTACTGACACCTTCAATAGTGCAAGGACGGCTTGGAGTGCCGAGAATACTGATGATGATGCCGAAAAGGGTGATGTCACTCATGAGTTGCTCGAGGAGACTCCAAAGATTGAGAGGCTACTTTGCTGGAAGTGCGGCATCATGGAGGAGGTGCGCACTTCTGGCCATTTGAAGCGAGAGGTAAACGATGAAGACAAGAGGAATTGATCTTCTGATTGACCGCACTTATAGAGCGTCGCAGCTTGATCAGCATACTATCCCACACATTGAAAGCTTTGCGAAAGATCTCGTTCTTGCGCCAGTAGAATTTTCGGCTCGCATGTATTATCAATTGAGGGACTTTATCGCCATGACTTTTCAGTTGCAACTTCTTTCTTAGGATTTACTTGGCCTCTCGTGGTCTCTGACTGTCGATTGCTCTGAGTCCATAGACGGTTTGGGTGAACTGACCAGACGAATTTTCACTACATCGTCTAGGTCCTGGGCGTGTTCTAAGATCGTCAAATCTGCGTACTAAGACTGCGTTCTTGGAGGGCAACTACCTACCTACAAGAGAATTAATGCAAGCAGATCAAAGCTCTTTCTCGACAGGTGACCCGGTTCACTCGTGTACTTTTGAGCTAAGATGACGTGAAATGGATTTCGAATTGAATTGGTCTCACACCCTCGTGTCTGGCGGACAGCATTTTCCTCTCACTGCAATGGTTATTTGCGAATTTGAATTGATACAATGGAAGAAAACAATCAAGATGACCAGATGCGTGCACCAAAGCCAAATTTTTTTTTTTTTTTTTTTTGATGAGCTATGCACAACAAAGCTTACCCCTGACACGAGTCTGGGGAGCTCTCGATTACCCCAGACCCGCACCACTGGGTCAGGTCAATAGTGGTCAGGTCGTAAGAAAGACCCGATTTTCGCCTCCTGCATTTGAGACGGTGCGATTCTCGTGACTTTCCAAGACATTCTTCTGTTGTACTCTTTGCCGCCGGGTATGCGCATCCACTTGGACAAAAACGCTCGCACACCAACTCAAGACTTGTGGCTTCCAAAGGTCTAGAGGCTTGAAGTTTGGATCTCGAGGTGGCTAGGAACCGGATCTCCCCTCTAGCGAGATTCCAGAATCCCATCAAATTAGTTCAGATTAATTTGCCTTTCGAGAGATTGACATGCAGAGTCGCTTATTGCCTAGTTCCAAGTCCGTCGATACCTTATGCAACGCTTACTCACGCTTAACTCATCCGGGGATTTCGCGTGGCAAGATACACTGAACCAACGACACATCTTTCAAATCCAGCTATCTGCAGCTCTGTCCACCTACCGATCCCCAGAAAAAGATATTTGGAGCTGCGCGTTGCTGCTGCTCGGTGTTACCAGCCTTCACAGTACGGCCGGAGTGGTTTTGGTCTTAGTTTCAACTCATGATTTCAAAATGCAAAACATGCCTTTAATGAGCCATATCATATCACCAGATGCCAAGTTGTTTTTTTCCCTCTCATCTAGTCATTCACATGCACGAGCTTTCACTGCTTCCTCTCAAGCTGAACACCTCCAAATCTTCCCCGGTCAAGCCATGTCTTAGTTCGCTGACTCGCCGCATGGCATTTCGAGTTGGGTTATTCCCACGTTTGCATCCGACACCGGCTAATCCTTCATGCACCGGACCAGTGCAGAGATGCATCAGTGCATCAACACTTTCCTTCAATTGAGAAGAACTTCTCCAATGGTGCCCCTGACAGAGTCGAGACGTCTTGAGCAAGTGCGGCTTGCACTGGGGTTGAGTCGCGGGGTCGGACGCCACGGTTTATATACAGCTTAGTGTATCTCGCTTCCCCTACCCGCCCCGGACACAGACTACTAAGAACGTCCAGATTGCCGTAATGACTGACGAATGGCAGGGGAGAGGTGGACAATCCACCTTGAAAGACTGGGGAGAAACAAGGTGGACAAGCTCGAGACAAGGTGGGCCGGATGAAAATTCTACCACTATGTGGAGAAAGATGTTTACTGGAATCACTCCAGACCTGTCAAGTCACCGCTCCAGATTCCAGATTCGATGGGAGATGATCAGAAGGAGAGCTGGATCCGCATGAAAATATCGACGACCCCATACCCCAGAAATCCCCCATAAGAGCTTGAATCCTCCCGAGCTTCTGGGATTTTATTCTTCATCAGCTTCACTCACCAGCAGCTACCTCGACTCATCAGCTTCGATCTTCTCATAGTGCAATAAGGACTGAGAGTGTGAGAGAAAACCCATTAGGGAGAGAGAAGAATAACCACTATCCAAGATGGGTATCTTTACCAAGGTCGAAGACAGGCCGACGCCTGCGTCCGTCTACAATTGGCGTGTCTACTTCCTGGCGACTGTCGCCGGATCAGCAGCCATCATGATCGGATACGATTCTGCCTTCATTGGCACCACCCTCGCCCTCGACTCCTTCAAGGACGAATTCGGATTCAAGAAGATGACCGCCGCCCACGTTAACCTCCTCACAGCCAACATCGTGTCATGCTACCAAGCCGGCGCCTTCTTCGGTGCTCTCTTCGCCTACGTCGCTGCCTTCTTCATGGGCCGAACCTCCGGAATGGCTATTTTCGCTGCGATCTTCACACTTGGCGCTGGTCTGATGATGGGTGCTAATGGCGAGCGTGGACTCGGTCTCATCTATGTCGGTCGTGTCTTGGCCGGTATTGGTGTTGGTGGAGCCAGTAACTTGTCGCCTATCTATATTTCTGAGATCTCGCCTCCTGCTATCAGAGGTCGATTGGTCTGCATGTTTGAACTCGGCTGGCAAATTGGAGGACTGGTTGGTTTCTGGATCAACGTAAGACCACGCTCAACTCGCGCACTTCAAGTATGAGGCTAACATGAAATCTCAGTACGGACTCAATCTTCACCACCCAAGAAACCACGCTCAATGGCTCATTCCATTCGCTGTTCAACTCATCCCATCCGGCATGCTGTTGATTGGATGCTTTTTGATTCCCGAATCCCCAAGATGGCTCATGACAAAGGGCAGACGCGAGCAGGCTATCAAGAACCTCGCTTATATCCGCAGTCTTCCAGAGGATGATCTGTATATCAAGGAAGAGGTCTACGCTATCGACCAGAACATCGAGCGTCAAATGCAAGCTGGTGGACTTGGCTTCTGGCAACCATTCAAACTCTTGGCTAGCAACAGACAGATTCAATGTAAGCAAACTAGGACTTGGCTTATTTGCAACTTCCACTAACACGACATAGGGCGTTTCTTCCTTGGTGGCTCCCTCTTCTTCTGGCAGAACACCTCTGGTATCAATGCCATCAACTACTATTCCCCAACCGTCTTCAAGTCCATCGGTATTACCGGTCTCAACACCTCTCTGTTCACCACTGGTCTTTTCGGTGTCGTCAAGACTACATTCACTATCGTGTATCTCATCTTCTTGGTTGATCAATTCGGTAGACGCAGACTTCTCATGATCGGAGCTGTCGGAGGATCCCTCTGTCTGTGGTATGTCGGTGCCTATATCGCCATTGCCCAACCAGCCAAGCACGTCCACGCCACTCTCCCACCATCTGGCATCAGCGCCATCTTCTTCTTCTACCTCTGGACCGTAAGTTTTCCATCTCCACCATCACCACCAAGCCCCAACTAACAAAACCCCAAACAGGCCTTCTACTCACCAACCTGGAACCCTACCCCTTGGGTCCTCAACTCCGAGATGTTCGACCAGAACGTGCGAACCCTCGCCCAAGCCTTCGCAGCTGCCAACAACTGGTTCTGGAACTTCCTCGTCGCGCGCTTCACCCCCCAGATGTTCGCCACCATGGGCTATGGCGTGTACTTCTTCTTCGCGGCGCTGATGATCTGCTCTACCGTCTTCGTCTTCTTCCTTATCCCTGAGACCAAGAATATTCCGCTTGAGGCTATAGACAGATTGTTTGACAGAAGCTTGGCTGCCCGCAAGGCTCATGGCGTCGTCTGGAAGGAGTGCGAGGAGGAGGAGCAGGCGTTGAGAGTGGGATTGGAGAGTGGTGAGTTGGAGAAGGTTGATGTTGTCGTTGAGCAGAGAGAGAAGGTTTAGATTCCTTACGCTCAGTTGGCGCAAAAGAGGGCGTGGACGAGAAAGAGGGTTTTGTAGTGTGTACAGGGGATATACCAAGATTTCGGGGACTTAGATATGGTAGTTGTTAGATATGTTAATGCAAGAGATAGTAATATTTCGCAGAAATCCGATATGCTTTTCCATGTACTCTGAGTGACTGATATTTATCTACGCATTTCTGCCACAAAAGCCACCTCAGCAAGTGCTATTCTCTTTGACGCCAAATGCCAAGCAAGAATCTCGTTCCAGATTGGCGTGAATTCGGGTACTATTTACATTGTTTGCTGCGAAAACAGAACAAATCCAGCTGCGGTAGTAAGACCTTGCGAGTCGAAAGAAATGCACGCCAGCATATTAATCTCCAATGTCCGGTAAGCATAACCGGAGAAGAACTTGGGATTTGTGGCCGGTAAAAATGTCTAGCGCAAGCCCTCCATAGGGCTCAGCTCAAGCTCGTAACATAAATCACGTAGGCGCACCCCTTCCGATGAGAGAAGCTACTTTGTATTTTTCTTATTCATTTCATCCCCTCGCACACACATAAACATATAATACCGCAATCATCTTCACAACGCAAGCAGCTAAATGCCCCAAGTGGGAATTGAGTCGAGGAGGTCCTTAATTCCTATGGTTATGTAAATGCCAAAAGGGATGGTAGAACGGATTGGCTCGGCTGAGCGAGTAATTATCAAGTCTTACTTTGCCTTGCCTTGCCTTGCCTTGCCCTGCCATAATTTAGACTACAGCCGTCTCGAAATTTCAAGCTTCAGCTCGCTATCAGGATCTTGTATGCATCTGCAAAGTGTATTTCCACCTCCCCATCGCTTAACCAGTTTTTGCCCCACTAAAACACCACATCCAAAAAGCTTCAAGAAGAAAAAGAATATTCTACCCAGATTAAAGTGGCAAAACTCCGGGGCGCACAACAAGTGCGCTGCCCCATAGAAAAACCCCCGGGAGGGGGTTTTTTGCGAAGATCCGTTGTCGTGTGTTTTTGTCGTGTCGTGTCGTTTGGGCGATTTTGGTGACCTTGTCATGAAGTTCGTTGATCCACCCTAAGCCAACTTTGTCCTGAGCCTCGACGCCTACCCTCTGCGCCATTGAGACCGCCCGTTGGCTTGTGTTGTAGTGGGATCGTGGTGGTGGGTTTATGTATTTCAGGATTGGTTGGTCACATGTTGGGTTTGATTTCTATTCGGTGGTTGGTTTTCAAATTATGAGGACGGTTGTGTCTTAGTGGGGAGTAGAGAATTAGAGGGCGGAGCCTTTCTAGGCGTGGCTTTAAGCACAGGGGCGAGACAGAATTAAACGAATGGACGTCAATTTGACAAATGCTATCTCCTGCGCTCTCCCACTCCTTTTATCCACTCCCACCCACCTGTCTCGAGCAGAGCAGAGCAAACCAAAATCCACAACACTATTTACAGAAGGAGTAAAGTATGTACTTCCAAATCCACCACGCAGAAACAATATCCCCAACCCAATGCCTATATACATTCCACCGCACCCAACCACGCCAAATCACGCCTCCCAATCACATCACATCGCATCACCTCACCTCAACCTCCTCCACCTCCTGTCGTTTCCTGAGAACGAGTATCCACTTACAAACACTGCGAGTAGTACGCATTGCTGTAAGTACACACGTATGGGCTCACACACGCGGTTGGGCCGGTGTAAGTGGGCGCATATCCACCACATTGCTCCCAGTGGCCCGCAAGCGCTGTGTTGGTCGACGCAGCAGCAGAGCTAGTTCTGGTTGAAGAGGTTGAAGCGCGAGTTGTCGAAGTCGAGGCTCGGGTTGAGGAAGACGAAGCTCGGGTGGAAGACGAGACGCGAGAGCTGGAAGAGCTGGAGCTAGTGCCGCCGACGTTCACGGCGTTGAAGGTAGAGTTGATGGCTCCAACTTTGATGTTCGAGTAGATGACATAGGCGTTGGGGTAGTTGGCCTCAACATCAGCTGGGACACCGGAGGTGATGGGGCAGGTTCCGCGGGCGGAGCCAAGGGCTGTGGAGGTAGTTGGGTAGGTGGAGTCGAGCCAGAGCATGTTGGCGTAGTAATCGTCCCACAGCGAGAGAACGAGCACCATACCCGCCTTGAACGCATTCGTCATGGACACAAACGCCCCGTGGTTGGCCCACGAGTTAGTATCGCCAAAGACGGTCTTCTGCGCCGTGCAGTAGGCGGCTGTGATGGAGTTACCCGAGACACCAGCAATGGTGCTCTGAGAGTTCGCGTATGTGACGCCGTTTTGGACGTAGAAACGCTTAATCTCAGACAGGGTGCCCGTGGCGGTACCATCGTTGGTGAGGTACTGCGTCACGACGGTGAAGGGGAGGTTGGTGTTGATGGTCTTGCCGGGACCGTAGAAGTTAGTGTTGCCTTGTCGGTATGAGTTGAAGTCACATCCATCGGGGTCGCACGTCCCGCCGTAACGAGTGGTGCTGTAGGTTCCACCGCAGGCGTCGCCTGTGCACATGGTGGGTGTGACGGTGTCACAGCTGTGTGGGGTCACGGCTGTGGAGATGGAGTTTGCTTCCCAGATGTCCATCTCAGCACAGCAGGAGCCGTGGTTTCCTACACCGGTATTGATGTTGTTGGTCGAGGGGACCCATCCCTCGACATTACCCTCGGGGATTATTAGTAGGTAAATAGCTTTGTGGCTGTGGGTAAGGAGCTTACCTGGCCAGCGATCCATTTAAGATCACGAGGACATTGAGAGTCACAGTAGCCTACACCATACTGGGCACCGGCTTTATTGTTTGGGTAAGCAGAGACACCTCCATCTGCTGACATTCCAGACATATAAAGTGCTCCGTTAAATCCACAGGGTAGCTGAGAGACATCAACATCAAAGGTGAATTCCTTGTTCAAAAGATTGAACATTTGGTAGTGGGTATTGTCTGCCATCAAGAACAAGCGAGAGCCAATGTTCTTCTGGGACGATTGAGTGATGAAATTCAATCTTAGAGCACTTCCTGAAGTAGTCACTCCATATGTGCCGGAGTAGTCAGCACCGTCAACCGCGCAGTTTACAGCACAAGCGGCGTCAGTTGGGCAGAGGGCTGCGTTCCATGTCTAGATATCAATGTTAGCATAAATCCTGGCACCAGGTAATAGATACTAAAAATCCTTCTCCATAAACATTTTCCAAGGCATGTCTGAACAGCTCAATAGAGACAAGAGGCGGAAGTGCTTACATTGCCAGTATAGCAATTGGTTGAACCTCCAACATTGTGGGTCCATCTCCAATTGGAATCAAGAGTGACGGATCCAGTCGTGGTGGTACAAACACCTGGAGCGGTACATGTCTGCCAAGTAAGAGGTGGATGAACTTCTGCGGTGTTGGTACCGATCTGTTGAGCTCTTGCAAGAGCAATGATGGAAAACGGCGTAGCGATTCTTGAGTACTTCATGATGGCGATGAATAACTTATCTCGGGACCTGGCTGACGATCTCCTCTCTTTGAGCTTGGGAATGCTGGTTATATAGATACTATGTGCGGAGGAGGAGAGGCCGCTACTCGCAGCTCCTAATAACAAACTGAGTAGGCTTAGGGGATTTAGACTTGCCGAATTTCGGATTTGCGGCCCTCTCGAATCGGAAGTCCTAGCCTGGCAAGCATTTCGATGAGGTGCGTACAATATAGGTTACCAGGGCTCCTCGAATCGCTGAACTCAAACATCCCCAATCTTGATCAGCACCTTCTAAGCTGAAAAACACAGCCATTGAGCATTGATTGATCACCCGTGAGGATAGACCGCACCGTAAGTTCCGATACAATTTAGATTCTTGCAGCACTCTATGACTTATGCTGCATTTGGGGCATAGGTGAATGTATCTCACTCGATGGAAGAATTGACAATGTACGACCAAGGAAGTTCCTGGGACCTGACATGAGCCCACATGACAGCTCTGGCGGATCGCTCGCCCGTCGGCTCATTGTATCTAAGTAAAGAAAGTGATGTTTTTGCATTTCCACGAGGTTGTCGTCTGGTTTTCGCTTGACCCCTTTCCCCGCATCTCGTCAAAAAGGTGGGGCAAATGCTCTAGACCATGAATTCACTTAGAGTAACCACACATATATTCTATGGAGGTGTTGTCTGACTTGAAGAAATCATAGCTGGGTAGACAAAGAGAAGGTATTGTTGCACCCGAGATAGCTCGCAGGGACTAGCTTTGTGTAGAGACCTCTGTGCCCGAGTCCTTTTTGCAGATGGTATGATAATTGGCTGCCATGCACCTTTCAAGGAGGGTCTGCTTGCCGAGTGCCGAAATATTCTAAGCTATCCATAATGCGGGGAAACAACCTCATGGGCGGGAATGAATGAACGATGGTGTAAGCTGGATAAACTTCAGAAGTCGAAAAAAAGACTTTAGTGCAGGACCAGGCTCGAGGTAACAGGCACAGGAATAACGCCGTGATTGCATGAAGACATGATACTTAATTAAAGCAAGACTTGGAAGGGTCGACACTAAGGTCGTGGGGGAGGCGGTGGAAAAGGTGTACGTATACATGGTAAGGTATGTTGTGAGCTGGATTAGCGTAAGTTGAGAAATTTCGTAGTCTGCCCCATGTTTTTGAAATTTCATGACCCGAATGACAAGGCTATTTCTCTCGATCTGTATGCGTCGCACCGAGGCCGAAGTGGGATGTATTATTGTCGAATTGTAATTTGCTGATCTAAGGGTGACAGGATTCCGAAAAAGTTAATTTATAGTCTCTCGGAATGGCGGCCAGAAGTGGAAATGTCATGTGTTGGCAATGAAAAGGTTTAATTACTAAACCACGAATCCAAAACCGAGCTTGATAAATCGGAGGCTATCGTCGTTGCAACATAGACCTGCAAAGCAAATGCAACCATTCTTGCTGGAAGTCATTGCCTAGCTGTTCAGCTCATGTCGGTGATAGGAAGTCTAATGAACTGCGAAATTGCCTTGTCGAAGGCTAGTAGTCCTAAGTTTGGCTAGCCTCGGGGGACAATACGAAGCCTGTGGCTTGCTGTATGATGCACTGCAGACGTACGACATATGTCGGGAGTTCCTAAAGAGCCAACAAGTACATCGGACCACTCCCGCGGAGGTGAACTCCCGCGTTTTTGTTCAAGGAGACAATACCTGCTTGTAGATATATTGTAATTGCCTCGAAGTATCTCATTGAAGATTGCAGCTGACACAGATGTCACGCGAAACCATTTGTTCCATTGGTTGTCTGAAAGGTGACATGGCTTTCAATGGGCGGAAAATTGCCCCGCACGTAATTTCCATCCCATCCAGGAACGGAGTTTCCACACTCCGTGGATTCATCTTGGTGTTTAACTAACTTTTTGATCAAGATATGTCACTGAGCGCTCAACTGCGTCTTGTTGTTGTATTTCTAACTTGAAATACTTCAATTTCGATGAATGTCGTTGAGCTGCTAGCGTTTCGGTAAACGCTACCGGTACCTTTGTAGCGTCTAGTATATGCCAAGCAGAGGCGGGATATCCAGAATAGCTGATCTGTGGTAACGCTACCGCTCCCGCAGTCGAGCTATAGGATCATCCGGAGTATTGATGCCTCTATCTTGGCAATACTGCACTCATTATCTTTGGTGGCTTTTCATACACAGAGTTGGTAAGTGGATCGTTCATGCTCGCTGCGTGGTTCCCCGCATTTCAATATGCGGGTATGCAAGTGTTCAGGCGGTTTGAAATCACGAGAACATTTTGATGATCGTGGGTAATTAGGCATCGAAGTGGATATCTTCCCATTCGCTCGAAGGTGCTCGTTCTCAAGGCCATTGAAATATTCTTTTAAGATGAGCAGCACTTCCTATGTGTTAAAGAAATGGAATATTAGATCGATGAATATGCTATCTTTAGACATTTTGGGGCTAAGAGCAGGCGAGGTATGTTGTTCAAATTGAAGAAATATCTTTCAGTTAATTTCATCTTATGGTAATTCATGCCTTCTTTTCGCAGGAGTACCGGCTATTTCAGGTGGTTGTACTAGCATCTCAACTGGAGGGCGCATCATCGTATCAGCCAACTCTGGCTTGCCATGAATAACCTCGTAGTTTATGCCGTCAGCATTAGAAGCTGTCCTGTGCTTTCGCTTCCAAAAGAAGTACGCTATACCAATGCAAATCAAGCAAACACCCAGAGTGATTCCAACACCAAGACCAATATATGCCCCACTTGGAAGACCAGACTTTTCCAGCGGCTCCGCAGAGTTCGTTGGGGCAGAGCTTGAGATCGAGGTTGAGGTTTGTGTTAATATTGAAGATGCAGATGTGAGGGATTCCCTCGTAGTGGAGCTTTGGCTAGAGCTTGTGGAAGCAAATGCTATAGTCGATGATGCCTTGCCCACCGAGCTTGATCCCAGCACGATGAAATCATCGCCAGTATCCGAGTTCCCATCGCCATCCTTTATATTCATGAAGAAAGTCTGTCCAACCGTAGCCTTGCTACCCGGCAGCCACGAATATGAGGTCGAAAGCATGGTAGCTATTGTAGAACATCCGCATCAGTCAAGTGTTTATCTTGCACACGCATAACGATATTGGTCGTAACTGAAAAAGAAACATACTCGCAATGAGATTAACATCAAAAGGATCGCTTCTGCTGCCATTCTGGAGCGTCAATTTGATAGGATCAGTTCCCCCAGACCAAGTAATGACGAAAGGCACTTTGGTTACAACGTTAGTCCATTGTGACACCGTGAACTTCACCGAGGCTTGCACGACGACTATGCTGTACAACGCAAGAAGAAAGAATCGCATTATCAAGACTATGCTCGCAAGCATGGCTAAAAAGCAAGGACAAGGCTGGGTAGAGTATAGAAGAAAAGATCATCGAGGGGAAGCTCAATAGATTGCACGCAGGGAATCCGGATAAATTGACAATGCATGGTGCCCGATGCTTTCAAGTCCACTCGGAACCTTGCATTCTGGTGGTGCACAACAGGAAGAACTGGACGAAAGACATAAGGTGCTGACGGTAAACATTCATCATCGCATAACAAAGACAGGCACATAGGCTTGATGTTGTGATGATTGTGACGATTGTGACTTCAGAAGATGATGCTCTAATGTTAGAAATGAAAAGGGTTCCTAGAGTGCAGTTAAAGCTGGAGTGGCGGCTTAGTCATCACGAACTACTTGTGCCACTTCGGCAGCTAGTAATGTCATATGAGTTCAAATATACTCTTTAGACTTAAGTCGACCCAAACATGTTCATGAAGGTTGTGTATTGGCTTGCAATAGCCAGTAGACGCTTATGTGAATAGATTTCTCACATTCCTGACAAGCAGGTTCTTTATTTTGAAAATGAAATGATGACCGTTGTATAATTCATCATTCATTCGATTCATCACGCACTTACTACATGTTCCTTCATCAACACTTCCCCATCCAAACTCCTACTCTTAATCCTACTCGGTCCAGCCTCCATCTCAGTCCATTCACCGCCCTTTCCCCAAATCCCCGCTTTCGTATAGTCCCAACTCTGACTGCCCTGCATATAGGAGAACCGAAAATACTCATTAACCTCCATTCCCTTCTCCCTTGTCCACTTAAACCTTTTGTCACTCTTGAACCCCTCATCTGTATATCCTCTGAAACGCTCCACATCATTAACCAACACACTGATTCCATCGAAGGGTTCTGGCGGCGCAAGCCATGAAAACGAGATGGTCGATGTATTTTCAGCTAAGGTGATGGATGGAGGTGGAATGACTGGAAGTTTGGAATTGTGCTGGGCATCGCCTTGAAGTGCGGCAGGTGTTTGTAAAACAGAGTCAAACCCCCAACGCGCAATGCCGTTCATGAAAAGTCCAACGAGAAGCCCCTGATAAAGTAGCGAGGGGCGCGTCTGCATGCTCGTACCAGGCAGAAGGAGGAGTGCTACAATGTAATGGTGTAGGCGAAGACTGAGGCCAGGTAGTAACAGTGAGAGTAGGATACCGCCAATGAAAAGGCCATAGAGTCCTAGATAAGTGACTAATCGTCCTTCGCGTTGGAAGAAGAATATTTGCTGGACAAAGATTGCGACTAAGAAGAGGACTATTAAAGCCAGTGCCAGCTTTGCTCCTGGTTGTTGTTGGAGATCATGAGCGTTAAGTCGCTGTATGGGAATCCAATCAAATGTGTAATTTGAAAGAGTGCCAACCCAGCAGCCTCCTAGCCATAAAATGGTTTTCTCGATTTGTGCCGTCAATCCAGTGAGTGTCCTCTCCACCCCCATGTATTTGTACATTACAAATCCACAAAATGCAGCAGGCAAGAACTTCCCAAGGATATTCGAAATCAAATCAGCTGTGGATCCATGTCCAGGGGGATCCGAAGCTAGTCCAGTATGAAAGAAGAGTCCAGTGAATATGGTAAAGAAGAACAAGCTGGGCGAGGTTGTAAATAATGATATCAAGATTGTAAATGTCAACGAAACAAAGAACAAAGACCAACGAGCATCCTTCGCCTCGCAGGTTGTCCCGGAGTGGAATGTGAACGAAGAGGGAAAGTCGGAATCAAAGCCTATGCTGCTGATTCCATGTCTCTTCGAGCTAGTGAAGCTGTTTTGCTGGCCAGCCAGAGAAACAACTCCACATCCTCCTTTCGTATTGTCGACAACTCCTGCGTGAATCGCCGAACCGCAAATGAATGAGTCGGCACGATATATTGCGGCCTCATTGTCCTCAGAGGGGCCACCAATGACAAATGGCCTGTAATTGATCTCCTGCGCGCCCACAGCTCGTGGGTTCAATACCATTACTCCAGCGCAATTTGCAGGGCACCTGAAAGCAAATCCACTGCCATTAAAAGGTCGACAATCATTGCCGTTCATTCCACATCTATTTCCTGGTACCCAATATGTATTCGTACACCCAATATTTCCTGGAGCACCCCAACCTTCTATCTCAGTCGCAAAAGTGCTTTCTCGCATTACAAGAGCAAAAGTAACAATCCAAGTAAAGTAAAATGCCACTAGCAGCATAAGCTTGTGTTTCCTCTTTGGTAGGTAGTGATCGAGTATCCGAATCGGAAATTCTTGAATTATCGGAAGAATCGGCGTTATTGTGTAAATCTGAGGAGGACTCGGTCCTTTCGCCCAATGTGTCACACTCTTCCATACTCTTCGCACTGGTGTTGGCATCCATTTCAGTGACTTCCAGGAGTTTTGATCTTGTATGAAGCGCGGGGTGGGTGGAGATTCGTCGTCTGATGTGCCATCCATGGGCATCAATGCGGTTTGTGTCGACTCATCAATGGGATCATCCGGATGGCCTTCAGACACCTGCCTGTATCCTCCTCGTTCTTCATCCATGCCTCCAGCCATAATATCAGGTATCAAGCTACCAATGTCCTTCGGATAGCCGGCTGCTTGTAGATCTTCCAACAGCAGTGTCGAATGTAAGCAGCGCAGCCTTGCCCGTCAAAATCAACTTGCATTCAGGACTTTTCAGTGAGCATCAAGAAATCCAAAATTGACGCCAATATACAAAAGGAAGGACATAACGCAAGCAAGCAATACAAAGACAATAAACAAAGATGGGGAAGTGAGGCTGAGTTGGATGTCCAACGTGCAGATGCCAAGGGTCCGAAGGTGGGGCTTTGAGTAAGCTGCAGTGAAACGAGACCTTTCCTCATTCGTATCGAGAACACCACTATCAATCAAAATTTATAGACACCATCAACTTCTGTACGAGTTCTTTTCTTACACTCTTTTCGGGCGAATCTAGAGCTCTTTGATTGTGAATACTTGAGATCTTACCACGTTAAATTAGACTCGTAGAACGGCTTGGAAATTTGAGCTAAAAGGCACAATAACTGCGTCACCATTAAGCACCTAGCCATACTTCGGTTACTCTCGACCGGCACCAATATGGCGCTGCCAAATGTAGCCAAAGAGAAGGGCAAAACTCTTGTCTTCGAAGTCCTTCACCAGCTCGATACCCTAGGTCCCCGTCTCGGAAAACTCATCGTACCGGAGAGAAAGGAGCTCGAAACCCCCAACTTCTTCGCCATAACATCCAGAGGTGTCATCCCACACATGACACCAGATGTCATAGCTGCACACTCGCAGCTTGGAGGCGTTCACATGGCACTTGAAGACTGTATGTTCATCACCTGACACATTCCTCTCTCTACCTTAGGGAACATACCTAATGCTAATAAAACATAGTCATAGAGAGAGCAGTAAAAGGCACACCACCCGTCCTCAACTCCCCAGGTCCCTCACCACTCCATACATTCACTTCTCTTCCCAAATCCTTGATCTCCCTCTTTGCGCCCCGCCGGACTCCCGCTGTCTCAGCACCAAATGGCAACACTAACACCGCCATCTCAATCTTTACCTCAACCGGTTTTCAAGTCCTCCAAAACAAAGCCTACATCACTTATCTCACTTCTTTGTCCCCTGACATATCCGTCTCCCTCGCCGATGTAGCACACAACACCGTACCAGGCCAAAAACGGATGCTCAAGATGGGCGACCGAACCGAGGCGTGGCTATCACAGCTCCTAGCCTCGAAGAATGAAGGTCAGGCTGTATTCGCGCCGGTGCTACCGATTGCGTACGCGGAGCAGTCCGAGTATCTAAATCACATTGCTGATGAGCTCGCGGATGGCGTGAATGGGTTGGCGTTCTACGATGCGGATTTACTGGTCGATGTACCTGCTACGACATGGTTGGGGAAGTTACCGAGATTGAGTCTCGATGAGCCCAGGAGTCCGGGAATGCTGCTGAGGCAAGTGGGGATGGGGATGGATCTGTTCACGGTGCCGTTTGTGGGGTTTGCTACAGATGCTGGTATTGCGCTATCCTTCACCTTTCCTAAGCCTCTCTCTGAGCCTGCTCAAGAGGAAGAGAAGTCGACAGAAGGCGCAAAAATCGAAAACGGAAACGGTACATCCCTCCTCCCGCTCGGAATCGACATGTGGACTCCCGAACACGCAACCTCCCTTCTCCCCCTCTCGTCAAACTGCACCTGCTACGCATGCACATCGCACCACCGGGCATTCATCCAACATCTTCTCTCGGCGAAGGAGATGCTGGGCTGGGTACTATTACAGATCCACAACCACCAGGTGCTATCCACATTCTTCGCTGCCGTGCGAGAGAGCATCAGCAAAGGCACGTTTGAGGAGGATTGTAGAGTCTTTGAGAAGACGTATGAGAGTGAACTGCCGGAGAAAAGTGGCCAAGGGCCGAGGGTTAGGGGATATCATTATAAGAGTGAGGGAAAGGGCGAGGGCAAGAGGAATAAGAATGCATGGGCGGCGGACTTGGGGATTGGTGGTGATGACGAGAAGGTTGGTGAAGAACTAAAGCCTAATGAACCAGTGGAGGTGTTAGAGGAGAAGGGTTTGGCTGAGAAAGTTGAGACGTGAATTTAGACTTCGTACCGTTATTTAGACACCTGTGCTTTTGAAGACGAAGCTATGTCTTCTTGGGAAAATTACGATAAAATTGGCATTTTCGAAGCTCATTGTCCAATTCAAAAAGTCATCTCGCCTAGGACCGTGAGGACGACGAATCATTAAAGTCAAGTACCTAATATCATGATTATTTATTAGGCGAGCTCTCTGGGATGTTTAAAGTAGGGCTGGGTCGCTTATACACCAGCTCCTGATCTCAACTTATGAAATCGTAATTCATATCATACAGTTCCAACCACCAAAACCCAGCACCTACGGTCATCACTTAAAGAGCTTCTTCCCACCAGTCTTCGTCCCGAATCGCTCAACGCCACTGCTCTGCTGTGCCTGCCACAATCCTAGCTGGCCAACCAAACCGCCATCAGCCTCAAGCATGTGTCGTCTGAAAGACTCCCTCAAATGCTCAGGCATTAAATGACCTCTGCGCTTATCTTCACCTGGCCAGACTGGGTTTTCCACAGATGAACGCACTTGCTCTGTCTGTGGATCGATATGGGACTTGGGTAGGCATTCGAGCCATTCTGTTTGGACTTTCCGAGCACCTTCAATGATGTCGCCAGCGAACATTTTAGCTGCTGCTTTGATGGCCAAAATCACCGTCGGCGGAACGGATTGTGAGAGTGTTTGATTTACGAGCTATGAATTGTTAGCAGAGGCAGGAATATCATAGGAGAGTGGACTTACACGTCTGACAGTGGAGTCAGCCAGTTTGCTACTTCTCCATGCCTCAAATCTTCGGAACTGCTCCGAGTCGAAATGCTGAGTGAGCATGGCTCGTTTTTTATTGTCCTCTTTTTTGTCCTCTTTCGCACGCAACAGTCTTGTCTCCTCACCACCGCCAGCCTCATCTTCCGATTCCTCCTGAGTCTTTTCCTCACTTCCCCTCCGTTTCCCCTTTCCACCCTCAACTGCAGTGGCCGAACGCCCTCGATCGTCATTCTCCTTGCCCTTCAGCTTTCGCGGCTTCTTCTTCTTTGCTCCTGTTACGGATGCAGATGCTAAAGAGACAGTATCCATGCTGGGCGAACGCGAGTATGAACCTGATGGCATGAGGCCGCCATTCTCAGGAGGAAAAGAGGTTTGCCGTAAAGGATGAGTGGAGGAGACTGAGGTTGTGGACAACAGGGAAGGCTTGCGGCGCTTATTGGCAGGTGCAGAGGAAGGCATATCGGTCTGCCGCCTCTTGGGAGGTGCTGGTAATGAGGCATTCGATGGATATGATGGTGAGAGTGCTGAGGAGTAGCTGTGGTTGTAAGGTGGAGATGCCATCTTGAATTTGTTGCGAAGATCAAGGGCGTAGCTGGTCGTTATTAGATGGTAGTGCTGTATGTTGCGCACAGCATGATACGACCCCAACTGTGAATCTCTGGCAAGTCAAGATGAGTTCGTTGCAATTGACGGTAAATATTTGTTGTGGTTGATGATGTAGTGAACCTCCGTAGGTATACAAGCACGAGGCTGAGACCGTGTTAAAAATTGTGGATCTGATGCCTGCAGGGCTTGTTTTAGCGTGATGCAAACCTAAAATCCTGGGGACTTTTTGATCAGAAACCCCATTCCCAAACACCCCGCAATATTTCACCGCCAGATGGTTCAGTTCGCCAATCTTCCATTGAAAGACGTGAAGGAGGAGACCGTGGAAATGCCAGAATCAGGCTCTTCAGACCAGGAGACGATCAATGGGAAACTCAAGCGCAAAGCCGACGTTGATGGAGAATTGGGTAAGAAGAAGAGAAGAAAATCGAAAGATAGGTCTGGTAAGGCCAATGGCTCGAAATCGACTTCAAAGAGGGGAAGAAGACTCAGTGTGAGCAAACCGGCTAGAGATCCTCGAGATGGGGCGCCATCAATCGATTCTCCAGGTAAAGACGATGACTCTGCCATACGTTCTCCAAGCCCACTTATCGACTTTGATGGTTTGAGCAAACCGAGTAAGTCCCTTACCAGGTGGTTTGAGACTCAGATGTTGATTTCATTAAGGTCTGGGGACTCGAGAACGTAAAGAGGAATCTGCAGAGCAAGCAGCAGCAAGACTTGAGAAAATGGCCGGCGCAATCCGGACAATACTCGAATGTGTTGGAGAAGATCCGAATAGAGAAGGACTACTTGCAACGCCTATGCGTTATGCCAGAGCAATGCTCGACTTCACAAAGGGATATCAAGAAAATGTCAAGGACATTGTCAATGATGCAATTTTTCACGAGGATCATAATGAGCTTGTTATTGTTAAAGACATCGAGGTCTTTAGCTTATGCGAGCATCATATGGTACCATTTACTGGCAAGGTAAGACTACTTTATTCTAAACATGATGCCAGGCTTATCATTGGTAGATGCATATTGGCTATATACCTGACAAAGATGTCATTGGCATTTCGAAGTTACCTCGAATTGCGGACATGTTCTCTCGAAGGTTACAAATACAAGAGCGCCTCACTAAGGATGTTGCTCATGCAATTATGGAAATCTTAAAGCCACAAGGTGTTGCTGTTGTTATGGAATCAAGCCATCTTTGCATGGTGATGCGAGGTGTACAAAAGACAAGTGCTACGACTATCACTAGCTGTGTATTGGGTTGTATAGAAAAGAGGGAAAAGACTAGAAATGAGTTCTTCAGTCTGGTAGGGCTAAACAGGTGATGATAAGGCGGAGGGGTTTTGTTGCATTTTTGGCGTTGGTTTATACTGCATGAGCAATCAAGGTCTTCAACACCGGGGCTCGGGATGGCGTTTATATACTTGGTCTTAACGCCACACAATCTTCGACATTGATCAGGACTACACTCATTTTGGAATGAGAAATGCTATAATTTAAGTCAGTCCATCCATCACCATGGGTTGACTTTCCTAATCTCGCGACCAATGTCTCCTTTAGCAACTGCTATCAAAGTTTCCCTAAGCTGAGCCATAATTCTTTCATGCACTTCTGCCACGCTTGCACCAGCATCAACCACCATCATATCTGCTTCGTCACCATGGAACATTTCCAAGTCTAGGAATAGCTCCTTGACCGACTGTTGCATCTCCTTCTTCTCATACTTTTCCTCTCCATAGCCACCTCTCTTTGCAGCCTCATCCGGGTCCAGATCTAAGAATATCACCGCATCTGGTCGAGGTAAACCAACCTCAGGTGGCTTTGTCCATTCTAAGGTTAAGGTAGGATTCTTCTTTGCTGCACTATACACCATACCCGAGTAATAGTATCGATCACAGACTATCGTGCAGCCTTTGGCTATCTGATCCTCGATCCACTTCCTAATGGCGGGGTCAGCATGTGACTTTGGAGGGGTAGGTAAATACACATGACATACGATTTCTCCCATCGGTTGGCAGAAAATAGCAGGTGAATAGCATGATCTTCCATATCTACAGCACTTTGGAGGTAGCCATTAATCATTTGACCTATGGGGGAGGTTCGATCTGGTTTGGAGCACTTAGCATGGACTAAATAGAGCGAGTAGGACTATCAAATTCATTGCAAATTTACCTGGAAAGCGTACGGTCTTAATATTGTGTCCCATGCCATATAACCTGTCACATAGCTTCTTGACTTGCGTTGACTTGCCAGCTCGATCCAGACCTTCGATCACAATGAACGCTCCTCGAGCAGTGACTGTAGGCGGTTCTTTCCATGGCCATGGATTTCCTTCTGGTGCCGCCATTTTGGGTGCTCTGAGTACTTTTTATTCTTTGAACGCTTTTACAGTCTTTGACATGTGAATAATGTCAAAGATTTCAAATTCTTTTGAATTCAATTTCATGAAGCGTTGTCACGCTGCATGTACAACGCGTTTCGCTAGCGCGATTTCCATGCATCTCAGCCTTGCCACTTCGAAGTTTATTTGAACTTGCATTATCGGCTTGTGACAACAGTTAATTCCCAAATCTCAAGAAATCCACGGCAATAATTTCTCACCATAATCGCAAGATCTTTCAAAGATTAACAGAGTTTTTGGGTTGGCCGGATTGGCACAAATTCTTCGCTGGTGAATGCGACAACCGCCCTACCCCATGCGCTCTGCATCTCCACCTAGCTATTGAGCTTCAACCTCGGAGCCATCAAAGGATCCTCGAGAACCGTGAACATCGACGCGCCAAATCTTGTTATAGTCGAGCTCGGAATTCTTCTTCAAGATGACAGAACACAAGCTTGTTTGGAACCCGGATAACGTCCGCGACGTTGCAGAGTCGGTCGGCATTTCAGCTTTGAACGAAGATGCAGTTAGGACTTTGTCGCAGGAAGTGGAATATAGGGTTGGACAAGTGATAGTGGAAGCAATGCGATTCATGCACGCGGGAAAGAGGACAGTGCTAGGGACACAGGACATATCACAGGCGTTGAAAGTGCTAGATGTTGAACCTCTCTATGGTTATGATTCCACGAGGCCTTTGCGATTTGGAGAAGCTTCCCTTGGACCTGGCCAGCCGCTGTTCTATATCGAGGATGAGGAGGTCGATTTCGAAAAGTTGATCAACGCGCCACTACCAAAAGTACCAAGGGACATGTCATTTACTGGTAAGTACCGATGTTGAGGCTTTGATACTTGGTTGTCTGACGTTTTCTAGCCCATTGGTTGGCGGTAGAAGGTGTCCAGCCATCCATACCACAGAATCCTACAACTGCCGAAGCACGCGCGAACGAGCTAGTACCTAAAGGACCAGGCGCAAATCCAAGTTTACCAGCTCTTGCAGGCAATGACAATGTATCATTTAAGCCTTTGGTGAAGCATGTGGTGTCGAAAGAGTTGATATTGTTCTTCGACAAGATTCGAGGAGCGATCCTTGATGAAGACCCAGACCCAGAGACTGTCATACTGCGGAAATCGGCGTTGGAAAGTGTTCGATCAGATCCAGGTCTGCACCAGCTAGTACCATACTTCACACAATTCGTCTCAGAGAAGGTGACCCATTCGCTTGGAAATCTCTTCGTTCTCCAGCAAATGATGGAGCTTGCTCAGGCCATGACCGAGAACAAAACCTTACACGTAGATCCTTATGTTTCTGGTCTTGCACCCCCGATTCTCACATGTCTACTTGGTCGCAAGCTTGGAAATGACGGCGCAGATAGTGTGAAAGATCAATATCAGCTAAGAGATCTTGCCGCATCACTGATTGGCCACATTGCAGAGAAATATGCAACTTCAAGCAGCGAGCTACAATCTCGATTAGCCCGAACATGTCTTCGATACTTCCTGGATCCATCTCGGACTCTTGGAGAGCAATACGGTGCTATTAATGGACTTCGGACCATTGGAGGACCAGCAGGAATACAGATGCTGGTGCTCCCCAACCTTAGCGCTTACGACTCCATTCTCGAGAAAGCACAAAAGGTCCATGGCGAAGAATATGAGGGAGTTAGGATGCTCATAGCTGCTATTGTGAAGGCAGTCTTGTGTCTATCCGATTCACCAGACGCCATGACTAATGGTATGAATGGGAATGTGGTGGAAGGAAAGGAGCTAGAGGAGTATCTTGGCCCCATCATTGGCAGTCGGATAGCTGCGATGGGTAACCACAGATTGAATAAGATCATTCTAGCCTCTAGGGAAAAGAATTGAAGGAGGTCTGGGTAAATGCATGATCGGCGCACAAGGAGCCAAGGCGTTTGGGGGTATTTTCTCTCATGGCTAGGTGTGATAACTTAGGCATACATGGAAAATGATGCTCAGTGGAGCATCTGGTGTCTGTATTTGAGCGCAGTCCAACAGTTTGCACATGGTCCGAGTTGTATCGAGCACCAATGCGATCCCCATTCGATGAACAATACCTTGGCACCAAACTTGAGTGCTTACATATCGATCAAATAATGTTTTGCGTTAGTTAGATCATGGTCAGGAAGGACTAGGATCACGTACCATAATTTTGTCATGGTGGTCGAATTGATACACCTTCCTCGGATTTTCTCCTTGTTTCCTCACTGTCCTGTCTTTCTTGAACTTACTATCACTTACATCAGTTGATGTCATATGTTCCGTACAATTCTGTCACAACATTTCGCGAAGTCTCGTGGTCATCATGGGTACCTTATTGTTCAAGCAAGCGCCATGTTACTACTGATAGGCAAAGCACTTTAGAGTTATCTCCAACATCTTCCAGTTTCTATTGATACAATGTGTCCTCCACATTTCTTGTGCTCTCTACAAAGATGTAGACCTACGCGTATTCACTGTTCAAGTGGTGTTGCGGTAACGTTACAAGGAAAGACTGGATCAGAATATCTGCCTGGCTTGTGGGAGGGATGCCTTGGTGAGAGGTCTTTGTTGGGCTATCGATTGTTTGCATCAAAACAACGAGGTTCCCAAAGCTCAATCTCCAAAATACGTTGCTCCGTCGTGGTCATGGGCTTCCATCAACGGCGTTTTCATCTATCCTAAATTTGGAGACAAATTCGAATCTTTCATCACAGTCGTTGATGCACAATGCACCGTCTCGGGATTGAACAAATATGGTGAAGTCTCTTCGGGTTTTTTGGTTTTGATAGGCTTGAGAGGAAATTATCAAGATCGTTTGAGGAGTCAACCAACCTATCTCAGCATTACCTGCTTCTTCAACGCCACTAGACACAAGATAGACAAGTCAATATCACCACTCTCCAGAGCCTACACCACACAGTACCTTAACCTCCAGGCCAGTTATCTAACCAACCGCCTGCCCAGCCATCTCCTATTCATCCACATCATCCAGGGCCGCATCGTTAACTTTACACACCACCTTCATCGCTCTGGTTGGTCTGAAGTACTCCTTCTTCCAAGGCGCCCAAGCAAGGTCTCCCGAACCATTGTCTTCCATATCAGCCCTCATGCTCGCTTGCTGTACCCTCTCTGCTCCCGCAAACCGCGCTGGTTCGCGAATATGTTTACTCTAGGAGGAATAGCGCGAACAAAGTTTGCCGACCAGTTCGTGTGTCCAGACACCCAATGATCGCCACATTGCAAATGCTCAATACCTCCTTCGCCTCATCTCGCCGCACTACCGAAGATATCCACTTGGTCGTTTGACCAGCGGTCGTCTGTTTTACAGCTTTCTGGTCTACATTCGGCGTCAGCTTCTATACCACACAGAGTAAGCTGCTCCTGTGAAGAGACTTACTTGGCTGTTCCAAGAATATCAGGCGCATGGTGCGTCACTATGATGATTTTCCTGTCGGCTCCTCCCGGCGCTGTGCGAATACTCTTGACTATGTCCCTCAACCACTTCAGATCAGTCTCAAAGCACTTGTTATGTTGCTTTTTGGCCTGGTTGTGATATCTTTTTTGATCCTTTTCCTTTTGTCGACTGGCTGGCCACGGGCCGGGCTGAAGACTTTGGTGGCATTGCTACTAATTCTTGGCCTCCTAGGTGAAGACTGATTCTGAGCTTAGTCTCCTAATTGCGGTCAAAGCAGCAAGTCAGTAGGCTGAAAATTATAAACATTTTGCAAGAAAGCGTGGAGTGATTGGATAATTTGGACCCTTTGTTGCTAGTTGCTACAAAGACTGATTTTGTGGTTTCCAAGCGCAGCTACATTGACAATCGGAATGCAACAAAGAGACTAGACGCTCTTTCTGGCTGCAAACTCATGGATTTCTGTCAAGCATAAGGTAGCACAGTTGCAGAATCATGTGACTGTTTACTTCGGCTTGCGCGAAAGGGGGTTTCTCGCTTAGCGTTCACGATGAACCCAGGATTGCAAATCATCATTTGAGACTACGCATGAGTAAATATCTCTTAATATCAGAGTCAACCAGGATATCCTTTGATTGCTGTCAAACGATGTCTGTGGGGCTTCTAATAATCCTGAAGAAGCCCCATTCGTTGCCAAAAATTCCATCAATTGATCTGGCAGCAAAATAGTATGGACAAGGTAGGAATGGATAATTACCTTCCACATGATCTTGCCGCTCATGTGACATTTTTAGTCTCGACCTCAAAGCTTAGCAATTATCCAAAACGACAAAGTAGTTCGCCTGGCTGTAAGACTCACCCACCCCCACTTTTGCTACTCCTAACGGCCTCAAGTCCCTCGAGTCAACTGAAGATCCCGCCAAACAAGCATTTTGCGCATCTACTAAATCGCCATCAAAATGGCGACCACGATATCGGCCCACACTTCACAGTCAGACCATGTTCTCGATCTCCTCACGTCTCATCTACCCTACTCTCTTCCTCTCCTCCGCCGTTTACAGTTCATGCACATACCCGGTGGCTCAACACCCACTTCTAACATCCTAGCTTCATTCTCTGCCTCATCTCCAGCTAGCAAAAATGACCTCTTCACAATCGCCTACCTCGATCTATCCCGAGGCCCAGAGACAGAAATGTGGCTGTATTCATCAGCTGAGCATCCAGACTCCTCACACACGACCGCCGCAATCGAGGAGCAGCTCGTTGCAATGCTGCAGCACGTACACGTCCTCATCAAAAACTGGGAGCGTAAATTAGACCTAGAATCAGCGGGAGAGAAGCGTCAAACCCCTGGTATCGTGCTCATTGGCACCCTGCACCAGAAGCCTTACCACATTCTGCACGACAAGCAATGCGTAGTCGATCAATCGCCCGAGAATTTCAAATTCATCTTCAAGCGGGAAAATCTCCCGGCACAGAAACCATTACCCGAGGGCTTCGAGTGGGGAACGGTAGGACTGGATGATCTCCCATTGGTGCTGAGTCGGACAGCTATACCGAGGAAGATTAGGACGATGAAGCTGTTTCCCAGTGTGGCGGTTAGAGTTGCAGGGACGGGCGAGATAGTCGCGTGGGGTTTTCTGGGCGCGGATGGGAGTTTGACCACGTTGCATGTCGAGGTAAGTGCTGTGTTAGTGTGAAGAGATGGTGAGCTGATGTGAGATAGTCGGCGTATAGAGGCAAGGGGCTTGCTAAAGCTTTGAGCTTAAAGCTGTTTACTGAGCGTATGGAGATGTATGGACCCGAGGAGTTGGGTCATGCTGATGTAGTTACGGATAATTTCTCCTCGCAGGGTGTTTGTAAGAGTCTTGGAGGGAAAGTGACGTGGAGTGATTATTGGTAAGTTTGAGATCTTAAAAATTGTTGAATGTGCTAATGATTTAGGGTTTGGGTTGATTTGAAGAAGTTGAACAGCCTTGAAAATGGAGTTAACAGCGAATAGTCAAGATTTGGCATATGAAGCTACGTAGAAATTTTTGGTTTGAAACATGAAATGCTTTGGTTTTATAAATCAGTAGTAATATCAAGTGAGACAAGAAGCATTAATTCAACAAGATATGGAGAACTGATCCTCCACAGAATCAAAATTGCTTTGACAGCGGAAGTGCCCCACTATATAAGCTTAATTTACCGATCACTAGCGTGTCCGCCAACCTTCCATGACATTGAGATATTCTTTGAACCTGCTATATCAAAAGCGTGACACCTATAACCATGACAACAATTAAAGAATGATATTACTGTCGCCTCAAACTTTGTTTCCTCTACGAACAACAGCACGCCCACTATCCACCATCTTGAAAGCAGCCACAATGGCAACCTCGGCATACAAAATCAACCCTCTCCCACGCTCGCTCTACCCAATACCAATCGCCTACACCCCCGACGATTTCAAGCGTCTAGACGAACGCCCAGATACGCAGTGGTACTCTCAACCGCGATTCGTACAGCATATCGACGATGGCGCCATTTCTGCTCTCAAAACATACTACAGCACCATCATCAAACCCATCCACAGCGTGTTAGACATCTGCTCAAGCTGGGTCTCGCACCTCCCAGACACGCTCAAACCACCAACAATGATCGGATATGGAATGAACCAAGCTGAACTAGCACGTAACCAACATCTCACCTCCTATTTTGTCAAAGACCTCAACGCGATACCGAGTCTGAAAGAGGTACCAGACAACAGTACCGACATGGTCATGTGCAATGTCTCGGTGGATTACCTAACGCAGCCCGTAGAGATGTTTAAGGAGATGAATCGCGTGTTGAAGATTGGTGGGACGGCGCATATGGCATTTAGTAATCGGTGTTTTCCAACGAAGGTCGTGGGGAAGTGGCTGAAGATGGTGGATGAGGATAAGAGGAGGTGGGTTGGTGGGTATTTTTGGGCAAGTGGTGGATGGAAGGATGTGGAGGAAGTGGTGGTTAAGGATGGGAAAGGGGGATTTTGGGGTCAGGAGGATCCTTTGTTTGTGGTCAGGGCGACGAAGGGGGAGAATTGATAGAGGAAGGGTTGTTATCAAAAGGCTGTTGTGGAGGTCACAAATTCAGGTTTGTGATAGCGATGGGAAAAGATCATTCATTGCTAATGTCTAGCTTGGAGAATTGAGATGCAACCCAGTGTTGTGTCATCAAGGAGGTGAGGGATACTTCTTGACCAAAGGGTATACTATATATAAACTCTGAAAGTGTTATGCTGAAACTCATTGTCAATTGAGAAATACTGCACAAAGAGAAGTACCTGTAAGTCCCTGAACTCTGAAATTCAGCGAAAGGAGATATATCATAGATCAATCGTTCGCAATTCCGAGACTTGTCAATACCACTGCAGTATGATTCTTTGACACCAAATCTTCTTCTTATTATAAATTGACATGGTCTTACTGCTTAGGGATAATGCTTCCTACCTATCTTAGGTAACAAAAAATCTATGCTTCAGTCTTGTGGTGAATTTGTCAGACATCTTCACAGCATCAACCAGTCAGTAAAAACAACGCCCGAGCTAGTGAGATAAAGCTGCTGAATGGCTTAGCTTATTCTGCATTTTTGTTGCACATCTGAGGGGGTGCGCGTACCTGGCGCCATAACCACTCGGCCATTTCTAAAAATAGCGTTGGATTTTGAAGCACCAACCTACTCGCTTGCACCAACTCTCTCTCTGAACTGTTTCTATCTAATAGCTTCCCGTAGGTCTCGTCTCTCGTTAGCACTTCATTGTTGTCAATTAATTAATTATATTCTACAAAAATGCATATTCACTGCCTTCTTGCTTGGCTACCTTGTGCCAATGTATACAATGGTCTTACTTCTGATTTTCACTTCAACCAGCACATAGACGATATCGAACTCAAACATTCTCAATTTTCCACGTCAGCTCAGCCTCTAGTAACTTTTACAAACTCAACTCCATTGATCCTTGCTGCATTAAACGCAACAACATCATCGTCTTCCGTGATAGACAACCAAATTGCCGACACTGAAGGCGACAAAGCTGCAGAATCCAAGCAGCAGAACACATCAGAATTCGTTCCGGAAATCCCTTCAGATTGTCCCGAAGAAGACCTCGACTGCGAAGAGTGTGGGGGCCGTGTATTGAAGCGCGGAAGTAGATGGCGAAGCCGCTGTGCGGGGGTTTGTAATCCATCCCCATCCTCTTATCCAAGTATTGATTTTGTTCATAGATTGAGGAAGAGAACTTCAACTGGAAGAGCTGCCCTTGTATGTGGCAAAATTCTCGTCCATATGAACCTGGAAGTCCAACGCCATCGGAAATCGAAGCGTCTTGGCGGAATTTGTCACAAAGTAGTCCGGCTCCGCAAATTAAAGAGCCTGGGACCGAGAGCCCAAAATACGGAAATTGAAATGATGATCCGCATTGGTGACATAAGAGCACTATCCTCGAATAAGTATTGCAAAGCTGCCCTCAGGTCTATATATTTAAGTTAGTCACGGCATTTCATTTCAGCTTATCAACAGAAGATTGTGAGCCAGGAGCGACGAGCAATAGAACATATGGTGTAAAACGAGCAAGAAGATTATTGTTCATTACGAGCTCGTCTCTTGTCTGCTCAACTTTCCGCACGATGTCTGTGAACGGTTCTATACCACACCAGACGTAGCCTTAGACCAAAGAAATGACACTAACACCGATGTTAAGCCTTTGACCTCAAGCTATCACTTGCTCCAAACGAATTATTTGAACAGCATCTCCAAAAATTCCTACATCCATGTCTGAAAGTCGAAACTGCTACGCTAAGGCTACTTTTCTACCCAGCAGTGGCTTACTGCTTCTCTCTATTATGGTCTAGAAACGCTTCTCATCTATACAGAACAAGCTATTTGGCCTTATTTTGGTTTACTATAATAGACAAAATCTCTAAGCGCTTTCATAGGTCAAGATATTGAGAATAATAATATGTTTCTCAAACGTGGATGTGGAATAGGAACAAGTTCATACGGATTTATATTGAGAAGAATGATAAATGCTTTCGATCTCGCTATTATTAAAATATAATATTAGAAATACTTTAAAGAAATCTTTTTAAAACGATCGGTTAACGGCTTCTTAAATAGGAACTCGTACCTTGGTCAACTCAGGCTCCGACTAGGCACCGGTCTCGCTTGCCAGCAAAATGCAAGCGCTACTCCTACTTATAGAAAACAATTCGCTCTAGATTTAGAAGCACTAAATTTGTCGAATGCATCTTGTGTCCATTCACTTTCTACAGCTCTTATACCCACAAATCTTCGTTAGTATCACTTTACACGAGTAGCTGTGTCGATGAAATCACTAACAGCTAATTAGGTTCTTCACGGATGAATGAATTATCATTGCCTCCTCGCTTTGCTGCTATGCGCAAGTGCATATCATGATCTCGTTTGGCGAGTAAATCAGGTCATCGCATAGAGAATTTCGAACATAAACTTTTACAGTCTTTCACATCAGCTCAGATTTTGGTGGGATTGACAGGCCCATCTCCAGTCACATTTGCTGCAGAGAACGAAACAGCCTCCTCGTCTATGGTGAGAACTCAAAAATCCTACAAGAGTCGTCTGTATGAGCCTCAAAGTCCAACGGCATCAGAACTCGACGAAGAATCAAAATATCCACAAAAGTGGAGTGGCAATTGGGCTCAATCTTCGCCGAATTACAGCACAGCACCCAGGGAGAATAAGAGAAGGGATCTACTGGAAGAGGCCGCAGAGCATCCCACCCAACCAGGCACTTGAAACTACTTACAAGAATCATTGTGTGTTCGCCTGGGTTTAATATCGACATCCATCTAGTTCTAGAATTCATTACTCCGTAAAAGTATGGTCAAAATGTTCCATTCACTTCAAACCTCGAGGAAACCACTGGAAATGACACAGCATATCCAACAAAAATGTTCGGGATCAATTCGATACACTCTCTTCATATCGTGATCAGATATTCTACTTGTTCTACATTTTAAACGATAAATACAATGTTGGAAATTTAATGGCACGGCCAGTCTAGATCTCAGAAACATAATCTCCCGATTTAAATTTGCTTTCAAACAAAGCTCTTACTTATCTAAAGCCTTGTTTCTCAATCAAAGAAACACTCCGAGCGCAAATGCCCATAAGTGGTTCAAACCTCATCCCCCTCCATACAAAGAAGCGAAATATATTGTTCCAGTTGCCCTCGCACACTCATAAAATTCGTTACCTGTACTGCAGTAGCCAGGCTGCAGAAGCATGAGTATCGGAGAGTTTTTCTTAAATCAATGCTAGGATTCTCTTTTGCTTCCTAAACTCAAAGGAAAAGGCTCCTGTGGCCGACTGCACATATACGTTAGATGCTACACTTTTATGTCTTCTCGAGAGTTGAATTCGACACTTTCGATATATACCAATTCCAGAACATCGCGACGTCAATAATATCACTGACACAAAGACCACAGGGATTGGATTTACAAATATCGAAAGTCTTTGCCTATCAAACTCAATTATCATGCTTGTATAGGTACATGTCTATAAGCGACTTTGCCATGAGCGAGTCGGTAGTTGGCGATCACATCAGACGGAGCGGCCGTTGGAGCATCGCATTGAAACTGCTTTGCAAAAGGCTCCTCAAAGCGATCCAACAATGGCTTTTTGAACAGCGACTCGTACCTTGAGAGAGTGCGTATAATCAGATTTCAATGACTTGAGGTTCGTGAAATTCCACTGCGGGTCAACACCGGCTCCAACCGGCTACGGATCTCGCTTGCCGGCAAAACGCTGACGCCACCACCACTTGAAAAAGAAATATCCAAACCCTCTCCCTCCATAACACAACTCCACTTACCAGACCTCGAGAAGAAACGCAAAAAGTTTGTTGCACACCTGAGGTGTGCCGAGGATGTTTGATGACTAAGGTCGATCTGGGATTCGAACCCGGGTCCCCGGAAGCTCCGTAAGTCTAGTGACTTGATCAGAATCCGATGTGATAACCAACTACACTAATCAACCATGGATGATGTTTGTTGAAGCACAGTACGAAAGTTAGAAATATGTATGTCAGATCTCGGAAGTACCTCGGGATCATCAATGCACGTGATTCCTCACCAAATTCTTAACCAAGCTCCCATCACAGCTCACTGTCAAAGCAGACTTGAATATCTCTCTCTGTTGTCAGAATACTTATACATTCGTTCGCAATATATCGCTGCCAATATCTATCATTCCCCACGGGTTCTTTGTGCCATGCTCGCTAGTCTTACGATCTACTTTCTCTGGTGTCCTTTTCAGACCGCCGAGCAATCACAAATATTAACGACACATATCTACCTGTCTCTCGCCCTTAACCAAAACAACATCTCTTCCTAGTGTTGTGTGTACTGCCACGCTGCAGTAGCTATGGCAACATCATTAGGAGATGCTTCCAATATATACTGTGCCTTGCCCTCACATCGCTTAATAATCTTTAGCTTTTACGGGTTCAAGTTGAATTTTATATTAAAGCAGGAGATAGCGTTTTTCGAACGCCATAGATTCCATCAACATTTCAAATTTATTCAAGTTATTTTTATGAAAAGAATTTAAACTCACTTCAGGCATTAACACGCACACGCAGCTCCAAGAAACGCGATTTCACTTTCATCAATTCACTTCAGTTCGCCATGCTGCGCCGTGTATGAGTATCTATCTCTCATTTTATATCCGTTGCATGATCAATATATCAATATAGAATCATAAAAGACAAGGCTTTTGCAGAGCTTGAGATCGTTTTACTCTTCGAGATATTTACCTACTAATATGATGTCTATAATCGTCAACAAGCTTCGATAGTAAAGATTGAGATCGCATGGCGTTTGGTTGGCATATCAACAGGTGGGATTAACCTAATTCTACTCCGCTTCTCTCACTTGACAGCAGTCTCTTCTACCTGAGAGGTGGCAGTCAATTCATCTTCGTAGCTCTTACTCAAGTCGACACCAAAAATGACCACCAACCCTTCGCTCTCAACGAAAGTAAACACGCTCAAAACAAAGATAGGTTCACCAATTCAACCAGTGTTCAGTTCACTCGAAAGTCAAATTCTCAACCAATTTGCCCAACCAGCTCCACCCCCCTCTTTCCTTCTCTCTTCCCTTCCAGAGGAACCAAGTCACCCAAGCTCCCAAATATCCAAAGTATAGAAGCACCTCCTCCCAGCACCATCCACTCCTCCGACTCCAGCAACGACAATGTCAGCAATGACAATACAACAAACTTCGCATATACCGGTTGCCGTCTCTCATGTAGTCACCACAGTAAACTACGATTCATCTACAAGATCCCGCATTAACATCCTATCTTCTGCTAAGAATCCTCCCCTTCTTCCTACTCAACTCAAGCTCCAACCTAAAATACAAACAGCCCCTATAACACACCCCACCCACCTCACCAAGCCTACCTCACCAACCTTACCTCACAACAAGCAGCCACACCCAAGGGGATCGAAGCCCAATGTAAACTCCAAGGAACTGACGAGCGCAAGAAATGCGTCTCTCCCACGGCCTGGTCATGTAACTGTGGATGAAGATACACCTTCACAGCTCGTGCCCAATTTATAGATTTTGTCCCTCAGCCGTGAGCCTACCTGGACTCAACTCGACTCATCGATGGTAAGGAAATTCGCTTTTCATCCTGCTCCGATTGAAACAAACACGAGCAAGCACCACCTCAAGCTGTCAAAGCTTAAAACCCGTTCAAGTCATCATATGATATTCTACCAAGCCATCTAGCATATTACCAGCAACAGCAATAATATACACCCGTTACGCTCCAACGCCCCAACACAAACCGCCATCCCAAAACCAAGCAAAGCTAATCCCGCATTATAGAAAACATCATAACACGCACAGCCAGCCCTTCAGATTAAGGCTCAATCAACACCCACCGTTTATCTTTCTCCTTCTCTCCCTTATTACCCCTCACGGCCACCGCCTCGAGCGTATTCTTGATGGCCGCCCCAGCGCGTCCGGGAAATTTCTTTTTCAGTACCTCGATTAGGCCAATCTTGCTCAAATCACTACCTACTAATGCTGCCTTGAATGCGGGCATATCCTCGGCTGGCATCAACTTTTTCAACTTGCCGTCTTTGTCCACCTTCGGTGGAGGTGGCATTGAAGATTTGTCTGGTGCAAAGAAAGGCTTAACAGGTTTAGGATTTCCGTTTTGCGATAGAGAGGTAGGTTTTACGACGTTAAGAGGAGCACGAGGAGCCTCGGTGTGCCAATACGCCGTCGAGAAAGGATCGATCGATTTCAGTTTTGGATCTAAATCTGTTAGAAAAGCGAAAAAAATCAAAAAAATCCAACAAACTTACCAATAATAATCTCCATCCTATATTTTTGCATCTTGACATTTGTCGTCCGCTTCGATCGATCTTCCCAACATAATCCAGTAGAAATTGGCTCTAAATCACCTTGAATCACGAGTCGCCTCGAATTGGCAATCTCGTCATTCTCATCGTCCAAGAATCCATCCATGTCCTCTCCATCACCATCATCCTCTTCGTCTTCACCATCACTCTTCAAATCCTCTCCATCTTCCTCCTCCCACTCTGCTTCACTATCATAATCATAATCCGTATTTGGCAAATCTCGTCGTAATGGGTTCCTTGCAAGCTTCATTGTAGTCGTTACAGGCCTCTTAGTATATGTGCCTTTGTATGGTGGTCGGACATCTTCCTGAAAATGTAATATCTTGACTGGGATCTTCCGTAGCAAATCATTCGTCCGCCGAATTTGCGAGTTTTGTGAGTCCGTTGTAGTCAAATCGATTGCCACCTTGGACGAGCTACCGGGATTGTACTCGTTCATAATATCTCGGACTGCCATGTACTGCCTGCCTCGAGTCTTAAACTCAAAGCTTGAGTCCAAATGAAACAGAGACATGGCATCAAATGCACGTTGTGTATCTGGTGTCCTGTTTCCAACCAAATAACCATCAATTGCATTCTGCAAAGCCTCTAGAGCCTCCTCGTCTCGCTGGAATCGGCTGATTGGTGCAACTGTAACGTCGTCCTTCTTGTAGAAGCTGGGAAAGAGCTCTTCGTATGCGGATCGTCGAGGCTTGCTTGGCGTGAGAACTACATCCATCTGAGCTTGCGATGGGGCAGGGCTCATGGATTTCCGGCTTTCAACACTATTCGTTCGAGATCGATTGCTTGCGGCAGGTATAGCAAAAAAATTACCCAGTTTCAACTGAGATCTCTCCTTCTTCCGCTTCTCGTCCTCCTTCCTACGCTTTTCATCTTCTTTCTTCTGCTTCTCCTCGTCCTTCTTCCGCCTCTTCTCCTCCTTAGCGGCCTTTTCAGCTTCTTGAGCAATTCGCTTCTCTTCCTTCTCGGCCTCCTTCTTCTTCCGATCAGCCTCCTTGCGAGCTTTCTCAGCAGCCTGTGCCTTCTTCTCTGCGTCCTTTCCACTGGCCTTCTGGGCCTTTCCGTCTGCCAGAGCCTTCTTCGCGTCTGCCAAAAGCTGCTTCTCAGCTTCTTTTCGAGCCTTTTCCTCAGCTCTCTCTCGATCCCGAATCTCCTTGTTGATCTTGTTCAGCTCCTTCTCCGCAAAGGTCAACTTGACCCTCTTAGCCGGTGGTTGTCCGCCATTCATTGCTGCAAAGGCTGTCGGGAGATTGCTAGGCGCAGGTGACAGATCTCTCGAGGGTGTGATATCTCCAGGTTCTGTCAATTCTCCAGTGGAACTCCGTGCTGGACTCGCGGGTCTGTTGTTGCCGATGCTAATAGGTGTAGGCAGACTTTCGCGTTCCATGTCTCCTTGTTCCTCATCATCAGACATGTCGTGGTATTCTGAAGGTACAGAACATGGCTCTTCGAGCTGCGTCTCGTCATCAAAGGTTTGGTAGTCCCTCTTCAGAGGTTGACTTTCGACGGACGTCATTGACGCGTTGAGAGAGAATTGTGGTGTAAATTGGCTTTTGTGATAAGCTCGAATTTAAGCCAAACGTCGATCTTGTGAGATACGTCAAAATTCAATGATCATTGGAGGTTTGACGTTGTGGTGTTGAGGCTCTACAAATTTCAAGGTGATCGCGAATTGGACGTGTGCTTGACGCGTTTAGTGCTTTCGGAAGTTGCCGTTCTATAAGAGGAAGGGGAGCCGGACTTGGCATCGCCTTGAGGAAGCGACGATTTTTACACAAAATAGTCACACAAATAGCAACATTGAGAATAGATATAAACATTCAAACTCGCTCATATTACACTATCACCAAGTATGCCGCTAAAACGAAGGTGGACAATAATTGTCTGACCAAACCCCCCAACCAAATTTCAAGTGCGTGTACCATGACTGTAACCACAACCCAAACTCCATCGGTATCCTGATCCTGATCCTGCGCCATGAAAATGCCTGTACACAACTCGAGCCGTAGCTCTAGGAAGCCTCCTGGTATACCCCAAACCTAATCACTATCCGCGTCTGGATTCGCAATGTACAGGCGTCCAGCGCTCATGGTCATTGTCCTCTCATCCACACTGCCCCTCCGCCTCAACTCATCAGGATTCTTCACACTCTTCTCTCGAGTAATGGTAGCCTTCATCAAGCTGTTTGCAGCCAGGCGTGCAGCGTCGGAATGCCCCAGTTCTGCCACGCTGTCATTGCGCTCGCCACTGCTTCCACTACCAACGCTACGAGCACTATCTCTGTTTTCATCAACAGCGAAATAGTCCGCGGCTTGGTGTGTCGTAGGCATGGGGGTCTCGCCAGCTTCAGCTACATCGGCCATTTCTCCTGGAGGACTGTTTCCTGAGCTCCATTTGCCATTCATAGAAGATCCGCCAGATTGCCGAGAATATGTGAGACCTCTCCTTCCACTGCCCACACTGCTTCTCCCGCTGCCAGTCCGGCGATGGAAACCCACTCTTCCACTATCGGCATCATCATCACTCTCTCCCCCTTCAACCTCACTAGCACTCAACCGCAGAGGCACTCCTCCCATACCCCCGACCAGATCACCAGGGCTGTACCCAACAAGTCCAGACTTCCCACCATGTCGGATTTTTGCCGTGACCCGGTTACTTCCCACCAAACTTGCTGATCCACCAGTAGAAATCCGCGCTGCACTAGGTCCTCCTATGACCTCCATTGTAGCACGCATCTTTGCTGCTTTCTGCTGGGCTAATAACCTAGGATCTTCATGCTGAGCTCGATCGCACCAGACGGTTGCCTTTTGTTTCCTCATCAATGCTACATAGCTTGTGGGCTGGGACGTTCCACCAGATCTCGAGGAGGTTGACCGTCGCAGATCCTGCGAACCTTGACGGACAGGGACAGGACCATTGCCACTGCTGGCGGTCGTAGAATATGTTGCATTCGAAGGTGTTCGGCGAGAGGTGTAGGAATGAACTTGCATGCTGGTGGGGTACAACTGTTGTTGGTTGTGCTGCGGCTGAAGGACGTTTGTCGGGAACGTGTTCGACGAAGTTGTCCGACTGCGCGAATGCGCATATATGTTTGTCGCAGGTGGAGGAGCCGCGTAGCCTGCAGGCATCGGTTTCCTTCGAGGAACGTCGGCCATCATGATCGTGATTGTAGATATGAGAGGACTCGTAGGCGTCGGAGGGGTGTGGGTGATTTTATTGGCCCACAAAGACTAGTCTGCGTGAATGTTCGGTCTTGGAGGGGCACTAGTTTGTTCTTTGTGCTTCTCGTCCTGCCGGACGGGTTGGCGTAATGGAGTATGGCTGTAACTAAGAACGGTAGCTCGTCGATAGGACGAGGTGTTGATTAGGGTGAATAAACGTGTCGAACAATCTACCATAGGACTTGTGGATCTGCCGTAGGAGGATGAGATGAAAGTATACTCTAAGGTGAATCAATTGAGCAAAATCTCAAGAGTTGGCGAAGGTTGGCAAAGGGTTGAGAGGAAGAGGACGGACGTGAGGATTTTGGCGACGAGGTAGTATTGTATAAAGTGGAGGGAGGAGTGGAGTGGGTTTGAATGCCTCTCGCGCTGGCCGGGGGGGTAGAAGGAAGTGGAGTTTCTGGATGGAATGGGAAAAAGATACGCTTTTTCCTCTTTCCGCTTAGTGAGAAACTGTGAGCCGATGCTAGCGCAATATTCTAAGCAACCAGATATCAGCAAGTTGCATCAGGTAAGGTAAGGTTCCTGGTACAAAGACAAATCAAAGACAAATCTTTGATGTATAATGTTTGGTATCGCGTGGTTCTTTCTTCTCAATGGAATGAATCAAAAATCGAGGGATATGGAGATGGAGAAGGAGAAGGAGAAGGAGAAGGAGAAGGAAAGGAACAGGCATAGAATATATTGATGATCAATACTCATTGTCAATATTGATCATCAAATAAACAAAGTTACTTACAGGCTGGAAAGCTCCTTCAGAAAAAAGCACAGATAGGCTGAATGCGGCGTGTCCTGGCTTTTCGGGAAGCTTAGGGCTTGGGATTGAGACTTGGAAAAGTATGAAAAAGAAAGTTGGTTACACGATCTTAAACTCTGTTTTTGACCAGACCGAGGGCCATCAGCTGTTGACAGTTGCCCGCACGAGAGAAGTTACAGTGCATCAAGCTGCAGGTAATAACTGCAGATGTACCTTGACACCCCACCTTGAGCTCGAGCTTGAGCTCCTACGATGTTGTTGATTTTTGCCGGTGGTGGTCGTCTCTATGGTAGGTACTATAGATTTCACGATTTTGGGCGTTGTTTGTTTGACGAGTCGGGACACTCAGCGGTGTGCTGGTCGGTCGGTCAGCTCAAAATTGAGGCCCTATCGTGAAGGAAGGACACTATGAAGTACAGGAGCAACGTGGATTCAATAATGCACGATAAGGTACGCCTTGCAGCTATTGTCTTAGCTGAATTGCTGTTACAGTAACAAGCGGGCGAGGAGAATTTCGCCTAGTTGGACGGTAATTTGATGTGAGAATGTGCCTATATTTCGCATAGGGTGTTCTCATTTCAATGAGAAATGAGGTCATGATTTACAGTTTTATCACCAGTTTCAATTTGATTCCAACAAAATTGACTCGAGGCAAATGTTCACCATTCGTATCTTATGTCAAACCGGTTCTCATCGCTAACCATGAAGCAAATGTAGTCGCCCATCACCATATGATCTATGCTATGATCGATACTATGAACATCAGCAGCAATTAATTGCTCTTGATTGCATCGCTTCAAAGCGGGGTTTGGCAATAAAGTTGGAAGCAATTCCAGGTTCGCGTCGCTCTCCTGTTCTGGATTCGTGCAAAGCTCCGCGCGCGGCTCTTTGTTGATGTTTTGCTTGGATGACAGCCAACGAGGGAGGGATGCAAGTTTCATAGGATCAGAGGTATCGATGGACTCGGTGGACTTGGTGGAGAAGATCCAAGCTCTTTTGGCCTGACGTAGAGTTTCCTTTGAATCCTTGTCCACCTGTACTGTTGCATGGGTGGGCACGGTTGGACAAACGACGCACTTCGCTGCAAGCAGGAATTGGGCCTGACAATCCGACCATCAATCCGGTAATCCTCGTAAAAGTGGCTCGGAGAGTCGATCCAACCCTTTCGGAGCACCCGAGACCTCGCTTACCAGAAAATGAATGGTAATGGACACTTGTCAGCCACAGTTGGGTTGGGGGTGTAGCGAAGTCAATTGTCAATAAACTCATAGACATATGTTTGGAAACTCCATAGCTGTGAGCTTGGCAAGATTATTTCATGAGCTATGGGCAGCTCTAGATCTTGATAAAGTTTCGATCAAAAGGAGATATCAATGGTCTCATCTCCATACCACCCCCCCCCCCCCCCCCATTTCAAACCCCAGCTCTCTCCTCCAGTCTAACCCACACCAGACTGTCGCTGCGACGCTGGCCGGCTACAAAACCTGCTCTTGACAGGTCCAAACTCACCATCGACTTCGGACTTTCCCATCACAGAGTTCATATCACCACATGCAATAGTGATGTTCCTCTATTGCTAAGGTTAATTCCCAGTTTTCTTTCCATTACTTGAACCGAAGTTCGTCATTCCAAAGATTTCGTAAATTGCCTTCGGAAACAACTGACGAAAGGCTTCTATCGACGTCACAATTCCCCGTGTTTGAAGGGAAACCGTCTTTGGATTATTTCGTCAAAACTCCAAAACTAGTTGAAATATAACGGCGCCAAGAGGGCACCATCGCAAAATCCATGAGCGCGATCCAGGTAAACGGGCCGAACGCCTTACGTTGTACACTACCAAGAACACTTGACATGCCGACCCGAAGGTGAGATTACTCTCCAACCTCTCAAACGACAAGACGAATCAGCTCATACCTCTCTGCGAACGTGGGGAGGTTACATTTACCGAGTTGATCTGAAGCAAGGCTAGCACCATCTGTTGGAGATGACATCGCAAGCCGAGGCTGACACACCTGTGGGTTGTCGGTACTTGTCACTGTCACAAATCCACCACTGCTCACTTCATGCACGACGTACCATGCAGAATGTACAGGCAGGCACTTTTGCTGCACGGCTGCACGAACATCACAATCAACAACAGCTATCATGCCATTTATCAAGCTCATCGCTGGCTCTGGCAAGCCCATGAAGGCCCAAATCTTCCCATTGCGTTGAAGGGTCCAATATCCCTAACGATAATCTCATGCACAGCAATCGTCGACCTTGATTTTGCTCAGCTCTCCTCACCGACTTCATGCTAGTCTTACAACCATTTTAATCGCCGTGTTCGGGCAGTGGTACACCTCTTTGTGAGTGAAGATAGTTGCTGGTTGGTATCGATACTTGAAGTCGGCTTATGTTCAGCCTGGTACTTCAAGCCCAAGACACGTGGCGCGAGGGAGTTGATGAATGTCTGACAGCCTGGCGAAGTCGACCGGTTGGTCGGGATAAACATATTTTCCTTTTTATGCAATATTGCTTTGTTTCGATCAAATTTTCATCTGAACTCCACCGAACATCGTGAGATAGAGGGGCTGTTGCGCACTCAACACGCGTCGATGGTATTGGTCATGTGATATATCCCTTCAGTCAGAGCCAACATTCGATCTTTCCATTGTTTTAGATCTGATGATGGCCGAGGAGCGCGATTCGGATGCGAGACAAGACTGCCGGCAAAGCTTTTCTTGAAGGTCTAGACCTCAACAGACTTCGTTCTCCGGGTGCACGGGATTTCTTCAAAACTGCTGAGGTGTCTCGGTAAAATTTGCTCTGTCTCGTTCCGAAACCCAATAGCTGGTAGCACGCTGTGCTTGTGTATTGCAGCAAGATGCAGAGTTTTTCTCAAGCATTGCGCAAAAGTGGTACAAAGCGACTTTCTGTCGCATGATTATTTTTGTTTGATGACAAAGGGGCTCGTGGTCTGATTACAAAGTATGCACGAGTATCCACCTCTGCAAGGAGCACAACATTTTGACTCTCGCTTATTTCATCTTCAGTCGCAACAATTATTGTTGTCGGCAAAGCCGATCTTGTTTCTGTATGGTCTTTAGTCACAATATCTGCGATTTGATCATCTTGACTTAGCTTGTAGTAAGCAGCTACGCAGTGTTGTGCATAGAGCAGACGACGTGCGAGATTGAACGACACATTTAGAATTGCAAAAGCATCCAAAACTTGGTCATGTTCTCCTGCCGAAAGTAGATATCAGGGATTTCCTTCTTCCTATGAGTAACTCAGTAGCTGCACTTGCACTACTTCACAGTTTCTCAAAGCTTCTCAATGCTCGCATCCGAAACATACATTCACATCAACAAAAGCACAGAGTTGTGTATGCCCAATGGGACTTTGTTATTCATTCGTTCATCCCTCCCCCTCCCCCTCCCCCTCCCCCTCAACCCCTCTCGCCAAGCCGAATTTCCCTGGGTCTGTTGAAAGCCCAAAAGAACCACAGAGACATCGCGATGAAAATGCCGAAGCCGATGATGCCGAAGCCGATTTGGCGGCCGGATGTCCACCAGCTCTATGTATGGCAGCAAGGGTTAGCCAGTGTGATTTGTAAACGCAGATTTGGGGATCATCGATGTGTGGTTTTGATACAGTCAATTGGCGACTCCTCGATCTGCTATTTCGAATCACACATCGGCGAAGCTAAACATTGAGGGAATGAGCTTACCGAAGCCACAGCCGAAGCTGTTGGGGACGCAGCGAGGGTGGTGGTGATGGCCGAAGCCAAGCTGGAAATCTGACAGAGGTCTAAGTTAGCTTCGATGTGTGGTTCAACTCCGCTGATTCGAAAAGCACAATGTATATCTTGCCGATAAACTCGTAGAGGTAAGGGATACCTACAGTGGTAGGGACAGACATTGTTGCTGCCAGATTGCTTCTTTTGGTTTCGCTTGTCGTGTTGCTGTCAAGAAAGAGTTTTGGCGGAGGTCACAATACTGCAGCTGTTGTGATACCTTGCTGCCAACGAAATCAGGCCGTCGATTATGTCGTCAAAATGTTCAGGGCAAGTGCCTGAGTTGCCTAGTCGTTGTGGCTCAGTGTACAGCATGAAATGATACTTTCTCCTTTCACCTGGTTGCTTGAAGAAATGACATAATATTTACAGGAACCTACAATATTGTGTACATGAAAGGACAAGAGATTGGGTATAGGCAGTTTCGCCATTGTTCTCAGTGGGAGTTTTCTAGAAGATCATATATTCCAAGCGAAGCAGCCAGAGCTTCATCTACAATCTTTCAACCAAATCCTTATACAAATAGTGACCTGTATCCATCTGCCTGGTTTCTTTCTCGATGCTTCGTTTATTTCCGTAGCTTAAAGGTTGAAGGGAGACTTTGCGACATCTCAGGAATCCCGGATCTAGTCCAGGTAACAGACCGGAGTGGTGCTAATTTTCCGCTATCTCAAGGAGGTGCTCGAGCATCCGATGTCGATGGGGCTTTTCCTTCATGATACGCATTTTCGACCACGATATCCACAATCGTCATACCGTTATCTCTTCTCCATTGCAGTGTTACAATCTGGAACACTAGAGTCATTCCATCTTTGTCCTGTCTAAAGATAGGCTCTTGTTTGACATGCAAGATCTTGCCTTCTCTTGCTTCTTGAACGTGGATCCAATGGACCGACGGCAAAGGATTGACAGGAACACCAAGGAACATTGTTACCTACTCTTGCTTCTTCGGAACTTCGGATCAGGAGTACAGATGAATGTGCGCGGGAATGAAGAACACATCAGTAGAATGTATCACGAACACGTCAACTCCCCCAACTTTGAACAGTACGAATTTGGGGGTGATCACTGCGCATAAACCACACACCACACATACAGCTAGATACATTCCATCAAAGTGCAGGAACTCTAGCCGTCGAGCTTACATAGAGTACATTTACTGTCATGTCGATGAATATGACGGTACCAACTCCTGCGAATGACGCTCGAGGAAACACTTTCCGAGGGTTGCGAACTTCTGCAGCCACCTTTTCACGGTCAGTGATCATGTAGACAGCGTTAAATTGGAAACCATGAGCGATTGATCAGACGGACAAAGTTGACTTGATGAAAGCATCCAAACAGCAACATGATATACAAGAACGCTTCGATGTATCTATATAGAGGGTGGGGACTCTTGTCAAAATTATCTTTTCTCTCCACTAGGTCCAAATGGTCATCGGGAACTCGTTAATCCAAGCTCAACGAAGATACAAAGGCCAGCCGTCGTCGTGAGAGCACCAAGGAACCACATAACCAACGAGACCCCTATGTTCTTGCCGTTCGTGAACACGACCGACGACGCAAAGTTGAAAATGCTGATACCTGATGCTCGCTTGTTATTTCACTCACCCGCTTTTATTTTAATCCTGTGAGCCGTACCGATCATACGATTTAAGATCGAACATATCGTCGAGTAGTATCCCATCAACGCAGTTGGCTTCAAAATCCTGGAAATGGGTTTGGAGGAGTCATCTTGTGCGGTGACCAGCTCGTGCAAATCATCTGAATCTAGATCGGGGCTCCATTGTGAGTCGCTGGTTGTGTGTCGTTGCTCACAGCTGCAGGCTCATCTACCTCTTCCAAACGGTGCGTATTCGACACTCTGAAACCGATTTCTTGACCACAAGCTTGGCTACAAGATAAGAAGTGTTAAACTGACTGCTATATATCGAGATATTGGTCAATGCATAAAATAAGTGTGGAATAAGCATTTCCCATGGCAAAATTTGCCGAGTAGGCATGGGAAATGGCGCTTGAGGGTGAGGGGTACTGAAGCTCGAAGGGAAATCCATCCTGTTACGTTTCACGATGTTAGATTGGGTTTGCTTTTGGCTGATAGTAAGGTGAGAAGCGCGCCCAATGATCAGTACTTCGCTGTCACATAGTTCTAGCTCAAGTTCTGGCCATCAAACAAAGCCAAAATCATCGCCATCGGTGTTCTCGGCAGTGACTCGCTCAACGCACTCATCGGTGGCAATAGATGCACCTTCTTATGCTGCTAAGCGAGGAACAAACAGAGCATGTATACTGAGCCTACTGCGCCCTGCATTGTGCTGTTTTGCCACAAAGCTCTTGAGTTATTCGATAGAGTCGATGGGAGCAATATTTCGAGGTCATTTTTGACCATTGATAGTAAACTATTTTCTTGTTCTTTGGGATTCTTACCCAGATATAAACTGGTTGCTGACAGTTTTTAAGTTGATTTAGACGTGTTGGTGGAAGAAGAATTGAAGGCAGACGAAGATGATCCAGACACCTCTTTCCACTGCTGTATCATGAAGCAAAAGTCGAGTTACCTGCATGCTAGAAGATCACTGGAGACCAGAAACCCAGATTGTGGGATCTGGCAACTGTTGGGATGGCACAAAAGCAGCATGAGACGGAAGTGGTCAAGAAGCTAAAGGATGTGCTTCTCCGACTCGGAGACGGAACTGGTGAGTTGGCACTAATTATAACATATGCAGGTGCTCTAACAAGTTGTAGCAAGTGCACATTTCATCAAGAAAGTCAATCAACTCAAAGCTGTAACAAATTTACCACAGGTGGTGCAAAAAATAACCCTGAGAAGTTATGTGGCACAGCAGTGCAGACGAATAACCGCAAATATTCGCATGACTTGCATTCAAGGGCCTCGAACAAGCTTCCGTCAAAGCTGCTAATCAATTCCTTTGAATCAGTCCAAGTCTAAACCTGATTTATGACTCAGTATTCCTCCCACACACAAACCAGTTCATGTTCTCTCCATATCAACTGTCCTAGTACCATACTTGACCGACCTGAGCAATCTTAACATCAGCAGGGAATTCTTTATCGATCTCCAACAGCTCCGCCTTGACATTCCCCCTGAAATTGTCATCCGTGAAATCCCATCCGTTTTTGAAGTCAATCTGCTTGACATTTTCATCGACCAGGCCCCCTCCATCCACAAACATGATCTCCTCCAAAACCTTCCACCTCCAGTACATCATATGGTGCATGAATCGCCTCCGTTCGCGTCTCACTTCGATTTCAGAGGTAGCATTGCCGGTCAAGAATGGAGAGTCCCCACATAGCGACATGTCGATGGCCAAACTCTTGATTTTCCAAATTGCGTGAGGCAAGATAGGAAACTGGGCAGGTCCAAGCACGTTGCAAGTGAGTTGTTGCAGGGCGTTCGAGCTCAGAAAAACGATGTCAGTCTCCCAATTGATCAAAGTGCGTTCCAGCGGGTCGTCCAACAGGTTATGGTACCTCGGCGTATTGCGTCCCAGGCTCATGCGCCGCCTCAGGTGAAATGGAGATAGATTGGCAACGCGCGATGCCTCGTACGCAGCTTCTTTGCAAACGCGCGATAGCGCAAACTCAGAGCGGGGGTTTTGGATCGTCCACGTGCCGCGGTAGTCGAATTCTTCGTCGAGATAGTTGTACACTGGCTCGCCACGAGTGGTGACGTCGTAGTTGATGTGGATTGTGTGTGGGAGAAGAGCGCCGAATTGCCAGATACGGAATCGCAGTTCAACAGGTAGGAACGGAAACAGGCTGAACTCAGCGAAATTCTCTGAGAGGGGCGTGTCAATGTTGGACAATTGGCTGCGCGACTTAGTTGGTGTTGGAGCTGGAATGGATGAAGTCGACATTTGTGGCTGTTGAATATCGGATGGAGTTGAGCTGCGTCCAAAGAAACAATTCTTGTGGGCAGACTCCTCATCGTCATAGCAAGTTGTTGCCGACTCATCGCTCTCCTCGTGATCCTCATCTGTCTCATCAAGTGTAAAGGTAACTTCATCGTCGTGTCCACCACCAGTATTGCTCTCAGCATCAAAGTCAGTTGTCGAGCCATCCATCTCCTCATTGCTCTCTTCATCCGTGACGCCGACCCCGTCATCGTCTCCATCACTAGCAATGCTCTCATCCTCGAATCTGCGCAGAATCTCCGCATCCATCGCAAGCGCACGTACATGCAACGTGGAATTCCCGGCTCCACTGGCGAACACGCCTGAGCTGTCGATAGTATTGTGTGACATATTGCAATTGTGCGATGATGTTTGAAGAAGTTATTGTAATTTTGCAGAAAGCAAGTTGCAGACAAGAAGAAGCTTTCAGTTTGCAGATGGAAAAATTTTCGTCTGTAGAAGACGTGAGAATAGATAAATAGACGCTAGCGTAAAAGTGAATTGCTCAAGTTTGCTCTCGCTTAATCGTTAGCATTGTCGCAACCTGACTAGGTCATTACCTAGGCCGCTTGGACAGTTAGGAGAATTAAATATTGTTTAGCGAGTAGAATTTTCCATTTCTATCTATGCAATCCGTCGCGGTTGGAACAGTGTGATGAGAAATTCACATTTTTATTAATGTTAAGGCAGAGTTTAGGGTATGTAAATTGTTTAGCGAGAAACCCTTTAGGCTCGACGTAAATCATCAAACATCAATATAACAAAACAACTTCCGTGTCAAAGTACTGCTGCTACTAGACAGCCCACACACTCCTAGCTAGTGGGCTTCTTAATGTGGTTTGGTCAAGAGAGGAGAAATATCTTGGAAGTGTCTCGAGGATCAAGCATTACGAAGGATCTTCAAGTGTAACAAGCAAGTCAAAAAGGAATCTATTTGTCCTTTACGGTCTTCGGTTTCTGTTTACAAAGTTTAATATTCTCATTGCATGCTATACAACCAAATGCCCTTTAGAGTCTCTAATACTCGATCCAACTAGCAGACAGTAGGAGTTCCAAGATCCAGCGCCGCAGCAGCCAACACAAACTCCATGAAGCCCGCCTCAATCTCCTTCAAGTTCGCCGTGTGCTGGGCTTGAGTAGGATAGAAAGGGCAAGAAGAAGCCGAGTTTCCAAATCCAAATTCGATCGTGAATCCACGGACAACGCTCTTGGTGGCATCAACCAAGTGTCGACCATATGCGTAATCGGTCGTCGTTCCAGATGTAGCATACAAGTTGGAAGACTGGATGACAGCGTACGTACGGCCTGCGGCTGCACTGATAGCATTACCCAGGCGAGTTGCTGCGTTGACTATGATGGAGTTCTCGGCTGGGGTGTTGTACTCTTTGTCTAGAGAGAGCGTTAGTATCTCTCGATGATATACAATGGTCAAAGTTGCGTCAAAGGAGGTACTTACAAGCAGTGTCAGTAGTAATACCTCGAACGCTGTTGAATGCAGAGTTGGAGAAGTTCTGCGCAGGGGTTGTGGTTTGAGTCTGATCGTCTCCCCAGCTGTACAAAACATCACCGGTGTAGGAATGAAGATCCAAGAACCAGCGAACTTTGGAGTAAGTATCCAAAACCCACTTGATACTTTTTGTCTCAGGCTCAGAGAATGCAGCAGTGCCTAAATTTTTGTTAGTGAAAGTAAAGAGGCACGAAGATTGAAGTTGACCTACCGTGATAAGTTTCAGCAGAAGGGCTGGTAGAGGCCAGACTGGTGGTCCTCGCGCTCGCCGCAAAGTACGCTGGGAAGTTCCATAGGAAATCCAAGTTGCGGTTCAAATCAATACCGATAGAGGCAGCCGAGCCAGTGGAAGAAGCTGGGTTGCGATTCTTCCTCCAGCAAGTGTTGGAAGACTGATCGTAAGCGACACCATCGGGGTTGATCAACGGCATGAAAACAATTCCCACCGACATGGCCGTCTTCACCTGAGCATTGGTGTAGGTCTTTGAGCCGAAGGTGAGGCCGAGGTTGTTCTTGTTCGCATACAAGAGATCACCAAGGAAGAACAGAAGTCCATCTGGTCCTCCACGTTCACGGGCGTGGATTCCGGCTTCTAAGAACACACGCATAGCACCTGCGCATGTTCCATTGCCGCCGACTTGGCCACCAATCATAGGTGCACCGAGATAGGTCGTGTATGGTGTGTTGAAGGTGGTGATGCCGTACACTGCTTTGAGACCCTTCAGCGCACTTGCGATCTCGACTGTGTTCAAGATCGTGGTGAAAGTGGTGGTCTGAGTTCCCACACCACGGGGAGCAACTGAGACATATTAGGAAGAGTTTTCTGAGGAGATGCAATTATGAACAGAAGCGCAAGATGATCAAGAACGAGAATTCTTTCAATTCTAGTTTGCTGAACTGCTTGTGATAGGTGAGAGAATCACTTACTTGTTCCACCATTGTATCTATCACCTGTTGCGATGGGCAAACCATTGCTGGTCTGGCGACTATGGATCTTTCTTGGAAGGCCCAGCTTTTCCTCAGGGAGAAGACATGCTTGAACGGCGAGCACGAGGCATGCGAGACAAGATAAGGAGAGCTTCATGGCGAGTGCAGATAAGCGAGTAGATCGACGGTAGAGGACTGGTCAATCGAAAGCCACTGCATCGACACCCAAGCCTATATATACTTCTGAATTGCTTTTTCACCCACGATATCAGATGATTCCCTTATCACTAGTCGTCATCCAAGACTGTCTTGACTCCTTCCCCTTTCCCTTCTACCCCGCGCGGTTAATATCCAGATGTCTTTAGACTTCAAGCTCTTACCTAAAGCAGGACGTCTCTCCATCGTGCAGAGTCTAGTCCTGCACAGAACATTCTGAAGTACGTCCCATAAAGGCAGTTGGAAGGAAATCATGGAGGTGGAAGGGAGATCACAGGGGCGCTGGTTGGACATCACATGCATTAGTCTTGAGATGTGAGCTTGGCACACGGCACTCAACTGATTATCTGTTGGATTCATTATCGGCTAGAGATGTGTCAGTAGAACTACAGTACTACCTTATTATCACCGCACTGTTCGTGTCTCAACAACCACCATTCGAGCTGGTAAGTAGTGCGAGTATGCAACGGACTTCTACATGGTATGCACGACATCTCTTGTCTTATAAATCGAATCTAGATTCGCCTGTGTCACGTAGGAATGCTTCATGAATTTAGCACACGTGACCTCAATACATCGGCTCGCCTCAATTGTCTTCGTACTTGACGCTATCTTTCATTGAGAGTATGAATGAATTGCAGGCATTCATTGGAATACTTGAGTATGAAAGATAATCCTCTTGGCGGCTTGGTGTTGTAACGACCTTCCACATCGGGATCGTTCTCGTGTCGTCTAGCATCGCCAAAGAAAAGGGTGTGGTGCAGAATGATTTCTCACAGAATTAAGGTTAAAGCTTTGTTATGCGGGCCAGCCCGCACGTCCCTGGCGAATACCAGTCAAACCTTATCTCGCAGTGTTGGTGAAGCGGTAGTGTCTGGAATCCATTTGTCAACGAAGCTTGTAAACAGCCATGGCTGGTTGGGAACTTCTGACTCGTTGCAAGAGTTATAAGACAAGATTGTTTTTGAACATACTAAGTGAAGTTAAAAGGCAGGTCGTTGACACGAGTGGGTTGCTTGTTTAAGCCAAAATAAATACCTCGCTTGATGCATTGAACAAGACCTGCCCATTCAGGATCTTGAGCAGCGCCAAGATTAGACTCTGTTTGTGGGGGCTACTTACCAGTACGTAGATATAACAAAGCATTGCAACCAGATCGCTACCAGATTGATATTTTTATGTAATCGCTCTTGGGTTCAAAGCATGGGCAGCTGAAAAATGCTACCAGAAGGCTCGTGGTTTTCTCCCACTTGCCTAAATCAGCCTAGCATATATGTCACCCCCCTTTTCTCTCGCCTCTTCATGTAGAAGTGAGACAAGGATGAATGCCTTCATATATACTACTTCTACGGAAAAACAACGATCCCGAGACACCAGTTGCTTCATTTTCTCCTTACAATCTATTTTCGGTGTCGTAGATCGATTTAGAATCAAAGCACAGTGAAAGGCAACATGGGGCCACACATCTAGATGCATACATGTACGAATCAATAAGCTGTTAGAGGTTTTGACCTGAAAGTACTGTATTGTGGCCGCTAACAAAAGATATCGAAGTGATACACAATAGTTCATATCCAGAAAACATGGTAGAACTAGCTAAGGTCTCGTTCCCAAGCCTACTAAACAAATGGACACTCCCGTTCCGCAGTCACCTGTAAGATATCTCTGGCTCGCGCCCACTCAGGCAACTCTAGCAAGCTCAACCTTCCCGTACCAGTCATAATCATAATAGAATTCCTCTAATTCCATCCAGAGACGTCTCACAGCACCCTCATTATCAACCCCATCTCCCCATCCCTTCAACAGTACTACATCCTGTTCATCCACTGGAACTGCTTCTCCACCGCCCACAAACGTGAGCTCTTCAATCGAGCCCCAAAGTGATGCTATAATTTGTGCGAATTCGTCCTGGCCTCCATCTACTACGTACCCAGAGCAGTAGTTGCATGTTACATCGCTCCCGCAGACCTCACGGAAAGGCCAGTGTCTCCAGAAGGTCATATCAATTGCAAGGTATCGGACAAGGTCGATCTGATCCTCTGGAATGGGAACAAATACTGGAGCCTTGACTCGAGGTTCGTTGTCTCTGCCAGGCCGAAGGCCGAAGACTCGTTCGTCGATCTTATTATGATTTCTTCCCTCGATATTCAAGACATCTCTCTGGTTAACTGAGTTTTCCTTTGGGTCTGCAGTTGCGGCATCTCCATCTCTAACTTGACCTCCCAATTCAGCACGTCTAGCTCCAGCGCCGAAAGGCTTCATGCTACTCTGTGTATCCTCGTCGTCAATCTCAACATCATTGATGTCATTCTCAATATGCGCCAATGCATTGCTGTTCAAGAAAATAGTATCAACCTTGTAGTTGACCCAAGTTCTTTGAGTAACATTTCTATCAAGAACAAGTAGGTTCCAGAATGCAACTTTGTCCGCCTCGACCTCCGACTCTTGGCACGCAAATCGAACAGAAACGCTGCCCATGGGGTTGCAGATACACCATTCCACTCTCTTCTCATCCTTCAAGTCAACCGAATGATATTTCCTGGCAGTGACATTCCTCACATCGTAGTTGATATGGACAATGCGAGGTTGAAGTGCTGCATGTCGCCAAATCTTGACACGAATTTCTGTGGGTAGAAACGCAAAGAGATGGAACTCGGGTAAGTCTAAAAGTTGGATGTGGGCAGTGGTGAGTTGGTGGCGAGGTATGAGCGGAGTAGGAGCTGATATGACGCTCGAGGCTTGCCGAATGGATTGCAGGTAAGGTCTTTGCAGGAAGCTTCCTTGATCGTTGTTTCCATCATCAGCTTCATTGTTGCTGTCGCTATCAGTGCCAAAGTCAGAAGCATCGACGCGACTTCCAAAAGAATGCGATGGAGATACCGAGGCCAGTTCACCGCCGGAAGAAAGAGCACCTTGCGAATCTTCATCGCGACTTGAATCCCTATCCTCTTCTTCTGTTTGTCTTCCGAGAGAAGATGGTGATGGAGGAGGCGATGCGTCAAGACTGCTTCGTCTGCTTCCTCGACGAATATAGCGGGATTCCTCACTTTCATCCATGGCCTCAAGTCGATCTTGTTGTTCGAAGTCTCTATAGTAAGAGGGCAATGATGGTTGAGATCTTCCGTTATCGTATTGGTATTCTCCATCAAGTTCCCTATTCTGGTCTTGAAAGTACTTGATTTCGTCCCAGAAAGCCCTCGAATTTGCTCTTCCAACTTGGTACTCTTGCTCCATGGAAAGAGAACGTGCAAGAACGTTCAAACCCGCCGTCCCCTTCATAGTATCACGAGTAATTGTTTCTTCCTCGATTTGTGTTGTGTTTGTGGTATCTTCTTCAATTGTCGCGGTCTTCAAGCTAGATTCCTCGTTGTTTTCGAAATCTGCGCTGAAATCGGATGCGGCTTCTGCATGCGTAGCTTTCATTGTTTCACCCGTGGCAATTGTGTGCGACATTGTGTCGAGCATTAATTCGAAGAATATCGAACTTTCGCGCTCAGTATTTGAGTAATTATTGGCGCGAGAAACCAAAGTCGGATTCGCGATGAAGTTCCACTGGAGGTTAGGTTGAGGTGGCCAGTCACGGGTTCGCTTATTTCAATTCGATTCCAGCGAAAGCAGACTCAACTTCTACTCCAAAAAGCTTTGGGTCTCGATGGGAATTCTTCGATTTAAGAAGCTTAAGAGAATTGGTAGGAATGTTACGGATAAAGGGGATTCCAAGAAATCTTTATCACATGCATTACAAAGCCCTCAAATCTACCAAGGTACTGTGCGTCCTGCACAGAATTGGAAAGATTGAATCTTATTATCTCTAAGTTATTACATGTTTTGATTCAATTTCTATTCCTCATTACTGATATTCCACTTTAAGATTCCTAGAGTTCACGAGGATGTGTAGTTGAGAGGTAATACCTTCACCAAATCTATCTCGATTCAACTGTGATTTGAGTCCCAACTAGGTCAAATCTTGCAATAATGCTTTACTGTTTACCTTTGTGATTAAGAATGCAAAGACGATGGAATTTGGAAGACTAAGATGGCAGCTCTCTTTCATGAAATCACATGGTCTCACCTTCTAGAGCAGACTAGAAGTAGTCAAAAATTACAATGTCAAGTATAGAATTACTATCTAACTACACAGTAGTCTGCTTATGATTGAAGTTAAATGTGTCATACACACCACAATCCTGTTAGATATCCAGGGCATCTCTTGCATCATGCCAACCACTTTCAAGACTTCATCTGGCAGACTCTTTGACCTCGGTTTTCCTTCATACAACAGTAGCAAGTTTGATCTCAGCTGTCCACTTTTGGTTGATATTAGAAAAGGCTCTGACCAAAGGTTCTCGCAAATCACCTGCTGTTTCAGATGATGACTGTCTCCAACCTTGGTGGAAATCGATCCTATTCTCCTGTAGAGATACGAATTCGCCACCTTCCACGAATGTAAGGGTCTTGAGATCTCTACTGACTGCTAGATTGCTGGTCACGCTCGTTATGAAGTCGCCCTTGTTGTAGTAGATATCTGGATTGTGGCACAAATCACAGCTGTTATAACCTTCCTGGAAGGTATCTTCGAAGTACCAGTCGCGCCAGAGAGACATGTCAATGGCAAGATGCTGAATCCTACGACCAAAGATCGCCGAGATTGGAGATCTGGTAGGTGCGTTGACAAACAATTTTTTCCAGGGCATACTGGCTGCACCGTGGAGAGTCTCAGTGTCACACCTTGAATCTTTGAAATTATTCTTCTCTTCTGCTTCAAAAGCTTGTCTCTTGGCTCCCTCAATGGTCTCCCTTGCCTCATGTGCCGCGCGAGATGCTTGGACATAAAGCAATGCATTTGTGTTGAGGTAGACAGTGTCAATCTCCAAATTAATAAGTGAGGTTGCCTTGCTACTGATCTTGTCGATGGCGTATTTGTAGTTGTCCAGCTTAAAAACTTCCCAAGTAGCAACCTTGGCAACCTCGTTCCGAGCTTCTTGACACACATCTCGGATTGCTCCACCACATTCAGAATTACAGATCCTCCAGCCAGCAGCTCCATACTCATCTGCTTTAACTTCGTAGTTGACGTGAATAGTTTGTGGGACGAGTCTGCAGTACTGCCAGATCTTGAGCCGTAACTCAGCAGCAAGATATGGGAAGAGATGAAACTTGAGATCCTCGGCCGAGTAAGCATCTTGTAATCTGGAAAGCTGAGCACGTGGAACAACAGCCAAAGGAGCAGGAATGATGAGCTCAGAGATCTTCAAGTCACCTTGGTTGGATCCGTCGTCGTCATTTTCGAAATCGTCATAGTAGCCGTCGTAGTCGTCATTTTCATCATCTTCAAGCTCAGAGCCTGCTTCATATCCATCATCGCTGAAGCCTTCGTAGTTGCCTCCTTCTTCAGGATCATCATCTTCATCGCCAGCAATCTGCAGTCCCTTTCCACCAAAGATAGAAGCCTCCTGAGTCTGCTGATCCCGCGCAGTGACCTCTCCACCTTCTGCATCTGAGCGTTCTCCTCCTTCTAATTGAGTTTTGATGATGCTGGAAACCCTTTGCAGATCTAGATCTTCAGTCTGCGAAACACTCTTCTCAATTGCTGCAACTCCATCTGCATTTGCAAAAGACAGATCGCCCACCATAGTATTTGAGGCTTCTTGGTTTTCAAATTTGGTCGCCATGCTGAGATCTGCAAGGCTCACAGACATATTACTTGATAGTGTTACGATCGTAGTATATGGGAAAGAGGACGTGTTGAGAAACAAAAAGGGTTGTGATGGGAAGGAAGTTGGTGAGGCGCCGGTTTATTTACTTGTAAATAAATTGAAGCCGAAGAGAACTCCCATCCCGAAATCAGGCTCGGGCACCAATTTAAGCAAGAGACTCGAATCGAAGTGAAATCCTGAAAGACAGCAAGTAATGCTTCACTTCCTTCTCACAATAAAGTGAACAGATAAGGGAGGGTTTACAATTGCCTGAATCAATGTGCGCCTGATCGGAGGAATATGGAGGTATAAAGCGCGCCTCCTCACCGGCTCTAAAACAGCCTACCAAACAACGAGTTCGTCGCCCAACGTAAGTAGCCAAGGATCTCTGGCTGTGATTTCCACATTAAGCCCATTTTTTGATCAGCAATGCGGAGTTGACTCTGTCAGTCTGAATGAAACAATCCATACTGGTGAACTATGTACTCAAGACAAATGTGGATGGAATAATACATTAAAACTTAATATACTTTCGGCTGTCAATAATTAGCGACACTCGAACAATCGTCGACAGTTAGATTAGCTTGACAGCCGTGACTGAATTGACCACAAGAGTCTCAAATGACAACAATTGCCATACCTATAACATCATCATGAGAGTCAATCTTAAAACCCATAGTTCCCGAAAAGAGGCACCAGACGGCACTAGCTAGCTTTTTATCAAATAGATAGATGGCCAGAGCAGTTATGATCTATTCCCTAACGAGTGGTTGTACCTTGATACATTTTCAGAAGCAGCTAAACGGGTTCATAGCAAGACTGCATTCACGAACGTGGATCTCGAGTTATATTTTGCTTTTGCAAGTATTATGGTAAAGTGACTTCGATTGAGTGGTGAGCCATAGTTAGAATGAATTGGGGTGATTATAATATAATCTGATTTGGGAAGTCTTGTCGTTGGATATACGCTTTGGTGAATCTCGTTAAAGTTGCTACTGTTACAACGCTTTAAAGCCCACAAAGTGTAGGGTAGATAAGTGATGGCAAAAGAGCTTTAGCCATATATATGCAGTATCACATTGTGTAAACAAGGTATGACATAGGGTTCAGTAAACAATTCTTGTTTTAGTATCTTCTTTCGCTGAGGTGCTTTGTTATACTATGATACGCTATGACATCGGCAAGTCCACTTTGCGAAATCCTACAAGGCTTGTAGAAGGCATAAATCTCTAGCCTCCTTCTCTGTCATGGCAGCAGCTCTCCTTCTTGCCCTTTTGCTTGGTTTCCACTCACTGTACTGAGCAAAATTCTCTTCTTGAGTCCCTCAAACTGAATGAGGTACTGGTTATCGACAGTGATGTCAATAAACAAAGTACTTGGCGTCCTAAGCGAGTAGCCTGATGTTTGTCGTTTGTACTTAAGGTTTATTTACTTGATTTAACAAAGTTGGTGAAATCATATTAGAAGGTCCACAAAATCGTTTGGTTGGAGGGGAATGACATTTAGGGCTCTCTTAGACATCGAAGCCCCAATCGAAAAGGATATATTTCTACACAGACGTGAAGCTTAGCTACACTCTAAATGGATATTCGCAGTCGCCAAAACAATAATGAATGACAATGTTTGTGATTTTGATATTCCTATCTACTGTCTCTTCTCTGAAGAAGGGCACATTACCCAATCTAGTCTCGAATTCTGCAAGCCATGCCTTCAAGTTGGCATGAGATGAAAGATCATGTGATGTATGTTCTCTCACTTCCACCTCACTTTAACGTTCGGTATGGGTGCTCATGACTCTCGCACCAAGAAACACGAGATCATTCAAGCTAGACGTTGGAACGTGTATTGAATGTATAGTACAAGTATTGTAAGCATATAAGAGTACCACGTGAGTATATATATATATATATTTATTGTTACTTGGTAAACAAATGGAAGATCATACCTACTTTAATCTAAAGGGATATATATTCTTGTGCGGCTTCGAGGCTTTCTACGACGTCATTTTAATCGCATGCGCCCGCCTTCAAGCCCATTCAACGCCTGGATGATTCAGGGCATGGGACACGCGACAACCGACAGAGTCCGATAGGCTGGATTTCACTGAAAATTGCACCCGAAACCTTGGCTCAGCCTCTGAAAATCCACTTCAGCAGTGACAGCGATCAGGACCGAGGCTTCGTCTTTGTCCAGAACATTTATTCAAGTTTGCCCCCCGCCGTTATTTTCTTTCTCTTCTTTTTCGTTATGTCTTCTTCTTCTTCTCCTCAATCCACATCTGTATCTGCCTCTCAAACCTCTCCCACCCCCAAGCTCAAGTCGAGCAGAGACAAGCATTCGAAGCCCCTTACGAGGAAACTCAAGAAATCGAAGAAGTCGAAAACTCAACATCGTTCTGCGCTTGCAATGACTTCTTCATACTTATCCCGTCTGAGTCCGGTACCAGCGTTTCCAGAATATACAGGGCCATATAAAGTAGGAACAATTGATGTGGAATTGCCAGTCGCAAACATCGAGTGCCCGAGCTCTGCCCCCGAGGAGCACATTTCTACTGTTCAATATCGAATATTCTATCCTTGCGATCCAGATGCGCAGGCAAAGACCGTCAGTTGGCTACCCAATCCTCAGCGAGACCATGTATCGGCATATACCCGCTTCCTAGGTGCTGGCACGATGCTGGCAGAGGTGATATCGTGAGTATACACGTTTCATGTTTCAAGGGCGGTTCTGACATGTACAGATTCTTCCCTCGCATCCTCCACTACATTTCAATACCGGTACGAAAGAACGCAGATCTTCTAGAGCCTCCAACAGCAAACAAGAGGTGGCCAGTGATGATATTTTCCCATGGCCTGGGTGGATCCAGGAATGCATACTCGCATATAGTGGGCTCAATTGCAAGTCATGGAATGATCGTCATTGCTCCCGAGCATCGTGATGGTTCTGCACCAATCTCCTTCATCCGCGATGTTCCGTCAAACAACTCAATGGGCGAGAAGATGTCTGCAAAACGAACCAAGAGGACGGTGGATTATACGCGACTATCACACACTCCTTCGCCCGAAGTAGAAGCAGGACGAAACGCACAATTGAAGATTAGACTCTGGGAGATGGGAGCAATTCACGAAAGTCTTCGTCAAATAGACCTGGGAAAAGACTTGGGTAATCTTAATACCTCATCTACGCCTCTTAGTCCTTTCAAAAATATGATGGATGTGCATACCCCGGGCAAGATCACATTCGCAGGACATTCATTTGGAGCTGCAACCGTTGCACAATTCATAAAATCCACATTCTATGCTTCCAAGGCATCCGAGGCTCCGTCCACATTCGAGCCGCTTTTCTCGCCGTCATCACGGGCCGCTATCCGCGAACAGATCACCCCACAGACTCCTCTAGTCCTACTTGACATGTGGTGTTTCCCATTGAGAGCCGAGTCTACAAGGTGGTTGTGGGATCTGCCACTACCGTGTTACTCCTCGAATGATGCACCTGGAGGATCTGGAGTCCTAGCTGTGGAGTCACAGGCGTTTTACAAATGGGGAGAACATCTGACAGCAACCAAACGATTCTTGTCTCCTGATCCAAGCGTTACGAAATACAACTACAGTGGAAACAGCTGGACAGAGCCACAACTATTTTACGCAGTAACATCAGCTCACTTGTCGCAATCGGATTTCGGCATTCTATTCCCTTGGCTGGTCAAGAAAGTGTTCGGGTCAGAAGAGCCAGAACGAATTATGAAGCTCAATGTGCGTGCTATCATGCAAATGCTGCGCAATCAAAGCATCGAGGTATCTTCAACATCAGCCGCGGACATGGAGTTATCAGAAGAAGGCTTGAAAGGTGTGGAGACAAAGAACGACACTACCATCCTAGGTCGTAAAAATGACGTGAGGGGGTGGGTCTGGATCAGCAACGACGCTGGCGATGTTGGAGAAAACGAAGGCGCCGTCGAGAAGACCGATGCAGCAGATCCAAGCGACGCAGTGGTGAATAACGAAGTAATGGGAAAAAACAACGGCACAGCTGAGCCGTTTAGCGAAAGCACATCTACGTTGTAGCTATTTCGCCTAGACACGACCTTATGATGTAAGATTACGGCGGTGGTTTTTATTTAGAGCATTTTGATTTGGCATAGTTTGTGAGCACGGGTTTGGGATTTTCTGAGGCGTATAGCAAGCATAGCGTGCACTTCTTTGCATACAGTTCAAAGTAGACAGAGACTCATAGATAGACATTAGACATTAAATTGTATAGAGATGAAGACATGTTTCTGAGCCTGAACTGTATTCAAGATTCTACATGAGGTCTGGTGTTGTTCTTCCCTTTGTGTTTCTGCATTCATGTTATTATTCGATTTGATGAAAATAAATCATTGTGTATACAAAGTGCATGGTTCTACGCGTAACACCACTACACAGTTCAAATTTACTAGTACTCGTATCGAAAGCAATATTTGTCGAACTTCTTGGGCTCGCACGCAAAACATGCATTTTTTATTCTTACCTGGATATTTGATTCCAGGTCCTCGCTTCACAAACCAATCACAAATCACTCCCCCATCACTATTTCACTTCCCCTCCTATCTATCCTCTTTCCTCACTTCGAACAGAGAGGCTTAGAATAGTTAGCAGGTTAAACATTAGCTATGGTTCGCACATAGAAGGGAAACCAGCCGGACACAAACAAAAAATGCATGGGCTGTTGCAACATGATGCTGTGTATTTGACGTCAATGAAATTGAATTTACATCATTTTGGATCTTTAGCACCACTGAGAATTTAACTGAAAGTTATATTACGGTCACTAGCAACATCATAAGTTACCTCAACCCAAGACCTTCATCAACCTCCCAAAATCCACACTCCCCAACCCCGTAACCGTATCCCACCCCGTCGTCGCATTCCACACCTCACCACACCCATAACTATTCCCGTCCACCACATCGTTCAACACCTCCCTCAACTCCCCAGAATAAAGCAACGGATTCAACCACCCCAACACCTTCTCCCCCCTCCTCAGCCGCACGTCATTAACGAGCGCCACCATGGCCGCAAACACCGGCGTGCCCGCACTCGTGCCAGAGTGATGTCCCGACGTAACGTTGTTATTCTCCGTCTCGTACCGACTCCCATAGATCGCCACATCAGGGATGCCGCGTCCGGATTTATTATACAGGCCCTCATACTGGCCGCCTAGATACGCGATATACGCATCCGTGGCATTAACCTGGTACGTCGGGGTCGCGAAGTAGTTGGAGAACCCGCCCGACGAAAACGAGGACCCTTGCTCCGGGATCACGGATGTCGAGCCCACGGCAGTGACCCACGGGCACGACGCCGGGAACGTGGGCAGGAATTGCGGCGTCGCGAGCCCGTCGTTCGACACGCAGTCGAAATCCTCTTGCCCGGCTACGCCGCCGTCCCCCGAGGCGTTGATGATGGAGACGCCGCGGGCGGCGAGTCGGCCGAAGAGTGAGCATACGTGTGTTGCGTAGGAGCGGGGCGCGCCCATTTCCGTGTCCGTGTAGGAGATGGAGATGACCTAGGGGTAGTGTTAGGTTTGCTTCATTGATGGCTGTGGAGGAGGTGAATGGAGAGGGGTGATGCGTACCTGTGGGATCTCGCCGTCGGGTTTAGTGAGCATGTATTCTAACCACTCCAAGTACGGCTCGTTGTAGCTCTGATCCGACGGCTTCAACTCCCCACTCGCGTCCAAACTGGGTGGTCGACCACCGGTGGAATAATACACCACTGGCAGGGAGCCAGTAAACGGCATGCTATACTCCATATCCAGCGTCGCTTCAATGCCAGCAGCCGACTCGTTATTCGTGCCTCCATTCACGAGCTCGACTGTGAACGTACCAGGATGAGCACGCGTCTCAGCTGAGTTGCCGTACTTGGATACAAAGTTGGTAATATCGGCGTGGCTGATGTATTGTTCGAGAAATCCGGCAATGGCCAGACTGCTCCCGCTTGGCGTGGCGTTGAGTGGTGGCGTGTAGTTGATGTTGTACATTTTGGCGATGCAGCCTGGTGTGATGCTCGTGCATGCTGCTAGCAGCGCGGGGTCTGCTGCGCGAGTTTCGAGATTGGCTGTGATTTGGCGAGCTTCTAGTACTTCTGTTTTGAAGGCTGTTCTTAGCGCTTTAATGGTTGGGAAGTGAGTGATGGGATGAACGAGTGTGATGAGAGAGCTGATTTCTTCGGGAAGACTGTATTGTAGAGCTCGGATTATCGTCTCCTTGTTAGTAGACTGATAGATCCCAAAATCGGCTTTGAGCATCTCGGTAGCAGCAGCAACGGTGATCTGAAACGATACTGCGCTTGTTGCAGCAGAGTACTCGAGTTTAGAAGCTCCATCAAAACTTGTGATCCACATCATCAAAGTCCGTATACTTCCAATGTCTGGAGAAACAAGTGAAGTCACCTGCTCTTGGCTCAGGTGGTGTCCATATTCTGCATGCCCTGGAGTACCGATTCTCATCAACTTTTCCTCTATAGCTTTCTCGCTTGTGCTTTTCAGCATGATGCGCAGCTTCAAGATTTCATTGCTGTTTGCTTCGCCAACGAGTTGCCATCCTGTTGGAATTGAGTGTGCAGTCTCAGCGACCTTGTAAGGACCCCATGATGTGCTTTCAACTGGAATAGCATAGCTTAAAGAGAAGAGAGAAAGGCAACAATAAACCAAGGCCGTGAGGAGATGCATTCTGAAAGACACAAGGACTGCGAAAGAACAAACGCAAAATCTTGACAAGACCTCTTAATGCAGAATGATCGATCATAAGAGACATAGCCTTCTACACTTACTGCATAGTTAAACATCCTGTATCTCGAAATTGCTAAAGTTGGGTGGAGCTCTATGGAGCTGCCACAATGGGATACGAGGTAGAAACAAGGTGCCAAGGACAGCCAAGACGTTGACATATAAGAAGTTCTTGCCCCATGTCTATTATAGCAAGGTTAAGCTTATAGTTGGCAGTGATCATTCAGATGCGAGTTTTCGGTTGGCCCAAGAAGCGGTGTCGGAAAGCTTCTTGAAAGCTTGCTGTTGTCCATGCTTGACTGCGTTTATTGATGGCAACGGTTTTTATAGTCCGGATAAAGGAGCATAAGTAGGATAAGATCCGAAGCATAGAGAATGATTTAACAGCTATTCGCTATCTATTCTTGACCTAGAGTAGCAAAGCATATCAAAGTGTCAGTGTTGGAAACACATTAGCAAATTATCATTTATGCATAAATTTCCTTGACTGGACGTTGAGATTGGCATCAGATAGACTGGTGTTTTAAGCTTTTCATTCGCTCCCCAAGCGACCCGAGGTCCAACCTCAAGCTCAACCTCCCCCTTTTTGAAGCCGGTCCAGCAATGAACGCACGACATCTATTCCAATATAAAATCAACTATTTTGAAACGCATTTTATATTCTATACTAAAACAAAAATAAAAAATGGAGTCCGATGGTAATACGAGCAATTTACATGTTGTAGATCTGAAAAGTTCTTGCATGATAAACTCATCCTAGATCTTAACATCTCGTATCAGGCCCACTCTCCACCGCCGGTATCCAGGGTTGGATTTTAACCTTATACAGGCATCTGGCGATGAGGGCTGCACGAGATCCAACGTTCTCGTATTTTCCCCTGATAGGCAGAGTGGTAGACCAACAATGGGAGTTACTCCGGGCTGAAATCTTGGTACCCATGTCTCGTACCTGGTGGGAAGACTGAATCTCATAGAGTTCACCGAGATCAAGGATCTGCATCGTCATGTGCCGTCAGTTCCCGGAGGAGGGTCTTGTAATGGTATCCATGACAGTTGCTATCCTATAAGGCTCATATATGTATACATCAACTCTTCTCTTCTGAAGTCCTACCGGCATCCTCAGCTCTTGTTCCGTTTCAGAAACTACCAGTCAACATGAGGTCCTTCGCTCTTCTTGCCCTCCTGGATTTGGCGAGCGCAAGTGCCGGCTATCATTACATGCCAGTCGAGTTCGACTATGGTGCCGATTCCAGAGTCACCTCAAATTTCACATTCGGCTCATCGCCCGATGCCCAAGAAGTCAAAGTAGTGATGGATTCCGGGAGCGCGAACTTTTGGGTAAGTCCACCCTCCCACCATCCTTAAGGAAGCAGGATTAACAATTTTTCAGATCTGGGGACCCAACGCCGTCATACACTGGGGATCACCATACCTCGGTGTCGTAGGACCATGCAACGAGACCATCCCAACATTCTACGACCCCGCCACATCCAACACCAGCATCGTCACCAACCGCACCTCTGGGTACGCCTACGCCGGGAACGCCAAGATCGTCAGCGGCGTCGCTTACTCCAACGACACTCTCACCTCGATCGGCGGCAGCAGCTCGATCCCAAACGTGCAATATGCGCTAGAGAACTACTGTCTCCTGCGCCAGCGCGACGACGGAACCTGTCGGTCTGTTTCTTACGACCAGGGCATCCTCGGGCTCTCGCCATATACCAACACGACGACTGGACCCTCGTTCCGCCAGAATCTGTACGACGCAGGCGAGATCGCAAGCAAGACCATGTTCATGTGGTTCAACAAGCACGTTGGAGCTCTCGGCCAACTCACAGGCGGCGTTTTGTTCGGCGCGATCGACTCGTCCAAATTCACAGGACCGTTGGTTCGCGTGCCGAGCGTCATTGCAGACTATGAAATCGGAGTGTATGTGCCCAAGCCTGTGCTATCCGTCGGTGGCGTGACTTTCGACCTCGACCAAGACACCACATGTCTCGTTGACTCGGGTGCTCACGCAGACTACCTTCCATTCAGCTACGGCTCTGCTGCAGCAGAGGCATTCTACAATGCTACCGGGCTCGTAGACTACAATGGCGTCGTAGGCTACAACGGTACCTGCGATTCCATTCCTCAGGATCTCAATCTGACGTATACTTTTGCCGGTGTCAATGCTGGTGAGAGTGTGACAATTAACGTTCCTGTGAGAAACTATGCACGAGGCATTACTTACGGACCAGCTGGCTTATGTTTGCTGAACTTGGAAACTGGTTCGTGTATGTTTGGCGCGCCGTTCCTGACTGGTGCTGTCATGGCATTGGATGATGCGGATAGTAGCATTGCCTTGGCACAAGGAGCTGTAAGCGAGGAGGGCAGTAGCGTCGATGCGGGTGCTCTGAAAATTATTGGCGTTGGACAAAGTTGGGATAGCGTATGAATGAATGTATAATAATAAAAGCCATTATATTTCATGATGTAGCAATGGAAATTCACACGAAAGGATAATTCTTCAATTAAAGCTTGCAGGTTTTGTATAGTATGTTCATTTAATCCCTAAATTCCTTCAATGGAGTATTCCATCAAAATACATGCAACATCTCCATAACAACCTAGCTGACCGTAATTGTCGAAGTTCCAGAACTCTCATACCCTTCGGTAGCCACAATCTGGTAGTTGAATGTGGTTCCGAGAGCCATGCCAAGCTTAGCCCAAGCAGCGAAATGGTTGGCAGTCGTGACTGTACCGCTGGTTCGCTTAGTTCTGCGGACAGACCAGTATTGCTGGAAAGTGGCAGTGCCTGAGATTGAGGCTGCGTTCGTTCGTGTCGTCTCGAGGATGTCATATATGGCACCATCGCTGGTGACCGTACCCTTCAATGTAGCAGCGCTTGAAGGGTTGTATGTGCCGTAGCTCTCAACAATGTAGTACTCGATCAGGGGTCCAGTGGTCCATCCGTAGATTGAGAGATAACCGTTACCGACTGGGCTGAAAGTACCAGAGTATGTGATGGCTCTGCATACCTGGTAAGCATGCATCCAATTAACAATGTAAAGTGAAGAACATACCGAGCACTGCCTGGCAACCACCCTTTGCCTCCAACAAAATTTCCAGCATTGCCAGTCCAAGTGACGGAATACTTTCCAAGTGCACCGTTGGTATAAGTCACATCGCCAGTTCCATCAGTCCAGAACGAATAGTAATACCCTCCATTGGTACCAGTTGCGCTGGTGGTGAGTCTCTTCTCAAGAACTTCACCTGGAGCAGAGAGTACTCCAGTGATTGCAGAGACGGCCAACAAGAGGGAAGAGAATGACACCATTTTAACGAATGTGAAGTGGTTGATCTTGAGAATCTAAGGGCATCATGTCGTTTTTGTACCCTTTTGCGACCCCTCAAAAGCAGCTTGTTTTGGATTGATGGAATCCACGCAGTCCTTGGTGGAGTCAAAACACATATGATTGCTGGAATCTTGTTCTCATATTCCGGGGAAATCTTCAAGTGCCGGAAGATGGCAGCCGATGACCACGATCGGTTGACAAGCTTAAAGCAGAAAGAATTTTCGGTGGGAGGTCTTATTTTGGCCTTCAACCACCTCGGCAGTGGTGACGAAGCATTTTGTACCCATTAAAAGGGCGACATATGATAGGAAAACCATTTATCCTAAGCTGTCACATGAATAGGTGGACGTTATTCCTTGTAGATGATCGTCAGATAGATTGAATTCATCAAAAAGCTTCAATGCCCCCATATTTCTTGGCAGTGCGCCGTAACTTGAAACTTGTTATATTCATAGCAGAACACATATTCACTGGTTGATAACATATTACCAAGAAACGTGTCGAAGATGATGCACTTGTATCGGACAACCGGAGGTGACATTTGAATCAAATATACCTACTCTATAGACACCCTGAAGCTTCCTAACCAAACTTTTGAGTCAGGCCACATAAGTTGCACTTGATATGTGAGGCATCTTTGCAGAAATACCATCTCCTGCCTCAATGACCCTTGAATCGCACATAGGTTGACAGAAAATTCAGTGATGTTTCCTTCCCCCGCTCTGGTATGCAACTTTGCACCTCGTCGTTCTGTCTTTTGGTACTCATTTTGACACCATTCTCCATATCATAATAGAACAATAACTAGGTAGATTTTGTCAGAAGAGAAATCTGACATTGGTGATGTGAGGTTGTACTTGGTAATTGCCAAGTCTCAACAACCTCTGAACAACAAGGCTGTATCACATGACTTTAAAAGCGGTGAGGCTACCATTTGAGATGGTATTGGCAGAATCTTGGGCTTGAACTTTTTCCCAGGACATCATAGCAGTCGTTAAATCGTCGATATTGCTCTCTATATCACCATGAATGGACCTTTGTTCAACCAAAACAATGGGCAGATGAGTGCTGCCGATGAGCAGCAAAAGGCTGCCATCCGGAGCGTAAGTTCCCTCCTTTGGTGCGATCTATGAGGAGATACTTTTTAAACCCCCGTTTGGAGACCGTGGAATTCTTTGGAAAATCCAGATTTGGGATATTGGAGGGGATGGTGCAGGACGTTATAGGATGGGATTTAGAGTGGAGTTGGGCTAGAAGTATGTACAAGTGCTAACACCGTACTTACAGATGCAAGCACTCATGGAGTCATGTCCGGGCAAAACCGCATTGTCCGGTGTAATGGGATTCGCCCTCGGTGGTGCATTCGGTCTCTTCATGGCATCTGTACGTTGTCTCCCTATTCCTACTTTCGCACTATTCTGACATCATCACAGATGCAATACGACACTCCACTAGCCACAAACCCCAATGCCCAAGCCATCACCTCCCTACCTCTCCGCCAGCAACTAAAGCAAGGCTTCAAAGACATGGGCGCGCGATCCTACAGCTCCGCCAAGAACTTCGGCAAAGTCGGCGCCATCTTCGCAGGCACAGAATGTTGTATTGAAGGATTCAGGGCAAAGAACGATCTTGCAAATGGTGTTATGGCTGGTTGTATTACCGGAGGTGTTTTGGCTGCGCCAGCGGGACCACAGGCTGCTGCTTTAGGGTGTGCCGGTTTCGCCGCTTTCAGTTTGGCGATTGATGCGTATATGAGGAGGCCGAGTGAGACGGATTAGAGAGAAGGCGAGAGTTGAAATTTAATGGAATGGCAGGGGCTGATGGAGGGTAAGATAAGGTGTATATTATATATGTGCACAAGCGGCATTGCGAGGCGTTCGGGGTTAGAAGGCTGGGATGTATACTGATATCATGTTCGATAGAAATGGCGGACATGGGCCGTTTGTACATCACATCTCAACTATAAGATTCAAGCTACCGAAGTTTGTCTAATATGCCTTTGGGAGTATTGGAATCGCCTTGACATCTTTCAGCAAGCGCTGTTTCTCTCTGCAGAGAGATTTTTGTTTTCAGGCAATAAAGCGCCTTACCATTCGGTTCTACGTATCTCTAGTTCTGGCATCGAACTTGGGCTGCATTCAATAAACTCAAAGAATGGAAAGTGAAGGTGAGTGTGGCTTCCGTGAGTTAAAACGACATCTCTCTGTTGATGTTAGTGAAGAAGAACAACCCAACTCTTTCTCCGCGTGCATTAGTTTTAGGAAAGCATATTGTTTTTGACAACTCAAAATCATTTCATTTTCGAGTAATCTCATTCACAGGAGCAACCGGTCTCCCAGTCGCCCACAACGCTTCAATATTAGCCAAACACTCCCTCTCCGCATCCCTCGCCGCCTTATTCGTCAACCCCCCAAGATGCGGCTGTACAATCACCTTGTCATTGTCCAAGAACCACGGATTCACATCCGGCTCATTCACAAAAACATCCAAGCCCGCTCGCTTGACCTTCCCGCTTTCCAGCGCCGCAATAAGCGCAACCTCGTCCACAATGGCGCCGCGCGCGGTATTGATGAACAAGACGCCGTCTTTCATCTGCGCAAACTCGGCGTGGGAGATAAGATTGGTCGTTGAGGCGTTGAGGGGCACGCTGATGGATATCACATCCGAGGTGCGGAGGAGGGAGGTGAGGGTCGGACACCATGTTGCGTTGTATTGTGCTTCTACCTCTGGAGACTCGCGGCGGCGGTTGTGGTATTGCACTTTCATGTTGAAAGCTGCTACTTTGCGAGCATAGTGCTGCGGCCCTGTTAACAAGGAGACTTCGATGTTTGGATCAGCCCGCACGGAGACATACCTTCCCAATCGCACCCAAACCAATCACCCCAACGACCAAATCACTCGGATCCGTACACGGCACATGATCATTCCTCCACTTCCCCTCTCTCAGCGACTTCTCCGCTCGACTTGTATCCCTACACGTCGCCAGCGTCAGGAACAGCGCCATGTCAGCCGTTGGCTCCGAGACCGAATTCCTCGTGTTGCAGAACCAGATGCCATGCTCGGTCAGCCAGTCGACAGGAAATTCATTGTACCCGGCTGAAGCGGAGACGATGATCTTGCAGTGTGGGAGGAGGGGACTGAAGAATTCGGCGTCAAAGGGCTCGAATGGTGCGGTGCCCATCAGGATTATGAAGGCGCTGTAGGGTCCTGTGGTTGCTACTGCGGTGGCGATGGCGGGGAGGGCTTCGGCACGGTTCGTTACCGAGAGGACCTGAGAGTTTTGTGAGTGGGAGTGCGAGAGGTTAGATGTGAACTTACATCGAGTCGAAAATTGACTCTGAATCTCTCGAGATAGTCGGCTCCGCATGATTTTGGCTCTGTCAACGCCAGGACCTTGGGTTTAGGAGTTGTCATGACCAGCATGGTTGCGAGTTTGTTGGACACGTTTTGAAATGTGAGAGTTGGATTGTATGTCTTACAAACTATTGGCAGTCACTGTGTAACTGACAAAAGTGTATGTTAAGTTCGTCTAAGAGCAACCCACAACCGAGAATGAATTTATATCAACCACGTACCCAACTAAGCTCACCCTACTAATACGAGCTGTAAAAAGGCTAGATTAACAATGAAATTCCTCAATAATGATACCCCACCCAAGAATATACTCAACAGAAGTACATATTCCATCATACTTGCGACACGGCACGGGATCCGAAAGTGGGGGTCCAGGATAGTAGTGTCTGTGTTGAAGCTTCTCGGGTACAGATCCGGATACATTGTTCAGACAGTGCAAAGTCTCCTTAGAATTTACTGACGCGAGAATAGAGCAGAAGTCAATTGCTTGAGAAATTTTCTATTGGTATTTCCTTACTCCAACCCTATCCACTCGGCGTCTTCATCATCATCCATTACCAGATCATGAGCATCACCATTCGTGATGGTTTTCTGCTCGCTTGTCCCATTTTGAACGCCTTCCTTTCCAGCTGGTTGACTCAAAAGATAGTCAATCATAAAGCAATTATCATCCGCCAGGCGCCTCAATTCGTCCCGAATTTTTGAGACATTGCGGCTCACAATTCTCAACTCTGCATCCACTGTGCCACGGTTCTCTCCTATCCATTGACCGTGCGAATCCATAATGGCTTGCACCCAGATTAGGCAAAATTCTAGATGTGGCGACTGTTCTGTTTGCAGCGCCACGAAGCGAAGTAAACGCTGGATATAGACTACTGGTAGGTCCGCAACTACAAGGCGAACACTGTCGTGTGGAATACCCTCAAATACTTGTCGCAGTAACGTAGCTTCATTAAGTCGAAATGCCATGACAAGCGCTTTGAGGTAATCTTTTTCTTTCTGCAGCACATGTAGCGTTGAAGCTGGAGTGACTGCTAAATCCAAATCTATTGGGTCAAATGCTGGCGATGCATCCAAGCTGTAAATCAACAGTCCTTCTGTTGAGGCTGCGCAAAATGCTCGTCCAGTTGGTGCGAATGAAACGCCCGTCACTCGAACTTCTGGTATTCTCTTTCGTGCTGATGGATCGCCACCTCGAGTCGATCCAGGCAATGTCCTATCAATACGATCCTCAAGATCAGAAGCTTCACCTTGCTCGTCAATGAGTCCCAGAGGTCCACCTTCAGTCAGAAGTTTGCTGTTGAGAAATTCCTGTGTTCCAGAGAGAGATAAGTTGATACTGACTGTGTACTTTTTCAGAAGCACAAGCGAGTCAACTGCATACAAGCATATATACTTGCTATTTCCACCAGCCAAGACACATGTTCCATCAGCGCTATATCTGATAGAATTGAAAGCTTTTGTGCCCGCAGCGTTGGCAGCTGTTCGACGATCGGTAATTTTTCGGCCACCAGAAATGTCTCTCCGACCGTCCACTCCAGACTCCATTTCTGCTTCAGAAACAGACCAGAAGGTCAATTGGCCATCCAATGTCGAAACTGCAAGCTGCCGCGAATCAGGCCGAAATGCTATATCGAGGACATCGGCTTGCATCTGTAGGGGCTCGCTAGTCTGCGTCCTGTCGAATACCGACCAGATTCGAACGGTATGATCCCAACTTCCACTAACAACAACACCTCCATTGGGGGCAAAAGCCAGCGTCGAAATTGGACCCTCGTGTCCTGACAGCCTGTCTAATAGTTGACCTGTTTGTACGGACCAGATATGAATGTCAAAAGAGTCCACCGATCCTGCACATACGACTTCACCCGCTGGATCAACAGCAAGACATGAAAACGATAATCGGGTGGGTGCTGTAAATGTCCGGAAATTTCGGTACCTGATCAAATCCCATGCTCTGATAGATCCATCCAGACTAGATGTGAACAAAACATTACCCCGTTTCGCAAACTCGCAGGCAGTTACACCACTTGTATGCTCGGTAAATGTGACAATACAAAACCCGGATTTGACATCCCAGATTTTGATTTTGCCATCGTCGGCCGTCGTGACAATCTTCTGTCCGTCCGGAGAATAGATTAAGGAATTCATGGAATCGAAATGGCCTTGTTGTTTGAGGATATACGATTCCGACTGCCACTCCCAAACTAGAAGCTGGCCAAGCTTCGAAGCGCCAAATGCAAGCCATTCGCCGGTCTTGTTAATGGTCACAAAGTCGATATCGTTCTGGGAGATACTGAGACTGTGTATCATGTTGAATTCCGGCATCTCATATAAGCAGAACACTCCATTCGAAAAGCCTGCCACTAACAAGTTGGACTCTGCATGATATGCTGCACAGTTCACTTTTGCATTATTTTGCAAGAAATAATGTCGTTTTTGAATCCGCCATCGCGTCTGTGCCTCATCATCTTCATCCACTTCTTCATCTTCATCGTCGGAGTCAGGCTCAGGCGCATTAGGATTCCGTAGGTAAGCCCACTCGAAAAGAGCTCCATCTTTGCTGATCGTGTATATCGTTTCCTGGTCTTTTGAAAAATATGCGCCAAGTACACCTTCCCTATGGCCTGCTAATGTTGTTGGTACAAATCCTTCCTCTGGGTCCAAACTCCATATTCGTGCCGTGAGATCTTTCCCCGCACTAAGAAAGAAACGTGAATCGCTAGACCACTCAATGCTTTGCACAGTGTCAAAGTGCCCAGCGTATGTTCTGTGCCGCACAAATGGAGCGAATTCGAGTTCGCCATCCACATTTTGATCTGGTGTTGAGGGTGTGTGCCAGACCTCAATGTATCGCCCAACTCCTACAGCAAAATGTCGTCCAGAAGGAGAGAAAGCAATGGCTGAGACTGATTGCTTGAATGTGAAGTGGTGAAGCGCAATGCGTCTTGGTACATTGGTTAATATGGCTCGGCCATCTTCATCTACTGAGAGCAGGAGGTTACCCCGCGGTGTCAATCCCAACCTCGAGATGTTTTTCCGGTGGGCGAAGGGTAGTGTGTATGATGTGTTGCTTGGAATAAGTCAATAACAATTAGATGCATTGTGTGGTGAGAACATACTTGACTAAATCGAATACTGTTACCCTGTTCCCCACTGGAGAGAAGAGACAGGAACCATCAGGACTGAATAGCAGGTTACCCTGACTGTAAACAGTCCCTAAAAGATTGGAGAACTATTGTATTGTGTTAGAGTCAATATCTGCAGTTGTCAAAGAGGTTTTACCTTGAACTCCGTCTTCATTGTCACCGCTGTGTTGACATTTCGGACTTGTCGCAGATCAGCCTCTCGATATCTCGAACTTTTTTTTAATCTTCCTATCGCAAAGGCTTGGCAATGCGGCCGCCTAGTGGAGCACCTGCATATTAAGTCTAGCTCAAAGAGGTTAGAGGGAGCCGGCTCTCCCCAATTTCAGGGGAACTTCGAAAAACACTCCTGACAAGCACAACTCACCCAGTTGCACGCATCCAACACCTCACCGTCCTCACTTCTTCAACAACACTCCACGGTAGCACTTCAGACCTCACATCAGAAACGACAATATTGTCTGCTGAAAAATCTTCTCGATATGGCTCCCGCAACCTCAGAAAGCGCATCGCCTATCGGCATTGCGAACCTGCCAAATCAGCGACATAAGATTGTCGCAAAGAGAGGAGCTGCATTTACCATCATGGTACGCAGAACTTTTGCGAGACTGCAATATATCTGCTAATTCCAAATCCAGGTAGCTGGAGAGTCTGGGCTGGGAAAGACCACATTCATTAACACACTTTTCTCAACAACAATTAAAAACTATGCCGACCACAAGCGCAGACACGCAAAGCAGGTTGACAAGACTGTTGAGATTGAGATCACCAAAGCTGAGCTGGAGGAGAAGTTCTTCAAGGGTATGAGACATTAATCTTTGGAATGCAGATAAGCAATTGACATGTCTAGTCCGTCTCACTGTTATTGATACACCTGGGTTTGGCGATTATGTCAACAACCGCGACTCTTGGATGCCAATTATCGAGTTTCTGGACGACCAGCATGAGTCGTACATGTTGCAAGAGCAACAGCCTCGCCGTGTCGACAAAATCGATCTCCGTGTGCACGCATGTCTGTACTTCATTAGACCAACTGGACACACCCTGAAGCCATTGGATATTGAGGTCATGAAGCGATTGAGCTCTAGAGTCAACCTGATCCCAGTTGTAGCTAAGGCGGATACACTCAGCCCAGCTGATCTCTCCAGATTCAAGCAGAGAGTAAGTGGCTACACAATTGCACCATAGCTGTCATGGTTCTAACTTTATACAGATTCGTGCTGTCATTGAGGCTCAAGGAATCAAGATCTACACACCACCTGTGGAGGAGGACGATGAGGCCGCTGCTCAACACGCAAGGTCATTAATGGCTGCCATGCCATTCGCTGTTATTGGATCAGAGAAGGATGTGAAGACCAGCGATGGACGAATCGTCAAGGGCCGCCAATATTCCTGGGGTGTTGCAGAAGTCGAGAACGAGGACCACTGCGATTTCAAGAAGCTCCGCTCCATTCTCATCCGAACACATATGTTGGATCTGATCCACACCACCGAGGAGGCGCACTACGAGGCATACCGTGCCCAGCAGATGGAGACACGCAAGTTCGGCGAGGCGAGACCAAGAAAGCTCGACAACCCCAAGTTCAAGGAGGAGGAAGAGAGCTTGCGCAAGCGGTTCACTGAGCAGGTCAAGATTGAGGAGCACAGGTTCAGACAGTGGGAGCAGAAGCTCATCAGCGAGCGTGATCGTCTCAACAAGGATTTGGAGAGCACGCACGCAGCCATCAAGTCTCTGGAGCAGGAGCTTGAGGGTATGCAGGGTGCCGCCGGTGTTCGAAGTCACGGTCGTCGTTGAAAGGAGTTGGTTCATGCGCTTGGGGAATATGATCTGATTAAGCTTTCTCGCTTATGGAAGGCTCAAAATCGGCGTGAGGGATTGGCATGGGATCGAGGTGTTGTGGGCGGGTCAATCGCAGCACATTTCGTTATTTTCTTCTTTACAGCAGCTACGGTAGTTTGGGGAGCTGCTTAATACTAGCTAGCTTATATGCTTCTTTCTTACTCTAGCCCTGATGTAATTCATGCTTGTCCATATATTTACTTCTCCTGACCTTCTGACCATGTCCTCGGCTCGATCTCTGACCATATTCCTTACCCCTATCCAACATAGGAATATATCATGCGCCATGCTCCACCACCACATCTATTGAAATGAGATGGTCTTGCCTATTTTGGCTATGTTGAGATTTCCCAAAAGAAAATTCCCAGATTTCCTTCAGACTGCATCCATGCTAGCTCGCATCGTCAACTGTTCGTTTTTATTTCCCAACTTGCTAATCTGAAGGAAAGCATCAACACCATAACCCTCCAGACTATGCAACTCCAGACTTCCGGCCCAATACTCTGCATAGACTCTGCTCAGTGGCAGTCCCATGCCAAGTCTCAAATTAGGTGGTCGGCTGCTTAGGGTACTAAGCGAGTTGTCGTGGCCTGCGCTTGAATTGTCGCCAGTTTTCTGATCCTTGGACTGAGCGGAAGGAGACAGGGTATCAGGCAATGGATCCGAGACACGGATTTCCTGAAGAGTTGCGGCCATTTTGGGCACTTGGTTTAGATTCTCGAGACGCTGCGAGGAGCGCGGGCCCTTGCTGAAAGACCACAGATAAGGTAAGACGTCGCGTGGTATGCCGCCTCCCTGGTCGCTGACACGGATAATTACATGCTGTGGTGCCTCGCAGACGGTGACTTCGATTGGTGGTGGTGGTGCTGCTGTCACGTTTCCTCCATGGCGGGACGAGTTCCTCTGGCGTTCAACGAGAGCTTGGAAGCTGTTTCGTAGTAGTTCTCCAATTATATATTCCAGATGTGATAGAATGTATGGGAATGTGGCGTCTAGATGGCCGGAGAGCTTGACTTCGGGGAGCACGACAGAGGGACCATACGCTTTCGAGCAGAGGGATGCCACGGCTGTGCCGCACCGCGATACAACTTCGCCTGCGTTGCATTTGAGGAAGACTTCGCCGACAAAATCGGTTGTGAGGGTGGGCGAGTCCGGGAAGTGGGAAGGTGAGTTGAACGTGCTTGTTAGAGCGAGATGCTGCTCTGCAATCACTCGTCGTGATATACGCTGTGTTAAAGTAAGTGTGTATCTCTTGTGTGCCGGGCTATCAAGGACATACAGAGCGTAGGATAGTGTTCATGAACTTGTCCATATCTTCTACCTTCATGAGGTCTCTGCATTCAAGGATGCCCATTGCCAGCTTCGGTATGACAGTCAAATGCTCTGACAACGTCTGGGAAATTCTGGCGCAAAACTTGTCATTATCCTCCAATGTCCTAATCTCTCGCACTCGTCGCAGAGTCTCAAAAGCCTTGTAGTAGAGTTCGTACACCTCGCTGATATGGGGGTTTGTGACAACAACATAGGGCAGTGTTTGCATGTCACGGATTCGATGAGACAGTCTGTTCAATTTAGCTAAAGGCGAGCAGCTGAAGCTTGGGGTTTTGTTACCGAGTAGGCAGCTCACTCCTGACATAGTTGGCAGAGCTTATCAGTCGAGATTCCGTGAGAGAACGACCAAATACCATCAGCTGGCGCAAGGAGATGGGGCGCGCTTCCTTGGACACCCATCTGTGATGCTAGTTAGCTATTGATGCATCTGTGAGACGGCAAGGCTAACTCGTCAAGGGTCGAAGCTGGTCTCCATGGTGGGGCTGCTTGTGCAGGACGAGCAGTATACACGGTCCTGACAGAGTGTTGAAGAGGTTGGTATGGTTGGTATAGCTTCCTCTGAGCTCTTCTCATCACCCAAAACGTCTTTGAGCCATTCTGCGACCAGGAACGCAGCATGGTACCGATTCCATGTGATTATGACAAAGAAAGGACTTGACCACAGCTGACCACAGCTTTAAGTCAAGTTTCAACTGCCTCCCAACCTTTCAGCGTGAAGGTCATAAAGGTCGATTGGCTGTGTCTTCGCTGGAGCTCGTTGTCGCCCAGCTTTGACTTGCGGCTCGAGTCCCCGCTATCGCTATCGGCTTGAGCCTTGTCCTGCAGCACAGCACAGTGACAGGTGATCAAAGGGAAGAAGAAGCAATTTTGACAGGATGATTGAGAGCGGAGAACCTGGATACCAAAAGGATGTTCGTACATGCTTCGAAATACATATTTGATTGTGGATATAGAAGTAATCAAGATAATGATGATTTGGAAGACCTAAGTAAGGTAGGTAGGTAGCTAGGTACCTTAAGTCTGGTTTATCTGCCTTAGGTACTTCGCTTGGTACAGTAAGATCTTACCTTTATCCGGGTATTGTCCTCCTCTCGTAACCACTTGTACTCCCGGTAGGGCTTACTTCGGAAGATCTGATAAGATCATGCCCCACCTTTGATTAGCTCTCATGCTCTCACGGTCCTCCAAGTTCCACTTTCACTTTCGCGAATAGCTTCATCCAATCTTAATGTAAGACCACCTCCTTAAACATATTTACCTGGAGAACAAATCACAAATCCCATATCAGAATCAACTTCAACAAAATTTTCTTTTGCAAAAAAATAAAATCATCAAGATGAGTGCAGAACCAACAACCATGGCCACTTTGACCGATCCCGCTACCATTACTGAGAAGAGTCTTGAGGTCTCTGAGCCTGCACGAGCACCTCTTGCAGAGGTCGTCCCCCAACCCAGCAAGACCGAAGGTGCCGCAAGCATTGCCCCAGTGGATTCAGCAGTTGTCGAGTCTAAGGAACCAGTTAAGGTTACTTCCGAGAAAAAAGTCGACTTTGTCCCAGATGCCACCGTGGAAGCCCCTATCGAGACGGAAACCCCCCTTGCCAAGCTATCTGCACTCTTACCAGCGATCGTCAAGGAAGCTGACCAGAGTGAGATTTGGGGGGTGGAACTCAAAGATGAAACTCATGTTCCAACCTCAATTGTTCTTGAGAAGTTCTTGAGGGCCAATGACAAAGATGTCGACAAGGCTAGACTTCAATTGATCGAAGCTTTGAAGTGGAGAAAGTCAATGGACCCTAAGAGGCTCTTAAACGAAGTCGAGTTCGATACTGTTAAATTCGGTGGTTTGGGCTACGTTACGGTTTATCCAAAGACCGAGACCCACGAGAAAGAGATCGTCACATGGAACATCTATGGGGCTGTGAGGAACAAGAAGGAGACTTTTGAAAACATTGAAGAGTAAGAAATATCAACCATATCGAAGAAGAAAACCCCATGATCTAATGAGTCTATCTAGATTTGTCAAATGGCGTGCCGCCCTAATGGAGCTCTCAGTGAGAGAACTCGACCTTGCTTCTGCTACTGTTCCTATTCCAGTGGATGGTGTTGATCCTTATCGTATGGTCCAAGTTCACGGTATGTCCAAGATCTCATGCATCTGACCATCTTATACGGGAATCTAACATCTTGTCAGACTACTTGTTCATCAACTTTCTTAGAATGGATCCCATAATCAGAGAAGCTTCCACGCAAACTATCAAGATCTTTGCAATGGCATATCCAGAGCTCCTCAAAGAGAAGTTCTTCGTAAACGTGCCAGTGCTCATGGGTTGGGTTTTTGCTGCAATGAAGCTCTTCATGGCACCTGAGACTGTCAAGAAATTCCATCCTCTTGTCTTCGGACGCAGTCTTGCTGGAGAGTGCAAGGGCTGGGGCCACGAGTTGCCATCAATCTACGGTGGGAAAGGAGATGCTGATCTCTCTAAGACTGGCTTGACCGTCAGGTACGCATCGAAGGCTAAGACTGATGTTGAAGAAAAGGCGAAGTAATGCGCCAGAGGCATTGCAAGTTGTTTGCTTGGCGAAATTTGGGTTTCTCGGTTTGTCTGCTCTGCATAAGGCAGCAGAATGCGTGTTGGCGTCCTCGATGATATCCCAAAAGCGTTGCTCGGAAGTTTGCCCAGGTAGATCAGTTGTATAGGTAGATATTAGCTAAATCGAGGGTTCTTTGACTCGAAATAAGTCCTAAGTTTTATGAGCAGTCTATGAGCAGTTGTATTAACAGGTAGGGAAGTGCTCGTGGAAAATCATATCGTCCCAATTCCTAACAAGACATTTATCCAAATGTTCATTGACTAGGTAGGTACTCACCTTGAATCATGTGAGAATATCTATACCTTAACATTATACATACTTTAAATTATATGATTGTGCAAGGCGTATAGTTTTCGACTCAATATGAATTTAGGTAGATTTGGAGAATCATGAGGTCTATCAGGTCTTGTGGCACGTGGTATGGTTAATAGAAAGGTTCGTTCTGGTACCTTGGGTAGATGAGGTAAGCTAAGTAAGTCGGAGCCCAATTGACCTTGCGAAATAATGAATCACAAACATTTAAATATTTTTGCAGTATATCCAAAAGAAATGTAATATGAACCACATCGGGGTTCCAAAGATACCTTATATATATAAATATATATTTAGAAGTCTCATTGTAATCAAACCCTCCCCCTCTCCCGAACACAACCGTCATCCTTGACGAGCTTGAATGAACCAGCCCCACGTCATTGGTCTCCCCAGGTAAAAAAGCACAAGCGACACCAAAACCTTGGACCGTGGTCGTTTCTTGAGGCTAAGATCATCCACCAGAATTGCGCAGCTGCAGCCTGAGTCCAACGGACTGGCAACACACCCATACCTACCTTACCCACCATATACCCAATACCCATCATTCTAACCCGTTCCTGCGCTTCCATTCTCACGGCACTTCATTCCTTCCTGCTGTTTCTCTCTCTTTGGTGTGTTCTGGGTCTGCCGCTGCATTTTTTAGAAGGCGCTCTCTATTCGCAATCATGAATGTAAGCACTGTCCATTGCCCTCCCCTCCTTTGTTTTCTTTATCCCACCAGATCTACCTATCCCACCTCATCCCGTTCTGCCTAGCCTTCTTTGCCCCCCCTCCGAAACATCGCCATCATGGCAGATCCAGCTACGAACCTGATCGTTCCTCAGCTTGCAATTGATGAAGATGATTCTGACACTCCCCCGCGACAGAACTTCAATGGAAGCATAGACTCCCCGAACGACATGCAGGTCGACTCTGACGAGTTTGTGAACGGCGCCGAGAATGAGAAGGATGATAGCGAGGTGGTGGATATAACCGCAGATGGCTCGAATGGTCCTCGCGCAGATGACTGTATGTATCAGCCTCGCGGAGGGGGAAGAATATGGAGGCATTAGCTGATCTATTCACAGTCGAGGCTATGAAGGAGTTGGTCCTAACCCCTCTCACGGAACAACCTCCGATCATCGAAGACGCAATACATACCTGGCACATAGAAGATTGGGCAAACTTGCCACGGAGACACCGAGGTCCAATTTTTGAAGCTGGAGGCCATCCATGGTATATTGAAGCCATAACTGATCATAAATCTCATGCCCTCATACTAATAGATTACCAGGCGCGTTCTTATGTTTCCACAAGGCAACAATGTCGAGTTCGCTTCGTTTTACCTTGAGCATGGTTATGGAGAAGATCAAAAATTGCCCGAGGATTTTGTCGCATGTGTCGAATTTGGACTTGTTCTCTGGAATCCGGATGCCCCATGGATCTTTACTCATCATACAGCACACCATCGATTCACACCAGAAGAGGGAGATTGGGGATTCACTCGCTTCATAGAACAACGGAAGCTCTGGGGCGTGCCATGGGACGAGACTGGTCGGTACATGGCTGAGAATCAGCAGGCTAATATGACTGCATATGTTCGCGTCGTGAAGGATGAGACTGGAGTTTTGTGGCACAATTTCAACAACTACGATTCCAAGAAAGAGACTGGATTTGTTGGACTTAAGAACCAAGGTGCTACTTGTTATTTGAATTCTCTTATTCAATCTCTCTATTTCACGAATGCCTTCCGAAAAGTACATATTCCCTCTCCATCATTCCTAGAGCCCACTAATATTTCATAGGCTGTGTATAATATTCCAACGCAGGACGAGGAAGCACTACAAAATAGTGCATACACCTTACAAAGACTTTTCTATCAGCTACAAACATCTAACAATGCGGTTGGAACTAGTGAGCTCACGAAATCTTTCGGCTGGGAGACGAGGCACATTTTTGAGCAACAGGACGTTCAGGAGCTGTCCCGGAAGCTCATGGAGCGCATGGAAGAGAAGATGAAAGGTACAGAAGCCGAGAAAGTGCTACCTGGACTCTTCAGTGGCAAAATCCGAACCTACATCTCATGCATCAACGTGGAATACGAATCAGCTCGAACAGAGGAATTTTGGGACATACAACTGAATGTTAGCGGAAACAAGAACCTTGAGAATAGTTTTAAGGATTACATATCGGTGGAGGTTATGAATGGTGAGAACCAGTACTTCGCCGGTGATGAGTTCAAGTTGCAGGATGCACAAAAGGGCGTCATATTCGAGAGTTTTCCCGAGGTTTTGCACTTGCAACTCAAACGTTTCCAGTACGATATGGAAAAAGACGCGATGATGAAAATCAACGATAGATACGAGTTTCCTGACACATTCGATGCCGCACCATATCTGTCAGAAAAGGCCGATAGATCAGAGTCATGGATTTATCAACTGCATGGTGTTTTGGTTCACAGTGGTGACTTGAATGCTGGACACTATTATGCTTTCATCAAGCCAGAGAAAAATGGATGGTTCTACAAGTATGATGATGATAGGGTCACTAAAGCCACTATGCGAGAGGTATTGGAGGACAACTATGGTGGTGAAATGGTCCAAAATGGAGTGCCTCTCAAAACAAAGGGCAAACCTATCATGCGCAACAGCAGCGCATACATGTTAGTGTACATACGCCAGAGTCGGGTGGATAGCGTGCTTCTCCCCGTCACTCAGGACGATACACCAGCACATCTTCGTAAGTATCGCCCTGTAAGAAACTCGTGAGCCATCTAACACCTTGACAGAAAGGAAGTTAGACCAAGAAGCAGCGTTGAGAGAACAACGAAGGAAAGAGCGCGAAGAACAACACCTGTACCTTGGTGTTCGCGTAATTACCGAAGATACCTTTCAAGCTCATGGTGGAACGGACCTGACAGCCTTTGACAGTCCATGGAGCGAAGATAATGCTTGCGCGAGAGACTATCGCCTTCTGAGGAGATCTACCGTGAGAGAATTAGCGGACACTGTTGGTGCAGCCATTGGAATTGAGTCGCGGAGGCTAAGATTTTGGTGTATGGTAAATCGACAAAATAAGACAATACGGCCAGACACGCCTATTGTTAATTTCGATCTTACCATAGAGGAAGCCTATCAACAACTTCAAGGAAGCAAGGGCCAAGATCTTCGACTCTGGGCTGAAGTCGCAGAGAACCTCACTAGCGAAGGAGAACCCATTTGGCCTGCCACACCCTCACCAAACAGCTCGGCACCAAGATCTGATTTGATAGTCTTGTTCTTGAAGTATTTTGACATAGAACGTCAATCGCTTAGTGGTGTCGGTCATATCTACATCAGCAGGGAAAAGAAGGTTGAGGATCTTGTGCCTATCATAATGAAGAAAATGTGGCCCGAAAAGGAAGAAGCAGGCGAGAAGATTCAACTGAAGTTGTATGAGGTACGTAGCCTTTCAATCATTGATGGGTATATATTAACCATCTTTAGGAAATTAAACCAAACATGATTGAGTCAATGAAAGCCAAGCAAACACTGAAGGCAGCAGAACTGCAGGACGGCGATATCGTGTGTTTCCAAGAGATCCCAAGTGATGCCAGAGTTGCAAGCACTGACAGGTCAGCTTTGCTGTATTCCAATTATCCATCTCACACTAACTTCTTCAATAGCGCCTCTACAAAATCGCTCAGCTCAGCACGTACCTCATCCGATGGTGGATCGACGACCTCTGACAGCATTATTGTATCCAAAACCCCTGGTCGGATTGAGGATGCCCGACTATTCTACGACTTCCTACTCCACAGGCGTGATGTTTGGTTCTCCCCACACCCAGCCAGGACCGTGCACCCAGAACAACTTCCATCGTTCGAGCTCACGCTCAGTGGTAAAATGACCTATGACAATATGGCAGCCAAAGTAGCGGAGCATTTGAAAGTCGACGCAACGCATCTGAGGTTCTGGTCTATACACGCAACATCAGGCAATGCTAAGGTGGCCATCAAGCGTGGACAAAGTCAAAATCTTCAAACAATACTCAATCCACCATACAGTACATATAACAACGCCAGTCAAAGGAACAATGCCCTGTTTTATGAGATTCTAGATATCAGTTTGTCAGAAATGGACACTAAGAAATCCATGAAGGTTGTGCTACTGAGCGAAGGCATTCAAAAACATGTAAGTTTTTCGGCCAGAGATTGCTGTCCATGGCTAACAAACAACAGGAGTCGTACGATCTTCTTGTCCCAAAGAATGGAACTGTTGGAGATTTGATTGCCGCTCTTATCAAAAAAGCTCAACTGGGTGACGAAGCAACAGATGGTCCAATTCAACTTTACGAAATTCACAATAGCAGGATTCACAAGGAACTTCACCGCGACCAGCAAGTAATCGGCATCAACGAATATACAGTTATCTTAGCTGAACGAGTTCCCGAGGAGAATCTGATTGAAGGTGATGGTCACGTTATTCAAGCTTATCATTTCCATGGCGAGCCAAGCAAATATCACGGGATACCTTTCAAATTCCGCTTGATTCGTGTAAGTTTCGCCAAATGCGAACCCAATCATTGTACTAAATCAAACCAGGGTGAAAAATTTGCCGATACGAAGAAACGATTAGAGAAACGCACGGGAATTAAGGGCATGGCTTTTCAGAAAATTAAGTTCGCTGTGGTCAAGCGAGCTTCTTATGCAAAGCCTATATATCTCAATGATGGTACGTTTGAATAAGGAGTTTCAATATATGGTCAGAAACTAACAAAACTCCAGATGACGAGCTTGATGAAATGGTCGTAAATGCAGATGACATGCTTGGTTTGGATCACGTGGATCGTTCGCGGGTTGCTAGAAATGGTCCAGATCTGTTCTTGAAATAGATTTCTCGTCCTGGGATCTGGGTGGTTAGCATTGCTATTTTGATCGTTGTTTTTGCTGTGTGTGTGAGTCGGGAGAATTTTGTATGTTATGGGACGACCGATATGCTCTCACAGTGGCGCTTTGGGGGTAAAATACGGACTTCACTTTCTTACCCCAGGGAGCTAGGTCGGGTCTAGGCTTAAGGTCTGGCTGGGATGGATGAATGCGTGATGAATGAGATGCATGGATAAAGGCGTGGTGGTATATGGTGCTAGAATAGCATTTGCACTATGCTTATGATTGGGCGAGCGGTGCAATTACAGAGCATTCACAATCCAGAAGTTGGAATTGCTTTCTATATTGAATGATTGCTTTTTTGTTGATTTCTCCTGCCAGGTTGGAATGCTCAAGAGTAGAATCCTTCATTTCTTGGTCACGCTGTGCTCTTGGTCTTCACCTGTAGGTGGCGTGGATTCTGTGTGTGGGTGTGTCGAGTTGTCTTGCTGTAGTTTTCTTATCCCGATTTCCCATTCCTCCTTGTAACTCTATAATTCTGCAATTCTGCAAAGATATCGAAATTGAAGCTGGCAATAATGCCAATGAGGCTTATAGTATGCTTCTCTGTTGGTCGAAAAGGAGTAGTAGGCTATAGAAAGCTCGGAGGGTGGGGAGGCCCTCGAATAGTCTTGGAGAGAGATTGCTTCGGATTAAATTGGACTAAAGTCGTAGATTGGTCTTCTCTATGGGGTTTTGAGGGGGTTATTTTGAATAATAATCTTCTTTTGGCACAATATCTAGTAGCAAAGATGTAGCATTATCCTCCTGTTCTAGCAATGACGTCTTAAAGGTTCTATTGCTTTACTTTGCTTTGCTTTACCACTTGGCAAGGATGGACACACTTACCCATATGTATATACGATAGATACCTTAGCCTTGTGGTCTCCTTTCTGGCGACTTTTCGCTTTCCTCGCCACCGGACCTGGTATCCTCCTCGCTTGAGCTCAATCGAGATGGTTCGTGCACGGGTCAAACGTAGCACAGGAAGGTGAAGCTTATGCGCTTGCTTGGTATTCAGTATTCTGTGATGGGGGTGGGTTGCGATCTTGATGTGAGGTAGGCTGAGGTGAGACGAGACGAGACGAGGTGAGTTGCTCGTTTCGTTCGTGGATGCTTGTGTGTTGTGAGGACTGTATTGTATTGGATGTGGTGTAATGCAGTGAGTTTGGAATATGGAAGGTGGTTGAGCTGCTTGAGCTGGAGCATCACGGTTAGTACTGTAAATTCGCTTCGTCACCTTACCTGTGGTGGGATAGCTGGGGCAGATAGATAAATAGATGTACGGAGTAATTAGTCTATATGTCACCAAAGTCCCTGTCATCTATTTCAACAAAAAGCGATGTTTTGTGTTTTCTGATCAAGTTGCAGTCATCAACCCCTCATTTTCCTGCCATGTCTAACTTGAGTCCCCTAACTCGCTTGGTATATGCTGCTTGCTTGCTACTCACCTTCAGTTCCCAAAACATCAGAGTCTCACCGACGACTAGCTTCTTTCTAACTTAATATTGTTTCGTTCATCTATTCGACTCTATTCACATCCTCCGCCGCCTCAATTCCTCCTCGTCCCTCGCTATACTCTCTGTTTCCTCCAACATCTTCTCCCTCCTCTCCCGCAGTCTCCTCTCTTGACACTCGAGTTCTAGTTCCCGTTCTCGCTCCTCCTTTTGCTCTCTCGTATCTCGCTCTGATATAGCTTCTCCGTCGTCTTTTTGCTCCCGCACCAACTCGTTCTTCGTGCCTACCAGTAAGGCATCGGTTGGTGTGGAGATGATATCTTGTCCTGGCTTTGGTGTTGGGTTGGAGATTGTGAAGGGGATAGCATCCAACTCAGCAGCGACGACATCGACCTCGACATTTCGTGACTTCTCAACGGAGACAGAGGCAGCGTCGAGCTCGGCTTTATACCCAGGCAGGTAATGCGGCCCTCCTTCAACTCCACCCCCACCATCACCATATCCCTTAGCAATCGTGCGTCCTCTCCGTCTCCTCTTGAAGATGACCCAAGCGATCAACACCCCTAACAGCACAACACCAAGCGATACACCAACACCAAGTCCGATTTTCGCCCCCGAGGACAAACCCCCTACCCCACCTGACACCTGTCCCGGAGTAGGCGAACTGGTCTGGCTAGCCCCTCCTACTCCTCCTGTCATACTCGAGACACTTGAAGTCCCCGTGATCTTCGCCACCGAAGAACCAGAGCCGACAAAATCACCCTCTCGATACCGCACGAATAGCGCATCAGCCCTCAAACTCGTGATACCAAACACAGCCGTGAAACTTCCACTCACGACCGTGGAGGTGCGCTTCACGTCGCTATCGCATCTATAAAAACCTCCTCCTGTCCCTACCGCAGTGCCTCCTCCTCCTCCTCCGCCCGCGCTATCAACCCAAGCAGTGAAACTCGGCGGGCAGCAAAACGCCTGCGTCTCCATCGCACCCTCCTTTCCCGCCACGCTCGTCACGCTGGCGGTGGTAATCGCACTCGACGTCCAGCCCGACGGACACACACCCGGGGAGTAGAAGATCCTCTCATCGTGCCCTCCAAACGGGGACGCGAGAAGCGTCGAGGTGGTGTAAGCCGACCCGAGTGGTTTCGACGCCGGGTAGCACGACGACGCGGTGTAGATCACGGCGGAGAGGAAGTACAGACTCGATGCTACTTGTGTGGAGAGCGAGAGTGGGAGGTAGATGGGTTGGATGGAGATGGAGCCGCAGTCGGGGGGTGAGGCGAATGGCGTTGTGAGGGGCCCGAGGTTGATTGTTGTTGTTGTTGTTGGGGAGGGGAAGGGGGAGAGGGAGGAGGTTGCCATGTTTGTGACGAGGGGGACTTGGTTAGTGTCGCTGATGTATCTATCCGTCTTGTGTTGTTGTGGATAGAGGGTATGCAAATCGAGGAACTACAACAAACAATCAAACAAACAAACAGCAAATCAACAAGATGGAGAAAGAGAGAAGGAGAGGGGCAAACACAATCCCAAAGTCCCAACCAGCGCAGGCTAGTATCTATTTCCATCCCATCCTCCCACACCCACAAGCTCACTCTAGGAAAAGCCACTGGCTTCCATGCCGTGGTCTGACTGGCTTCTCTGCAAATAAGGTGTCTCGATGAAGCGTTTGCGAAAGCCACTGCACAAAGCAAAGTGAGAAAGTGAGACATTTTGACGCTGAAGAAGGGTTGGAGGCGTTGTTGTGTGGCGTATTGGATGCATTGATTCAAGAGCTCGCTTGTGTGTATGGACATGAGATGAAGCTTAAATTTAGGACGATCGACGTTCAGATTGTGGGGTAGAGGATGATGCTTGAGTTTGCGTTTGCGTCTACTTGCTTGAGAGATCCTAGGAATTGAAGATTTTGGCTCTGCTGGGAGGATTTCAGATCGTAGAATAAGGTGGATGTGTGAAATGCAAGTGCAAGTGCAAGCGAGAAATAGAGGGCAATATGATTACATTGCTGTATCCTCATTTCTGCATCTTCTACAGATCTAGTAGAAGTCTTCTAAGGCATTCTCTTTACCCGGGTATACCTACATAATATCCACGTCCAGCGTCCACTCCGGCTCTTCTCTTTGGCCTAAAAAAAAAAGCTCAATGCTTCAAATGCTCGATGGCAAGAAACCCAGAACGCCAATCATTTCATGATGATGCTGATGCTTCAGCCATTAATCCCGACTTTCTCTTTGTCGATAGACATTGATATCTATGTATCACTGGCACAACCTGCATCGCTCATCTTAACAGAAAGACACAGAGCGAGCGAGAGTCGCTGAGATGTCACGTTCTTCCTCTCCTTCTATAGTAGCCTCGACCATTTATTTGCCAGAATAAACGGAGAAAGCGCCGAACTCCCAATACGAGTCCGTGAAGGCCGTGTTGTAGTTTGCGACGTAATCGGTACAAGTACCAGGGCCTGCAGAAACTCATTAGCAACGCTCTCTTTCTCCCTCCCAGGAAAGAAGTAACTCACAGCTCTCCCCATAGATATCCGTAGCGCCCGCCCAACTCCCACAGAGGTCAATGTTCGCAATGATGCTCTGATTCGTGAAATGACTTCCAATATCACAATGCGTGCTTGGGAAATCCGCCGTCGCCTCGCGCCACGTACTTGGATCGGGAGTACCAGCCGACAAATCGCTCGGGATCTCACTGCGAGCGAACTGCCACATCCTGATGCCTGCGTCTCGGAGCTCCATAGCGAGGATGCCGCCACCAGCAGCATTGTACGTCTTGCCGAACGTGGCCTTGCCGGCATTCACGCCACAGCCGGCGTTCCCATCCGTGCTGTTCAGGCAGTTGGTCGTCATGACGGTGCCGGTCTCCTTGCGTTTGGCTTTCATGCTGCAATCCTTGGTGGTGTGCAGCGTCATCTGGTTGTACGTGTCGTTGACCACGTTGACGGCTTCCATGACGTCGATCTCGCCGTTCGTGGGCCAGTTGTTCGGGTCGGAGAGCCAGAGCGCGGGCCAGGTACCGCATCCGATGGGCGTGTGCTTCACGTCGAAGATGAAGAGGTTGTCGAGGCCGTATTGCGTCTTGGAGGTGATGCGCACGGAGAAGCGACCCGTTGAGGCGTCGGGTGAGGATTTGTTGCTCACAGAGGTGTCGACACGCAGGACGGCGGAAGAGGAGGATGCGTAGGTTAGGTTGAGGGAGGATGCTGTTTCGGCTGGAACGTAATGTACGAATCCTGATGAGGGGTCGTAGCCTGTGAAGTAGTCGAAGTTGTCAAAGAAGTCCGTTCCAGTATCTGCACGTGTTAGAGATGTCTTTCTGTACATGGAGTTACCTATACTTACAGTTCTCAGCTAACGAGTATGTGAGTTTCGAATAGTCGGGATAGACGTTTGCTTTCGCAACTTGCGATACAGCCACAGCAATAATTACGACAATAACCACAACCACACCGGCTAAGATCAACCAGCCCTTCTTTCCCCAGTGCTTCATATTCCACCAAGCATGATGTTGGTCGGCTTGGTATGGCGAGCCACCCATACTGATTGTCTCCGTTGTTCCTCCCTTCAGCCTGTCCGCCAATCCATTCAAAGTATTAAACGACATTTCTTTGGCTTCCCCTCCAGATTCGTTCCTGCCTTCCTCTAATTTCGCAAACGAATGTGGGTGGCGCTCTGCTTGATTACTCGTACTGGGTGAAAATAAAGCACTGCTTTTAGCGCGAATGTGGTGTCTGACTGCCTTGGGTGGTTTCCAGTACTCGAGCGGACGAAACGACTGTGTGGGTTGGATTTGCGAAGTTTGTTGTGAGGAAGAGGAAGAGACAGGAGGATACGACATGGCGAAGAACGGGGGATAGGACCTGCCTATATCACCAATATCTCAGTCGTCCAAATTATTCAACCGACCTGCAGTGCAGAATGCAGTTTGGCCGCAGTGCTGCGTGCTGACGTGCAAGGAACGGTACGAAGCTCCACACCACCACGATTAGAAAGAAAATGGTACCGTTATACGGGCCGGAACCTGTCCTGGGGCCAATTAGAGAAGTGAATATAAAGTGGTATTATTGACCCGGGACCTGCTCTCTTGGTGGACGACGAACACGACGACGCAATGGATGGAAGAAAGGGAACGTAAGGACTAAGGAGACTTAAGAAATGGATACGAAGTGGGCGCAGGATCAACAGGGGAACAGGAGAACAGGAGAGAGATAAGTTATCCAAGTGCCTTTGCCCCCGTAATTTTCAAAGCTTTGTGCGGTTGAAACACGCGGCCCCCCTCTGATCGTCGAGAGATCTGGAATGGAGGGAATGTCAACGATCTTGACACTTCGGACTGTTGCAATTCATGCAGGATGCCATCTGAACTCCGATACAATAGAAACGCGTCTTATGCTTTCTTGCTTGGCTGCTGTGTGGTTGGACATTGCACTTGCTTTTGCCCTCCAGATCTCGAACGATAATCAAGCACAAGTAAACCTCACAAGACGCTGAACAGAACAACAAACTGAAGCAGATGAGTTTCAAAAGTCAACAAACATGGTTTCGTCATCCAGCTTCCAGCCCAGAAAAGTCAATTTGAAGGTGATCAGGGACGCAGGCTAAGATTTGGGTCTGCTTGGATTCGGCACGGACAACTGTACGTCCATAGCGTACCGTTCTTCAGTCCCTTATCCATAATACATCTCAAAATAGAAAATCACATGCCCGAGCCCTACAACTTGATTTTTAGTGGGAAAAGATGAATATTAAAAACAAAGATAGGAACTCATCGTAGATCTGAGGCGAGAAATCAAAGGGGGGATCAACATTCAGAGAGGCGAATTCTGTACCTGTCATCATTCCCACCACACACACACACACACACACACACACACACACACACGCACACACCATCTGATGGTTCGCATCAAACTTGCATGTATAACATCTCTCTGACTCGTCTGACCTGCGAACGAAACACCCAATGGGATCTTGGCGCTCAAGCCTTCGAGCTCACAGGCCCAGACTGTTTGATCCTTGAAGCCATAGATTTGCCGACGCGAAGAGTTCGTGGACGCCGCGTCACAAACCTCACGGATTTTGAAAAAGAAATCACATTTAAGCTTGACGGAGATTTGGAAGCTTGTTATATCAGTATATGGCCGAGGAACCAATGGGCCGAGTAAGACGAGATAATTGGCTGGGCGCTGTTTGTGGGGTGTTTGAATCGGAAAAGGATATGTCAGCAGTCTGAACCTCTCATTGAATATCTTTTTCAGCCAGAAATCTATCAGACATCTAGAACCAGCTTTGCTTAAGCCTCAACTGTGCAATGTCAACGAAATACCTTCGTGTACGACCTCTGCCAGCAGTAAAAGAGATGCATATTCTGAAAGACATGACCAATTTCACAATCACCAAATGACGCAGCTTCGACCAAACATTTTCTGCGGCAATGTCCAGAGTTTCGAGTCTTGGATTATTGAATTGTGCATTTCTGGACTGTAGATTCCGCTTGTAATGCAGGCCTATAACACCAGGTGAGGCCAACCACTTCATTCATATCAATACAATTGTTGATACACAACTAATCATCATCCTCCTCCACCCTGGCTCGCTTAGCGGATCTGTCTTCTCCTTCTTGGAGACCATATTCTCGCTTGTTAGCACCTTTCTCAACCTCGCCCAGAAATGAGTCCACATTGAAGACATCCCCTGCGTCTTTCTCAAATTGCACAGGTCCTTCACGCGCCTGGACACGAACATTATTAGCGAAATCACCAAACATAGGACACGAACGACTAACCTCAACTTCATCGGCGCCCTTGAAAGTTCCCTTTCCAAGAGCGTCCGCAAACCGCTTACTCTTCTGGATCTTGCCCATCTCAGAGTCTGCGGCTTCCTCATCATCTCCATCATCAATATTTTGACGTGGTCGGTAAATGCTACTGATTGCATCTTGAGCTGCAAATAGAGGTTTGTCGTATGCTTGATCCTCATTGAACCCAGAATCGAAACCACTCGTCCTGTTGAATAACCTCGAATCGAACATTCCTTCGGTAGATTGCGTCGGTTTGGCAAGACCTAGTGCCACCTTCTCCGAGATATCTCTGTTCTGTTCCCGTGCCATCATCTGCACTCTCTTCTCTGTGCCCATTCTTGACTGTCGCAATTTTCGCTCTTCTTCTCGTCGCTTCTCAGCACGCATCTTTTCTCTCTCCCTCACTTCCTCGTCATCATCACTACCAGACCGGTCAGACTCCGAATCACTATAGCTGCCAGACCTCGATCTAGATGTCCTTGAATCTCGGCGTCCGGACCCAGCTCCAGCTCTTTCCTCTCGCGCTTTCTGAGCTAGCATACGAAGATGATCCTCCTTCTGTGCTCTCTCCTTCTCTGCCAAACGTTGCTGCATCGATTGTCGTTGCTTAACTTCCTCGCGCGCATGCCTATCGGCTGTGAATAATGCCTCTGCGAACTGCGCGAACTTGTCACTAATCGTAACGTCCTGTAATCCTCTTCCATCTGCGGCCAATCTCTTATCCAGTGGTACTGTGTAACCCTTGGGATTCTTCCAATTCGATACTGGAGGTGGAATCTTCCATGCCTCTTGGTCTTCGGCGGTCAACTTGCGTGGTGGAGAGTGCATAACAGGTGCGGGAGGACTTGGTGGACCTCTGGGAATCTTCTTGTGCTTAAACTTGGGTGGCTCCATAGGATCCTGCTGTCGTTCCACGATCTTCATGATACGGTCGTTTTTCCTCGTGTAATCTCCCATCTGGTTCGCTGGCGTATATCGCACAAATGTAGGTTCCTTCCTTGATCCAACATTCACATTCTTTGGCTTCTGTGCGGCCACAGCTCCACTAACAAGCTTAGCCAGCGCATCTTTCGTTCTTTGTGTCGAGGCAGCCACTTCCTCCTCACTTGGTCGATCGAGATTGATGTCTCCAGCGTCAGCTCGTTGGCGAAGTGGGATTAGGTCCTTGAACGACGCCTGAACAATACGCTTTTCGTTATGTCCTTGGCGCGCAATTGCATCGAATTTGACTTTCCCTTCGGCATCTACCTGCACAGCTAAGGCAGTACTTGAAGATTGTGATTTTCTGCCCATGTCAAGCGGATATTGAGCAACAGGGACCTCGGGGAAAGCACCTCCATCTCCAAAGTCTTCCTGTCCTCGGGGTCGCCATCCTGCTCTGCTGCCATATGGAGGAGGACCAGATTTCTGTAATATAACATCAGCACAACGTTTCTGATGTCGTGGGACCTGGTGACTAACCTTCAAAACGATCTGCGAATCGTTCAAGGCTCCTGCTCCTAGAATTCGAGGACCACGTTGCTGCGCATGTTGGGGAATATCCTCCTCTTCACCAGTATATTTAGGCTTCGGAAGCGCTCGAGATAGAGATGCTGCTAAAGAAGTCATGTTTGAAGGAGCCGTGGGTTTGGAGAGTGGTCGTTCTTTTCTTGATCTTCACGTTCAAAATTGTCGCGATTTGGGCCTGGTCAAACACCACGCTAATCAAGAACACGCTAGTACCAATTCGGTACTTTCTCATATGGCGAGGCTGAGAGTTTTGATCGATATCACAGTTCACTGGGGAATTTATTTATGTCATAGTTAGAAACAAGGGTCAATTCGATTGCTTCGCTCATATGGATGTCTAAAAAGTACATGGAAATTATGCCCATTTGCCACATACGCCTAAGTCTTCCCAACGCAGTGATTTTCGTAGACCTCTTGGATATCTCTTTACACGTAACCCTTTCTTGCACCCTATACGCGAAATTAGTCCAGGTCCATCATATATGGCGCATGTAGAACATACCTGGAAGAAGAATCGAACAATAAAGACTTGAAGTCCAGCCATGCAAATCATCATTAAGCTTTCAATGACACTGAAGTTGAATATTCTCCTTTCCGTACTTCGAACAGTGCTGAAATTCCGGTTCTCTCTTGTACGGAAGTATTTCTGGTTCCGTGTAATTGTTGAAAGCTGGCCTGAAATCTTGAAGATCGACTCTTCCAAAGCTGAAGTCTGTTCTGGAGATGTGCCCTGCTTCGAAGGAATTGAAGCACGCTGCTCGTGTTCGACCTTGGTAGAGCGTCAGTAATAACTCCCCGCGCTGGCATTTCCTGCACAACTTACAGCAATCTCAAAGTCCACAAACTTTTCAGCAAATGTGCTCATCTGGTTGTTAAAACAGAACTTGTACTCTCCAGTTTCGCTGGCTGTGAACACGAAATCGCCCTGTCTCTCCTTCTCCCCATCCATGATAATCTTGTCTCCTGGTCCAACAACCTCGTAATCTACATCGAATGAGCCACCAGCTTGCACCTGGTAGATTCTAAATCAATACAAGTCCCTGAGTTCTGCTAGCTGTGGAAAACTTACAGCGAAGTAGAAAGCGATCTTTGCGCCCTTGTTCTCGACATTGGAATAGAAGCATGCTTTTTCGTTTGCACCCAGCTTATATGTGAGGGCAGTCGCAGATACAAGTGGTGATATACAGGCCAGAAGACCTGCGGAAAGCGTTGAGAACTTCATCTTGTGTTGTGGTGTTAAACAATTGCTTCAGTTCGCAAGACTCCTGTTGGCCATCTGGCCGAATTTCGAGGGTCGCGCTGGTTGTCCTCATCAGGATAAGCCTGCCTCAAATCACATGATCTCCCCCAAACTCCCATCAACATTGAGAGATTGAACCTAGAAAACTTCCATCGAAAACAAATACGTCAGTACAAAAGAGTCATCACACGAACCAGCACCTTTGATCAATCCATTTATAAGGGAAATCGATGCTATCCTGTGTATTTTGTCAGAGGGGGAATTGTTATCGCGGACGTAATCCCCATGCCTTTATACGATAGATCACAGTGGCAGATCAGTCACAAAAATAAACCAAAAGACTTCAAGTGAGATCTTGTTCATTCCCCTTCTATAGATATGCTTAGATCATCGCTTCTGGATACTGTCTTGAGGATAGTTCCTATTAGATCGTACATAAAGATTTCCCAATTCTCAATCACTTGAAAGCAAGCCAGGAAGCCCGATGTCTAATGCTTTCATTGAAGGCGGCTTTACAACTGTTGAAGTTGAAGTTATCAAGTGATCAATTTATAAGCAGTGACTTTATTGAGCTGCTCTTCATACGAGGCTGTGGAGAATGTTCTCACTGAAATCAAGTGATGGTGTCGATAGTATCACAAGGGTAGCGAGGCCTCACAATAGGCTGTTGGTTTGACAGTTCCAACAATTAGGCCAGTTTTGTTTCAGCTATTCTTGATCTATATGGCTGACAGAAAAAACTCGATTTTGAATGGACACTTCATGTCAGCATTTTGTCTGCTGGGCGGTTGATGTAGCACTGGTTGTCCATCAAGGCCGTGATGCTGTCAATGGGGGATCAACTCTAAGCTCCATATGAAACATACAACGGAAGGCCATAAGATCATTTCCTGAAGAGCTCCTACCAAGCTATCCTAAGCACTTACTTTGTCTCTCTTCCTGTTCTCCACGTTACATTTGTCATGTTAATCGGTATCTGTAGGTGATCTACTTTGGCGTTACAAAATGTTCTGGCTTGTGTTTCTTGGGTTTTTTCTTCGTTTTGAATTTGGTACGTTTTGTCTTTTTTTTATTAAGAATGACGGATCAAGCTTTCTCTAATGGTTCTTCTAGCCTGTTGCGACGCTTTAATATCAAAACGTGCTATCGCTCATGCGACTTGCACTCTTTCTCCAGCAACGACAACAATAAACTCACAAGCCGATATCACTGGGCTCGCAAATTGTGTTGTAATAGAAGGATCATTGCTTCTTTCTCCTTCCATTTCAGGAGTTGTCGCAATCGATGGTCCGCAGAGCATAACTGGAAACTTATTAGCGAGCAATGCCATTAATTTGACAATCATATCCTCCGAGTCACTCACAACAATCGAGGGGAGCTTTTCTCTTCTAAGCCTCAGCTCACTGACTGTCGTGAACTTTCCAAAGCTTGTGAGCGCCGGGATCATGAATTGGAATAGCTGGCCAAGGCCAATCAGTCAATTAACAATGGGTGGCATCATGTCCGCCAAATCTGTAATCATTTCCAACACAACACTATTTGCAATACCTGACGTACGCCCAACAGAATCTGTACAAATTATCAACAATCCTAATCTGCGTGGCGTTACCATCAAATCTCCATCAATCGCCAAGTCTATCACTCTAATCTCTAATAATGGACCATTCTTGTTCCCTAATCTTACCTGGGCGTTTAATATCACTGCTCGAGGAGGAAGTCAACTTGGTCTCGCAAGTCTTTTGACTGTCAATGGAACCCTCGAGATCAACACTATTTCAATGACAAGTCTTGATCTAGGATCACTGAGAACTGTTGGCTCGGTGGCAACAGGACTGGGAGATTTTTGTATTACATCAAATCCAAGCCTGATGAACTTGTCTGCAGGCTCATTGCAGAGCATAGGCGGTGCATTTCAGATTGTGGGCAATGCCGTACTTGACACTATAAGCTTACCTGCACTCCAAGAAGCTGGGCAGAATAGCATTTTGAGTGGAGGGCTATCAATGTATGTAAAATTACATGCATTGCAATTTGACCTACTGACAATTCATTCTCAGCATCAACATGCCAAAATTAGCAAGTGCTAAAGGCGGTTTAACTATCGTCAGTACCAATTCCTCTCTGCCTTGTTCCGGTCTTAACCCTGGACTTGGCTCGACACTCAAAGGAAACCTAAATTGCAGCTACATATTCACAGCTGATGGAGGCAATAATCTCAATGCGTCCAGCGCTGTTACTACGTTCCCAAGACCAAGCATTTCAAATGGGACCAAGATCGGAGTTGGTGTTACGATACCTGCTGCCTTAATCATGGGAATACTGATATTTCTGGTCTGGAAAGGTCACAAGAAAGAAACGGCGATCGAGGCATCTGCATTTGGTCTATCAGAACTACCAGGTGGAATTCACGAAAGGAACGAACTCCCAGTGAAGGAGAGGATATGGTCAATTATGAAGCACTTGAGTCCTGTCCGCAAGACTTACGAGCTTTACGGAGACGAGGAATACCATTTTCAAGATGGAACGAAACTTCGTCGTTATCCTCAGGTTCCCGATATCTGATGATTCGGTTTTGGCGCCAACAACAGACAGCCCAATGTTTGAGCGTTGAGTCTTGATTGAATCCTGGAGACATACATGGCAGCGAGTAAAATACTCGGAATGACTAGGGTACCCAACAATCAAACTCGGATAATTCTTGTCAAGCAAACTGATTCTTGTGTTACGATAAGAATGTTGTTCTCTGATTGGTATTCTGCTTTAAACCTTGAGCTTAGTTTGCGTTCCCGAAGGTTAAGCGAGCCCCTGAAGCTCCCGACTCAGCGCCTTATGTTTGGGAGCAGACTTGGTATCTGTTTTGGTTTATAGTAAAGACGACCATGTTTGCTTATCGAGAATGAGAAGATAATTATCGGTACCGAGAATGCAGTCGATCGTACATACCCCGCACTACTTGCTGTAAGTGGGGTACCAAACGTTACATCAACACTGCAATCCTCAATTTCAAGTGTTCGGATGTCTCTTTCCACCCAGAGGTGCCGGTAGTTTTAGTGGGAGTCTAGAAATTTATCATACCTGGAGGATTACGTATGACTGCTGTTGCAGCCGAAGCCAGCCTCCATATTTAAATAGCAGAATTAGATAGCTGATGGTGCTGAGCTAAAATTTCTCGTAGCCTCACATACCCATCAAGACACTGGCAAGGTCCTACTGCTAATTCTCAATTTTTAAGGTAGAATTACACGTTGAAATGACTCCCCAAACAAGCTTCCCCCTATTGCTCATGGCTTCAATGCTCCTTTTTCGGAATGTCTTTGCTGCCATTCCGTCACCAGATTCATATTGGCAAGTCACGCCTCAAATAAATTACACCGATGTCCTCTACGCGGGATGGGATCCAATTACCGTGGAGACAGAAGTCCTTGTGTACAATGGCAGCTTGCTCAACCGAACGGTTCGTCCCTTACTTCTCACTATTTGGCTGTGTTATCGTGAATGCTCATCGTGAACAGTACGCACATCACCCTCAGCTGCTCGCTGTGAACAATACAATCTACCTTGTTCACTCCAGTGCCGTGATAGACGAAGACTCCATGGGTATGGAACTATGGGGCAGCATATCTCTCGATGGCGGCCACACCTGGACGCCTTCACAATCTTTGCTTCCCGCTGCCTTACTGCCCAACCAAACAGATGTCGCGAACTTCTCGTACTGGTGCAATGAAGCTATCTGGCAACGTGCAATTGGCGGGTTGGCTGTCCTTCCGTTATCCGATGACACGGTGTGGGGAATAGGCGAAACGACGAATTATTTCTGCTGGGGAACGATTGGCTCGGGAACCAGAGGCGCAGGGAGGATCGCGAGACAGATGAGTCCGCTTGATGGCTCTCCGTTGAGTGATCCGTGTTGGCTCAATCAGAACAATTGGACGTACATTGAGGGTTGGAACGAGACTGTGTATGGAACAGAATACGGAATGAAGTTCTGTGAGAAGGCAGATGAGATGAACGCTTTGTTAGAAGAGCCAACTAATGTTCCAGCTTGGAGCGCATGGCTTTATAATAATCAGCTCTATGCAGCTGACAACAAGAGTAGCATGCAGGAGGTCACTCATGCCATCTGGATTGAAGATGTGGAGGGTGGATATTGGCAGAGATTCTGGAGGGATATCAGTCCGGTGAATAACAGCATGCGTGTCTGGGTTGAGACGTCGAGGGACGAGACTGGGGAGGGCTGGTATCCAGTCATCGAGGAGGCCTTTTCGAATCAGGTATTTGAGACGAATATTCCAGATGCAAAGACGAAGCAATTCTTAGGTGTGCTGGAAAACAGCAATCGATATCTCATCTCGAATCCGAGAAATAATTCGGAGCTGATTAGACAGCCATTGACGATTGCAATGTCGTTTGGATTGGATCTGTCGTATAAGAGTGTCGGTGTGTTGCGGACGAATGCGTCGAGTAGCATTGTCCCAGATACCAGAGGTAAGTCGGAGAATGATAATTGTTACGAAATATTGGCTAATCAAAGGATGAAGACTACAAGAATCAAGGATTCTCATACCCTGTCGCTGTCCAAGTTGGTAACCATGTTGTGGTCGCCTACTCAGAGAATAAGGAGAATATTTGGGCAAGTGTTGTAGATATTGATGACTTGCCCGGTGTCTCCGAATCCCAGAGGATGCAAACGAAGAAGGAAAGAGGCGGTGAAGATTTGAAGCACTAATCACATTCATGCAATAATGTTATCACTCACATTAAAGAGAAATATTTATTTTAGCATGTGTCTAGAATTTGTGCTTCATTAGGAAAGATCTACCAAACGGAAAGTCCTCTTTCTTCGGGCATGAGTCGTGTGTCAAATCCTAGTTCTTCTACCTACTGCCCATGCTGGATAGTTGAAATCCGATGGCTGATATCTCAAACTACCATCACAATAATAAATGCACTGAAAAGGTCTGGAGGACATTCCGATAACCTAGTCTGGCTCAAATAAGCGAGTACTAGAACGGCCAGAATCCTGTAGCGTGAATTAAGATTTAAGTACCGCGTGAGTAACTATGGACTAAAATGCACGCCTGGCGGCTTTGCCAGCAGACAAATCTACTTTAGCCTTACCGGTAGATTGACTAAACTTGATGGGGATTGAAGGCACTAAACAGTTCGACTCACCTCTAGCATACAGAAGGCTGCTTAAGAGCATCGAGGTCCCCATTTCCGCATCACGTGGAAACGATAGTTAGGGCAGATTCTCATAAAGCAAGAACAGTCTATTTTCCTTTTCCGTTGTCGATCCCAGGTAGTCTGACGGACTTAAGGTATGTGGCTGGTTTTGAGACATTCTGTCAGTTTTCATTCAATTTGCATCTCAAGATCGATCGAACTTCACACTCTCCAAGGCTTTTCCTTCTTTGGTGTCCTGGAAGATCTATATCATACAAACCGACAAATAGGCCGGTAATAATATATCACTGACGGTTTGGGAGGATGAACACGAAAAGAGTTGAGCTGGTTATGACGTAACTGGTAACTTGCTTCGAATTTTGAGTACGACAAAGAGTTCCTCTTGATTACGAATACAGAAAACCTAGGTGGAGGGATCTCATCGACTTCAGAGCGTTGGTGATCATCTTCCAGGAGAAACTTACGTGTCAATATGGGTGAGACGCTAAGCGCGGAAGTGGACTCTCCACCGAAACATGAGGTTGCACGGAAACAGAAACGAGGACCTTTTAACTGGATATCCGAGCCGAGACCACAGAATATCACACCTTTTCAACAATTCATTCTGGATGTAGACTGGGAGAAAAGTCCGTTGGGCCTGATGAAAGATTGGCCTGGTCAGCTCAGACAGATGGTGTTACTGGTTGTCCAAGATAGCTCGCCTGCTGGTATGTTGTCTTGTTCCTATTGACCCTAGATGTATATGAATGGTTCCTCAATTTCATTTGATTAGATACTGACTTGAATTAGTTGTATATTGGGGAGATAAAGCTACAGCTGTCTACAATGAGCCTTTTACTCATCTGATAGGCGAGAAACATCCAGCCTTGCAAGGTCATGACCCTAAGGTTGGGTTTTCTGAGATTTGGGACCACTTCGAAGCTCTTTTAGAAAGGCAGAGAGAGACTGCTGAGACCGTAGTTGAGGCAAACGCTTTTCTATTGCTAAATCGATACGGGTTCTTCGAAGAGACATTCTTCAGCTGGAAATTCGTCCCCGTTATCGACGATGATGGCTGGGTAGTCGGCTCTCATGCAACAGTTTTTGAAACCACCCGAGAAGTGATCAGTGATCGGCGGATGGAGACTGTTCGTGAAGTCAGCTTGAAACTCGCTGGCGCGAGAACCATTAAAGATCTCTGGTCACGCCTTCTGTCCTGTGTGGACAATACTGGGAAGGACATTCCGCTTGTGATCCTCTATTCCGTCGCTGATACGCATAAACGAGCGTCATCCGCATCGAGGAAATCAGTGAAACCTCAGTTGCCAGGGAAAAGTCCCGAGCAATTTAATCTACCAGTTTGTGTACTTGAGGGCGCGGTTGGCATTCCCGCCGGGCATCCTGCAGCGCCAGCGACCATAGATCTGAATGCAGACCACACCTCGTGTATTGCAGATGCACTGAAGCACGCACTTCGAGAGCGAGAACCATTACTGATGCCAGTAACAGCGGAGATACTGGAAGAGTTTGACGGCATTAAATGGCGTGGTCATGCAATACCTCCCACCCAGATCATTGTGTACCCCATCATACCAACCGACTCAGAAGATGTCCTAGCTTTCATGGTACTGTCATTGAATCCCCACAGGCCCTACGACGACGATTATCGCAGGTTTCTTCATCTCCTGACTCAACAAGTCACACAACCCCAACTGTCCGCCGTGATCCTTCGTGAAGAGGCAGAACGACGGCAAAGTCTGGCTCAGCAGGAGGCTGTAGATCGTGCTCGCCTTACACGCGAGCTTTTTGAGAGTGAGTCCAAATTCACACGATTTACGTTCCGTGCTCCTATAGGATTCGCTGTTTTCACACCAGAGGGGAAAGCACTATTTGGGAATCCTCTGTGGAAAACACTCACCAGTTTGGACATTGGCTCGAGTGCCGTAGATTGGTCAGTTGCTCTCGCAGAGGGGGAATTGAAAGTCGTGAACGAGGCTTGGGCGAAAGTGTTATCGGAGAGACGACCAATAAGCGTACAGACACGCTTCAAGAAGCGATATTTGGCTCCCGAACTTGATCAGAATGGACGAGAGCAATATACGGAGACTCATATCTTGGTGTCCATTTACCCGGACCTAGATGAGAATGGCGAGGTGTTTTCTGTGATGGGTTGCATGACAGATATAAGTGAGCTGAAATGGAATGAGCTGCAACTGCAGCGAAAGATGGAAGAGCAAATCGAGATGAGAAAGCAGCAAGAGAGGTTCATTGATATGACTTCGTGAGTTTAATCCTTCGACACGTTGATTGTTTCGATATAAATTTTGGACTTGAGCTACCTCGCTACTTATCAGCCCTGGCTGGCCCAAAACGACGAGTTCGTGGAATATGTTTTAACATTTCATATTTATTTATGTTTTGCCTTTGAACACAAACTTCAAACGCTGACGCCATTGACAGCCACGAAATACGGAATCCTCTCTCAGCATTAATCGGCTGTGCAGACGAAGTCATCACCTCGCTAAATGACTTTCGAAATCTCATGGCTCCCAACTCCGGCACTGTCACTCCCAGATCAAGAAGGCAATCTCGCGTCTCAAAATCAGACTCGAATGTAAATCTCGCAGGACCCTTAGGATCAACACCCGTCATAGAGACCCATATCAGCGCTCATCCAGCCACGACTCTAACTTCACACCAGAATCTAATAGACGAAGCCATTGAAGCAGCCGATACGATCATTTACTGCGCCTTGCACCAGAAACGCATAATAGACGACATCCTAACCCTCTCGCGACTCGACTCCAACCTCCTACTCGTGTCACCAGAAGCCTCACAGCCCATCCCGCTCATCCGAGCCGCTCTCAAAATGTTCGACGCCGAACTCAAGCGTGCAGAGACCAAGCTCACATTCATTGAGCACCCGTCCCTGCAAGAACTCCACATTGAGTGGGCATTCCTCGATCCGTCGCGCGTTCTACAAGTCCTCATCAACCTTATGACCAACGCTATCAAATTCACACGAACAGAGCGCATACGCGATATCAATGTCACTATGGCTGCTAGTCTGAAGCGGCCAAGTGAGGAGAACAAGCTCGGCGTGATGTATGTAGCCCGCACAAGCACATCAGCATCGGCAGATCAGACCAACAAAGCTGAATGGGGCGATGGCGAGGCCGTCTACCTTTGTATCGCGGTCACAGATACGGGACGTGGATTGACAGAGGACGAGATTAAAAATCTCTTCCGTTTATTTGCACAGGCTTCACCGAAGACACACCAAACGTACGGTGGAAGCGGGTTAGGTCTGTTCATCAGTCGGCAGCTGGTCAACATGCAAGGTGGTGAAATTGGAGTGTGTAGCCAGGCTGGAAAAGGGAGCACATTCACTTTCTACGTGAAGATGCGGCGGACAACAGAGCCGGTGAAGGGGCCTGAGGTCGTGCAGGGCGAGACAGAAAGTGATGAAACGCCTGGATTGGGTAGTTGGGCAAAGATACAGGGAGGGGAGACGACTTTCGAGCTTTTAGTGAGAGAGGATGCGTTGAGGGAGGCATGTGCGGTTGAAATTTTACCGCCGCAGCAGAACGGGACAACAATGCCGAATTTGCAGCCCGAGGAGACGCTGCCCCATAGTGTGACATTGCAAGCTAGTGAGAAGAGTGGGAAAGAAGTGGATGGTGAGAGCGTGCGGGAGGGGCGGAAAGCGAAGAATCAGTTCCATATTCTGGTGGTGGAGGATAATCTGGTGAATCAGAAGGTCGTCAGCAAGCAGTTGCGGAAACATGGTCATGTGGTGAGTGTGGCAAATCATGGGGAGGAAGCTTTGCAGTTTATCAAGCGGAGCGAGTTCTGGGCGTTTGATTCTCCGCCGGCGGAGGAAGAGAATGTGAGTACGAGGAAGAGGAGTAGAGATATAGATGGAGATGAGGTGGTGGAGGCGGATGTTGATGGGTCGAATGAGGTGGATAGGAGTGTGGATGGTGATTGTGAGGTAGATTTACGGATTGGTCGTGTCCAAGAGAAGCTCACTGTCGTGTTAATGGACCTCGAAATGCCGGTCATGGATGGGCTGACGTGCGTGCGGAAGATTCGAGAGCTGCAGGGTGAGGGGAAGATTTTGAAGCATATCCCTGTGATAGCAGTCACAGCGAATGCGAGGAGAGATCAGATCATGAGTTCGATAGATGCTGGAATGGTGAGTTCTGCTTCTACTCGCTTGTGTTCAAAATTACCTGTTCCGTCACTAATGCGAGGCTAGGACGATGTAACGACTAAACCGTACAGGATGACGGATATGCTACGACAGATAGAAAAACTGGTCGCGAAAGATGCGCCAATGGGGACATAAGCACATGTGTTTTAAGGAACTGATAAAACGAACTGAATATATCCTATATCTTGATGGGATTTGTACATATGTATATTTTATAAACAGAAGCTCATACAGCCTAGGATTAGATACCACTGCCAGACTTGATCTGATCGAGGAAATACAACTCCAGCAGGATACTGAACGCTCGAGGAACCGCGGACGGCGTTAGTTTACAGTAATGGTTCCTATTCGTCGACATTAGCGAAAACTCTATCTCAGACCAAGTAGGTAGGAATGGGAGCGAGGGAACGAGCGAGGAATGGGGACTTACACCATCATCTGCATGACCTTCAAAAACCCGTCAATTGGCCCGCCCTTCGACCCTCCAATGCCCGTGAAATCATCAATTCCATAACCCCACTCCGCGGCCTGCTCCTCGGCGGCTTTCTTCGCATCTGCCTTGGCACCCTTGACCTGGTCCTTCACATCCGCGACCTTATCGCCAATCTTATCTTTCGCCTCCTCCTTCCTCCCGTTCCAATACCCGGGCTCCTTCCCGCCGCCCATCCCCTCCAGCAGCAAGATCCCCGCCTGGCCGAGCACCTTCGCCGCGCTCGTGAATGCCGACACCACGGCTGCGCCTGCTATCACGGGGAGGAATGCCAATAAGCTCGCTTTGATCGGGTTGCTGCGGCACCATTTGATGAAGCCCTTTGCCCACCCCTTGAGCTTGTTCAGCATGCGTCGCAGCAGACCGGGGCGCGGGAGGGGCCGCGAGACGTTGAAGGGCGTCGGGATGGGATTCTTGGGACTGTAGTGCAAAGGCCGTGGCGGGAGTCGTGGTGATCGTTTGGGTGATGTCGATGTGTTTGGTGAGACGCCGGGAGAGGAGCGTCGTCTGGGTGGCAGAGGTTTTATGGTTGAGGAACTTTCCCCCGGGTTGTAGTATATGTCCTGCTGTGGTGGTGGTGGTCCATATTTGTAGTCGCTTCTGTGGGTGGGCGTTGGAGAGGATCTGCGACGTGGAGGGACGTATTCATTCCCGTTGGCTTGGATTTGTGCTGTTGATGCTGATAATGGGTTCGAATGGCCCTCCCATCGTGGATTTGGGGCGCGAGAGGGTGAGCCCGGCGCAGAGAAGGATATCGCGGGGTTGAAGTAAGACGCTGCTTCTGAGGGACGGGGTTGGGCTTGCATTTGTGTTTGTTGCTGTTGAGGTGAGTATGGTCGATAGTTGCTGGTGTCGTGGTCTTTGGGCGAGCCGGTTGGTGGAGGGGTTGGATATTGGGCGTATGTAGCTGTCGTCGCCATGTTTAGAGGTATATAGTGTTGTGATTGATGTCCGTGTTGTATTACTTCGCTATTGCACTGTGGTATCAATTGATCACTATACACAGCTAGAGGTTCAATTGTCACAAACACAATCGACTGGACAATGAGGGATTTTGCGAGCGAGCAAGATAGCGAAAGAGAAAAGAGAGAGCTGAGAGCTGAGAGCTGAAAGACATGACAATTGAACCAACCGAATCGACGTGGACGTTGCTTTTTCCCTTGTGAGTGCGAGTGGCTGGTAGAATATCCACAATAGATGGTGTAGGGTCGGCTGGTAGGTCTTCTCTAGGCGGTGAACAAGATCAAGCCTTTTGAAAGGTCCAGACTGTCAAGGGGGGTGTAGGGGGTAGCTCGCTTATGGTTTAGTGCCGGGTACGAAAATAGGGGGGGCCGGGTGATCCTTGGCGAGCTGAGCTGATGGATAGATCACATGACTCTGAGCCATATCTTTTCAAATAGAGAGAAATTTTGAGGATATATAATCATATCCAGTTAATAGTAATTCCGAGAACAGTAACTTTGAAATTCTGTTCGAATAAATAACTCATTCCATTATACCCTGGTGTACAAACAATTGATCATGTGATGGGACTAAATTCTTTCTCTCCTTCCCTCGACTCGACTCAGCTTTTGAGACAAGTTTTTTCCAATCTATAAAACAAGCTTTATCAATGACGATAGCAATACAATCTAACCGTACATCGTTCTTACTGTAAAGTCATTTGAATTGTCTTACATTTTCTTCAACAGTACCCGTCATCTCATCTCGCCCTTCAGCTATCGTTCAGCGGCATCTCCAGCATGGTTAATATGGAGAAATGAATGGATCCTTGATTTCCCTGTTGTCGAAAAATGAAGTAAAAAAAAATGTTGAAAGAATTGAAAAGAAGTAAATATCTACTTTACCTCCACACTGAGATCCCCTGAAAAAACAAACGGTTGAAGTCCTTCAATCAGCCAGCACAGCAGTCTTACAGACCAGCGGTTACAACATGCTGTTTTTTCGTCTTCCAATCTATCTCTATATGCTCACGTTTCTCTTACTAAGCGAAAATATCTTGACAGCCGGTCTTAAAGCTAATATCTGCCTATCCATCCTGGGGACATAGAATAGGTGACATATTGTGCTGTCAATACCTTGCTCTTATATTAAGGTGACAGAGAGCATATATGGTAGTTAAATACAATGCGGCGCTGAAAAATACTTCTAAACTTGCACCTCTCCTCGATCAATAGGTAGCTTATTGTTGCTGTTATTTCCGCAAGATGTTTTTTTGATCGTTATATCTCCCATTTGCATCCCAAACTACCTTTCTACCTTGTCAACAACCTCAATACCAACGGACCAACACTTTCCAGCTCTCCTTCCCCCTCCCGCTTCATCAGCGAAAAGGTTCATTGCCAAATCACGTCATCGGTGTCCTTCTGCCTACTCTCACGTCCATTTCAAATTCACCTCACCTCCAGAAACAGAGCACAACAAAATTCCAAAGTGGAGAATGCAATACTATCGCTAGAGCCCTCTATTCATCTAAAAGCGCCATCTACGTCTCCTACGCGCCACCAAAGGACCCCTAAACCCTCCGCTTGACTCCCGTCTCGAAACGGCAGAGCTCGCTTATTTTCTTAGTTGATTCATTGGTAGTAAATGTAGATCCGAAAGCTAAGCTTCAGATCGCGAAGCTTGTGTTCTAGTCTTGCAAAGCTTGTGCAAACTTAATTCTTGACTGTTTATTTTCTGGAGGCAATATACCAATCATATCCCTTCAAGCGTGCGATGGCAGGAGAGAGGAGAGATCGGCTGGCTTGGAGCATATTTCTTCGGTTGACAGCTGCTTGGGATTTTAGTCTCCGAGTCTCTCTCCGTGATTTAGAGTGGACTGTACTGCATCGTTCCTACCCCATAGTGAGGGAGGATTGCGGAAATTAGAAGGGAATAAAAGTGTCATGTTGCTGATCTCTCGTTTTTGATCGCTTTGACAAGCGATAGCTTCCATAGTCTTCGCTCATAACCGCTCCATGATGTCGAAGGCTGAGGCTCTTGCCGTGGAAGACGGTGAAGAGTGCAGAGTTCAGCTCAGTGAATAGTGTTGATTGGTCCGATTGACAAAGTGCTCTTTTTCGGGTCTTCGAATGTAGGGGATTGAAGAGAGGAAGATTGCTTCCACAACCGGAGGGGTTACATTTCTGTTACGAGAATGCGTAGGATGGGGATGATATCGGCTTTCGTCATTCTTGTTGAGAGAATTTCGAAAGGATAGATCGTGGGTGGGATTCTGTATATTTATCCCCATTGTCTACTCGCTCGGCCATTCTTAGCATCAGCAACATCTCATAAACATTTTACATCTAGAGTATACTTATCCAGTACTTCATCACTTCACTTCACCCTAGTCAGCCTCTGCTATTGTATCAACCTTCGTCTCGCGTCTTCCAAACCTAGCTCTTCTAACAGACCAAAATGCACATCTCCACACTCTTCGCATTTCTCATCGCATCCACTCTCGTACTCACAGCACCACTCCCACTCCCCCAAGGCGCCGGCGTCGGTGCAGGCTGTGACCGTACGTCTCCCCCTCCATCTCCCTTCTTCCATCCATCCATTCATTCGTAACTAACATACCCCCTCAGCAATCCTCACAGACGCCGACACGGGTTCCGGGCTCGCCGTGAAAGAAACCGGCCAAAACGCGGCCTCGCTCCCCACCTCTGCGGGCGCCAAACTCAGACTCAGACTCAAACGCCAAGACGCAGGCGTAGGTTCAGCATGTAACTCGATCCTCACAGATGGGGATACGGGGTCCGGGCTCGCTGTTAAGAAAGCGGGTCAGAATGCCGCTTCACTTATGAAGAGCTTGGGAGTGAGACAGCTCGATAAAGCGGGTGCGGGGACCGCGGCTGTGATTTCCGTTGTTGATCCTGAAGTGGGCAGTTATCAGGAGGGTATCACGAATGTAGTTGATGGGGATGGAACGGATGATAGTTCCATCATTGGGCAACAAATCGGGGTTATCGAAGCGCAGGCTGGTGCGGGAGCTGGGAATATCGTCCCGTCGAAATTGCCTGCTGGAAAGAGAAGCAAGAGGCAGTTGGATAAAGCTGGTGCTGGCACAGCGGCTATCATCAGCGTCGTGAGTCCTGAGGCTGGAGCGTATCAGGAGGGTATCACGAATGTAGTTGATGGCGATGGTACGGATGATAGTGCCGTTATTGGGCAGCAGATTGGTGCGATCGAAGCACAGGTTGGAGAAGGGGCAGGGAACTTGGTGCCGAGTAAGGTGCCGAAGGCTGCATGAGAAGCATAAAGTTTTTGTATTTGGTAGGGATGTTGCAGGAGGATTTAGTTGGTGGAAGGGTAATGGAAGCTGAGTAAGTGAAAAGGAATTATTTGATAGTATAGCGCTTAGCGAGTCGATTTCAGCGATGGTGTTTTGGTCGAAATATTGTGTTTCTTCTAGCGATTAGCGAAAAGCAAGTTATATAATTAATTTCTTAATACCGAATCCCTCATGCCTTATCAGTCTCGTGCTATCCCATCACTATGTCTGGGTTTTGATGCTGAAGATTGTTGATTACTTAGCTGAGATCTAACTTAATTGCGATTACGCCATGGTTTGGTCAACTGTAGTAAACAGACATCTAAGACAAATTTACTATGCACTTAAAGGGGTGAAAAGATTGGAATGTTACGCGAAGAAGATATAGGCTCGGCAGAAGCCTGTATGTCTTTTCAAGCACAGTTAAATTTTTTTCGAGAAATTCGAAAGGAAAAAACTTCTGCCAATACACAACGAGTAAATTATATGCTTCAATCTTTCGCAGGACATTCTCTTAACCTGGCCTGACTGACAGCGTCGATATCTCACCATCTCATTAAGTGCCGAAAACAGAACATAGACGGAACTCAGCTCTCTATCTCAAAATCGCAGCTTAAACAAAGCAAACAAGCAACTGACTAGACTCCCCTCAGCAAATCATTTTTAGGTAGATAGATAGGTGCCGTGTTAGATATCTTGATACAGGAAAGTGCGGAAGAGAGGGAGACACGGCATGGCACTCAATTGTCTTGTGTGTTTCGTTACACATATAATAGGTTAATGAAACACAAATACGAAATATAACCAAGCAATCTCATTTCAGGATCTGAGCTCCAACAAAGATACTCGCCTCTTGTTCGTATTGCAAAAACACATCGGAACCTGAATTCTACATCTACTTCTATTACCACCACTTAGGATAGTTAGCTAAATTGTGATAATCAGGGAACAGTGTACCGAGCTCGAGTGAGCCAGCCTCAGCTGTAGGGAGATATTACGACGAGTTATGAAAATTGAGGATTGTATTGGGTGATGTGGAGAGGTGGTTAAGTTGAGATTGAGATTGAGATTGAGATTATGGTCAATGTATTAATTTGTATATCTATCTATCTACCTGCCTCCTCTTTTTTCTCCGTCACTGTATCTAACTATACTCCGAATATCTATCTACTCCATTTCCCCAACCCATCTACTTCCATTTCTATTTCCACTTCCATTCTTTTCCCATCCACGGAACAATACATACAAACCTAGCCATATACTCATACTCGAACACGATTTCCACTTTCAGCAAAAGCACATCTTCACCCCACCCCACCCCAATCCCGAAAGACATTCTACTCATGGCTATCTACCACCACCTTCTTCTCCTCCTCTGGCGGCGGAGGCATATGGCTTTCAAAAAACCTCACAAACGGCCCCGGCGCCTCAACATCGAAGATCATCTCGAGATTATCCCACGTTCCCTGCGCAATAGGTTGCATGCGCTCAAACATGCTCTGTTCGTATTCTTTTACCGCGTTATCGATCTCCCCCCATTTGGCTTCCCAATTCCCCTCACCAGCAAGAGCAGCGACCAACCCCCTCCCCAAAAGTCCCGCATCCCACATGCCGCAATTGACGCCCTCGCCCGCAAATGGCGTCATCAGATGCGCGGCGTCGCCGAGCATCGTGAGACCGGCTCTGTGCTCCCACTTGAAGCCGATGGGGAGCATGTATAAAGGCTTCACACTGATCTTTTCTTCCTTGGCTGCCGCTTCGAGACACCCAACACGGATGAGTTCCTTCAACTCGTCGCACCAGGTGCCGAAAAGGCCGTTTTCGGGGTCCAACAGTGTCACGCTGAGTTCGGAGGGTGTAAGATTGAGGAGATTTTGAGAGGCGAGGTATCGGTACCCATCCACATCGCGCTTTTCATCCCGGACTCTATTTCCCTTCTCATTGCCATTGCCATTGTTATCGAGAAAAGGTCTTCCCGCCTCCCCACCATCTTCAGGTTCCCTAAGCATCAAGTACACCCTCGCGCTGCCCCGCCCGGCCCTCTGCGCCATGACGCTCCGCCATGCCGCAGAAGCGGTATACGACCCTTTCCCAATGAATTCCGCTAAATGCGGATATTTCTCCTCAATAGAGGGGATGGTGAGTGTGATGCAGGAGACGCTGCTGGGTTGTGGGGTCGTGGAAGTGAGGAGTGAGCGTGCGCGTGACCAGGCGCCTGAGGAGTCGAGGATAAGGTTGTATTTCTCGGTAGAGGTGCTGCTGGTATTGGTGTTGGTGAAGCGGATGGTGTATTCTGAGATTGAGGCATTGGGTGGGGATGAAGGCGCAATGTCCAAAACTTTACAACCCCATCTCAACTCTCCAACAGCCTCGTCTCCATCGAGTTTCAAACTCCGCAACAAAAGCGCCATCAACTCATTCCTCACCACCTCTGGTCTGCCTCTTCCCCCACCAGCACCCTCGCCCCCCTCTTTTCCAACATCCTCTTTTCCACCACTTTCCTCCCCCTTCCCACCATCTCCCTGCATCGCAAACTCATCCCAGACCCTCTTCCCCTTCTGATCGGCAATGACATACGCCTCCTCACACACCTGACCCTGGCTCTCCAATAAGCTCTCAAACTCCGCCCAAAGCCCACACTCCTTCAAGGCCCACAACCCACTCTCCTCGTGCAAATCAAGACAACTCGATACCTGCGTCGTCGACACCTCAGAATTCGGGTCTGTAAGTGGTGAGGACCGGGCTTCGAAGAGCGTGTAGGGAATGCGAGATTTGGTGAGCATGGAGGCGAGTGTTAGGCTGACGGGACCACCGCCTAGGATGGCGATTTTGGGGAAGGAGGGTAGTGAAGATGATGGTTGCGAGGGAGCAGTAGTGGTGGTGGTGCTTGGCGACATTGTGATGTAGTCGAGTTAGTCTTTATTGGAAGAATTGGTGATTGGTTCCTGTTGTTTCCGTTTGATGTAATATGGTGGAATATTCGTATAGATGCACTGATACCAGGAAAGAAAGGAAAGTTAATCGAAACTTGCAGATGCCTCCTTGGGTACTTATACCTCACTCCCCGCTCCACCACTGATCCGCTCACCATTTGGACGGAACCTTAGAAAAATCCCGAGACTTCGATTCACAAACACGGACTCTTAGAAAAACCCCGCCTCGCTTACAATCGCTTATAAGATGATCGACAAAAGGGACTAAGCGATGCATCATGTGACTCAAACACCTCATATCACCATACCGATACCTCCGTATGTGTACACATACAGTAAGCTCTATCAACCGAGAAAGGAATCCAAAAGCTTTTAGAAGATTGCAAGAAGATCGCAAGAATATTACATCGAGGCCAACTGTCCCCTAGTCCCATTTTGTGGCTTTGCGGACCAAACCGTAAACAGTGACTAAAAAGCTTGCAAGTGTAATTAGCACAATATCGAGTCAGCTTACTTAGCTCTACCTTTCAAGCTAAAACAAAATGTCGTTCTATGTATTGACGGCGTGTTCTGTAGAAGATCAAGGTAGTAAAACAGCCTGATCGAAGACCTTGTTGGGCTGTGATAAAAGAAGTTGATGGCATTTAATCTTGCATACTACTAGTACCCGGAGCTCTACTTCGAGTCGATCGGGACAGGGAGTATGTATGGGCTTTAAAGCCAGATAGCTGCCTCTGAACAGAGCACTCCCAAAATGTCTTCTCGAAGAAATAGCTATTCGATCTAACTAGCCGTTTCGTTGCCGACCAAGTTATATTCTTTGTGTGGATGGATTACAACTACTTGATATTGTTCAACTTCACAAGGTTTATTTGTATCCAATCTAGTTCTTACCCTGCGAGGGCTTGATCCCTAGGGCAAACATAAGGCATCTAAGCAATTGCAAATCAGAAAGGTTAGGAAAACCACTTTAAAAAAAAAAAACTTTCGACGAAGGAAAAACTAATCTAGATATCCTTAAGTTTACCGGTCTATTACTAGATTTATCAGTATGTCGTATAAATATAAATAGCTTTGCATTCCGCGTTTGATAAATAAGTTTTTATATTAAATGATAGAAAACAACTTGCTCTTTCCTAAAGGCTAATTAAAAAAGATTCAAGTAAATCGCCCACTAAACATAAAATCAAAGCTTCAGCCGCCACTCACAAACGAAATAACATCTGGCGAACGCGTAAAACAGTCGCTGAAAGAGTTGTTCGAGTATCTTGATAAGGTCTTGGGCTCAGGTGGACGGACAAGTGTGTTCGAGTAGATGATTGGGAAATGAAGAAGTTATGATGTAGTGGATTCGTGTGTAGTTCCATAATTTTGAAGAACTGTAACATCAAAAAGCCGTGAATTTTGTATCGTGGCTCTGATTGGCAACGAATCCGGCAAAGGATTTACCTTCTGTTCAATCACTGTCGTCGCTGGCACCGTCCGTTGCGCCAAAAGTCCTCCAAAACTACGCTTCTTCGACTTCATAAGGACCGAAACATGTTGACCACCAAGCTCATCTCTGTTCTGAACCTCTCGACCAACAATTTGGTTTCGCTTTGAAGTTAGAAGCCCTAAAAATCTTCCCGAGTTCCATGTGAGGACCTGGATGCTCTCATCCGGGCGACTATCTCGTTGCAAATAACCCCTTTGATTGAGCCAAATTTTATCAGCAGAAGAGCCTGTGTGCGGGATAGAAATTTGAGTTTCAAGCACCGTAAATCCCATTGGCTTAGGCGCTGCAGAGTCGCAAGTCGCAACAGAATGACCCAGTTCCCCACTATCCAAACAATTCCCATTGACAATAGCGTAAACAGACGTGAGATGTGAGTCCTCCAGAAACCCGGCCCAACTATTCAAGTGCAAGTCCACTGGGATTGAGGACTCCCTATTCCGGTTCAGGAACGCGGCTTTAAAACCCTCTGACGATAATCCGGTCTTGTCCAGTATCTCAAGGACGCAGCAGACGAGCTCCGCGATTTGCTTTCGGAATTTATGAAATTCCACCCAGACTTCTTCAATAGCACTGTCATGATCACTGCCAAAGGCAGCTTGAAGACTCGTCCCAAATTCTGAGGAAAGCAAATCGGGAAACTGTCGATTTATGAGAGCCTGTATGGGCTTCATAGTAAAAATATCACGCAATTTAACTCTCCTGGCATTTCCGGTGCAGTGACTGATCTCAACCCCAAGATACATATTCAGAATTCTAGGATTTGCCCGTGATGGTTGATTGGTCCATTTATTCCAGATGGCTTGTTTCTGCGTTGTGCCTGGTAACTTTTTCTGGGTTCCTAGTACGGTGATGCCCACATACTGAGAAGCTGACAAGCCAACTTGACGCTCATCGAAAGTCCATGAGGAGGCGGCAGTGCCTAGAGGGACCATTTGTAGTCCATGGTGTCTTTCAAGGTCGTCAAGTTTGTATGTGCACGCGTCGTTGATTCTCAATCCGCTGATCAGGAGCTTTTGGTCTTTTCGGATAAGGGCATTGTCATGCATGTCTGAAAACGGCGAAGGAATGAGATCAGAGAATTTAAACCAATGGCATGGCACTGCGCCTTTGACAGGGCACTTCATCCTATCTCCGGCTTGACATATAAGCCCAGTCGAGACATTGAGTTGTCTGATATGGTTGGGATAATGTTCTCCAGCTGAAACTTCCCATACCGGTCCCCATGTATCCGCAAACGCGTCAATTGACGTCAATATTGAGAGCGGATAGTGCATAGCGCTAGAAACCTTTGGCTCAGTCCATAGAGGCTGACAAGTCCATACTTTCTGGCAGTTGAGAAACCCATCAAGACAAGCTAGGCTCTTAAGTGAAAATCGAAAACCAATAACGGGGTTCTCGGAATCGCCTGCTACGAGAAAAGCCGACTGGTCTAGGGCCATGTACTCAAGATCAAACCGTGAGCCGTGAGACCCCATATAGGAGACTAGCCCGATATCCAAGAGTAATGTGAGGATCCTGCACAAAACCAAAATATCATATGGAGGAATTGACCGTCCAAGAGATATGCCAAGGCTCTCCATCAGTCTCTCACAGGCAGGCATGATGACTTCCAACAGTGTTGACGACGTGACATGATCAGCTAGGGTCCGACCACCTTTCAGAATTTTCATGACGGCGTTGGCAATCCCTTCGTGAAAGTCAACAATGGCTTCTCTTTCGATCTGAACCATTTCTGCAATGTCTCCAGGTTCCCGTTGTATCAATATCGTGAAAGAATTGTTACAAAATCCCTTCTGCCTCAGATTTTCGATGTTATCGAGGATATGGCAAAGAATTAGATAGCTCTTTCCAAGACTCAGTCCAACGCAGATTGGGTTGTCTGATGTGCTTTGTGAGATGGAGGTGGTGGTTGAAAAATGCAGAATCTTATCGAGGCATTTCCACACCTCTAACTGGCAATGAAAGCTCTTGAAGAAGTCGTCTTCCCGTTCGATACGACAGCTGGTAGGCTCATACTTTCCATTGGACTGATAGAACTCAGATCTTTCTACAACCATCTCCTCCAGTTTGTCAAGATCTTTGTAGTGACTTTCAGGGTTGATCAAGTAATCGTCATCGTCAAAGCTCTGGTCGACATCCGAGTCGGCGTCATGGAAATCTTGCCTGTGGCTCGAGGACTCTGGCTCACTCGGCTGGGTTGGTTCGACTGGAGACGCAGTATTTTGGAAAGAATTAGTCCGCATTGATCTGCCCTTGGATACATAAGGATCTTGTAACATCGACGTCGATATTTCCTGCCGCCTGTCGAGAGCATCCATTTCAGTTTTCATCTTGCCATACCCTAAATGCGGAGACATGCTGCTAATTCTCCCTCCATGACCTAAAGGCAGACGTTTTTGTGGGTTGTTTCTTCTGTCTCGAGTGCTAGCGTATAATTTGATTACAGTAGTCCACCTATCTACCACACTCTTTGTCTGTCCTTGGTGTAATCTCAGGCAAAGGCAGTGCCGTGCTAGTCGTGGCAGATCGTCGAGCACTTTATGAGGTGATTTTTGGGACATCAAGTTGAGCAAGTCGTGAGCTTGTACCTTTGAATCTTCAAGGATGTCCCAACGGCAGAGAACACCATCTTGATTGATACCAACACAGTAAATATCACTGCTACCTCTAGCTATATCCAAAACCACGGAGGGCTTCCAATACGTTTTATTGTTCTTGATATTAGGATTCAGGTTGTGAATCAAGTCCGAACTGAACACGATATCGTTAGTATATTGGCTAATAATCTCAATTTGAGGTATACGTACTCAAAGCGATCTGGGAGGGTAGGGTCTATCTTAGATACCTCCTCAATCGCCTTGACCAGCTGTTCTTTCCTTTCTGAGCTCGTCAATTTTGGAAACTTCGTTGCTAAGAGTAGGATGTCGATTAGAAACCCCTCCACTAAATCATCCACAAGACCACCTCCTCCAGTAGTCCGAGTTACATTTGCCGCCCCATACCTCCTCCAAATATTTCCTTTAAGTTTAACCTGTCTAAGGAGTCTATCAAGTTGACGAGCTTGATACTGCCAGGCATCTAAAGTACGAACAAATACAGGCTCTGCTGTTAGCTTGTCCGCTTCCATACATTGTCTTATATCTCGGAGGAGTTCTAAAATAAGAGGGAGTTTTGTCCCCGTCGCCTTTAGATTTGTTGGAAGACCGACTTCGTCCCAAACAGCCTGATAGTACCTGTAAGTAGAATCGATACTTGACATAACCCCCCTAAGTTTGCGCGCTGCTTCCTTTACTAGTTCGATGTCTGACATCCCGATCGTATGAAAGCTAGTAGAATTCAGGAATACGAAGTGCAAACCCTAAGGATTCTTTACAAACAAGGCTGCGAGCGGAGTAGAAGCAAAGCGATATACTAAATACCTATGCAGATATGCGCGCGGTCACGACCACAGTAATCTTACCTACCGGGGTCGATAAGGCTGGGCCCAAATATTACTCTACCCTCCCAAGAATAAAGTTTATTCAGTGGAGACGTGTAGATAGCTAACTAGGGTGTCGAGCGAGTGATATATCAGGTTTTGCGCCCTGTCGAGCTCTCGAGAACCTTCTACAGCCACGCTGACTAGGATAAAAGACCAACTTTTGGCCTGTGTAACCAGCCAAATCAGGGCCTCGAGCCATTCATAGCAGCGGAATCCAGCAAGACCCGCCAAATAAACATTATTCTTGGGAGGGTAGAGTAGCGCCGTGGGGAAGCACTGCTTACCTTACCTTAGCTACCTATTTTTGGAACGAATCAAGGCTAAGATATAAGGGTAAGTAGGTAGGTACATAGGTACTTCCATTGCAGACGGGTCAGTCCATAGATAGACACGTGATGATCCCCGTGTTTTCCTAGGTACCTACTTAGTAGAAGAAGCATATTCTTATTATTCTTATTATTATTATTGTTACTATTGCTATAGTTATAATACAAAGCTAAGGTACTCACTACATCTTAGCATATTATCACATGACACTACACTACCTGACTACCTTAGCTACCTACCTGAGGCTCTTTTGCTCGGTGGAGCTGAGAATCTTCAAGCGAGTTAAAGAGTGGAGCGGAGGAAGCCGATTTTGCAAGTGGCTGTAGGTAATCGCGAAGCTCGGTTGCGATCTCGGAACCGAAAGTGCCATGGAGACCGGCAGAGACCCAATAGGGTCTGATGGTACAAGAATCATCCTTGTGACATGTGTCATGTGACACTCCATCCCAGGTTGATTCGGTTGACTCAGGTCGAGTCATATATCTGCTCAATATATTTCCATGTTGACTCGTCGTTCATGGGAGTCGAGAGAGAAGCATTAGGGAATTTTCAATTAACCCTGATATCGGTTTGTGTTATTGTGGTGCATGAATGAGGTGGTGGCAGAGTTACACAAACTACCTTGCTAACCACTTTGGACAAACAAACATCATTTCAAGTCACACTTCCACATGATCATAGATACCTTCTTCGACAATATTTCAATTCCCTATCAATTCACACGTCCTTAATTACCCTCGGATCGCAAATGCCCAGCGCGCTTTTCAATAGCAAAAACGAACAAGCACGCATATGATACAAAAAGAATGCTCGTCAGAAGAGAATCCTTTCACCTCATGTCTTGAATCCACCATCATGCCCGATAGGCTCTTATTCCTTTCCCATTCATTCTATCCATCATATTCATCTTCATTCCATCAACTCGTCATAGTATCATTGGATACGTGAGTAAATGCTAGGCATTTACTCATCATCGCCAACTCTCAAGCTGCCCTCCACACCGAGTCCACGGGACCAGAAGCCATCAAGAGATTGAGCCTTGCGTCCATGAGCGAAGAGAAGCCAGAAACCGAAGACTGGCTTGGCAAGAACATCGAGAACGGCATAAGCCATAATCTCAGCATCAACTGACCAGACACCAGCTCCTTCACCAAGACCCCAAACAATTGGGTACATGGTCCAAAGAATAAGAGTGAAGCCTCCAATGCTGGCGAAGAGCTTGGCTGTGTTGTTATCCTTGGCCATAACCGAACGACGACCTGGGACAGCGAGCTCGTAAACGATAACGAGGTAAGCAACGCAAGCCATTGCATAGTATCCCCACTTCTGTCCTGAGCTTGTACCGAATGCAGCGAACAATCCAGTGACGATCATGATGACATCGGCGACGACGGCAACCAAGATCTCAGCACCATTCAAGCCAGCCAGGAAGGCCAAGTCGAGGAGAAGGAGGGGAGTGGTGACACTCCAATCGACATAACGAGCCCAGAATACTTGTCGGAATACGTGCTCATAGGTGTCTGGGACGTGCTTATGGGCCTCCTTGATGATCGAGTGCGAGTATGAGTTTCCATCACCGGTGGCCATGGCGAAGTATGAGATTGCAGCAAAGGTGGTGATCATAGCTGTGATAACGTGGAAGAGACGCTTTTGCTGTTTGGTCGTTAGAAATCGAATGTGCAAAGGGATTGTGCTACTTACAACTGGTACCGTCCATGCCATTGCGTAGAAAGCAAAGCTTGACAACAGCATAATCACGAAGACAACCTATTCCGAATTAGCATAGCAATGAAGCTTCAGACGTTCTTACTCACCCATAGGGTCTTCTTTCCTCCATCGCCAGCCACCTCATAGGTAGGTGGTGTTGGAACAACGGTTGGGAAGGATGTTGGAGCAAGCAACGATGAGGTTGCAGTCTTGAAAGCTTCAGCCATCTGATCTTGAATCATATTTGCGGTATTGTTGGTTGAAATTGGACTTTGGGTGATCTTTCTGGTCCAGAGGAAGTTATGGTTGATGATTGAAGGAAGAGAAGACGAGATGAAGAGTAGAAGAGCTTTGGTGAATGAGGGGAAGGTAACACTCTAGTCCTCTTTCGATTCCTTTACAGCCTCCTCACTCCTCATGCAACACTCCTCTTCGTCTCCAAGGAAGAAGGCAGGGGCATAGCAAGGAAAGCAAGAAGGCAAAACACAGCATGACGAAAGTAACGGAGCTCCTCAATCGCCAATCAGATCTGCACCTGCTCGATTGAACCAACCACAAACAGCTTCGATCGTGAGCTTCAAAGGCAACTCTAGGTAACTAGTCCATATTGTGACTAATTCAATGGCTCGTGAAGGCGGCTAGACTGTTCATATCCTGCCATATTGCTGCAAGACTGGCGATACCCGGTTGGAATCTTGGATTTGATTCGATGAACACTTGATTCAGGTGGTTTGATGAAGACGTCATGATTTGAGGCTGCTGCTCGTTTCCTTTCGTGTTGGGTGTTGCTTTGTACCACCACCCGAGCCCCCCGGTACAAAGAGGAGAAGGAGGAGACCTTTGATGCAGAGATGCAGAGAAGGAAGGGATGAGCTTGGTTTACTTCCCATGTGCAATGCTGCCATACTTGCATACTTGCATACTTGCATATTTGCATTCCTACATTCCCCATCGAAAACTCAGAGGAAGCTTGAGTGGGTCTACCCGCTTGGAAGCTTGAACCAATCTCATCCAGGCGAGCCCATTCTTTTCCCTGGAAAGCTCCAGTTGAACTCCACTCGCATCGACATCAACAACAACCACTCTCATCACTCAGGTATCATGTCTCCAGCAGCACAATGAATGTCATCACAACCCCAATTGCCCTTTATTCTCCAGCTTCAAAACTCATGTCCGGATTAAGACCAAACTACCGCAGATTCCCACGATGAAGGGCAGATGTCCTCTTTCACCAGATCGAGCGAGTTGAATAAATGTACAAGGGGTTGCATACGTCGGTGGCAAGTGGCGTCAGTTCCACAGCACAGGGGTTGAGGGATCCGATTGTGGGGCTGTACGACTTGAAAATCTGGGGAAAACATGGAAATCTTTGGTTTGCCGTCTTTTGTTCTTTTGTTGGTCTTTTGGCCTTTGCATCGCTCTTTCGAATCACATCATGCCAAGCTCTGACATCACCTGATATGAGAAGTTCTCATCGTGCATTTGCATTGGATCCTTTCTTGATGCATCGTTTACATAATCGGTCGTTCTCCATTTCTGTAGGGCATCCAATGTTTCAAAGTATCGTTTATCCCACAGTATTTATGGTCACTCTTTGAGTTGCCTTGTTTGTTTCCATGTTTTGTGCATGTTTTGATATGCGCCATGTGTAAGATGACGATGAAAGGATCCTTCGTTTCGATGCCCAAAGTTCTAGGTGGAGAAAGATACCGGTACATGGCTACCTATCCCAAAGTTGGATAAAGTGGTTGTGTGCTTAGACGCAACTGGCTAGACCGGACCATAGCTCCGTTTGACAATGACAAGTGTCGATCAATCATACCCAGGAATCCAAGATTCGCATCATCGCATTTCTAGTAGCGGAACCTAGACCGCCAAGACTGAGCGGAGTGGAGATTCGGATACATTGGAAGGAAAACTTGGGAAAGGTGCTAAGGTTGTAGCATGAACGTTTTGATCTCGAGGTTTGGTGAGATATTACGAATGGATGTTCAATGCTGAGGCCGCAAGTGGAGAAGCGAGGAAGCGAGAAGATGGATGTGATTGGCTCAAGGATGAGAGTTGGGGACGGCAAAGCGTCTGAGTCACATGATACTCGCTTCTCGATTCCCGCACTCCGTACCGTTCCCGTTCTGACTCTTTTCCCGGTCGGATAACGGCCCGACATTCTACTTCTCTCGGCTGACTGTTTGATTATTCGGCTAGTTCGGTTCAGATTCTCAAGCTTTCTCTTCCAAAACAGCTCTCAGGAAAGGATGCCTAAGCCAACATTCACGGGGCGATAACACTATGATAAGAGAACAATGCTTTTAAATATAGTCATTTCTTCAGGTAGCTGGTAGGTCTTTAAGATCGAATTTGCCTAATTCGTTTTCCATTCTTTACCAACCACAGACTATAGGTCGCAAAATGTGTTTTGGTTGAATTCTGCGAATATGACATTAGAGACAGGCACGTCTCGCTTTTTCTCTCTATAAAGATATGCTTGTTTCGATCTTAATTCCAAACTCTAAAGTATCTGGCTTTAGCTTCTTTACCCAGAATCTCTCGCATTATGTATCTCACGTCATTCACACTTGATTTGCGTCCTATGAATCGAGTGTTTGGTGGATATTAGGGTATGGTATGGTTTCTTTGCAATAGACACACTTCTATCGCTATGAGTAGGGCTCATCCATGTGCAGGTGTGGTCGTCTATACCGCACAACCCGATCATCATTCATTATTCTGTAAATTTGTTAAACAAATCACAATAGTCGCTGACTTTTGAAGTCAACCTGGCCTAAGTTGTGCTTAGCTATTTATGATTGCTGGATAAGGTAAAATCTCAGTCTATGGAGTTTTCGGATTCAGAATTCTAAGGTTACTATACGAATTGAATGCAAGGCACGATTAAAAGATTACCAAATTTCTCCTAATATACCTTCGTACATCACCATCATTAATACTTGAAAGTGACAAACAGACACGGATAGCGCATCAATCTCACAAGTGGCCTATAAATACAGCAAGGCACTTCTACCAAACAAATATGGTGGTGCAAACAACTACCTGACTAGATTCTAGTAGCTAACACCTGCTTGCTCGCTACAATCCATAGAGCTCGCAGATTTTACTGCATACAAGCACATTTCATCTTCTGGAGTAGATGAAATAGCTAGCTCGGAATCAATCTGCTCACATGAACCAATTATCATGTTTATACAATGTAAATAACAAATCCTGATATCGATTACAGCTCATTGTACCGCTTTTTTGTTTGTACTGACACTGTTCGTTCGAGGTCTCTGTCTTGGTAAGATTCCTCCGTATCGGTGAATTCCCTCAGCGTTGATTGTCAGCTCTTTTATTCAATTTCTTTTTTCTCATCTTGTTCCTTCTCCCTATTTTCAAGGTATTTGCGTGTTTCTGGTCTAAGTTCAAACCAACCGTACCTGATCTGATTGCTCCCAAGTACTCAAGTGTGCCGTTTAACAAAACACGGCACAAAGTACACCACATAATCCTTCTTGAACCTCCTTTAGGCTTTTTTGACTCCTGAGACTTTCTACTGCGTGTGTGGCACCAAGACTTCTAGAGGCTTGGTAATACAGTGGTTTTATCTGTCGACGTCAACGATTGCATGTTCAAAGCGAGTCAGTAAGCTTTTAGAAGGTAGACATATTGTGGCAACAACAAACAACCACTGCGTTGTAAGACGTGATATTATGTTTCCTGTATACAATGTACCTTACAATGCGTATAAAGCACCTACCTACCTTATGTTGCGTGACTTGATACTGCAATCTCCACATAAGGTAGCGTACCGTATGAGGCTCATCCGTCTATTTCCTCCCTACCCACCGCTAGGTATCGGCATCATTGCCTCTACGTTCGAATACCGATATGATTCGCTAAACTCGCGAAATAATCAGATCAGATCAGATTAGATAGGCAAGCGTATCATACACCTCATTGTGCTTGTTTTCCAACGCCTTGATGCGGGGATTTAGCTTTGTGCCTCTACTCTACCCGTGCCTTTATAGATCCACTACAGTGTGATGATGCAAGGAATGAAATCGATATCGTTATGAGCGGGATGAGCATGTTTTCATTTGTGTATTCCATGCCTATGATGGACGAGTAATGCGTAGTAGTAGTATACAATAGTCCTATCCTATCCTATCTTGCCCATCCTCTCTATCCCTGCTCTAAGGTACTCAGCTCATCACTAGCCGTCTTCTCTCTCACTAAGCTAAGCTAAGCTAAGAAAGAGACACAGATAGATTCATGATGCATGACATGCGATAGGTGAACGCCAGGCAATGCAAGCTGGCTGAACTGTACCTAGGCCTGCCATATCTTCCTTGCTCCCTCCCTCCTGCTGAATGAGCAGCTTCTTTCGTCCCTCTATCCATCCATCCATCCTTCGCGCGCGCACGTGTTTTAAATCAAAATACCTCTCTCCAACCCACCGTTCCCCTCCAGTATGCTGTGCATGAGATGCAATAACCACCCACCCACCCACCCGCGCAATGCAATAAAATCAAACCAAAATCAAAATCAAACTTTTCGGTTCATGCGACACACCTCATTCGTCGGCCGTTGCTTGTATCCCGGTTTCGGCTCGCCAGTGGTCGATGGAAGTGCGAAGAATCACCGTGACCAAACCACCTACTCTCAACCCGCAACTTCGCTCGCAACTCCAACGGCACCAACCCCGACTCTAACCTAGCCCTCTTTCTCCAACAATCCCATCAACGCGCCCAAAGCCCTCTCGCTTCCCTCAGCGCTCAACACCACTGCACCAGCGCGCGCTGTACTCAGATACCCCATCTCACCCTCGCCCTCTGCTTCGCCATCTCCTCCATTCCCCATGCCAATACCACCGCCACCAACCCTCCGCATCTCCTCAACCAACTTCCCCGCAACACCACACACGATACCCGTGCTACCCTCTGGCAAACCCGCCAGATCCAGGAAAATAGGCACCAAATCTCCCTCCGTATCACCTACTAGCGAGTTCCCAAACAAGAACAGCAAACTCTTGTCGATCAACAGACTTGGTGCATCATCCTGCGCGAGTGTGACCGAAAGAAAGCGCGGCTGTGTTGAGAGTGCGGAGATGAGTCCCAAGTAGAGCCTGGGGTCGAGGGTGTCGAGGAATGAGCGTCTCTGTGAGGAAGATGTGCCGTTGGAGTTGTAGGGATAGTTGTCGTCGATAGGTATGATTTCTTTGCCGGAGCACTGCACCAGATGCAGACCGGGCTCAATATACGGCACTACATTCCGCTTGCGCAGCTGCGCGAACGTCCGGACCTGTAACTCGGCCACGTTACTAGGTGGAGGCGTTGGAGGTGGTTCACCTGTATTGACACTCGGGCCCCGTGAGTGTGTTACTGTCGGCGCCACGTACGCGGAGTCGTTCTCGGAGAACTCGAATCCCCTAGCGAGCAGTGCCGTACCGACTGTCGCGCGGTCCTTAGCAGGCACGAGGATGAAGTCCGTGTAGTAGGTCGTGATGAAGAAGATGGGAATTCCGGCCATGGCTAGCGGGGCCGTGAGGTCCATTACGCGCTGGCCGGCTTCCATGCCTGCTGAGGAAACGGAGAAGACGTTGTAGGTGTCTTTGGAGATTTGCACTTGTTGTTGTACTGGTGGAGGGAGCATTTCGATGATGGGAAGGAAGACGGAGGAGGCCCAGGTACGGTGGCACACGATGGAGCATTCGAGGGGGGTTATGGAGATGTTGAGGAAGCCATGTTGATGTGTCGTTGGCGAGAGGCCGGAGAGAGGTCCTTCGGGTTCATTTTGAGACGAGGTTGGTCCGCCTGTGGGTAGGAGGACCCGGAGGATGGGTTGGAGGAGCGCGGAGTACAGAGGTAGTGGAATGTGGATGAGGTTGAATTGTCCTTCCTGTGGTGGGGAGCCGTTAGTGGACTGCAAGAGGACTGGTTTGATAGAATCCATGTTTGGGTTTGAAGGTAAGGGGGATGGGTCCCGTCGTGCTCGCGTGAGAGCTCGTCGAGACAAAAACAGAGGTTCCAACGATTTTGGCCATTGAGCTCGGAAGAGGAACGACATAATTGTTGTCATAACAGAGATAAAACAAACATTGCAGCGAGGATGTTCGCCGTCTCTGTTACTGTCATTCAACAGTAGAGCTTTGTCCAAGAGATGCACCAAAGGTATAATAGCGAGACATGAAGTGTGACGTAGTATGAAGCAGCCTCTTGTCTCGACTGGAGATTTGAGGGTAGGTACTAAGAAAACGAGAGGTAACAATGCGACGCAAGAAGCAAGAAACAAACGGTAGAATGAGATGATTTCTTACAATGAAGGATATTTGTGCATTCATATTGGTTTCGGTTTTCGATTTTAAACGAAGGCAGGGTATGTATGCAGCCTGACCTTTAAAAGACGTAGTGCCTTGCAGCCACCCGATTCCAAAGCAGACCAGATGGGTGATCTGCGTTGTCCAGTCGTAGCTCTAATTCAGCCTACTCCAGTAACAAACTCAGCTTAGATTGTCTGAGACAAAAGCTGGGGAATCCAATTACCGATATGGAAGGTGTTGGCTTGGGGCGTGGAACACACTGGAGTGGGTGGCGATTTGCTTTTGCTGAATTCGTATTGGTAGTATTTCCCGTGGTTCTTCTCTGCCTTGGGCTGAGTTGGTGGGAGGAAGTGGGTGGTGGAAGTGGTGGTGAGGAAGAGGCTGCTCTTGTTGGGGAGAGGATCGATAGGATCTCCTTTCTCATCGGCGGGGTAATCCTGGAGAAGTGGGAGCGAGAAAAGTTGATAGATTTTGATGACGATCTATGGGGGTCGTCTCTTCTCAGCTGATCTTCAAGTAAGGTAAAATTCTGGCAATCCCATAAGCACCTCCCCACGCAATACACCAAACAAGGCCGCAACACCGCAGCAACCAGGGCTCAAGACACAGCTCTCGCAAGTTCTTCTCGATCCTCCTGTCTCAACTCAACAATTCCGCACGGTCAATGCTTTTGCTTTCCCAGGATTTCCAGATCGTATTGCCGTTTTCCTGGTGTAATTCAGGGTTTAGGGATGGGGGGTTCGCCGAGCTTCTTATTCTCCCAGAGTCCCAGGCGGGGATCACGACGGGATTCAGGGTCTTTGTTGTCGAAACTAGCACCAAAACTGTGTGTCCTGCATGAAATATGCAGTGTGGTGCAGATGTGGTGTCGTCTGGTGCAGCTAAATGGAGAGAATTGGGAGAATGGCGGGCTTTGAAATCAGCCACCGAGTGTGGGGGTCCCAGAAACTCGTTCGTGAATGTTGCTGATGCTGCTGATGCTGCTGATGAACGCACGCCCTGATCCCAATGGCGGGGTAGGGGGGTCTGATATTGATATTGATATTGATATTGGTGCGGGATGCGGGATGTAACCAAGATATAATGTGATATAATATGATGCGATGAGATGGACTATATGGTATGTGGTACGGATAATTTATGCGGGTAGGGATGAGATAAAATACTAATTGTAGACTAAATCTTCGCGGGAGGGAGATAAAAGATTAAAACGTTGTGTGATTGAAGCGTAGGTTGGTATTGGTTGTGGGTGAGAAGTAGTGGTAGAGCTAAGCGGTCCTAGTAGTTCTAGATGCGAACTATGGATCTTTGTTAAAGGAGCTTGACGGCGGGACGGTGGAACGAGGCTTGGCTCTTGAGTCGTGAAAGACGGAAAGTGAAAGATGAGTGAGTATGTTGAAAGAAAGAATAAAAAACAAGTAAAACATAAAACAAACCAAGAATCCAAAACTGGAAGCGAAGGATAAAGACGTGATACTCGTAGATGGGGGTCATAATCATAACCATCAAAGATGGAGAATAATTTTGGATTGTTCTAGACTTGAGAGAGTGAAAGTGGAAATCCTTGTTATGCCCTACAGACAGACGAACAGACAGTAACCCTAACAATATAGTAAGGTAGAAAGAACTTTGCCGAGCGAATATCTACCGAGCCCCCGAACACGTGATCGGATCGCATAGGGCGGTAGAGTCAATTCTCCAAGTCCAACAAAGCACAACCTCTCGACATCGATGATCCAAAGGTGCCAACAACGGTGGAAATGCATCATCCAAGCATACCGGTATGACCCGCGGGACCAATGCTAGGTACTATGGGAGATGTGGTTGCGAAGTGGCTATCCATATGTCGTACTCGCTATGCGTTCTGATCTCTTGGTCACACCAGCGAGTCGAGGTGAGTCGAGTCAAGTTGTGCCCAGCCCGCAAAGTGGGATGCGGACAGCGATAAACATCGCAACGAGCGAACAGTCTTGCTCCTGGATCTTCCATTGTCCTCGATGAACAGCTCCCTTGCGCATACGTTGTGATCCCGGAGAAATCTCGCTGACGCTGTGCAAGTACATACAGTACAGCACAGTACGTAGTTGTGTTGTCAATGCCGTCTTGCATCTCGAGCCATAAATGCAGCAGACGCAAGTGCTTGTCCTAGCTATACATGTACCAGTACCGGTGCCGCATGCAAGTGCTTGCTTGCTTGTCTCTCATTATATTATTGCAGGTCGATATATACAGTATCGGCCGAACCCGAAATGATATGGATCCATCAAGAGATGGGGGTCATACCTACCTCGTCATATCAATTATGTACGCGCTTATATCGAATATCAACCTTGATGTACCGTACCTGGTACCTGAGGTGCTCGCTTGACACGTGCAAATAGGTACCGGTAGTTTATTGTCTGGTGTAAAACTGAGATCTGTAGCTAGATACCTTCAACTGCCGCCAGTATAGTGAGGTTGGACTGTCACTACAGGACAGGCGTACCATATAATCATGTTGGTGATTGTTTCTTTAAGTTTTGTCTTTTGTAATAAAGGACGAGCAATCGTAATACGACACAATATAATGACAACTCAGAATTATCACCATATAATCTATATTCCTTGAGGTGTTAGTTTCTGTTTCAGTTTCAACACCACTTTGATTTTGCTACAACTTCCCAAATCTACATGTCTTAGATCTTTTTTTCCTACCAAGGATTAAGGATCAAGGATTATAAATCTAGAGGAGCATATATACCTACCCAGTTTTTTTAATTCATGTGAAATATTAATACATAACAGTCTTAATTGCGACAAGCATAATACAACTTCCTAGCATCACATTTTGTGCCCTATATCGTCGACACTTGATAGTGGATATCTATCTCGAGATATCCAACCAAGCGGTGTTCCAAGTCCATACTTTCCTCAAACCCACTTAGCACCCACCCCCCACCACCACGAAACAAGCAATAGAATCCATCAGGCACAATATCGATCTTGCCCCCCACGCCCAGACACTCCACTCCACGCCACGATACAGTACATACATGCATAGGTACATACAGAATATGCGGCGTCTACTTGCATCTTTCCTTCTTAGACAGGCAACATGGAACCTGTCTTGGTTGTCCTGTCCTCCACTCGGAATATGCCGTCACGTGGCACAGCATATTACCTTACCTAGGTGCGCATCTCATTTCTGTATGGCGTTTGAAACATAATGTAGGTAGGTAGGTAAATGTACAGTATATACATATACAGTAGGAAGGCTGGCTTCCTAGTGGTTGAGTGCGCGTCAATACTTAATGCTTTGAAAGCACATACAAGGAAAGTCCTGCCACCTCATCGCACCGCACTGCACCGCACCTCATCTCACACTCACCTCACCAAATACCTACCTACCCCTCTACCAAGCCACCGTAGGTCCCTCGATATCCCACAAGGACATCTTACCATGGCGCCCCCGATAGAAGCCATGGTATTCACTGCATAACCAGAAACACCCAGCTACATGTGAATGAAGAACCATTTCCCAAGCCCGTCCGTCATAAGGTTGCATTATGGATCGTGTACCTAGCCATGCGTAGGTAGGAAGGGAGGTATTCTGCACACGATTAAGTACCTATCAAGGTGCTTGGCGCCCAAGCCAACCAGAAGAGGAGCAAGCGAACATCTTACGCCAACATTTAGGTTTGTAATTACAGCTCCAGAGGTTTCAAGTGTTAAGGCAGGTACCGTCGGGTAGTTTTACGTGACGATGCTGCTCTGCTTCGGTAGACTGCGAAAGGAAATTTGCGTTGCGTTTCTTCTTAGCGCGATTGTGTGCTTGTTGGCTGTTGTGCCGTGTCGTGGGTTTTTCTACCTTGTACGTTGGGTTGGTAGAAAGAACAAAAGAACGAGGAGTTCGTGGAGTATTGATACTTGCTTGACATGGAGATGTAAGGTTTTGCGCATTCATTTCTCACACCTCCATACATACATAGAACCAAAGTACTAAGCCGGTAGAGCATTACTATAATTCACATCCGCTAGTCATACCACCTCTCAAAGTGTGGGGGTTTTATGAGTATGAAATCCATGCTTCTTGTGTTGGGTTGGGAAGGGAGGGACGGGCCGTTTGCGAGTTGGCAGGTACACATATATAGCTGAGTTTCTGGAAATTTGTGGATTTCAGATACGATGCTCGAGATGCTGTAGTGTGCAGACTTCGCTACTGGTGGGGAGAGAGCCAGGCAGGTGAGGTTGAAGCGAGATTTATATGAATGTACAAGTTAAGCAGCGCTAATCAGACAATGATGGAGGCATGGGACGACAAGAGTAATACACTATCATCTTATTAAGTATTATTCTAAATTTGTACGTCTATGCATCATCATCAATCTCTCCTATCTTTACTTCTAGATCTCTCAATCTCAGTCGTTGAGCTCTTCTGGACTTTGATCTCTTTAACCTTCATGTCGAGACCAACACGGAATTTCTTCCCCCTCCACATGACCGTCGTACCACCATAGCAAGCCCAAGACCAGATAGGCAGGGCAAGGAATTCTCTGCCTAACCAGGCACCCATCCATTCTCTGAACGATCGCCTGTGGTTTCCAGCTTGTGGTCGTGCAAACGATGGTGTATCGCCGTCTAGCTCGATGGATGCCCCTGAGTGAAGCTTGGCGTAGACAAGCGAATCGACAGTCATCCATGCTGTTGCAATGCCCAGCCAGAACAAGGCGAATGCCGTCCAAGTATGTGGTGCAGGGGACCACGGCAAAGTTGTGATCGCGAATGAGCCATAGGCTGAGCAGAGAAGTGGCTCGACTCCTGGTTCGACGAATGTCGCTAGAGTGACTGTCCACTTACGGACTCTGAGCCATCGCACTCGTCGCGCGATGTATTCTCGTACGGACATGCCAGCCATAGGCTGGATAGCAAGGTCTCCGAAAACTAGGCCATGTTTGTAGAACTTCTGGCCAGCTTTCTCGTCTTGTACTTGCTTCCGCCAAAGAAGATCTCCAATCAAATGGTCTTCGCAGATGTTTTCGGAGAAATAGTCAATTCCGGGGGAATATGTTGAGCCAGACGTGAGATCGTTGAGATGCGACTTGCGGAACATGTTCGATTTGCCGACGATACATGGGGCTATGGCAACAGTGTTGATAGCAGTATAGAATTTGGCATGCGACGATGCCATGAACATCTCCTCCAACCTGCCACCGCCTGTCCGCAGGGCCACATCAAGACTTGACTCTTTCGTGGGTGGGGAAGAGATGTCATAAGCCGAAGAGCTCGTAGACGAGACGTGGCCATCTTGGAGAAGTCCCCGACTCTCCTCTTTTGCGCTGGCTCCAACGCTGTCAACCACAAGTGGAAGCTGGTGCACAAATTTATACGGAATTGCCCTCTGTCCATCTGCCGAGTATCCGCAAAGCTTGTCGACCATGCGCCCAGCAACACCCTTTCCAACCCAGACATTACAGTCAATAACCCAGATGATATCGCCCTTCGACTCTCGATATCCTCTGCTCATGTTCCGGATTTTCGGATTGGGTCCAAGGTTTCCGCCATTTGCTGTCAGGTTGGGATCCTCTTCCTCAACAAAGATCTTCGCATCGAACCGTGGGAAATCTGCCAACAGGCGCTGCAGCACAGGGAAAGCCGGGTCATCTCTGGTAGATACGCAGAAGTAGATGGTCAGCTTTTCGATCGGATATGTCTGCAGAAATGTGGCAGCGAGGCATTCGTAAAGCTGGGGCTCGAGACCCTTCACCGGACGGAGGATGGTAATATGCGGGACATGGTCGAGCTTTAATGTCGGAGAGACAGCTGGCTTCGGCTTTGAAGAATAATTGCGATATCTGCCACAATTAGCAGAAGCCCACCGTCGAGCTGACAGACATACAATTGCGTGAATCCAATAGCTTGCACCAAAATAATGAAAAAGAACCAGATGCCACAAGCCACAGCCACAGATAAAATCAAAGTTGACATCTCATAGTCCACTGGAACTGCTGCCACTGCAGTGGCCAAGGAACTGGAGGAAGAAGACGTCTTCATATAGAACGAAAGCAATTTCTTACATCTGTCTTCTTCAAGAATAATTACAGTCTCCGCGCTGGGTGCTGGCTGTGAAGTGGTGGCTGCTTGCTTGTTGTGTTCCACCACTCTCCAACCCCTGGAAATTTTATTTTTCGAGTCCAATCCGAGATTCCACCTCACCGTCTCACGTGTGCAATGAGATGAAACGTCATTGGTATTGGATTCATACAGTACGTCTTGATGATCTTTGGACTCGACGAGAGAAGATCTAGCTGAATTGTCCGTGGACTGAATTCCAATTTCAATGTCGGTGTTTAGAGAAGCTTTGGGTTTGGTATGTCGTGGGTAGGGAGGTGATTGGTTAAGCTTAATTCTACTATTCTATTGTACCTAGTAGAGCGTTGGGATATTTGATTCTATAAGTCAGTCAACAAAACAAAACAGATCGTGCTCATTTACTTATAATAATATTCTGAATAATCTCCAAAACATTGCGGAAACTTGTGTAGCATTTTTGTCTTACCTAAACCTCATTAGCAAAGGAAGAAATTAGCTGAGGAAACTTGACTTCTCAACAACACTTTTACCTGTGGCTCCTTTTCATGCTGAATATTCTTCATTTCCCTTCCTTGACACCAAAGAGCTGCAGAGACAGTGATAATCAGTCATACATGGCTATTCACGTTGGGAATCTGAGGCGTCGAGTGGTAGGCCTTTTGTTTGTTGATCACCTAGAGAAATGTAGAAATGTACATTTTCTGCTAACACACTGCAGACAAACCTTCGGATGTCCAACGATGGTAATACCAAAATCTTGGTAAATACTCTTGGAATTAAAGATTCTTACTCATTGCGCCAACATATAAGGCATATAGCAATCCATTCTGAGATTCTTCCGCTGAATAGATGAAGATTAAGGAGTACCACCATCACTCAGGCTGCTCAATCTCCTTCACGGCCAGCTCACACATAATCATTCACGTACTTAGGAATCGAGAATGAATTGACTTTGGCAGTACTTGGGGCTAATGAATTCAGGGCCGATGTTGTAATCTTATACTTCACCGCAGAGAGCACCCATGTCGTTGAACAATAACCCATACTCCTTAGTGAAAGAAGAGGAGCTTTAGATATCCGACAAGCAAGTCTTTTGATGCCTGGGTAAACAAATGGTTACGGACAATATAAGTAAACATGGAGACGAACGGTTGTAAGTTGAGGTTGCCCAGATGGCTGACGCTATTTGAACATTATGTGTCTTAGAAAGCAAAAGAGAATCTTTATAATGGGAAGACATCCAGATAACCTTATCAATTGAAGCTTCAGCCACTTGGCTTCTACCGATCAGATCTTGCGAGAATTTTCGGTCAGCAGATTAAAAATATGTAACCTAGAAGTATATTGGATATTTTTTTCAGGATGGATGAGTAACGAACTTTCAGGTTGCAGATTACAAGCCTTCAAGCCTTCAAATCTTCAAATCTTCAAGCCTTCAAAATCCGCTGTCGCCGATTCGCTTAGAGTGACCTGCACGTGAAGATAGCGCCGCACTAGCGTAGGACTCGGAAGAAATCGCGCTAGAAATATTCACATTTAAGCAGAGAATGCTCCAACCTCCAACATCTCAATACCACTCTCTCAAATCCTGCAAATTCGTCTCAATTTGCAAAGAGAGTCGCACTGCAAGCTGTAAGTAGAGTTCCTCTTTCATTCTGTACTCCTTGCGATAGCACAGAGCTGTCGAATAATGCGGTGATGACACATTTGATGCCTAGGAGATGTAACTCTGACTTTATGTTACCTCCATTGCTGGCTCAATTCTCTTTGAGAAGACTACAACGGTATCTGAGCATTGAGAAAAATATCTGCAGATCAATCCGGACATGTTTGGAATCTCTGCTGACAATCATGGTACAGATCGACATGTGGTAACAAACCGAAGCAAATATGGCAGATTCGACCCCAAAGCTTGAGGAGGGCACGAAGCCTCAGAGTCCTCCTAAACCGAAGCGACTCACCAAAGCACAGCAGCTGAATAAGCTCTATGCACTTCCTGCGCCTTTGAGAACGTTTCCTCTACCTACCTTCGTGCCACACAATCCTATCTCTCTCTTCCAAATACTATACGCATGGGTATCACAAACACTTGATCCGTCCTCCTCGCACCTCGATCCACTGTATCAAGCTTTATTCTCCCCTCACACGAGATCTGTTCATGTTACGGATGTGCGGAGCATTCGTGGCCTATGGGAACAAGGATTCTATGGCAAGGGAACTCTAAGCAGAAGTGAACCTGCTTGGTTAGAGGGAGAAAAGCGGCGGCATGGAAGCAGCGGGAAGACAACTAGTGAAGAAGTCACAAGAAAGCGTCGAGCTGAGCGCCAGCAAACCAAGTGGGAAAGAGCACGAAAGGAAAGAGAAGCAATTGATCAGAAATTATTGGAAGAAGCTGAAGCTGCTGTTCGGCAGAACAGTAGAATTGATGCAGAATTCCTTGGCAAATCAATCATTGCATTGGTAGACAAGGCCAGCAATGGCTACGTTGCACCAGTCGGCCCACTGGAGCTCCTAGCTTTGCCAAACTCAGACATGCAGAACCCTAACAATATCCATGATGAGGTTATTGTCTGCCGAGATGAGGAGTTTGAACAAAGCCCCACAGCAAGATTCTATGCATCACCGGTAGGTCCGTTCGAATTATTGGCGCTTCCAAATTCTGTCAATTCCTATGAGCCAAAACCATATCTAGCTGAAGATCCACCAATGGATCACAGTCATACCAATGGGCATGGCTTGCATCAGTTGAACGGAAGCATCATGAACGGACATGCCAAGGTTGATGATGAGATAATCGGAGGTTCGGACACCAACGAAGAGACGGCAGATGATTCAACAACGTCTGAGAAGAGCACAAAGACCAATGGCTCTTCTATCGCGAATGGTCGACCCACAACACCAACAATGAAACGTCAGAAGAGTGTCCGATTTTCGCCAACTGTTGAGAAGAACACCTTCATACAAACTGAACCTCCAAGTCCGGAACGATCTTCGATCTTTCAGGTGATTGACCCTCAACCAGAACAAGAGGTCGATGAGATATACGAAGAGCCTGTGGTCATCAAAGAGCAAGAGCATCTTCAGGTAACTCTCGAAGAAGCTTTCTTTCTTTCTTATGCTCTAGGAGCTTTGACTGTCTCTGACCCACAGACCAAAAAACCCATCCCAACTCAGGAACTTTTCTACCTTTTCCGCAGAAGTTCGTATTTCCCACCACAGGCAACCCCATCTCTCTCTCCTGACGATCCATTCATGATCAATTACGTTGTATACCATCATTTCCGCTCTCTAGGGTGGGTGGTCCGATCTGGCATCAAGTTCTCTTGTGATTACATGCTTTACCTGCGAGGTCCCGTGTTCTCACATGCTGAATTTGGAGTGATCATTCTCCCATCTTATAGCGATCCTTACTGGAAGAGTGACGCGTTCCTGGAGAACTATACCAAGGGGAAGGAGTCACGCACCTGGGCGTGGATGAGTTGTATCAATAGAGTGATTGGCCAGGTGAAAAAGACCTTGATTTTATGTTATGTCGATATACCCAAGCCGTTAGATGTGGCAGAGGAGCAGAAGATGGGAGTAGATGGTATCTTGGCTAGATACAAGGTGCGGGAGATCATCCTGAAGCGCTTCTCCACCAACCGTATGAGAGATTAGATAGCGATTATTGTATAATGTGTATGAATAAATGAATGCTACGCAATTTGTTTCTTCACTACTTGCAACTACACATCCTTCATTGTGTCCACTCGATCATCAACGCATCTTGACTTAATATCCTTGAAATCGACTATGTCATATGTAAGTTATGACAAGAGCGGTTACTATATCAGTTAGAAGCAAACAAATATGCGTTATTCCTATTCTTCGTTTTAATAGTTGTAAACGCACATGGTGTATCTGGGTATACTATTTATCATTGTCAGGGTCATGCGAATCAACATAAAGCAAGCCATCACAGAGAATGGTGCACATTTAATAATGAAGTAATGAAACGAACATATAACGACGTCAAGCTGAGAATATAGGCTAGAGATGCGGGTATTTCTATTTCATTCTTTCACCCTGTGTTTCCTCTGTACATACCTTATCTTCTACCTACCTATTTGAGAAGGAGGTTATGCACATGACCTAGTCTAGAAATACCAGGCTCCTGAGTCAGGAAGAGGAGCAAACCTCCCAGAGTAGACTGGGAGCTGACCATCAGGTCAGTTCATGGGTAACAACTAAAGTGAAGACTATATGTGGTGTCGATTTTGCGCTCTGATAGGGAGTGTTATTTCCTCGATGTGTGGACTTCGTACTTTGATATTGGGGGGTATTTTCTGCGCTTAGTATACCTACATCATGATTCCTCACATTGCAGCGTTAATTTGGTAATGCGGTTGAAGGATGAATCTTCCGGCGTATTCAGGAAAATAGTGATTCGCAAGTTGGCCATGAATGTCCCAAATCTGATTTTGATGCTGATGATGGCCATAGGTGTATTACAATGCCCAATTACAGTTTGAAAATATGTGATTCCATAGCCATTAGCAGCTGTATAAATTCTTGCAACGAGGAAGCTTTGTTTGTACTCCATAGCAAAGACAGTCCAAGACATCCAGACACTATCAGAATCTCAAACAAATATCCAAGCCAACAACTTCCCCCAAAACTACAAAAGAATGGCCTCCCCACGCTCAAGCAACAACTCACTCTCCTCTACTGACTCGCGAAACCCTAACTTCACCTCCACCTTCATCAAGCTGGCCAAACAAACCATCAATCACACCCCCATCGGCCATCGACAAAGAATCACCAGCACGCCCACGCAGTGGACATTTCAAAATTTCGGAAACAAGAACTCTATCTCCATCTGGTGCTGCACCACTGATGGCATGACCCGTGATTTGATCACCACGCAAGCGCTCAAGACCCAGCTGCTGGCGCTGGCGGCGAATGGTGAGAATGCCGAGGGAACTGTGCATGGCGTCTTTCTATTTAAGATTATTTCTGGTGGGAATGCCTCGACTGCTAGTCAGGTCTCGACGCCGTCTATGTAGACTTTGTAGGTTTGTTGGGTGATGGATGGGTGAGTGAGTTGTGGTAGGGTGTGAGTGTAGAGAAGACACAGGAGTAGAAGGGGGCTTAAGCGAAGATACAGGAGTGCGGAAGAAAAGTGTACGATTTGCTTTTAAAGCTAATGCATCTGTAAAATAATTGATTTGTTCCCTTGTAGGAAGAGTTCAATTGTTGTAAACCAATTTTCAAGAGTTTTTCTGGAAATAAATCGCTTGTTTGCGAGACCTAAGGATGTGTTAGTTGAATTTGATTCCAATAGTTCGACAAAGAGTGAGCCGATATTCGAGAGATACGAAGTCCCGACAAATGGTAACATCAGATCTATGATCTGACAGCATCAGATAGCCTATGTGATCAGTCCCGAGTGTATCGTGTGAATGTAATCGAGAAATTCCTTGTAAGTGAGAAATATGGCAAAGGAAAAAGCTTGACATGCTTGCTTACTAACCCCTCGCAAACCCCCTCGTCGACCAGACAGAGCGTCATCAGCTTCTCGTCAGATTCAGCCATCAGTTGCCAATCCTCGCAAAGGCTTTCAAATCGTCCCTATGAGCTGACACCACTACCGCCGCAAAATCGTCTGATCTGAACTCCAGTTTCGGCTAATCCGTTCACCCCCTGGATTGTGATGGGTACCAAAACGGCCGTGCTGCCCAAGATACGCATCAGAGGAGGCACCCTTCGTGTTCGTGTTCCTCTCTTTGCGGCGGAGAGTTTGGTGCCGGTGAGATGGCCTGTTCATGGAAAGACGGCGGAAGGAACCAGGAGGTTGAAGAACTCAGATTTGTTACGTGTTTGTTTGATCCCTGCCGTTGATCTCTTAGTGGAATGTTCTTCCAGTACCTGATTAACGGGAGGATTTCTATGTCGTAGGACTCGCTTATCATGCTATATGGAACGGTATGATTACCTGGGGAAGAAGAAAGGGCACTTAAATCCCGGGCCGACTTCGTGGAAAGTCAGAAGGTAATCCGGGCGGTTCGGTATATCTTTACAATTACCGGCATCTTTCAAACTGGGGAAACCGCATTTAATCTAAATAAATAGATGTAAGAATACCCTAGAGAAGACAACACTTAAGCGCCTGTTTGAAGCCATGGTAGTTAAGGAATATAGAGTGTAGAGGTACGGCACCCAAGCTACCTTACCTAGGTAAGGTAAGGTCAGGTTGACGGTCACATGATCTACGGCTAGCAAAATGGAATCTGAGTGTTCCAGACATCCACCTCCACATGAGGTGTTTTGTTTCATCTTAGAGATCGCTAGCTTCGTGAACAATCTCAACAGAACCCCCAAGACCATTCAGTAGCTTTATTTGAACCAGGAATTCTCTCATCCGTCCAAGGTATCACTTCCGGGAATATGATGTTATCCACTAGAGCTCAAAAGACAACCAAACAATCTGCCTGCTTCATCCAGCGTGCTGCTTTTTGAAACTGTCAAAACAAGCCGCTGTGGATCCCAAGGACTTCTCCGATGTTTAGTTTCATCTCTGTCTGATTAATTGGACCTCTATACTCCTATCCGTCAGAACGTTGTGGTTTGCGATTTGAGCAAGCATCCGAATGTTGCATCTCTATTACTGCTAACAATTATTATTGATTCTTGTGCAGAAATTCTGCTTCTGAGAGATGTATAGCAGTCAAAGCTATGGCTTGGTTTGAAAGGCTCTGTTGGTATCGTCTCCTTACATTGCACAGCTGAGCTAAGCCAGAAAGTCAATAGTATCACAAGGGCATGTTTTCTTGTCACGCTTGGATCTTCATAATACCTGTGGCAAGTGCTTCAGTCGTTGGAATCGGGGTTTCCTTGTATTTACGGTATTCTTCTCGACCACCACGCTGATGTTGACAGACCAGCGGTGTTTGAACCATGTGGATAGACCACTATCCTTGATAGCCGATGCGAGCCCTCCATCGCGCGAACCACTTATATCAGATATTCTGGAGATCATATACAACTATATGTAGATGAAGCTCTACGTTTGAATTTCTCAACTTTCTGGTTTTTGCAAACTCTCATGTCTGGCACAAGAAGTTCTTGATATTTCTTATTCTGTCAACTGATTTCTTGTTTATTTCATATCATGGGTTCTCATCAGGATGGGAAACTCGCCTCTATGGTGTTGGGGCGTTTAGGCTTTCTTCTTTTGGTTGCAATAGTTGGTATATCATCCGGCATTTTATCACATTCCCTTACAGCACACTTGGCGAGGAAAGAACACGCCATCCGGGTGGAAGAGCTCTCTAGCCTCATCGACGCTCATCGAACACAACTGGAGATACGAGACATCAATACTCGCGACTTACAGTCAGCATGGGACAGCTTTGTAGGTAGCCTGCAGGCTGGTGCCAGCTCAGCCGTAAATTCTATAGAAGCTGGTGCCAGTAGTCTACTGCCAAATTCGACGACAATTCTCAACAGCTTGGTCAGTCTTATAACTGGAGGAGGGAACACATCGACTATTGTTGATAGTCTTCAAGAGCCCGCGAATTCTCTGGGTGTCGGACTTTCATCTGGGGCTATAGAAGGTCTAAACTTGACGATGCCAACGGCTATGATGGCTACCGTTAATAAGACTGGCTTGAGTGGCTTAGCATTGAATCTTGGTTCTGGACTGAGTTCTACAATCTTCTCGTCTTCAGCAGTCTCAGATCTGTTCGTCATGGATCCCAACCAACCAGGAGGGACCCTTGGAGGGAGCACTGGCACAGTCGGACAGGTAGCTCTCGCACTCGCCCAAGGTCTCGGTGGAGGTGCAGTCACCGGCCTGAAGATGACAACTGTAACGCCGGCAGCGTATTACAATACGAGTGGAATAAATGGAGTAGCAGGGAACTTTGGTCAAGGTCTTTCTCAGACTTTCTTAGGCGGTGTTCAGATTCCTTCAGTCCAATCTCTTATTGCAATGTTTCAGACATCAAATACCACCATCAATTTTGCTGAGGTTGGATCTGGAGTGGGAACGGGAATCGGACAGGGTGCCGTTGTGGGCTTCGGGTTGCAACAAGATTCACCAATGAATGTCTCTGGAGTCGCCGGAGTTGCTCAAGGTTTTACCAAAGGACTGGTATCAAGTTTCTTGATCAACGGAACTGCGAGCAAACTCGTCGATATGTTCACTTCCTCAGCCTCTGTATCAGCGATGTTTGGAAGAGCATCTGCAAATGCGTCTGCATCAGTAGGAGGGACAGCGGCAAATGCATCAGCAGGCTTCAGCCTAGGCGGACTCAATGTCAGTGATATTAGTTTCTCAAAGGTAGCCGAGGGATTTGCAGTTGGTCTTGTTTCAGGAGCAGGTTCAACCATCATGTCGCTTAAGTTGGTGGCCGCGGATACTACCAATTTCGACGACTCGGTTCAAGGTGCATCAACTGGCTTCGGAAGAGGTCTAGGTACGGAGGGATCGAAGATTGTCCAGATGATTTTAAATGGTGCAACACCAGTAGACAATGCTGCGACGGATACAGACTCTGCCATGGAGCCGGCTGCAACTCCCAGCTCAAATGTAGCAGCTCGAAGGAGATCGATCAAGACACTGGACAGTATTAGAGTTCGAACTTCTAAACAACTTGGGACTATAAAGTCACGCGAAGCTGCTCTTCCAAATGTTACAGATATCGCTGGTGTTCTGAGCAACTTGAACGCCTCAGCTATCAACCCTCTCACTCAATATGGCATCGACAAACTGACTTGTACTGGTGTTGGAGGCCTCGCAGCAGTCGGACTTGGTCTCATTGAGAGTGGCACGATTCCATTCAATATTAAAGACGCTCTGAAGGGAATGACAAGCTCGACAATACAAATTGACGGCAAGAATGTGTCGCTTCCAGATCAAGATTTCATTTTCAAGAACGACGGCAATACTTACATGCTCAACCCCGCTCAAGGTGTTATGACAGTGATGGTCAATGGTCTGGGAATCAATAAGCTTATTGCTTTGGCAGTTGTGCACAGTAAGTTCAATGTCTATCATGAGTCAAAACACCGCTTACGATGAACAGTTGCTCTCATGATCATTATTTTTGTAGCGGTGCTACCGTCACTTCTCCTCTTGCGCAGTAACGATACGTTCACAGTGCTCATATTCTCTCCTGGAAGCCCAAAGCCACCTGTCAAACGATGGATGCTGATAACGTCCTACTGCATGATCCCTCTTACTATTGTGGCGTTCGGATCAGGAATTGGACTTCGTGGCAATGCAAAGCATTTCAACACAGGACACGGAGTATGTTGAACACTCCTCTCGTTATCCCTCCATTACTATACTAAACAGCTACAGATTCTCGGTCTCATAACAATGATCCTCACTCTCGTTGCAGGCGTCTTATTTCCACTAAGTAAACGCATGCCCACGCCCAAGGTAATCCTCGCACACAAAGCCAACATCGCGATCCTCCTCAACGTCGCCACAGCAGCTATCCTCGCCGGCATCACCGACCTCAACAACCTCGCATTCTGCGCCATCGGCACCGTCGTGTCGCCCGCGGCGTGGGTGACGATCGGTGGTGCGCTGACAATGCAACTCGCACTCGTGCAGGGAGTCGAGAGTCTCAAAGTCTGGCTGTGGTGGGTAGAGAGGAAAGTGCGGAAGGGGAAGGGTGCAAGTGTTGGTGTCATTACCCCAGGCATGGGAACGGACGAGAAGGGCGAGAAAATGATCGTGGGACCGGGTGGGAAGAGGCTGAAAATTGAAAAGGTGGGGTTAGTGGAGCAGGTAAGCGAGAGGAGTAGTTTTCGGGTATGAGTAAATAGGTATCTCTGAGCAACCTTTCGATAAAAACGTTAAAACGATAGGAAACCCGGGAGAACGATGAGGAGAACTGTGGTCATGAGTCAACGAACTTGTTTTTGGCGTCTGGGCATATACTTTGTACGATTAGCGTTTACGAATTCCTCCGAGCTCATCGTAGAACGAGAGCTTTGTAAGATAAACTACCTACTTCATCTATAAACATTAGTTTCTATATCTGCCACCAGGGTACTTTATGTTTCCCTCGCATTTCGCCACAAGAGTCCCAGATAAACAAGCCTCCTCCTCCTCCTCCACTCCGAAGGGCGATCTCTCGCAACCACCAACCAAAAAGCAAGCTCATCCGGAACTCACCCAACACCCAACCTAAAGACAACGAACGCTCAGCCCTCCCACTAAACATGCCGTCTCCCCACCCCACAAGCTCACTCACCCACTCACTCTCAATCGTCAAGATTTCCTTTTCCCTTTTAGCCTTCCCCCCACCCCTGCCCAAGCGAGGATCTGTAACGAGGCCCGTTATGCATGCACGCCCGCGTCCCGGGATGCACCCCGCAACGCCCACTTCGTCGCCACCGTCACCCGTTCACACGCCCGCCTGGCCAGCCCTATCCCGGGAGTCGCGAGAGTAGCATGAGCCGATATACGATGGGCCGTTTCTCGGACAATGCAAAGACTGGCGTCGTGACGTACACGTATACTCCCATTCCCACTCGCTGATATGGCGCGGCGTGGCTGCGAACAAAGTTCACATACACACTCTCTCGACTCATGCTTATGCTCATGTTCATGCTCATACTCAGCCCATTTACTTACTTACTCACTCACAGTTCGCATGTTCGTTCTTCGTCCGAGAGAGTGAGGGTACGAATGAGATGAAAACTGGACTTCTACCCTATGCCTTCTCATCTTATCTCATCCCATCCCATCTCATCTCATTTCATTTCAATTCAGCTCACCAAATCTCCTTTCAGCTCCCGGTGGCTTTCCTCTAGATTATGCCTAAGCGGCTCATTCCAGCTTGTTGATCACTTGAATACGAGCATCACCGCGTTAGCTAGCCCCTTATACCAGCCACCAATATGGATCTGATGACACTACATCAGCGCTCGCAGCTGCAGCGAGAGGAGGAGAAGACAAAACCATATCCCTTTTGGCGGGGCCACAAACGAGCCCACACTACAGCCAACACACATCCGAATCGACCAGTCCATCCACAGCAACCGCTCACGCCTACTGCACCATCCACAACGCTCCTCGCGCCCAAGAGACTCCACGACCGCCCGCCGCTGAAGCTCCAGCACGTCCACACCGAAGAAGTGCCCATCGTGTTCCTGTCGCCCATCAGACGCGAACGTCCGGCTTCACCACTGACTATCCGCCCTCCAAAGCCAACACGCTCCGCTCCATCGACGCCGTGGCCACTGACGCCCAACAGTCCGCCTCCCCTCAACGTGCAGAAACCCCTACCTCCACCACCTTCACCATCGCCAACATATCCCAAAGCCCACACCATCTCTCTCTCCCTCTCAGCACTGCAGCCTCCAGGCCCAGCACCGACGATCCCGTTGCCGCCTACACCTAAGAGTCCCGCTCGCTGGGACAAGAGAATCGAGGATCTGAAAATTGTACAGCGTTCCGCGAGTGAGCGGATCCCGAAACGTGAAGCGAGGAAAAGAGGATTGCAAGGCGTGTCACTCACCATCTGGCCTCCAGAGCGTACCAGAAGCAGTACTGTCTCCTCCCCAAACCCATCACCGCGTCTCGAGCCACCACCCAAGAGCCCGCTTAGGACCATGACGCCTATCGCACCGCTCTCACCACGAACCCCCCAAGCTTCGACGACACCGTTGCCTCCCACGCCCAAAAGCATGAGTTCCAGCAGCAGCAAGACGCGGAAGATCTCGCCGCCACCACTCAGGAATCCCACACGAGATTCTCTCTATCCGCCCGCGCTCACACCACCACCCATGCCCAAGACACCGACGCAGCTGCTGCCGCCCTCCACGCCGTCTTCATCATCAGCAGCACCCGCGGTGATGACGTCCCTGCTGCAGGAAGTCCTCACGATCATGGACAGCATCATGGCGACGCACCAGTCGATCCAGCCACAAGACATGATCCTCGACGAGCTGACCGAGCTCGTGGTCATCATGCAGCAGGAGGCGGAGGACCTGCTCACGCTCGCGGGCCTGGTCGAGGAGTTCGTCGAGGAGGTCGAGAGCGCGGAGCAAGCGGCTAGCATGCAGGAGTGGGCTGAAGAGTGGGCGCTTGGCAATGCGGTTGTGAAGGTTGACGGGAGTCAGGGTCAGGATGCGGAGAAGAGAGAGAGAGAGAAGAAGGGCCATGTGAGAGAGGACTCGGCAGTCAGTCTTGGCGCTGAAGATGCCTTTCTGGCAGGCGAGTTGCGCGAGTCCGTGTATAAAGAGGTGTCTATCATGAGGAGGCACACGCCTGAGAATCGGGAGGTGAAGGAGGTGCGGATCGGGAGGGAGACCATGCTTGTGAGAGTCGAAGATCCCCGTGTGCAAAAGGAGGAGCCGGTCGGTATGCCCGTGATGATCTCGGCGCCGAAACCGAGGAAATTGACGCCGAAGAAATCGATGTATTTGTTCCGGGACTCCGGGTTGGGATTCTTGAGCCCGAAGGGCAGTGTAGGTAGTAGGAAAGAACCGAAAAGTCCGAGGAGTCCGTGTAGTCCGAGATGGGTGTAAAACAAACAGTCAAATATAGACCATTGCTTCCATTACTTTACGTCTATTTTCCCGTACTTTAGTCGTCATGATGCTGAAAGTTTTGATGATGGTGAGCTCTATATAATTCCAATGATGCAAAGATCAGATTGATGGATATCGTAAGCCTTGCCCCCATTTACTTGCGTGCTCTTCATGCGAACGGCCATGACTTTCTGTCATATTCTAGCGGCCAAGCACTACCCGAAATTGAAGTCGAAACTGCAGGCAATGAGTACTTTGTCAAATCCCCTTGCACTGCCTTTGCCAAAGACAAGCGAAATAAGAACAGGCTGCCCATATACTCTCGGACAATACCCAGAGACTGATGCGTGATACATCCACAATAGACAAGGTGACGTAGGATGTAGGCCACGAAGAGAAAAAGGAGGTCTTGGGAAAAGAGATGAAAAGTTGTGCTCAGAAAATTATACGAAATGTGCTCACATTGACAAGAAATTCGCAGTTCTTGCCTTCTTGCCAGAGCTGAGAAAGGATTGGAGCCGAGGAGCAGAATTCTGGTTGCTTCCACTGAATTAACACACGAGCTTACCGTTTTGTCAAAAGAGGTACATGAGAACTGACCATATAACTATTCGTGCCTTAACCTCGCCATAGCAAAATGAATGTGCAGCCCACTGGAGCCTTGTAAATCACGGAGAATCAATAGATGCAATTCCTACGCCGAGCAACAGACACACACTTATCTGTGATATGCAATGATAACCTATAAGCCCCAAACGCCGTGTAAAAATCCCCTATGTCGGCCGTCGAAGTGGGTGAGCTTCGGTGTTGAGTACATACTCATCTAGATTCACCACATCTGGAGTGCTAAATAGCAAGTAGAAATACTTCAGTGTCTCGGCCAACCAGAAACTCTCCATCTCGTCCACCTGCAGGGGAACAGGTGTCATGACATCTCTAATGGCAGAATGTGCAATGTCGGTTGTGCAATGTGCCATAATAGACTTGAACATAGTCCATCCACTCTCAACCCAATAAGAGTCCCCTGTAATTCGATATAAGATGAACACCGACTCAATGGCCTCGGGTCTTGAGAGAAGTTAGCACAAGTTCTCGCATTCTATAGAGTATCATACCTGAGAAGGTATCTGGCATCGTTGACACTTGCAAATCCTGGAGTTAATCTCTTCGACTCAATAAACTGCGTCATGGCACTCTCCTCAGTTCCGTAAATATTGGCCGCTTCCAACCATTTCTTGCTATCCCATTTGCAACTTGTTGTATTTCCACAATCAACTGCAGTGAAGGTTTCTGGCATTATACCGGTTGGTGTGTTTCTGTATGCCCAAACACAGCCATCGGCTAACTTTGCTCCATCAATGACATCTTCAGGACGATTGAAAATCTTCCCAGCAATAGCCAACATACCTCCAGTAAAACAAGTCAAATGTTGCTGTACAGGATTAAACACAGGAGTTTGTGCTCCCTTAAGATCAAAATTTCCTGCCATGAGCAGATCTTCATCACCCACAGTCATCGGACGGAAGAAAAGTTTCTCTTTAGCGACAGGAATGAACTTCTCGTACATTGTCTGATAGATTTTTGACTTGCCACCAAGGAGCATGTATTCCTAAGGTCATTAGCTTTAGTCTTGCATTCTCCTTTTGTTGCCTACCTTTGGAAGATACTCATAAGTAGAGTCAGCAAGTGCTCCCAGAGTATATTGATCGTCTGAACCTGCCCAAGGCGATGACAATAATGTCGTTGCATTCACCACTTGTGAATTGACCATTGCAGGCCACATGCCCGGTAGTGTTGTGGTATCCTGCCATTTAGCAAGTTCGTTCATAACTCTCTGGATCGCATCAAAGTATTTGTCATTTCCAGTTATCTGTGCCAGACGTGTGAATTCGAGACTGAGCGATCCTAAAACCGCAAGTACAATCGAGGAGCTCGCTTGATGGTCGTTTGCTTGCGCATTCGTTCTTAGTGTGTTAGCATTATTCGCCTCTAGAAACTCGTGCCTAACTTACGCAGACCAGGTGAAGTGGGGGGTGGGCATTCGATTCGGCGTATCAAAAGCAGTATATAGAATCTCTGCGAGTTCCACGGCTTTCTCCACAAGAATAGGATAATTTCCCCCACTGAGATCATATGCCGAGAGCAAACCTCCAAGATGCCGGATCGTGGTTTCAAACAGATTGACCTGACAACCCTCGGTAGCTGTGAAGCTAACATTTCGAAGCTCGCTCAGTGACAGTTCGAATTCCTTCTTTAAGCCCATGATCCAAAGCGTATCGAGGGAATCAACCATTGTTGCTGCCCATCCACAAAATGGTGTCTTGTAACCTCCGGCTATAGGTCTCAACTCATCCTTCGCCCATGCCTCCTTCTTATACCCCGCCCACGCATGCAAGTATGCTTCGCGGACCTCCTCTAACCTGCTTTCACGAACAGCTCTCTGCTTAGGTGTCTCCGAGAAGAATTCGAGCTGGATCTTCGGTATTTTTACGCTACCATGTGGCATTTGGAGATATTTATCGACAGGATATCGCTCCGGGCGAATTGGTATCGGCACATAATTGAACTTGTATGACGAGCCTCTGAGTGCTCCTCGAGTTTCTAGGTGCCAGACAGCAGCGAGAAATGCGCATACGAGGAGCGCGCTCCTAATCAATACTACTCGACGCTTGCCTCGAGGGATAAGTGGTGCCTGTACTTGATGTTAGCATGTAACGCATGTAACGCATGTACAATGATCTGCTAGGGACACCTACCATGATAGCCACCAATGTATTTTACCTTAGCACATGGAACGAAAGGTCAAATGAATCTTGTGGCTAGATGTTTATGGTGTTCTTTGGATAAATCAATCATTGCCAAGGGCTCACCACACAGAGTCACGGCCCTTCAAACGGAAGCAGTGTCGCGCGTATCCACTGAAGGGGCGACCGAGTGTTGGTTGAGTGGTAACAATCCACTGCTTCAGCCATGTTGGCCCGATTGAGAACAAGGGTCGTCATTTGGCTGATTCAATTGGAGGCATCGACAAAAATGTACTTTTTCTGTCTCAGAATAGTGCGAGAAGAAAGTCAAGTTGGAATGTTGGTAGCTGTTGGTAGCTGTGGGTTGTTGGTGTTTTTGTTTTCTGGGAAGAAAGCAGCCACAGGAGAGAGGAGGTTGGATTTAGAATGCTGATGGGGGTGGGTCTGAGATTCCTGGTACATAACTGGTACATAACACTAACCCTGGGCAACCACGGAGGTAACTCTATTCTGACTCTATTCTGAGGTAGTTGATCGACAACAACCGAGGCCAAACTTTATTTATATCCTCATGTTTGGGGTCATGAAACAACGTTGGATAATTCACAACATCTGACTCTCCCACTCCACAGAAACGAAGGCGCTTGGATAAAAAGCGTTAAATCTGCTATGAATATCTGTTATGGAAGTGCTCGGAGTTTGTCATGTCCAGCAATTGACTGCCAGCTGAGCCTCAATGGCTGACCTCACGAGAGTGTTGGTCGGATCTGGCTGGTATACATTCGATCGTTGAGGCCATTTACTGTAAGATCTAAGTCTTCGAAAGTGGGATGAAAGCTTTCGTTTTGGAAAATCGTGAGCGTTGCCATGTTGAGTGTGTAGTGCACAAAGTCCATCTATATTCGATGGCCCTCCATCGAGCCGGTGAGTCAAGTTGATCAGTTGAGAAGCTCGTCCTAGTGTACTTGCTCACTCCTCTGTATAGATTGATATGGCAAATTGTATATTGATGCTTTGTCCTCGACATATGGTGCGGGCGAGTAGAGATCATATCACACCTTGCGGAATTTTCGTCATGCGTCTAGTGTTACCATTTTCGACGGTGTAGTGTAACGCAGCCATCAAGTCTGTTTTTGATGTGTTTGCTACTCAATTTTGTTGCAATCACCAAAGCAAGCTTCTCTGTTGATGCCAAAGAGCCTCACGATGCAAAGTCATTTCTGTGAGCCATGTCGATCTGTCCTAGACCTCTACACTAGACCCTTTGGACAACATGATTGCCGATTTGGACGAGAGCAAAGCTTTCGCCTTTACACATCCCACAGTTTCGAACATAATGCCAACACAGAGGAATGTCGGTTGTGCATCCTGATCCTCTCGATGTCAACTTCGTTGCAGATTGAAGAGATGAGGGAGCAGGACTTCGAAGATCGCGTCGAGCAAGGCTATGAAAGAAAGCATCGAACCTATTTTCAGATCACTACTTACAGCGATCCGATTGAAAAAGTATTGAGGATCTGCTGAGCACGGAACTCAAATTGCAACTCTCACGGCATCAAATACTGGCTTTGCGGGGAAGTAACATTTGCTGAAGCCAGTAAGCCTCAATCTCGCTTGATATATGTATCATATTCATAGATTTGATATAGGTAGTCGCGACCTTAAGGTTGAGAAGATTTTGGCAACCAATACCGGTCATGCCATGATCTTGAATGTGGCACAAAAATGGCTTGACCAATGCTACAAAACGCATACACTATGCCAGCCGCACAGCTCACTCAAAGCGAAATTGCCAACCCGCTTAATATGTGTTGGGCAAGAGAGGCCCATTACGCTCTGCCTTGGGGAGAATATCCCTCAAGGATCCAAGTATGCCACTCTTAGCCACAGATGGGGATTGCTAAATCCTCTTCGACTTCTCTCATCTAACATTTGCTCCTTTATGATTGGGATTCCTCAAGAGCGGCTAGTAGAGAAGTTTCTTGATGCTATCCAAGTAACTCGTTGCTTAGGGTTAGAATATCTCTAGATCGACTCACTATGCATTATCCAAGATTCGGTGTCAGACTGGCTAGCAGAATCAAGCGTCATGGGTCAGATATACTTGCATGCGCATATCAAAATTGCAGGATCGACGGGCACATCATTAGGTGGGAGATTATTTTCTGATAGAGACACCAGATATCTGGAGCCTTGCACCGTGGACTATGGATCCTCACCGCCACTGAATGGGAATCTTGATATTATTGATCGTCATCTGTGGTTTAATGCCGTGGAGAAATAATCTCTGAATTTACGTGGATGGGTGACCCAAGAGCGTTGTAAGTATTTGATGCTCTTAGAGTCAAAAACGGCTTCTTGCCCATTTTGATTTGATACGAGCTAAGACATCCTGTGGCAGATCTGTCACAACGTACGATATTCTTTACGGAAACCCAATTATTCTGGGAATGCCATGTAATGACAGCTTGCGAGCGGTTTCCAGTTGGGATGCACCCAACTATTCTTAGCAAGATGGCTGCTAAACCTAAGCAACTTGGCTTTAAGATTGATAAGTATAGCATCAACCCATTCGTTCAAGCCTACCGCGTGTGGGCCGAAATCGTATCAGTATATACAAAGGCATACTTGACTGTCAAAACTGACAAATTGATCGCTATTTCGGCCTTGGCATGGTACTTGGAAGTGAATTGCGGAGAAAGTTTAACATATCTTGCTGGACTTTGGGACAAAAACCTGACAGCACAGCTGTTGTGGAAAGGCTTCGGAGGAGCTTTCGAAAACACGATACAGGAGAAATGGCGAGCACCAAGTTGGAGCTGGGCTTCGATAGATGGGGCCATCGAAATGCCTGAGCTAATTCAGTGCTGTAAGGGAGGAGATCCCTTCGTCGAGATAAAGGACGCTTGTGTTGACTTGCTATCACAAGACAGGTTCGGCCCTTTAACAGGAGGACGACTGCTTGTTTGCGGCCGACTAGCCTCGATCATGGTGTGTTCTTGCATGGAAGACGTGGTTGAATCTGGTTGGCGAAACCCGAAGCCTGTTTACAAAATCCTCATCAACATGGATTGCTATATCAATACAGGGGCAATGGCTTTTCCAAATTCTGACTACGAGAATGGAGCTTGGGTCCAGGGAGTTTTCCATGACCTCTATTTCATGCCATTTAGAAAAAGACCTCGGATTACTTACGAATGGGGGATAGATTTTAACCTCGAGGGTTTAATACTGAAACGAGTGAATGGGACTATGAATAGGTTCATGAGGTGGGGATTAGGGCGGGTTAATGACACTATCGATGGAGATATTTTTGATGAGGCTTACAAGGAGTTTGAGGTTCACTGTGAGGCAAATGGTTTCATCTGGCAAAAAGGAAGTGATTCTGATTTTATCCGTTACGAAGTTACTCTCGTCTAGATTTATATGAAGGTAGGCTTCATGCTGGAAGTCTGACGGTTGCGTTTGTCCTCGCGTTGAGATTGAATCTTGACTTGCGAAAGTAAATGCAAAAATTGTCATATTGTGCCAGAACATCTTCAACTCAGTTCACAGTCCCACAAAACAGATTTGCGTGTACTTCTCCTACTACAGAGTATGATAGTTCCATGACGAAAATTCTAGGGATCACACGGTAAGGCAACGGGAAATCGTTGGTCATTAGCAGCACCGTCTCGCAAATCTTTCCAGCCTAAACTTGTGCTTAACCAGAGCTGCTCCTATCAGCCAACTTCAAGCGATCCTGGACTATTTTCGGGATTGGAGCTCTTCCTTAATTTCTATCTCTACTTAGATAGAGAAGCCAAGTCACAACGATCTTGAACTGCTGAGGGAGGAAGCAGAGCTCGTTAAATCAATTGGCTGCGAAGAGGGCTTGCTCGAAGACACCATTCAGATCGCTGGGCCTGACCGTGAAGATACACCTGTTGTCGTTCTTCATCCAGCAGTCGATACGGTGTTTCGAGTCGCTTTCAAACTCGACTGAGGAGGTTTTGAGTGATGACTGCTCGAATTCGACAGGTTTCGAGGCCAAGAATTTTGTGAGGGAGGACTCAGCAGAATGCAAACGAGCACTCTGGAGGCTACTACAGAACATCTCATAAATTAGCTGATCACACGCCAAAGGCTTCTGTAACGAAAGGCTGACGAAACAGAACTAAGACTGAAGTATACAAGTAGGACCTACGCCACGAATGGAAATATCTTCCGTAAAGATAGACTTCAAACCCTTCTCTTTTGGTCATCGGGCACTGGAATTAGGATTGTTGAGCCGAACGCGCAATCTACCCAGTCTTACAATATATACATACCTTATGTATAGGTATTAAGGATGTTCTCCTCCATCTGTGCACCTACTTCAATCATTGGGTTGTTTGCCGACATAGGTGAGCAAGACACCAACAGCAGCTGGAGTCATAGGCGGAAAAGAGACAATGGTAGGGCTGAGAGCCTAGGTCCATGATTGAGTTATGGTATTCGAAACGATCAAGAAGTGGTCTATTGCTAGTGTCGTTCCAAAAATCCGTCACATCAAACTGAGCTTATGATCGATCGAAGCATCTATCTATTGGCTGTCTTAGCATTAGAGTGATATCAACCCTCAAAAGTTCATCACAAATGGATCCTTGGCACATGAATGATACCACCAACCAAGTGTCTAAGCAAGCTAATTTGGTTTCTCGGACAGGAACCAAAGATGACTAGCAAGTTCACCAAGTGGCGGCAGACCTGCAGGCAAATAGGCGAAGCACGTGAGGGGTATATCTCCACTCCTTCATGTGATCCTTGGTACTCAATGCAACCTCATGCGGGTCTTGTCACCGCCAAAAATTTCTACGGAGGAGGGTTCCTGAACTCAATTCCAACCTCGCACCATCTCTTCCACGTTCAGTCGCTCTCCTCTCCGATACAACGGTCGTTGGCATATCCGTTCCGGTTGACCGTGAATTTCAAAACTTAAGCACAATCATCAAGCAACGCACGGTTCTAAAGCCGTTGAAGATTCGAGAAAGCCTCCACGTTCTCGGGCTCGGACCACGAGCTTACTGCGACGGCGTCGTCGCTATGCTTTAGCTGGTGCCATTGAGTGATGTCAAGAAGACCGCTTTGACCTCAACCCAAGCGAAATTGAGTAGAGCGGGGAAAACATATGGACATTAAGGTAAGAATAGAACGGTTTCTGTATTCTTTACGGTGTATTTTGGAGTGGAGACTCTTTTCAAATTTGAGCGTCACAATCTGTCATCTGTTCCTGGATATTTAAGCACGCTCATTCCCACATCCAATTACACTTACCTCATCACCATACATACTCACATACACACCAAAATTTCCAAACATTTATTCACATTCCACATCTTGTTACCGATCTCAAGCACAATATGAGTGCTGTTGTTGGACGACATTATGCAGGGGGTAGTGTTGGAAGAGGAGGTAATCATACTTGGGATTCTATGAGCAATTTTGACCCAAGCTCCAACAGTAACTTCGCTAGCAGCCAAATGCAACGTGGAATCAGAGACAACAACCAACATTCTCGCAATAGCCCTGCTGCTGCTGGTTGGGACGCTGCTGCTCAAAGATCAGGAGCTGAATACGACTCTTGGATTTACCCCGACCCATCGACCTCGTCAAGAATGGTTAAACAAGAACCGCACCCTTCCCAGGGATCTAGCGTAAAGGTTGAGCATGTTACAGGCGCAGTTATAATGACGCTCGGCGGCAGACGCGGACCTGATTCGATCCATGGCGATTCTCGTGGGTCCAGTGAAAAGGCTGAGCATGTTCAAGGCTCTACAGCAAGTGAACACGACCCTTGGATCTACCCTGATCCATCGGCCTTAACAAGCAATCTCAATCAAGAACCACACCCTTCGCAGGGATCCAGTGTAAAGGTTGAACATGCTCCGGGTGCAATTATCATGACTCTCGGCGGTAGACGGAATCCCGAATCGATCCATGAAGATTCCCATGAATCTAGCGTCAAAGGAGACAATCTTCCAGGCTCAAATTCAATGAACCCAAGTGGTCAAAGTAATTTTGGCCGTAATCAAGCAACTTCGACTATGGCAACAGCGACCAATGTTCCTTCAGGAAATCAACAGAAAGAAAACCTTACATCGCAGGATGCTGCTGGAACAAGGCAGATGGCCTGGGATACTGCCATCCACAATGTGATTGCCAGTCAGGAGAAGGGAAACGGTATTCAGTCAGTTTTCGATGCAGCAAGTGTCAGAGCAGCCTTTGGTGCCGGACCACTACTGGATTGGGAGCCTACCAGTGCCCAAAGTTCCACAAAAGAACCTCGAAAAACTAAGGGAGACCTTGAATCTGTTCAAAATACATGGGATTCTCCATTGACTGGCACTATGCATGGCACGAATGACGAGAATATTAGCTGGTACCCAAATGCACGTCCTATCATCGACGACAGAGCAGAACAATCCGAGGAGACACAGAATCATTCTTCAACCAATCAACCTCGAAAGACCGACGGAGAAGTTGAGTCTATCCAAGATGCCTGGGAATCCCTATCTGCTGGCGCAATGGACGACAAGAGTGGTGACCATATTGGGTGGTATCCGAATGCACGCCCTATAATCGGCCCAGTTCAAAACACATGGGACTCTCCATCAGTTAACGCCACAAAGGACCCGAATGAGGGCGAAAGTAACTGGCATTCAAATGCACGTCCTATAATCGATCCCAAAGGGAAACAACCCGAGATGAGTCAAGATACTTGGGATGTGGCACAATCCACACCTGGCGACTACTCTACTCAACCTTCAGGGAATTCTTGGGATTCAACGCCAGCGAAGGTAGCTGTCAGCCAACAAAATATTGCAACAACTGACGAAGCTTGGGAGACTAAATTCAACCAAGTCCCACAAACCGGTGGGTTTCAGAGTGAGTGGGATTCCACACCAGACAATCCAACCACGCAAGAAAATCTGGAGGAGAATTCCTGGGTGGAACCTGGCCCACCTAGGGAAGAGAAGAGCAGTTGGGATATTGAAGACAATAGTGGATTTGGGTGGGATGTTCCAGAAGAATCAGAAGAAGCTGTAGGAAACTCTTGGGATATTAGTCAACCATTTCAAGAACGTCGATCCTCACGAGGTCAGTATGGCCGGCGCCCTTCTCGTGGTGGCTATAACGGGAATGGAAATGGTTTTGGAGGGTACAGAGGTGGTTATAAGAAAACGGAATTTGAGAACAACAAGATCAGCGAATTCGGGAGCGGAGATGTGAGACGGTATTCGATTGATACTCACAACAGTGATAACAGTGTTCCTCGGACCCGAAATCAACATTACTATCCTCCCGTGAGAATCGACATGCCGCGAGGAAGACAAAACCGAGCACCAGAATTCGGTCAGATCTCAACCGAACACATTGCTCAACATCCAAAACAGCAACCTGCTCCAAATTTCGGCCCAAGCTTCCGCAGCCCACAAGTCCGAGTCAATGAGGGTACATACAATCTGGATGGTGAGATGGCCCGAGATGCGACTCCGAAACCAAGTCAAAGTATTGTCGAGAGCACTTCGCAGTATACAACCTATCCATTCTGGATGATTACAGACTCTGGGTACCACTATACCAACGACATTGACGACTTTGCCCCTCGTACCTATCTGCCTCCACCGCCAACAGGCGAGCCGCTCACCGTAGCTAAACACCCTGTTTATGGGATCGGATCCGTCGAGCTCTCTGTTCGTCGCTCCCCTCTAGACCGCGAGGTACATACCTTGGTTCTGAAGAAAGTGCTGTACATCCCGAGCGCCGAAACCAAAGGTTTTGATCCTGGTCTGCTCGGCATGCAGCACACGCAACGCAATGGTATCTTACAGGGCTTGGGTAGCAGGGCTAGAGAGGTTTGGTACGCGGATTTCTGGCGGCAGAGCCCTCGTTTGGTACTTCCTGGCGAAACGCAAAAGCAAAGCGATGCTCAGGCCTGGGCCCGGGAAAGCATGTATCCTTCAGATGTCGAGGTTGAGGTGTTGGGTGAGTGGACTGCACTGCTGAAGTGAGAGGGGTTTTCTTGAAGGACTGGCTGGACTTGATTGGAGTTTCTGGATACTTTTGGGTTTGGTTTGGGCGGATATCGGAAGAGTTAGGATGTAAGAAGATATCCCCGGGTTTGGATTTTGGGATTTCTAGGTGTTTGGATCTAGTTTGGATTCTTCGATCCGCTGGCTTCTCTATCATGTAAACATATTCTTCTCTTTAATAAGTGTAATCAAAATACAAACTCATACGGAAAGGTTACAATGCATAGCATTTAAATCAATATTCCAATCATTACTGAAAGGACTTTGTGCGACATGACTAGACTCGAATCTATGATCCGACAACCCCGTCTCTTTATCATTAGAGTGTCAAATAAGTCGGCAGCCAAATCAGCGAATATATAAACTCTTTTGATAAATTATTTAGGTAGGTATTATAAATTAAAAAGTCATTTAGCGTAAAAAAGAAAAAATTAGCGTGTGAATTAGCGAAAGCTTAAAAAGTATATAATTTCGGAATTATATTAACACTTAGGTATAAATTTTTTTTTTGGATTTTTAGTGTTCGATTTGGCTATTGATACGCAGTTTTAGCTAGTTAAGGCCTTGATTCCGGATAGCTAATAATTAACGCTACAAATACCTACTTTTATTCCTTTTTGGGGGGGGGGGGCGTTTTGATTCTCAATTTTCAACGCCTTATCTCGAGTAGCTAAAGCAAGACCTTCTGGGTGTCAAGTGTATGTAGTGTGATTCATTCACTAGCCATCGTCCAGATAAGTTTGTTCGTTTGATCCTTAGTATTATAGAAGTTGGAGTTGAGTCTGTTTAGGTGGGCAGTTTCTTGAATTTCCGCATTGAGAATATATCATTCTTCAACATTAAGCGTGACATTATGGATACTAGGTGTCACAAGGTGTGCGGGGGAAGGAACAAGTAGTTTAGTCATGAGTCTGATTCATGAAGAATTAATAACTACTGTTCGGTCAAAGTCAAGGTAAGCCTGACTTCGACCTTGGAACTGCCTACGCAGGCACGGTGCGGTCACGCACCCCGTAACACTAGATATCCTTGGAATGATCGAGATGAATGTGCTACTCTTGAGCATACAGTAAGATACTCGGCCAAGATGACGGAGATTTGTTCAAAGGGTAGTCTGATTTTTGGTGATAGTATGCCTACATGGTCCGATTCGTTTTTATTTCACCTGAAGGAAGCACGATGCGAACATAAATCTTCATTGATTGCGTGATATCAATTGGCATATAAGAAGTCAATATTCTCTGCACCTGTACGCCCGCTTACTGTGAATGTGACTTCACAAAAACCCGATTCGTTACAACCTTACCCTCATGCATATAAAGCGGGCCTAACACTTTTTCGAAGCCAGGCTTTGGCTATTTCATGATCCAATACGCGCAATTGCATTAATTATGTGATGTGAATGGCGGGACCACGCTTGTCGTGTCATGAGGTGGACCTACCAATCATCACGCCCCTGCAAGTTTCTGAAGCAAAATCCCAATTTCTGAATATTCGGTTAAAGTCAAGAGCCAGCACAGGGTCAGAAATGTATGAACCTGGGAAGCAAAAATAGGCTACAACAATCAGATGAGTTTTCTTCGTATGACAGCAGCATGTCAACTTTTATCCTAGTTGATCTTGAGGATTTGCAAAGGTAAAGGGATGTGGCTGCTACTTTCCCACAAAAAAAATAGACTTCTCAAGTAGGAAATATTATCCACGAAGGAGAAGATCTCTCCACCTTTTGTTTGCCAATGGCAGACATCATAAGATACATCTCCATACTTCACTGCTGATGTTGTAACGAAAATGTAACCTTGACCGCGGTGCACCTTTCATATTAATCGAACAAAAGAGATGAGTCCCGAGCTGTATGAAATTTGAATCACATCATGATATGATGTTAATCACACGTCCATGCTTGACGCCTCTGTGGGTTGATGATTTGCGTGCCACGGTTTAGTCGAACTTGCGGATATATAATTTCACATTATCGTGTCGTTGAGCATCCGTTCAGAACTAATAAACATCATCACAAAACAATCCATTATTCACAATACAAGCCTCTCAAGTGACTATGGCTACCTACAAGCTCATCATCTACATTGACGAAACACTTATCAATTCCTCCCCCGTTCAAGTGGGGAACCTCGTCTTTGCCCGAGTAGTCAACGGAGAATCCAACGTTGTGTTCCAGAGCAAGGGAACTAAAGACTTATCTGCTGTCAATATCTTGAGCTGGAAGCAGTCCTACCAAATCAGTGCTACCCAAGATTTAAAGGAGGGTGCAATGGTAAGCCCGATTTCTCAGAAATTTCCTCCTGGCCTCCTCTTTTAGTTGGAGGGCTTAGTTCAAGACAAGCTATTAATATCAGAGCAGATCACAGCCGGTACCTCCATGCGGAATATTGCTGCAGATACAATATGTGATTGGACCCCAAAGGAGGGTGAAGTAATCCGTAATATGCCCAATGCTACGAAGGCTCCCCTAGGCTGGAAGCCACTAGGTTCGTTTGGAACGCTCAACATGCCCAAAGAATGGAAGAACCAAATTTGGTGCGCCACCGGTACTGGGGCTTATAGTTGTATCTTTGCCGATGTCAATCCCATCCCTGGGGAGACTCATCGGTCTTATCTTGTTGAAAATAACTACCAGGTGAGGTATATCCTGTCATTGAGCGGTCCTCTAGCTGACATTAAATTAGCTTAATTGGAGCACTGAACTTAAATCTGCGAGTGTTTTGTACACATCCTGGTCAGATGCTTACACAGTGGAGTATGGACCTCGTGAAACGGTTAAGTGGGTCAGTTGGGTAGGCTCTTCTTTCCTTTGTTTTATAAATAATGAAGGCTGATGGTTTGTAGGGGTATGAGGTTGCTGGTGAGGGCGAACCAAGATGGTTTGTTTATGCATCCGATCCATCAGCACACAATCCAGCCAAGGAAGTTATTATCAAAGAAAATTCGTCTGGGGGTCCGGTAAAGCCACACAGTTATGGCATTCCGGTTCATTTCGAGTACAACTACGCCGACGATGCCATGTTGAGCTCCATTGGTGCTAAATCATGTGCAAAAAATCTGGGATTATTTTTGGAAAGCTCAAGTCCCCAATACCTGTCCGTATCATTGCATCCTTCATCCTTCATCCTTCATCTGACTTCTCTCTCTCTCTCAATCTACTAACTTGCTACCACAGCAACTGCTCGGTTGACTCGATTTTCCCCAAAACATCAGTCACTGCTCGTTTAGATCTACTGTCGCCATGCTATGATCTTCTCCATGGAGACACAGCATTGGAGAAGACCATCTGCGCAGTACAGAGTCTCATGAAGGGGCTGTCGGTAAAATATCTTCCATTCTCGGAGACCATCAGCTTCAGATCTCGCCAAACTCTACCTACCCCTGACCCGGGATCTAATTCAGATGATGAGCTGGAGGGAAAAAGAGGTGTCGGCAAGATCTACAGGTACTTCAAGGGAAAGCTCACTTGGACAGGTGGACTCGGCAGACAAAACTGGGGAGATATCGCTTCGATGATCAACCAGTACTTCGCTGCTAACACAAACTTTGTCATGGACCAGCCTACCTTCGGCGGTGGCAACATAACAATGCTTCTTCCTTTCAAAACCGCGCCTGGTGGTGAGGTTGGAACTGACATTGCGGACCAGGCTTGGAACATGGCCTATAGCAAACTCGAACAGAACTTGAGGACTCAGTTGACAAATGATGGAGCTGAAGTTGACGCTTCCCCGCCTGCAGACAACCCCCAGCCAAAAGGTTACTCAAACGGTTTTAATGGCATCTAATAGGAGAGGTATAGTTTTTAATTTTTGAGAGGTAATTTTGATTATGGGGGTTTCTTAATAATTTTCAGGCCTCGTTTACATTGGAACTAAATTGCTACGTCCGGACCGATTCAGATTAGTTGCAGGAAGTTTGTCGGGAGTTCTGCCTCATTTCTTCTTTTCATACTTTTTGTATTTAGCTCTAGCAACCTATTTCTATGGTTAAATTCAGACTGATACTCGCTCCCATACGTTTTAAATCAGTGACCTTAGTAGTGCTGTAGCAACCATCTATTCACACCGGCGTAACTCCTGGACTTTATTCTTTTCCTCTCTGAATCTCGACCCATTAAGTCGAAAGAATCTCAAGACAAATACTGAAAGTAGGAGTTTATTGGACTACGTGGAGACGGGCGAATCTAGTCAGAAACGCCTTCATAAGTTTTCCAATACAGAGAAGATGATCACATCGAAAGCGTTGCTCAGCAATTCAAAAGGATAAAGCTTGCGCGGAGGGAGAGAGTAGAGAAGTCGATAAGGGAACAGAGATGGGTGGAAAGATCCGTTTGAAAACATATCGAAATTATCTGCTAGCCGAAAACGTAGTCTATGCAATACGCTCTCCAAGTATACTAAACACTTCTCTCGCCGCACACGTCATTATGGCTATAATCAGAGCCTTTTCTCTTTCTTCAACGTCACCATAGCATCTGTTCTATCATAGACCATCCCCATGTCTCTCTATTTTGGCTGACAATTCTCCTCAGGATGGAATTCGAGATTCACAGAGGTGGTGACTACTTTATCTACCATGGGAATTCGCTTGAATTAAGTGGAGATGTCCCAACCTTTTGGTGCTGGAGCAATGACAGCGAAGTCATGCGAACCGCGAAATGTCTCATCGACGCGTAAGACATAGCAAACTTTGTCGCTAGAGGGCTGTGCAAGACTCAACGTGGATCCATCTCTCCCCCTGTGGGCCATGCCTCAATAAATCCACTCATAGTCTGGCAGAGGGAATGCCTTTGTGTCCGCAAACGCCCCCCCAAGATATCTCTGCAGGAATTCTGCTATCCCCGTCCACGCGATGAAGGCAAACACATGGTTTCTCAGCCATATTCCCCACGCCGTTTGTGGACCCAGAATTGTTGAAACGAGAGGTGGGATAATCTGCAGTTCCTTGATGATAGGCCGCATTTGCTGCTCATAGCCTTGGAGTCCTGCCGCAAGATCACCACTGTGCTTTGCAAGCTCTCCAGCTAGCATATAGGCGCCTGTAAGAGCAAGACTTGTCCCGCCTCCTGTCGGACCAGCTGCGTAACCTGCGTCACCGACCATTACAAACCTCCCTTTGAACAGACTTGGAACCTTGACCTGCACGATCTCGCTAGCGTACAAGTCTTTCGAACTCATCATCTCTTGCAGCACGAAATCGGTCTTCCACCCCACACCGCGATATAGCTGGGTGATATACCCCTTGAGTGCATCATTGCCTGCTTTCACGGCCTGGCGAAAAGGCAGCGTGGCGTCGCGTTTGTCCTTGGGTTGGAATGCCATCAACATAATTCGGCTGAAGCCTGCTGGGTCTGATCCAATGCTGACCGAACGACCACCTACGGCGCTGAATCCGTGGCCTATCTTGCTTCCTTGAAGGAGGTCTTGCTCGATGGAGAAGTAAGCTGCCCAGATGTTGGTTGGGTGGATGTGGTCCCAGACGCTGCACTCGAGACCCATAGCTCGTGTTCGTGATGTTGCACCGTCACATGCAACTACGAGGTCGTACTCTGAGGTTTTTGTTCCGTTGGCAAATTCAATGGTGATAGGACCAGTCTCAGATTCACTGTATTTGATGGACGCAATTTGCTCTCCAAAGATGTACTTGATGTTTTCATTGTCCTTTGTGAAGTTGTATAGGATCCTCGAAAGGTCGCCCCGATAGATTTCGAACTCGGAAATGAGGGACTGTTGATCCGGATTCCCGGTCGCTCTGATGATTCCATAGGGTCGTCCATCATCTCGAACAAAACAAACACCTTCTTCTTGAGTCGACTTCGCCCTCACTTGAGCCTCCATACCTGCCGTCTTGCGCATGACGGAAACCCCGGCAGTACGGATGTCTACCGCTTGCCCACCAGTGCGTAGTTCGGAGAACCGCTCGATGACAGTGACTTTAGCACCAGCCTTTGCTAACCAGTAAGCTGTTGCTGGGCCGGCAATGGATGCCCCGACTACTAAGACGTTCAACCCGGACATCTTGTAATGGTGGTTCTGGACTTCGTTCTAGTAAGCGACGTACAGAAGTTCACTTGGCTGGAAGTAAGTCTTCGGCGACATCTTGACATGATGAATATGTGGCTTAGGTAATGTTACAAGGTCCAAGGAGAAAAATGTCCGCAATGGGCATTTCGGACTCTTGAAAGACCCCGAAAAGACTCGAGGACGTTGTAAATGCACCGCCACATCTAATTGCTTATCATACTAGCTTGATCCACCCAGTTGACTACATGTGTGGCGTAAGTCTGGAGTCAAGACTCAAACACTGAACTTCGTCGATCAAATTCGAAGTCTTCTCTCGCTTAATCCTTGGGTATTGTTGCATCTTTTCCGGAGTGAGGATGATAAAGCGTCGATGTCACGCTCCTGGTCCTTAATTTGGGTATTTTCTATTCTCAAGACACAACCGCGTCTCACAACAACTCTGTAGCATACAGAAATTCAAGCACATATCAAAGGAAAGAAGCCTTACAACTATTGTTACATTGACTTTGGACTCAGAGGGCAGTGTTGTGATATCCGAGGTATCGCCCTGCTTACAAACATCGGTCTTAACGGTCCTCGGAGCGGACGATTGTATCTTACGAGACTATTCCAGATCAGCCTGTACACGCCTAACACCGTGAACTCTTTCATCTCATAGGGCACAGCTACTGTCAGATATTCAGTTCGAGAAGACTTATTGGTGATAGGAAGAGGGGTATTATACGTCATCTGACACACCACGTGATGGGTTTATCTACCAATGGCGGATATATTCTTCCTTTATGTTCAGCGAGAGGGAGTCATAGAGTACATATGTTTTCATCAAAAGCCTTGAGCTCCTTCTGCCAACCAAAGGTAAGCTTTCGAGGTTTCACCGTAGTCCGATCTTTGGCGGCAGCTCCTAGCTTTCAGAAACGGCATATATCCACCAACAATATGGCTACACCAAGCAAAATACACCTCACAGTTGACAATATCGGGATTGTGAAGGTTAAAGCTCAGACAGAAGAATCAGCACGCTTGATATCTAAACTGCTTCAAGAAAATCATGATGTAAGGTAGAAATCGAGATTCTAAACTTCGACTAACGTGTGACAGAAACACCACATTTACTTCAATCCGTCTGGGTTTCATAACCATATTGCTCATCAGCTTCTTTCACTTTATGGAGTTGGTGCCCCATCCTCGATTATGCAAAAACAATACGATGCCAATGTCACCTACCAACGTCCAATTGTTCAGACTAAGATACAGCGTGAGCTCGATATGAGCAATCCCGCAAAATTTAAGACGTGCCTTGGGAAACAACAATACTATCACGACTTCTTGATCTTTTTTCGAAAAGAGATGGACGCGAAAGGGTGGCAAGATGTGCTTAATGAATATGTCTTTTCGGGAAGCGAAGAAGCAGATGATATGCTTGGTAGGATGTATGCTGGCTTCTTACATCCTATTATTCACCTCGGATTTGGCATCGAGTTCGGCCAGCCAGCAATCATGGCTGAAGCCCTAGCCCAAGCAGCAATTCACGACACCTGGACGAAGGATTTCCTCTTGAACCTCGAAACAGCAGCTGCTACACGACCACCAACAACACCTAAAACCATGCCCGAACTCCTGGACGACATTAGAGCAGATAAGAAACTCTCGATGGCGGCAGATTGGAATGACAACAACAAAGTTCGAGACGGCGTCCTCAAGAGAGCATCATACGAGATGTCAAAATATGCACTTGCATGGGCTCCCACGGCAGAGAATCTAGAGCAGAAAACAGTTGAGATGACCAATGCCAATATTTACTTTTCAGCTTGCGCCCAATCACCACCCAAACAGATCAAATTCGACTTCTACTACATCCATTGTCTCAATTGCAGCATATTCTTTCCTACCTTCAACTCCCAGACCTGGCTGAGCACCGAGAACAAAGTCCGAATGCTAAAATTCAAGGGCTGGAGTGATCTCGCTTTATACGCATCACGTAGATCCCCGGAGCTCCTCATAGACGAGATCATAAATTATGTACCCATGAAGCCAGATGATAACGATGCGAAATGGCCGGGCATCTTCAGGCGTCTGTGTGAACTTGACGATGATGACGGGCACGCGGTAAAACTTGGGAGAGCTGTGAGAAATGGTCAGTTAATCACCGACGCATGGATCAAGAGTGGTGGAAATGAGGAAGAGGTGAGGATCAAGAGTGATATGTGGGAAAAGATTGGCAATATGGTTATTGACTCTGTGGAGAGCCCTGGGGAGCATTGGGTGAGAAGTGCGGGATTCAAGCAGGCTTGGGACAAGTATGAGGATCGTCCTGAAAGAGCATAATTGTAGTTTTAGTCTTGAAAATGTAATCTTAATAAAAACCTCCCACCAAATAAATACGCCCCATCAATACGCCACGGATGTTGGAAGTTTCACTATAATGACCTTAGCTGTGGCGGTGCTGGTGGGGTTTCAAAATGTTGGTCAATGCGATCCATGCGCATGTCAGCATGGAATGACCTCACTGCCTTGAAGGAGGAGCTTCTAAGCAACCTGTTTTATATGTCAACAACGGCATCTTTCACGTAAATCCTTCTCTCGTAACTATCCATCGCGATAGTTGCAGCTTCTCAAGTTCTGCGAACATCACCGCAATCATCAATATGGCTTTGCAGGACAAGGCTACTATCGCCAGCTCGGTAGTTCTTCGAGCACTCACTTACTGTTTCTTGCGATGGATTCCAGGACATGTATGTTCCACAAGCCATACGTTGTTAATGATTATTTCTGACCAAGAACCAGCAAATCCCCCCAGTGGTTTACACTTTGTTCGCCATATACGTGCCCTCGTTCCTCGCTAGTTTCTTCACGCGTCGGCAGTATACCGTAGTTGCGGATAAAATCGATATCAAGGTGACAGAGACCGAGTTTGATGAGCAGCCACCAACATATGCATCCACTGCTGCGCATTCCCGAAATCTGCGAAGTGAAGATAAGCCGAGTCTTGTGGAAGAGGAGATCGACATCGAGGAAACTATTGTGCTAGAGAAAAAGCCAGTTTCACCACTCAAAACCCTGTTGACGGGAGCTCCGGACCCCTCATCGACAATCTTGTCGCTTCTCACATTCTTGATCAATACTGCGTTAGTTCTAGCTCTGACAGATTTCGTCTACAGAGGGAAGGTTTACCATCCGAGCCATGATCTATCATTTGCTCGTCTTGGTTATGTTTCTTCGACTGAGGCCAACCTACTGGTTAGAGAGTCGAACTCTTCACAATTGCCTGTCTTTGTATCTTACCGAGATGTTTCCTCTACTCTTGCGAGCGAAGCTTCCTGGAAATCTGCAGGAGTTCTCAATGCTCTTGGAAATGATACAGACTACACTGGAGTGGTAACCATCCCACTACCGAACAGTGCCCAAGGTACATACCAATGGACAACTTCCAACAACCACACAGGATTTTTTACAGTTCCTCCAAAAGTAGGCCATGTTACAAAATCTGGAGATTTTACGTTTCTTACTTCGAGTTGTATTAAACCACGCTTTCCTTACAATCCTTTGGATCATCCTCTAGCGATACCTGGTTTCAAACATATGGCAAACGTTATCAATTCTATTCCAGGAGGCGCTCAGTTCATGCTGTTCCTCGGAGATTTTATCTACATTGATGTTCCAAAACGATTTGGTACATCAGCTGAGGATTATCGTCGAGAATATCGACAAGTCTATGCTTCTCCAGACTGGCCTTTAGTTGGCCAAAATCTCAGTTGGATTCATGTACTAGATGATCACGAGATTGCTAATGACTGGGATGGAAACACGACAGGAGTTTATGAGGCTGCAGCTGATCCTTGGCATCATTATCAGACAGCTGTGAATCCACCACTTGCTCGAAAAGCCGGATCTTATCACGCTGCCAGAGTTGACACCACCTATTTCGAATTCACCCAAGGTCCAGCCTCCTTCTTTATGATGGATACCCGAAAGTATAGAGACTCATCTTCGGAATTACCAGTCAATAGCACAGAGAAATCAATGCTGGGTGCTGGCCAGCTGGCTGATCTCTTGGCTTTTCTCGAAAGACCAGAACCCAAGGGTGTGAAGTGGAAGATCATCGCATCCAGCATTCCATTCACCAAAAACTGGCGGATCAATAGCAAAGATACTTGGGCAGGATACCTTAATGAGAGGCAAACTATACTAGAAGCAATGTGGGATGTTGGGCTTCGTGGAGGCGTTGGTGTTGTAATCATCTCAGGTGATAGACATGAGTTTGCTGCAACAGCATTCCCACCTCCAGCTGGAGGACGCTGGCCTATCAGTGCGACGGTCAATGAGTTTTCGACTAGTCCTTTGAATCAGTTTTATCTGCCTACGCCAACCTATGCACAAACTGACGAGGAAGATGTTCTTGTCAAGTGAGTCTCACTTTATCTGCTAATAATCCATTGCTGACCTGTGTAGATACATTCCTCATGGAAACTCTAAGCTTGGAGCAATCACGATCGAGAATCCAGCGGCTAGCGACCAGAGTATTCTGAGGTTTCGCCTTTATGTCGATGGCGTGGAGGCGTGGTCTTCTGTTCTTCTCTCTCCACCTTCGATTGCAGGCAGGCGGTGGGGAAAGGATGCATTGTGGGGGTAAGGATGAAGTTGACCAACGTTTCGAGGTGAGGCTGGCAAGGAAGGCGTTTAAATTGATGAATTACGATATACCAGGACGGGCGAACAAGCAAGGATAAAGCTATGTTTTTAGTGTGTTGATAGAAATGATACAGGTGGCGAATGGCTTTTTTGAGGAATCTGATACATATAAGAAAAATTAGGCAACTCGCTCAGATGTTTTAGTTCCACAATCGTTGGTTTATGATCACCGTAGATGAGCTTGTTGCTAAGAAGTAAGTTTAATCCATGTATAGAATAGAGTTGTGTACCTATAGCTAGCTTGTTAAGCTTTCACTAAGTCTGATAAAAAGAAACAAAGATGCACAACGTAATCATAGGGCGACAGATACAGAATCCATGTTTGAGGAGGCCATCCTATCTAAGAGTGTATGGCAAAGTTTAACACTACATCAGGTCGGCTGCAAGAAGTGAGAGGCCTGCTGAAGTTTCCATAAACCACTCGATTGTAATTCGATCCTGGAGGTATCCTCAACAAGATCGACAAACACAAACACCAATAACAAAACAAACTCCAATGCCCTCCTCCTCTCGCTCAAGTTCAAATACAAACAACCAGCCCACGCCTTCCCATTCCTGCCGTTGTGCCTATCCCACTCAATTCATCATCAAATAGATAAACACCAGCGGCCACGCCGTACTCAGCAATATCGCCGCCAACACCCCACCGAGTCCCATCTTCCGTCCCCCGTGTGGTCCGCCCCAACGATCGCAGAGCAGGACTGTCGAGGCAATCATCGCGATGACATACATGGAGGCAAGCCAGAGGATCAGAAGCGTCACCTCGGTCATTCGGTCCCCTGCACTGATGACGTCCCGTGATGGGTCACCGAAGGTGTCTTTGCTGTAGTTGACGGAGAGGTTGTTTCCCATGGTGGCGGTTGGGGAGATGTGTTTGTTGGGTGTGGTGTGTTGAAGTTTTGATCTTGTGAACTCCCGAGTCTGAGAAAGTAGAATAGAGGCTGGATGAAAGTCTCGTTGTTTGAAGATTGATTGGAGCGAAAGTTGATTAGGATTAAAGAGCGATGTCTAGGATATTGGATGTTCGCAAGGTTGTCCAGCAACGAAAGAATCGAATTGAAATGAAAATGAATAGACTTGAATCGAAATTCGCTCAACGAGGGTGACTAAAAGAGAGAACAGAACAGAGCCAGACCAAGTTCCCATGCGCAAGTGATTTGTGTGTACTTATATACGTTCATAGGGGCCAAACCCAGAAAGCTTCATCCCATGATCGTCCGACCAAGAGGCAAGGTTCAGGGCCCAAATGATAGGATGGCAGACGCTGGAACACGGCGATCTTACAGAGTTGAGATGAGGAGGCCGGGATCTGGTACCCGTCTGACAGATGCGGTTTGAGAATTGAGTCTGAGACCTCGCTTGGGCTGGTTGGGGTGAAACTCGCTTAGGAGCAACGCAGCTATCAAGACAAGGGGGGAATATCATGTGATTCGTGATCTGCATGAGCAACGAATGGAAGTCTTCGCCAGAGCTCAGATTAGGCCTGCTACATATGCTGGGTGGAAGAGCTTAATTTCTGTTTTGGACGTGTTTGTTCAATCACCAACAATCAGATTTTGAATGGCATGTTGAAGAGTGGCATTTCTAAACATTAATGTACACACTTGTCGAATCACAAGATCACAAGATCATGTGGATACCAAAATGACCTCAAATAATACCCAGCTCCCCTCCCAGTGTTTTTGGTTAGATCTTTCACAATCTGGCTAAGCATACATATGGTAATGGGAAAGCACTCGTAATTATACGCTAAGATTTGTATGTGATTCTACACCAAAAGTCCACGACGGAATTTGGAGCCATCTTGGCCGTGTTTGCCCCACCAACACTGTGGTCGCGATTCCAAAATCACATAGCATCGTAAATTTTACTAACGTAAATATTGGAACTTGGGATTTTATATCTGGAAATTAATTAGTCAGTACTTTTAAAACTATTGACCACGTATATAATTACGAATTGAACACGTTGTTGAGTTCTACTTTGTTGAAATTTGAAACCATGATTTGTGATGTAGCTTCTGCGTGTGACAAGTGCTTGGCTGATTGTGAGTAGAGGCGAAGCTTTATACCTAGTCTGGTATTTCGCCTACAGAATGCCTTACCTAAGGTATGACAGTAGACATGAGTACTGTTCGGCAGGAAGTAGGCTGACTACACTGGCTGCAGCCTCTACTTCAAGAAATATTGACGTGTCGACTATCAGGATTTTCGTATTTTTCGATGATCTGCCACTTGACAGTGCATGTTTACTCACATTTGCCTATCAATGGATGTTCTCTCTCGTAGCAAGACCAAATGAACTTCTTAATGATAAAGAAAATTGGGCAAATATTCAACACCATATTTATATTCAACCTCGTCAAACGGGAACTGAATCTGCGACCTCATACAACTGTCGCAAACATACTTCAATAGTTTCGCAAGTAAGTGCCATGTAGATTTCCAAATGAGTAAATCTATCACGACCCAATATGAATTGAAAAAAGCCAGTCAATTACAGTGCAAAGCTGATTTCAAAGCCTTAACTACCCGCGGATTTACACCTTTATCTCTTTCACAAACATCATCGCGAAATCTCAATCAAGCGAACAAATTCATTAATATCTGTTCCAAGGCTCGCAATGGCTTCAGTACCGATAGACATAAACAAGCAGCAATCGCTTTCAGGAGATGATCAAGCTGTCTGTGATGTAGTATACTGTAAGGACTTAGTCATCATGTCTCAGATGATTTTCCGAAATCGAGTCAAGATTGGAAGTCAGTCAAATCAAAATGGTTGCGATGAGTTGGACATGAAATCTTATGATTACGACTTTGAGATTCATTTCAAGGGCATGAGCGCCAAGGAGAAAGCCGCTGTCTTTGAGGACAACGAGATCGAGATCATTGCAAAGATGATACTCCCAAGTGAGGAGATCGAGCCTTTCAACAAAGAAACCTTCAAAGCTGGCGAACCAATGTTCGTCATGAATCGTCTCAACTCTCTAGGCCCCGAGTTTGCCAACGGAGTTCAAGACTTGGCCATCACTTTGGACTTTGGACACCGTCGAACTACGACCTGGCCGGAATTTAACCCCTCTTCACAGAATGGCAAGCTTCTTGCTGCAATAAAGCGCTATCTTGACACGTGTAAGAACAAGAAGAATATTATCGTCTTGCTTCGCATCCCAGAGGTTGAAAATGGCAATACACAGCTGACTTCGTCACAAATCATGCACGTCCTGCCACTCAGGACTGTTTGCTCGGTCAACGTGACGATCAGATACGCCATTGGTGAGGAAGTCGCGCAGCACGACATCAGCCCTTCGGCACGTGAGGGAGTTGAGAAAGCTTATGAGGTCTTGATGAAGATGCGACGAGCTCCGAAGGGGATACCTAACCTTCGTTTTAGGTACTAATTAGTGATTAAACTCTGTTTTCGATCTGCATCTGGTAACTAGCGACTGAGGAACTTTACATGGAAGTCGGTTCTTGGTGAAGTCGCTTAGACTTAGGTAATGGCGAAGCATGCTTGGGTACTTGGGATTGAATGTCTTTAAGCAACTCTGAAGCACGAAGTTAATGTCAACAGCTCGGTTTCTTTAACCACAAAAGAGCATAGTTTTACAAAATTGAAACTTGTCTAGCATGATAAGACGTGCTTAGTTTGCAACCGTCTGTTGATTTCGCGTGATAACCACATGATCTACAAAACAGGAAGAAAAAAATTATGTTTCAAAAACTGTGTTCACAATCCCATTTCACCAAGTCAAGATGCTAAATTCAATCAGGTAACTTCATCTTCGCTTTTTAAGCATCATCTTCATACTACCTAGAATCATGGTACATAACCAACGACCACAGCCCCATCCCCGCCATCATAATTCCCCGTTCCATCCAAGCCCGGAAACAAGCTACAGAACGTCCCATCCCCGGTCTTACTCTCATCATGCCAACTTATTGCAACACATACCAAATCTTTATAGCTTGCACATGCTTCGATGCACTGCTTGAAAGTATGCAGGTTGGTGAGGAGCTTGAAATCGTAGTATGAGGTGTAGTATTTGCCACATGCGAGGTTGAAGGTTCGTGGTGGTGAGACTCCAGTTGGTGTATATGGATTAGCGAGGTTGGTACAGGCGGCTCCGATGTAGGTTGTCTGTGAAGTGTTAGATTATGGAATAGAAGAGGATTTGGGAGAGATGGAGAGGAATGGGCTGTGGCTTACTGATGGCGGCATGTTTATGGTTGTTGTTACTGTTGAGGGAATAACTTCAAGGCAGTTACATGCACTGCTGAGCTGGCGCTCGAAGTCCGAATAACCCGTCACTATGCAGATAAGCATCTTTATGTAAGAGGCAATTCGAACTATTATCACTTACAATGTGCTGACTTGACATAGCTCGAACACCTCGTTGAAATACCATGCGGCGTGACTTTTGGTTTGATCGTGGGCCAGGGAGTTATAGACGGCGAAATAGTAGTTGTGCCCGAAATCGTTCTGCTCACTTGATCAGTTCCGGTTGCAAGGAAAGTCAGGAGTGGAATAGAGAACAAACACGATCGGTGTAATCAACTTCGTAACGGAGGAGCGGATGTATGTGCTGCACAACGACTTCGCAGTCTTGGGAGAGCTGGAGAATGACACGAATTTTGGTCGCAATATGTGTACGTAACAGCATCTACGAACTTAGTCAAATTGGAGAGCGCAAATATTAGAGATTTGAAGTCGAAGAACATTATCGCTATGGTGAGACTAAATTGACGAGGTGGGAAACAAGTGAGACAAGCACGTTTTGTCCACTGAAAAGAGCTGATATGACCTCTGCATATATTTTGCACAGGTTAGTGAAGGAATATGAAAGATTATGTGGCGGAACAATCCTTCACTCAGCCTCTGGCTTCTGCCGCGCTGGGCGGCATTTATATTGCTTCTTTCCTGAATTGGAGATCTGAAGTAGCACTTCAAGATCAGAATTGGATGAACAAGAATCCGAAAGTTTTTGTGTAAGTTTTGCAAATTGTGTAGAAGCTCATCTACGGATTCATTTTGAAACATCACAGATATACGTATCTGATTTTGCATTGGAATTTTCAACGAATCGATTATTTATCGAAATGGTAGCATGCACAAAGCCACCGAAGCACCATAGCATGTATCACTTCGGAAGAACCCTTGAATCTAATAATAACCCTGTATTGTTAGAAGCTTTTTTACGGATTACACACCTGAATGAGGTAGCTTTGACCTTCCGCAGTCATTGAGGGCCCTCTAAGAAAGCCGTGGTTATATTATTATGGTTAGGTTGTTTTCCACGTACCAAAATGAATAGAAAATAGCCGAGGGGCACAGCAATCTGGCTCAGGAGGTAGTTCAGTACGAAGCTTGAGAATCAAGTTGAACACTGAGACTAGTGTGAGCGTGTGCTGAAAGTAATTTACTCCTTTGAGATGCAATAAAATTGTTCAGACAAAGGATGCCATGGGGTTCACATGATTTTAGATTTCCTTGAAGTCCGTGAAGTGGTTGGTAATAAGAAAAGGACTGTAGTTGATTATATTATCAATCGTTTTAATTACACCACCGATCACTACTTCAGCTGTTTCCCCTTGTTTAACCGCGACGTTTAAAGTGTTTTCGAAACACGGAGCATTTAAGGGAAAGGTTCTATATCAAGGTGATATAGCTTATTCTAAAGACCAAGAGAGGAAAAAAAGGAGTCCGGGAGTTTGGCTGGTATGAGTAGAGTCGCTTAGTTACAATATACTATATCCACACCCGAGCTCGTTATATTTTACTTAGCCGCTGTGGAAATGAAGGACCGCTCTGATTGATCCTACTGAACAGCAATACTACGTATTGGAATCACTGGTAGGGTAATTGAGGTAGACCGAGTACACTAAGAACTGCAAGTTTTACAAAAAAGCCCAAGCTGACGCCCATACGAGCCTTAGACTCAGAAAGCATCAACATTCTTCTCTTACTGGGCACAGACCAGTCAGCTTAGCCATTTTAACGCAAGTGCAGTTCGGCAGTGGTCGACAACCTTCCGAAGGATTACTGTATGACCACTGATGGCGACGCCTCGTGGCGTGGCGAGGTGCCCCAATGCTATTCCCCAATAGCAGTTACAGCATTAATTCCTTCTGACCATCAATATATGAAAGTTGGGAGGCGCAATCGCACGATCGGGCTACTGGAGGCTGCCATGCAGCAGTCGGGCAGCAATAAGGAGACACCGAGTCTAAGGACGAAAGTTTAGCAGGTAATAAAGGGCTTCACTTCGTCGTCTTTTGGCACCAGAATCTTTCTTTCTACTCCAAACTCAACTTCTAATTATCATCCCCAAAAGCATTAACACCATACAACCTTTGGAATTTGGAATCTCGCACCATCTCGGATAATCATGCCTGATCAGACATCTCAGACCACTACTACAACAGCCCCTCAAACCGGAGGTGGACAGACGACTACCACTACTGGCTCTAGTGGTATGTTCATTTGGTATTAAGGTTGTGTTTGTGGAGAATGAGCTTGCTTGATTCTCATTATCCAACTCTGGTAAGATTGCCATGTTCATCTGCAGTATTATTATTTTGGTGAAATCTAACCTAAGCTAGTTAACATTCGATTTCGTCCATACGCCTTCGGTTATCAGCCAGCACCTTCGTTGAACTACACGCCACAGATGATGTAAACTGGTCCCGCCTCATGTTCCAGAGGTCCATTTGGGAAAGCTGTATTTAGCGTTGGCATCAGCCGGGATAGCTGGGGATATGGTTGTGTCTACCAGTCGTTTGCAGGTGTCAGATATCAGTATTTGATAGGAGGCTCTCAGGATATAAACCACTCGTTGCAATATATTCCTAACACAATGTCTTCCTTATCGCCTTAATTTCGTTCTTCCGTTTATTCCCAACACGGTTCTGTGTAGGATCATAAGAACCCTTTCTTGGCTTAGTATCCAATCACACCATTCGATACTGATGAGGAGTAATAAAATTATATTCGTGAAGATTTTTGCGTTTGTAACGTAAACCTGAGCATCTGGCTTCTTCCTCTTCTTCTTCTTCTTCTCCTCTCCGGTATAACGATACCTCTGAGCCCTATACACTTTTCCGCCTTGCTTTTGGCCTCATTTCTCATCCTCATCGATGAAGAAAGCCAAGGTACCAGGCAAGAGTCTGCTTTATCAGCCGGAAAGAACAGCAGTTTATAACTTCTCCATCCCGTGATAGTAATAGCTTGTACAGTGGATTCCCCTTGGAGGCTTTGGTTACAAATCGAAGAGGTTCATTCTCAGCGCAGCGCAAAGAGAGAAGAAGTGAAAACCGGAAGTGGAAAGTCAGAAGTTTGTCACACAGAAGTATTTCCCTTGGAAGAGCATAGCTACTTTGTTGGCTGCGCATAGCACAGGGCCACTTTTTGCTCCAACTCAATCGAAGGGGTGTTAAGAAACAAGCGTTCTCGGGCAAGCACACTTGGCCGCAAACGTCGTAGCCACAGATCTTATTAAAATTTTACCGACGTTACTAGAACTATACCACCGCTTTGTAGGATCCTTGATCACTTGATTGGATATGTCAGCTTACCTATCTGGCAATGGGGATAATATAGAGCGGTCTGGCCGATTGGAAGTATTTAGGAGAGACATATAACGTAAATAAAATAAAAATGTATTAACTTTGATACATTCGTAGATTATGAGCGACTTGGATTCGAAGTACCTATAATATGTCTCGTTACAGGGTGCGTCTCGCTACATAGGAACGGAGGTTAATATGGCTAGAATTTAGTCTATATCTATAGTATGTGTGAGCTGGCTCATTATGAAAGCCACTTTACCTGCCGTGTTCTACTGCTCTGAATGGTTCCAGTTATCGCTTTTCTCCCAGTAATCAGCAAGGTCCTGACGACCCAACCAATTCATCAGGTCCCAAATCCGGAACCCTCCATCCGCGAGCACAGGTCCCAGTCTCCGTTCATTCTCGTCATCCAGAGCCTTCAACTCATCTTTCTCTGGGAGATCCTCGAGTTCGTCGAACCACTCCCGCTGCCACGTTGTCTGCAGTAAGTTAAAGAACGACTCCGGGTCGCCATTCTCGGCAAAGTCAAACATGGTAACGAGAGTGTCGACCCAATTACATACTTGAATACCAGTGATGGTGCCCTTGTGTTGGCGCATCTCAATCGTTTGTCTGCGCAGAGGTAGATTGCCGAACCTTACAAGGCTAGAGCAATTGCAGTATCCGTTGGCCTTGTCGCATTTGTTACCACTAATCTTGAGAATGTCAGCGCGACTCGCACAAGAATATACCGCCTCGAAGAAGTCGAAAGGGGTCGCTCTACGTTCAGTCTCCTGCAATAGCCTTACCGCGAACTTACTAGATGATCGCAAGGAGGAGGCGTACCACGTGTTGATTCGATATGGGGGATGAACGCTGCTAATCTGAGGCTCGAATGTGTACAGGAATGTGAGGATTCTCCTAAGTGACTCGTCGGTGAAACCTTCTTGGCCGTGGCCTAGATGTACGTGGAAGCCACAGGTTTTGTTGATCTGAATCTTGTACTTACTATGCAATAATTCACACATCGCTTTTACCTCTTCCAAAGACTCTCTGGAGTAGACCAACGCCGGGCTCTTGATCTCAATAGCTGCATACTGCAGCCCCTCTTCGTTCTTTACTTCTTCTTCGTCGTTAATGTCACCGTCCTGTACTGACTCATCAGTGTCAAGTTCCCACATGGTAATGTCCGAACAAGAAAGATCAGATGGATTGATGCTGAATTTCCCTGTAGCGGCAATGGTCTGCGCCATGTGTTGGGTGATTAGTCTGAACATCGTGGCTTTGATACTCTCATATTCCTTCTGATAGTATGATGAACTTGATGCTTTGGTTTCGGGAAAGAGGACTGTTCCTTCCTTGGGACCATATTCGACAGCGATCTTTGTGCTGTGTGAGATATAAGCGACGCGACATTCAAGCTCGACGCCGAAGGTGAAAGGGTGAATCATTCTGAGTATTGAAATATAGGATCGTAAGAGTATAAAGATATAAGGATGTAATATTGGAAAGGTATGAAGATGATGCTGCTGAAGATTTTTGAATTTGAAAAGATGCAGCCATGCTGTCAACTTATAGAAAGTTGCATTGTACTTGATATCTCTGAATAGAACAATCACAAAGCGGTAATAAAGTGATTGTGGAAACTGTTTATGTCTTTGTAGAAAAGCTAAGATCGAGAGATCAAGCAGAAAGAAAAACAATACAATAGCCTTGTTACTCACTGTCTACTGTGCTAACGAATAAGGAGGACTAAAATATTCTTTACAAGCGAACCATGAAAACAAAGACATGGAACAATGGATGGAGACCGGTCTATTCGTCAAGGAGGCCATCAGAGTAGTACTCAAACTCATTGGGCACCGGAGCATCATCGTCAGAGTTCGAGTCAGCATCCATCATCAGAAACGGATTCTTAACCTTGAGCGCTGCACTCGCAGGGGGCGCCACCACAGGCACATCAGTGACTTGTAGCGGGAAACCATTCCTAACGTGCTTCGTGCACCATAGCGCCCACTCCCACGGTCTTGCTTTATCACCAGGCAGTGAGTTGAAGTATTCCCAGCCCATTACTCCTCCAAATCCAGGATATCTCTGCTTGAGATTAATCAGCACCTCTTGCAGGATCTCGAACGGTATCCATCCACTGCCGTTGCTCGGATTTGTAACCATTCCAACAACAAGCTTCTCGGCCGGATATCCTCTGGCAACCATGAAGTCATATCCTTCAGTTTTGCTCATGTCTCCCCATCCACAATAAAATTGTGTGTTGTACCATGCAATCTGTTTCCCACGCATGACTTCCAGTGCCTCATAGCTGAAGCCACTGAGATTATGCTCTGGGCGGTCGGACATGAGTGCTGCTGCAACAGGCGCGAGGGTTATAATGAAGCTTGCTCCAAAATCGCTCTTCAGTCGGTCGATCAGCCTGATTATGCCTGCGAGAGTCATTGGCTCTTCAACATCGAGATCCAAGCCATCCAGATCGCGCTCGCGGATCAAATTGCGTAACGGGACATAGTATGATTCGAAGGCTTCTTCGTCGAGATCAAGACGCGTGAAGGAACCTTTAGCTGCCCCGCCTAGCATTCCTAGGACTTTGATGCCAGTGGCTTGCAGAATACGCAGCTCTGCCCATAAGGTAACATATCGAGGATGGTGGGGTACGTGATCGTTCTGCGAAGTGTTAACAGTGCGCGTTGGTAGAAGAAAAGACATACTAGTGTTATGTTTCCAGGAGGGTCGTTGAGGTGGATTGCCGCGAGATTGACGTGTGTGACCGCTATGTCTGGCTGTGTTATGATGGGAAGAATAGAGCACGGCGTTCCATCTTGATTATGTAGTGTTTGATAATATATCACGATTCGTGGAGTAGTAGGTGGTGGAATAGGAGGCATATTGCGGGGTTGTGGAGGGGAAGATGTCGTCCAGACCAAGGACACTATGGATGTCGCGTTTCGGCTTGAATTTCAGCGACATGACTTCGTTACCACCGAAATTCACTTGATTCACCACGTTTCATGTCATCTCATTCTACAGTTTATCATTCTTGAAGCTATTCGGAGCTTATTTTGGTATTATGAAAGCAATTGCTTCTACGGCCAATGAGAGTCCATGCCTGAGACACGAGTTTCGTGATATTCACAACTTATGTCCATCCTCCTGCTGTATTAAGTTCGACGTCCGAGTTTACAATTCTCTGTGGATACAATGATACCAGTATATAAAGATGTTCCCCTTCATCTTCCCAGCGGTGGTGGTTGGGACCATCGCCACGATGTTATGGATTAGTTACATAGCACGATTCTCGCCAATTGTCCCTCTACTTGTCGGTACTACAAGCGCCAAAATACAGCCATGCCTCAGATTGAACTCGGATAACAAGTTTAGCATTGCTATATTCTCGGACTTGCATTATGGTGAGGAGGAAAATGGTTGGGGAATTGATCAGGATGTCGGTTCAACTAGGGTCATGAACAGCATTTTGGATTATGAAGACCCGGATTTTGTTATTATTAGTGAGTGGCTAAGTTATTAGAAGAAAGCTCTCTTGCTTACAAATCTTAGATGGAGATCTCATCACCGGAGAGAACACCTTTCTCAAAAATTCCACCAAGTACTTGGATAGCGTCGTGGCTCCTCTAGCTGTCCACAAGAAGTCTTGGGCAAGCACCTATGGAAACCATGATTCCCAGTATAACCTCTCCCGAGAAGCTCTCTTCCAAGAGGAGAACAAGTACCTTCAGTCTTATACAAAACATTCTCCATCCGGCGTTCCTGGCATCACCAACTACGTCCTGCCCATCTTTCCACACAAGAAATCATACAACACCACCCCAGTAGCCATTCTCTGGTTCTTCGACTCTCAAGGTGGTGCAGAATTCCAAGCTCCAGCTGGCTCTCAAAATATCCCGAACTGGGTCCAGCCCTCTGTCGCAGAATGGTTTATCGAAGAACGTCAAGCTCTCGCACTCAAATACGGCAAAGACATCCCTAGCCTAGCATTCGTTCACATCCCCCCTTCAGCATTCCGCACTGTTCAGAAATCCTTGCTGTCAAATCTCGGGACTGAATCAAAGCATTTCCCTGGCCTGAATGACGATGTCCCGTTAGCATATCAAGGCTCGGGCTTGCAAGATGTTCCGTTCATGCAAGCACTTGCCGACACCCCACTTCTCCATTCTGTGTACTCGGGCCATGATCATGGGGACGCATGGTGTGCCAACTGGCCAGATGGTACGAATGATCCGAAGGGCGTCAGTTCACCTCACTTGTGCTTTTGCAAGCACACCGGATATGGAGGATATGGGAATTGGAACCGAGGAAGTAGGATTCTAAGGCTAAGCTTTGGACATGAGATGGAAGTTGAGACATGGGTGAGGATGGAGAATGGAGAGGTTGTGCAAAGAGTAGGCTTGAACGAGACATACGGAACAGATGTGTACCCGCTGGAGGACGGGGAGGATTACTCAACCTGATAGAACGGGCACATTGTGGAAGTTACTAGGCCATCTCAGATAATTCCGTTGCACGATGTGTTGCTCGTTTGCCTGATGCGGAACTACAAATTGACCGATTCCCATGACATCAAGCAATCTTAACCACTACCTTCTTCTCACCACTTTTCTTTGTCCCAAAATACTCCAAAGCAGAGAGCACGCCATCCATGCCTTCACCCACGACCTCATATGCCATCGGCTTTAACTTGCCTTCTACAATGTACTTCTCCAGCTTTGGCATGAAGGACTTGATGCTCGAATTCACGATTTCTGTATCCGGATCTTGTTTACCGATTGCACCGAGCTTGACAAGGTCGATGTTGATACCTTCTCGAGGTGGTATTGGTTGCCTGCAGTTTTCATTAGCAGCAGCCAAAAACAATTGAAATGGGCTTGAGGAGAGTGTAAAAGTGTGGAGATCTACCAGTCATTTGTGGTAGAGAAGTACTTCGCTCCAGCTTGGACACTGCTGTGACTCGCTAGGGCTTCCATGCCAGTCTCACTAGCCATAGCGCTAGCATCAAAGATACTAGTGAATGCTCCTCCTGTTATCTCCTTGATCTTTTGAAGCTGATCATCGAGGGGAAGTTTGTAGTCGATTGTCTCGTCTGCTCCAAGACTTTTCACTAGCTGTGATGTCATCAGCTAATTTGAAGCACTGTTTTCAAAAGTCACTTACATCATTGTTCTTGGGAGAACAAGTAGTGAGGATCTTATAGTTGTCGATCTTTGCGAGCTTGTTTGTATTGTTAGTCCTTGTCATGAGGACAGGATAAGCGAGATGTATGACTTACCTGAATAGCGTATTGACCAACGCTGCCTGCTCCACCAAGAATAACGATCCATTCACCACCTGCAGATTGCTCCATCTGAACCCCCTTGTACAGACCTAGAGAAGCAGTCTGAAATCATGAGTACCACTCTCCATACATCACTGTCACTAACTTACCAAAACACCAACACCAATGGTAGCAGCCTGCTCGGCCGAGATATTGTCTGATTTCTTGAACGCAAAATCGACGTCCATAACGAACTAGCTGTGTTAGCATAATAGCATTGTCTCCATGGAGAATCACCCCCCCAAAAATAAAAAATAAAAATGAAACGAGACGCACATATTCCTGGAAAGTCCCACATCCCACCTCACCCAACTTTGTACATCCAAACACAGCATCACCAACTTTAAACCTCTCCACGCCCTCGCCGACTTGGACGACGGTGCCAGAGGCGTCGCAGCCGAGGACGATGGGGAACGAGGAGATAAGCATCCCGGTTTGTTGTTGAAATCCTTCGCTGATGGGCACTTGAGTTAGTCTTGAACTATCTGTAATGTGGCATTGATGTATGATAAGTCTATGAAAGGGGGAGGGGAGCAATACACGGGGTTGATGGCCGTGAACTCCGACTTTACGAGAATCTGTCCAGCAGCTGGCTCAGGCTTCGTGATGCCATCGCTGACTTCAAAGGCTGCGCCTACTTTGGAAAGAGTGACGCCTTTCATTTTGAGTGGTTGGTGGAATGTCGTGAAGTAGTGATTTACTTGAAGTACTAAGAGAACTGACTTGCAGTTTCACTCGGTGGATGAGAAGGCTTGATACTGATTCCTCCAGAGGAGAAGACACAGGTTTATATCTCAATATCAACACCAAAGCATAGATCCATGCACAGGAATCAAGGCACCAAGCTTTACGTCCTCCCATCCCATCCCGTTCATCCTTCGCCGTTATGCCTCCACCAGCCCTGCCAGCCCTGCGAGCCTGAGATGTCGAAGGATTTCAACATCCCGTTGTCACTTCACCAACCAATGCGACCATAGTCGGTAGAAAAGCTTTCCAGCTTATCCAACCTCCAGAGTGCTGTCCTGCATGTGGGGCCAAACTCCAGATTGCAAGGCGTCGTGGGGAGGAGTTCATTGGCGGGGCTCGCTTAACCCCGCCGTGCACATGATAGTGCCAAGGGGAGCTGAAAAGGGAACATGCAGACTGCCTGGGCTTGCAGGTTGAATGCTTGATCTGAGTCACAGAGAGACTATGTTGAAGCCTCTAGGGAGATATGCATGGGACGTCTGGTATGCAGTAGCTCATCCGACCTTGAGTACATATATGTGTCATGTGACAGACGATGGAGAAATTGGAAATAACTTGGTTGATAGGCGTGGACACTTCGCTGCAGGGATTCAGTGCATATCTACAAAGGCGCAGTCTCGTTGAACTGAATAAGGCTATCTTTTTACCCAGATATGTACATGCTTCCCTACTTCTACAGTCATTGAACCACAATTGCGTAGCTACCTCCCTCTTCTGAAATTGATCGTGGCTACTAGTGGTGATGTTGATGTTGATGGTGGAGGTGGAGGTGGAGGTGATTCTTTAGGATTACTATAGCTCCAGAATAGGGAATGAGCAATATGAAAACGAGAGCTCTGTTTCATCGCTGCTATTCATAAGTATGGAGATAATGTTCTGAACGCGGCTTTAAATGAAATGGGAACTTCGATAGGCTCCTCTCGTCCAACTGAACGTGGCTCTGGAATGGTGACGCCATGTATGAGAGAGATATTGGGGGTGTATGAATTTTGTTTGCAACACTTCTTGCCATGAGATGATTTGCATATCTGATGGCAGTTTGAGTCGTTCTCGACACCCGAATCCACAGATATCGACCAACTCCTGTCTCCCAATCAGCCACTATCTAAACACGCTCGCAGAGTAAGGAAAGAGCAAACCTAACTTTTTCTCGATCAAATCTTCCCAGCACTTTGAATGCCCTGCCCCAGTTACGAGTAGTCGTATTGATCGATGAATTGGCTGCACAGGTACCAGAACACATATAACAGCGTGATCATGAGGATGCCGGATAATAGTGCTACCAATCCGTTCGGAACATGACTGCCGTCTTGCGCGTTGATTTCGTGTCTCTGTGCTGGTGTGAGAGTGCCATAACCAGGGCTTGGATGAGTGGATCGGTGAGAGAAGTAGTCGTGTTGAGGATTTGCTTCCTCGTCTTGTTGGTGTTGATGGTTGCTCGAGGAGGGGCACTGGTGACAATGCATAGTGTCCTGCTGGTCACTGCATGCTTTATGCTCAGGGTGGAGTTTCTATATTGGATTCGGTGAGTAGACTCTTAAGCAAGAGGTTCATACTCACGTGTGTTTGATGCGGGTTGAGTTCGGAGTGATTAGCATCACGGGAATTGTCTTGGGTAGGAACTGACTCAGGTTTCATATCGATCGTGGTAATATCTAACGATCGACACGTTTTCGATGAGGCAGCGACTATCACGGTTGGAATTAGGGAGAGTATGGGATGAATTTACTTCTAATTGAGGCTGTGTTTTGATTCAATTGGTTTTGATGCTCCGGACGGGAATAACTAATGATCAATAGATCACGATACTATTCAAAATCCCTCACACTGCCATCAATTGTCGTCAAACTAAGGTTCATACTATCCAAAGATCGTCTCCATGCTATGTGAAGGGTTGCTTCTTATTGGCCTTCGCCACCTCATAAATTAACTAAACAAATCTCCGGCAAGGATGCACTTTTAGTTCCATATCACACACAATGCCTACTTAGAAAGACTAATGTTCGAATAGTCATGCGATCGGTGTATGGAGGAGTACATCCCGGAGTCCGCTTCTCCCTCTCCGTTAGATCCACAACCTTAATTCAATGTCCACGGGCAGACTTCTCCAAGCGAGATATTCGGAACAAACAAAGCGAGAACTTGGTTTTGTTGTGCTCGCCAAGTATAGTGGCTGAGACGTTCCTGCGCCGCAACCAATTGCACGACTCGCTTAGGCCTATGATGGCGTAGATTACGAAATCAAGTACCAAAATGGATATTCGTCACCGAGCTGCTAATTGACATGTTTTGGTGAACTCAATCAAACAAGGGGGAATATTTAGGATATGTAGTTCACCTCATCGTCATTGCTTGAGAGGCTGTGTCTTTCCTCGTGAATCAGGAGAAGGTATAAGAGAGTCGTGGTTGCCACGTTTTCCCGAGAAGACCAGTGTTCTAGCGCAGGAGCATCTCAGCTGTTTTAGCAGTGACAACAAACGGTGGCATTCTGTTCTATCATATAACAACTCCATCCCAAGGACTTTATAAACTAGCACGATGGCTCTTCATCTGCTCGCAAGATATGTCGACCCAAACTTTCCCCCTCCTGGAGGAGATGGCGATGCGCCTGTCATTATCTATGGGTACAGCATTTCCCCTGCTCTCTCATCCCTTGCAAGCTAACAATACAGATATACACCTAATTATCCACTCACAATATTCGCTGCTACAATTTTCAGCGTCTCCCTGGTCCTCCACGTGTACCAGATCTACCGTCACCGAACCTGGTACTTCGTCACAGTCCCCATTGGTCTCGTGCTCGAAATCCTGGGCTATGTCTTCCGTTCCTTCTCAGCACACAAGAATCCTTATAATGTCATGAACTTCGTCTTGCAATATTTCTTCATCGTCACTGCGCCTGTCTTCCTCACTGCGGGGATATATGCAGTCCTCTCGATTCTGATCTCGAGAACTGGAGCACAATATTCATTCCTGAGTCCTAAAGCTGTCCTCGGTAAGTTGTTTCGTCAAAGTTGATTGTAACACCACCTGATATATGAAAGGAATCTTCATCACTAGCGATGCCGTCACAACAGTTGCTCAAATCGCCGGCGCAGCACTTATCGGAGCCGCACAATCCAACTCCAAGTCGCCCACTACCGGGCAGCGCATCCTCACCATCGGTCTCGCTATCCAAGTCTTCATCACTCTGATCTTCTGGGTCCTACTTCTCATGTTCTTGTACCAATCTCGCGCCGTCCTCTGGGCCAAATCGGACAAGAAACCATTCTTGATCTCGTTCATCCTTGCGACGGCTCTGGTATACTTGAGAACCTGCTTCAGATTGGCAGAGGTTGCGCAGGGAGTGAGTTCGTATCTGTTTACGCATGAGGCTTTCTTTGCTGCGCTGGAGTTTGCACCTATTGCTGCGGCGATGTTGCTGTTTAATGCGTGGCATCCTGGACGATGCTTGGGGAGACAGGAGGTCAAGGGCGGTGATGTGGATGTGGAGATGGAGAGGCAAGAACAGATCAGTGGGGCGAAGGCTTGAACTGAAGAGTAGGAGTGAGTTGAGATTCCTGGGTGTTTGGTGAGATTTAGATTTGTTCTTATATTCTTATAATGCAGGTGGAGGAATACCCTAGAGATAGTTAATCAATGAGAATGAAGTAACATCATGTTTACATTATTTTAGTAACAGAAATCCTCTACATACTCGCAATCTTGTTTATGTTTAGGAATGCAGTGCAAACCCTGTCCTGCTTTGAGTTGTATGGAACAACAGAAGAACTGGAAATAACTCGCTTAGCATCGCGAATTCGCAACATAATCTCAAAACATTATCATATTAAGACTCAAAGGTCTGCAAGACCTCATCTACCTCAGGAAAATCTCAAAACACTCAAGCACACCTCTCGAACCTCCTAATCAAGAATCCAACACCAGCTCAAACCCGCCCACTCCTCCCCCTCAATCCATCCAAATCCACCTCTCCCTCGCCAGGATCACCAAACACCAATTACGGCGGCACACCACCCGCACTCTCTCCCATCACAGTATCGACCCGCCCACCCCAGTGCCAAATCCTGACGTGGTTCTTCTCAGTGGTCTCACCGCTGTGCTGCTACCGGGTGATTCGCCCGCCCCCGGGCTAGTTGGCATAGGGACCCAGTTCGGATTGTTTGGTTCGTGGACCGTGACGTAGATTATTTCTCTGCCGTGGGCGTCGACTCTGGGGAGGTTGTGAGATGGCGTGTAAGGAGACTGGGATGGAGGGGGAGCTGAGATGGGGGTTTGAGGTGGTGGTTGAAGTTTTGGTTGGACTCGAGAAGGCGGCGTTGGTAAGGTATTAGAATGTAACGACGAACGCAGTTCCAAATTCGCACTATTAGGATCATTTGTAGCCTCAAACGCAACACTGTAATATGGAGGTGAATTCGAATGGTGGGAAGTGTATTCATCATGAAGTGGGTGATTGATATCCGGCTGCGTTCTTACACTCGGATATGGAATTGTGGAATAAGCATGAGTTTGAGCTTGAATATCGAACGCAGGCAATTGCGCACTAGAGGGCGAAAAAAACGGGCCTGGGACTGTCTGTGAAAGCGAGCCCTCAGCTCGCCTTGCCGCTCTCCTGGAGTCCACTCCGATCGTGCTATTGCCTGGAAACGGCCAATTAGGAATATCCCTATCTCGAATGTGCGTGTAGACTAACCTCGTACCATCCGCATTGAATGCTGGCGAACCACTCACGTCCCGATCTGATGTAGTGACATCAGCTGCGCTTTCTGACCGAGTTGAGTCTTCTATTCCCGGCTGAGTGCTCGCTTCTCCTGAGCCCGAGCCGCTTGGGAGAATAGTGGAAGAACCATCCTCGACAGCTGTCTGAGGCGCCGCTTCAGCCTTGTCAGAAGCAGGACGGAAGTAAGTCTCTATCATATCAGAGACAGCTTGCTCCTCGATTTCCTCCTCAGTGAGCTCCTGTTTGGTTTCAATCTTAGGTTGGGTTTGATTCTGCGCAACTGGTGCAGACGCTGCGTACAGAATATCAGAAACAGCTTGGTCCTCAATTTCCTCATCAGTGAGAAGTCTCCTCTTATTCGTGGCTTTCTGAACAACCTCCTCCTCCTCAGAAAACTCCTCCTGTGCAGCTATGATATTCGCGATAGCTTGATCCTCAATCTCCTGATCCATGAGCTTCCTCCTCGGGCTCAGTGCAGCACGAGGTGTATTCATATCTGCTGGCAAAGTCCCAGATGCCGGTGATTCTGCATTTGCACCTGATAATACCGTCTCGCCCACCTCTGACAAACCAGCATAAGGTCTGTAGCCCCGCGCAGCGACTCGAATGTCCCGCTCTACGTCCCTTCCTTCTTCCTCCTCACCACCACCTCTGAGCGTGAATTCCGATGTCTCAGCTTCCGGTAACGGCTCGCTTGAGGCACGAGTAACCCCCTGGAAAGACTCCTGCCCTGGGCTCTGCGTCATTGCATCGTCAAAGTACCCATGACTGCCTGGTGAGCCCTGGCTCGATCTTCCTGAGGTCGGCGCGACCCCCCCGTCCTCAGCTTCGGATGGCCGAGGGCGAGGGTTGAATACAGGCTGGCGGAGGGGAACATTACCTATGCTTTTTATGATTATGGGGGAATGGGAGCTCGTTTGGGAGCTGATTGTAGAATCGATGGGCGAGGCGAATTTGGGGAAATCGAGTGGTTGAGTGGGTGTAAGAGGTGGAATGATAGGGGCTTGAGGTACGGTATCGGCGGCGGCTCTGGTGGGGGAAGAGGCAGGTAGTCTGGTGTCTGGTGCTGCTGGTCGGGGTGCAGCCTCTGCAAGCGAGGGAGTTTGGGTACCTACAGCCGAGAGAGGTGATATACCTTGTGCAAGAGCTCGGGTCAAGAGAAAATCCGAGATATCCGTTGTGTTTGGCGCAAGTGAAGGAGTTTGGGGAGCGACAGCCGAGAGAGGGTTTGTGTTAGGTGTACGTGATGAAGTTCGGGGTGGCCAAGCCGAATGAGATGTGATATCGAATGTTGGCGGCGAACCAGAGAGTGGATTCCGCGTGATGACACCTCTACTTCCTGAGCGTCCTCGACTTGCTCCTCGTGAACGCGTAAGCGCTGGCAATTCGCTTCCGGCAATGGGTTTACGAGGAATGCTTCCCCTACCCCTGGACACACCTCGACTAGTCGATCCACCTCTCGCTAACCTTTCACCCCGCGAAGGTGAGTCCTCCACTACTCCCTGGCCCATACGCGAAAGACTTGAGCTCCTTGGTGGGACTGGAATTTCAGGTCTATAGTCATCTGGTCCTCTAGCATATCCCATCCCCCCTCGATCACGAGTTGATGGGCTTCGAGATGGACCTGCTTCGGTGGGCAGTCTCCCTCTATCGTCGCCCATAAATCTCAGAATAGACTGGCTGTCATCTCTCACCACTGCACCACCCTGTGACAACGTAGGACGTCCCTGACTTCCCGATCTCCTCGACTCATTCGACTTCCTCGTGGTATTTTCCGTTCGTTTCAGCTGGTGCTTTTTCTGAACCGGTTCCGTGAGAGGAATAGGCAAGTCTTCACTTTCCTCGCTCCCCCCACGCTTCTCTTCACCCTCGTCTTCACCCTCCCTCTCGCGTTCCTCCCCAGCCTCCTCAAATTCTTCAGGTGTCGTTTGTTTAACCAATCTCCCGGGAAACTCATTCCTGATCGTCTGTCTCGTTAGTATCTGCCTCTCGATACCCTCACGCTGCACAATGAGACGGTGGGAGTATGTTGTTGGATTGCGCTGTCCGATACGATGAATTCGCAGATAAGTCTGAATCTCATGCGAGAATTCGAAATCAGGCTCCATGAGCACGAGGTGGCATGCTCTCGTGAGTTGCAAACCTGTGCTAATGAAGCGCGTTGTGCCGACTAAGAATTGGAAGTTCTGTGCCTGCTTACGCTTGCCCTTGTCGTCGACAGCATCAGTGAAGGCATCGATAATGGCAGTGCGTTCGCGTTGCCTGACACCTGCGTAGATGCCACCGACACGACCGCGGGCACCCTTGATATATTGCTCGATGAACTATATTATTAGCACAGCTTGTCACCTTCAGGTTGTTGAGATACTCACCAGTTTCAAGATCAAAGCAACAGGATTGAAATTAGTGACAATCACTAACTTCGGCTCATCCCCATCTACGTCCCTCTCTTGCAGCATACGCAGGATAAATGAATGCAGCCACATCGCCTTGGGACTACTCTCCACAATCTTCTTCAAATTCCTGAAGTACGGACTTTCCTTCACTCGTGGCCCCATCATCCCCACAAACTCCTCAACTGTGAGCTCCAGATGGTCCTCATTAGTCTTGTCCGCCAGAGTGACGAGAAACGGGAACGTAGCTATGAGACGCAATCTCCATCGAACGCGACAGTTGGTATTGAATGTGAGTTTCCTAGGCATTGAATGTGTAGCTTTGTATTCCTCATCTCTTTCATGCCAGCGATCTTGAACCTGCTTGAGCTTATCTGCAACTTCGCCTTCAACCACGTTGTTGAGCTGCTGCAGTAAGTCCAAGTGTACCTCGTTTCGCTTAAGCAAGATATCAGTATGAAAATGGGGCTTGAGAGCCACAAGAGGTCTTCCAAACCACGACATCTCTGCCGTTCGCCTGATCATGAACGATTGCAAGATCATAGTAAACGTGGCAAAAAATTGGTTTGAATCCGCTCTAAATCTCTCATCTGCTCTCTCTTGTCTCGAATTCAGCATCTGGAAACTGACGCACATCTTGTCGAATTCCTTGTTGCTGAACGGGTGATACGACTCGCTTTCCTCCCAGCCAGTCTTCTTGTTCGCCATGTTTTTCTTTGGACAGTGGCTTTCGAGCGCCCAGAGGATTCCTTCTAGTACACGTGGCGAGGTAGAGAAGGGCGTGCCTGAATAGCCCCATAAATAGGGTTCATTGATTTTCGGCAACGAGGCGAGGACTTGCGATCGGCCTTTGCCTTTTTGCCAATGCCCATCTTCGTGGAACTCATCGACCATTGCGATTCCGAAGACGAGACCTGGATTTGTGCCTTGTTTGCACATTAGGAGCTGAATAATAAGCGAGAAATGTGTGCACTACTGCGACACACTTTGAAAGTGCAGGATGGGGGAACAAACTTACCATTGGTCCAGACCTCGTTCCCGTTCTTGTCATAAGACTTGTATGTTGCAGCATACTCAAACTTCTCTAACGAAACATTAGCAAATCTATCGAATTGTGACCTTCCCAATCACATGCACTTGCAGGAGAAGGTAAAACTCACTCGCGAAATCCTTATAATAGAAGGCCGTCGTAACGATCAAGCACCTGTCCTGCCCCGCCTGCGGCTCATCATCTCCATACTTACCCCTCTTACCAATCATTATTTTCCTAGACTTAATCGCCTTCTCACTCGTCGCATGTCTCGAATCTAGGACATCCCAGCCACTGCCCCCGACAGGATTACTCGCCGGATTCGCAACAATGAGTCGCATCTCCAGCGGTGAACCAGGCTTTACGTATTGCTGGAAGGCACTCTTCCACGAATTTACCAGATTATCCGGTACGACGGCGAGCCTGAGACCGGGCTTAGCCTTCATACGGTAGGTCGGGCTGGAAGAGGCGCAGGGACATGCGATCCAGTGCTTGAAGTTCGCCTTGGAGGGACAGATGTCGTTGGGTTTGTGTTGGTGCGTTTGCAAATGTCGTCCATCATTGTCCGTTCGGGAATCGGTCACGTCGTTCCAGAGCCAGCTAAGCTGGCGCTCGACGACGATGTAGGCGAGGTAAGTGAGAGTCTTACCGAGACCTGGGTCATCTGCTAGAAAGCCTCCGCCAAAAACTCGGGACTTAGCCATTTGCCACTGTTTTAGAGTTAGCTGCTGTGTGCATGTGATTGTGGTTAGAGACTTACATATACAGCGAAGGCTTGGTATTGATAGAGAGGCTTGGTAAGACCAAAGACCTGGACATTGTCTTCTAAACCTGTGCGAGAAGAGTCTATTTGGAAGAATCTGCAGCAATTCTCCCACTCGGTGTTAGGACCATGAGTGTAAACATGACTAAGGTTGAGTTTGCTGAGAAGCTTCTGGAGACTATCCACAGTTAGCTTTGCAGCCATGAATAAATCACAGAAAAGGGAAACTTACCGGGTCGCCATGTACTCCTGTGGCTCTTCTTCCTCTTCCTCTTCTTCCTCCTCCTCATCGACCTCCTCATCAAATCCGTAGATACCAAATCCAGCATCAACTTGACTACTCTCCACACCTTTCTTCTCACCCCTATTAACGCCTTTTCCCTTGCCGACCGGACTGCCCGGCGCCTCTTCAATTAAATCTTCCGCGCCACCCCTTGCATACATAATCGTCTTCTCAACCTCATACAGGCTCGAAAATCGATTCGCATTCTTCTGGTAATGATCATCCTTCGGGCTCTCAGCCGAAGCGACGAATCTCGGCTTGTGCCTAACCGCCAGGGCTCTCCTCAAGCCCCTGAACACCGAGCTTGGTCCAGCTGGTGTAAATACTTGCGGCGCATCAGGGGATAAGGACCCGAGTGTTGGTGTGTTATCTTCAGATGAGGTTAGTGATGACACTGATCTTCTCTTCGCTAGGATGTGATCTACACTACGGAGAATGCTATTCCTCCGCTTAAAAGGCGTATGCAGCGAAGATGGTGCTTTGGAAGTAGGTGAAAGTCTGGCTTTGGTATTGGGCTGTTTCGTGAATCTCACGTTCGCTGGCGATGGCCCAGGTGTTGAAGCCCCGGATGGTCCTTTCTGAGGAGTCTTAGTAGCTGATGGCTTTTGCGCATTCCTTCCTTGAGCCTTTTCCATTGCAGTTCGTTGCCTCATAGCCATAGAACTTTCATTGAAGAAGTAGAATTCCAACTTATCACCCATTGTACTTGTGCACATGTGGCTAATCGCTTCTTCAAAGTCCTTCTGACTTTCGACTCTTTTGAACTTCATCTCTGAGATCTTGTACTCAATGGTCCCACGGCGCAAATTCACTACACCGCCCATTAATTCTTTATTGAGTTCTTCAAAAGCCTTCATGAACAAATCCAAACGACAATTATCGACTTCATTGACATAGCCATTATCATTCACACAGTTTGAGATAGCTAGTTCTCTCCTTGGAAACAGTGAACTCCTCCTATCACTGAGGAATCCCGTTAGAGTGATCGAGGTGCGTGCGAGACTTTGAGCAAGAGGGGGTGGTAGAAGATCTGGTTGATCAGCAGAAATGGGCGGAAGGATGTGCTGAGATGCTGATGATTTTTTGGACTCGCTTATAAGATCCGAGAATGAACGCTGTTCTACAGCTGGCCATTCCCAATCTTGGACTCTACACCCCTCTGATTCCTTCCACATTGCAAGAAAGATAGTGTGAAGCCAAAGTTGATTCCAGATCAGGTTTGTGGATGGGAATCTTTTGAGTAGATCCTTAGCAATTGCATCTGCAACGTTTCGAACGACAGAACCAGCCGTGTAATAGTCAATCGATCCTTCGACTGTGAAATTATAAAATTTGTTCTTGTTGAACGCAGTTATGATTTCAGAGACCACTTTGCCGAACTCTGTCTTGTTGGCTTGAAGACCCATTGCAAAGTGCTGCGCCCTGAAATGGTCTATATCGGGTATCAAAAGATCTAGTCGTCGCTGGTGATCGGTAGGCGACATCTGGTAGACACGATCCTCAAGACTCACACCTTCTGCCCATGTCCCTGAGAACTCGGACATGGTTTCTAGTGTTTCGCGGATAGAAAATTGTTTGGGTAGGAGGTACGATGCTTGAACAACATTTTTCGACAACTAGCTCCAACTATGGTAGCAGCTTGTCTTTGTTTCTTCGAGCAAAATGAACATGAAAGAAGGTTAACAATTGAGTTGGGAACAAGCCGGATTCGGAAGCGTTGAGAGATCAAAGACGTACATATTCGTTTTCATGGACAAAGAGAAGTGAATATGTCAACAATAAGACCTACCTGAGTACATGCCTCCAAATCTTGGTGGCTATCAAGATGTATTGTTGGTTACAATCGGAATCTCAAATTTGTGAAAGAGATGGGAGAAGAGAAAATGGCACAGTAGGGACCACTCTGATAGTTTCAAGTGGGAATATGCGAATTGCATAAGCAATGAGTAATAGAGACAAGCTCTCGAGGACAACAAAACCAGTAACACTTACTTACTTTCTCATCGTGCGCACAAAATATGATTGGAAATTGTTGGGCAAAGTCTCTTTCGGTGGGGATTCTACATGCCGTTCTGCTGTTTGAACTTATCCCAGCTCTCATTCAGTGTAGCGAACACCAATGCTGCGATCATGCGGACTTCGGTGCTTGCGTCTTGTGGTAGCTAAAATAAGGGTTAGTGATTGCGGTGTATGGAGCTTGAATCTGAATACCTTATCTGGATGGGTCTTTCCAATTGCTTTCATGTAATTGATTTTGACCTTATTGTTCTGCACTAGCTCATGCATTCCAACTTTCTTCCATCCGGCTCCCTCCCACATAACATTATCCAAGCTGCCGAGCAAAGCTCTGAGGTTTTCTCTTTTGCCATCTCTCCATAAGCTGATCTTAGTATCTACCTTATCACTAAGAGCAAACTTTTCATCGTCGGCCTTATCAGCGGCGACGTTGGCTTCTCTAAGTCGCTGCACTGCAGCCGAGTCTTGACCAGAAGAGGGTCCTAGGTCTGCCAATGCCGATTTCGGCTTCGGTTTAGGCGCTACCCTTGGTGCAATTGTTCTCGACTGTTGTGGTTTAGGTGCAAGTGCCTTCTCACATCTTTGACGCCCTTGGATGGCATTGGAGGCTCCGACTCCGTGTTCAACGCATATTTTCCAAACCTCACCAGCCTCTTTCCAGCGTTCAAGGTGTTCTAGGGCTTCTGCTTTACGCATCAAGGCCTTGCCATAGAATTCTTTCATGTCTTTAGAGCCACCTCCTTCTCCTGGACCAAGGTTAATAAATTCACCCTCGCCTCTAGAAACTCCAATCAATTCCAGAGCAGTATCGGAATCGGCCACAGCGGACTTAGCGACGCCAGTCTTGATACCAGTCAAGGCGCGGTTGCAAAGGAGTATAATAGCAATAGGATGGGTAGATGGCACAGCAGACAAGGATAATGAGTATGAATCATGTGCTGAAGCATAATCACCACGTTTGAAATGTGCCGTCCCTGCGAGCCTATGCTGAGTTGAATTGGCCAAGGCAGCCGGGGACAGCGGAGGAATTTGACGAAGCGGCGCTTTGGGACGAGTTGGAATAGGGGTCTGTGGCTTTGAATTTACGGAAGGGCTATGTCTTGGAGGTTGAGCTGGTTGGTGAGATCTCAAAGAAGCTGATGCCTGGGTTGAGAAAAGATCGACCTCTGGTTGGACTGACATTGGCTGTGTTGCTGGCTTCTTTCGGCGTGCAGGACTAACATATGCTTGTGCAGATTGTTCTTCGACGGCCTGCTTGCTGATACGAGTCCTTGGATCTGGTGGGACAAGAGGCTGCCATTTCGGTGCTGGATTTGGTCGTTCCCGTTGGACTGGTGGTTTTGCTATTTCTGGCAACCGATCACGAGGTCGTTCCGGAAGAGCTTCTGAGAAATTGGATTCTGAAAACCTAGGTAGAGGAGCTTTGGGCTTTCGAGGGGGAGGTCTTCCACCTGCCTCTAGCATGAGTGCTTCATCCGTTACTTCTGGTGCTTGAGCTTTCTTCCCACGCACTTCAGACCTCATTTCAGCCTGTTCTCTATCTGCCGCCTCTTTCATCCATTTTGGTTGGCTGGGATCTGATTCCTGCTGGAATTCAGCAACTGCTTTCTGGACCTTTTTCTGTGATGTCTTCCATAAGGAGTTTGCTGACTTGAATAAGTTGTTCCCCATAGCAGCAGCCGTTTTAGTGAAATCCTCATTTGGCGATCGATTATCTTCTCGACGTGGCTGCGATTGCTCGTTATCTCCTCGCATCCAAGCAGGAGTATTTTCTCGTCTAGGTGCAGTCCGGGAAGAATTTGCTCGCTCTCCATTTGACTCTGGTCCAGTGCTCCTACTTGGTCCTTTAGATTGCTGTTTCTGTTTCGATTGATTGTGAGCATCGTTCAGTATCCAACCCACAGCCGCTTGTATATCAAGTCCAGATCCACTTTCCGTTAACGCCCTGCGGGACTGCTCAGCCGTAAATCCCATGTCTACTAACTCGGCCACGGCCTTATCCCATGGATCATCTGCTTCTGGCTCGGATTCTGATTCAATTCGAGCCTCTACTTTTGGTGGGCTTTGCCGCCTGACCTCCTCAACAGGCTTGCCCAGATCTCCCAAGAAATCGTCATCTTCTCCTGTGCTAGTGCTAGTTGAAGGGATAGGACCTCGTTGTTGCATTTGGCCAAGTCCAAAGGGATCATCGTCATCTCCTAGATCTACCCCCTGTGAGCTTGGTTGTTCCCATGCTTGTGGTCGACTAAGATCTGTCGGCTTTGTTGCACTGAATCCCGGGGTATTCCTGCCGCTGATCGTCGCGGGAGGGGGATAATGACTTGAATTATCAACAGGCGCATCCGCACTGAAGGCTGCAAAGAGGTCATCATCCCCTGCACTTGATTGAGTGCCACGCCCATTGGCAAGCGGAGATGCAGTTCTCGCAAAAGCCCCCGGAAAATTCAGTGAAGGAGTGGTCGTTCGAGATGCTATCGCTGGTGGGGAAATAGCTTGCCCTCTGTTTCCTAAACCATCCCACGCCTGGGAGCCCCCAAACTGCACTTCGTATTGTTTCCTCTTCTCAGCTTCATTCTTTCTTTTCTCGGCTTGCAATTTCTCTTGCTGCTCCTGCAGTGTCAAGGTACCCTTCTTACTGGATCCAAACGAGACAAGATTTGAGAAGCTATCCGGCGTAGATGCCTTTGGAGGCGCAAACGCAGAGGACTTCGGCGCACCAGAGCCTTGCGCCGAGAGAGGTGTGTTTCGTCCAGATGTCAGAGGAGAGGGTGTCGGTTTCAATGCTGAGGTTTGGTAATAGTTTCCAGTGCCAGTAGGAGCTCTATTTGTGGTGTTCGTGGACGCAGACCACTCGAGGCCGTTTAGGTCATTCATGTCGTAAAATAACTGCTAGACACGCTTGCAGATAGGGCAAAGGATATCATGAGTACATTGAAACGAAGAGGTGACGTTCACAAAGTGGAGGTATGGGAATTAATCGCCCTTATGTTCCAGCTTCACCACAACTAAGGTACTTTACCTTACCTTACTTACCTTTAGCCAAGGAGGCACGACGACAAGCGTTCGGGCGGATTGCGGTTTGCTCCCTGCGGCCCCACTTTAAAGGTAGGGAGCGATATCTTACCTAAGATGATCGGTCACATGACTCGCTCAATATCAGGTCCAGATCCATTCCAGCCAAAAGGCAGGGCAGCTTCTGAAACATTGGATCTGTCAACAAGTCACAACATGCCTAGGTAAAGTTGTCTTAACTTGGAGCAACTGCTTGTTAAGTCCGTAAAACTGTGCATCTCGCCAGCCAACCTAGACACGCGAGTCTTGATTACTTCATACGGTCTCAAGTCGTCTCACCCTCACATCCTCTATTTTGATCACATGGTACATTTTTTCGACATTGGAGAAAGTTGTCAAATCTGGATCTGGATAGTGGATAAGATTTCGCGAATCTGAGATTAATATCAAGCGAGAAACTCGTATAAAGCATGGAGAATTTAGTCAAGTCAGAAACATTATCAGTGAGTGGTTTTCTATTGACAGATACCTACCACCTTTCAAGCTCCAACTTATTGGTCATAGGAACGATTGCCAACATTCTTACAAAATCCTACGATCTCGATACCCCTTATCGTTGCTCTTTATGTTGGTCTCCTTGGACTTTGCCTTGGCGGCGCACTACAACGGCAAAAGGTCCAAATCAAGCGAGTGAAGGATGAGAAGAAAGCGGTGTTTACCAAGCTTGCCGGCAATCAAGGCAAAGAGTCTTGATATCTTGATTGGCACCGCAGCGCCGTCGCAGTATCATTAACTGGGTCGAAGATCCGAGTATTTAAATATGGGGTGCCAGCGGGCATGTTTTGCAGCAGAGGCAAATGAAAATCTGATGACCACAACATCGGGTACCATCCCTCTACACTAAATTGAGATTTGATGTTGTGTATCAGTATACGATGATGGATGGAGTTGCAGGATACCCCCACGCAGAGTCCTAGAACCTAAACACTTCGGAAAGAGATACCCCAGAAATCCGTCAGTCATGTATCAAGAATGAAATTCGCTGGACTTTTTCTTCATTGCTTGCAGTGCTGTGGAATCTCGATGTAATACATTAACTTGAAGTCTAGGCTTCCGGAGACAGCCTTCAGGCATCCTTCAGACAACCTTCAGACATGAGATATCAGCAAGGTAATGTGGGGAGGTGAGGTGACTTGTCAGTCCTTCAAGTATCCAACGACACCACAAAGAGCCAAGATATCCGCCACCAACATTTCGAGGACAAAGCGCCTTTCATACTCCACATTTCCGTCCCAGAAATCGCAAGCAAAACGTGGGAATTTCAGTTCTCGGTGCTGAAAAATGAAAAGAGACTCATAAAGTCTAGCCCAATTCCAAGATCCAGATACTATATTTGTATTCGTCGATTCCTGCCCAGTCGGCGACCATGATGAACTGGCATGCAACCGGTGACCCCTTTATGATGTCTGCATTCTCGGCAAATGAGTGAGGTCAGCTAGGTCAGGTAGAATCAGAGAATTCGGGGGAATCCAATCATTATTACACCATTATCATTATTGGAACTTTGACTTTTTTCAAGCCTCGACCCCTCCTTCTTATCCCCTTTGGTCCCCCTCTCTCCAGGTTTCTTCCTTCTCAGCCCCTCCACCTCCACCTCCACCTTCACCTTCACCTCCAAAATCCATATCAGTTATACAATCAATATACCCAAACCCTCCAGCTCTTTCCGCCTCCATGCCGGCGGTCTTTTGATTTCTGCGAAGAATAAGCCTAAACTTTGAACCGGTCGACCAAACGGTTGTGCTCGAGCAAGGATCATACGGATTGATATTGGTACCTGCATAAGAGGAGTATCGGCTGCACCCGTTCGAGGTTCTTATCGAATCATCCAACCTTGTCCCTCTCGCACTCAATACACTCACACACTCAATACTGTTCTAGCTTCTGACGCCAACCTGAACTTGGACTTGGGAAATACCGTCACACTTTGATATTCGTCACTTTGACAGGGAAACCTGCAGCAACCACTATTGTACTGGTCAATTGTACGTACGTCTTGACCCGATTTGCGCTTGTCCCCATTCCCATCCTAGATACCGCCACTGAGTTTGGAAGACCTGGGAAGTCTTGGGAAGTTTGGGTATCCAATTATTACAGAGGAATCAACACCATTGCCTTGGTGACGGAACATTATCCAATAGACCCGGATACATCACGGACGGCCACTAAGACAATTATTCTCCTAGCGATAGTTTCGGACGAGTACCGAGCATATCTCGCAGTCATTTGTATTCACTCATCGACTCAACCTTCCCTGCGACTTTTGTCTTCCCTGTTCCAGTTATCCAGCCCCTGAATGCAAGAAGGGTTGTAACTTTCGCCCGTTGACCAGAAGAGGAAGTTGGCCATCTCACGGCCTTCGGAGTTTTCTTCGTGCTGTTGTTCTGATCTTCTTGCATACATTTTTGTAAGTGAGCCCAAAAGACGTCGGTTCCGCCCGCAGCGACCAAACATCACCTCGAACTTTGACATTTCTCGACATTCCCAAGACTCCTCACCTGCCAACAACAGCAACGGGCATTGAGTCCTGATCCCTGATATACCAATCGGAAGCCTCTCCTGGATGATCTTCTGACTGGCCTGGAATTCCCTCGATAGCGATAAGATTGTACAACGCAAACCCCCCATTATTCAACCGTCAACATGGGTCTGTTTACGAAGCACAAATCGACCAACAATTCCATAACATCTGGAGGAGAAAGCAGGAAAACAAGTCTTGCTTCTATGAGCTCAACTTCATTGAAGAGTCCTGCTACTTCTGGTTTTTCCAAGATGTCTATCCCAAGTATCCCCAAGGTCAATCTTCCCAAAGCTCCAGATCCACAGGTCGACCCCGCTGGCTACCTCAAAAGTATCGGATCGGTACGAGAACGAAGCAGTATCATTTTGAAGAAGGCAAAGGCAGATCAGCTAAACCACTTCGATGTGGACATGAGCAAGTTTGATGACACTACAAAGTTCGTAGTATCGATAATCAAGGTGAGGCCTGTTGTTAGTGACGTCTTATTGCAACGGAATCTAATGTCCTGGTGTAACAGCGCGACTTTGCTCCAGACTATGCAAGCATTCCACCTCACGGTCGATGGCAACATTTCAATGTAGGAGGACGAGACCGCATCGCAGAACTACTCTCAAGTTGGGCTAGCAATGTTGACTCATCGGAACGGTGTCGAAGACTCCTAGATCTGTTTTTGGTGTCTGTACTTCTTGATGCTGGTGCTGGAAACAACTGGTCATACAAGAGCAAGCAGAATGGACGCATCTATAAACGGAGCGAAGGGCTAGCAATAGCAAGTCTGGAGATGTTCAAGGATGGCCTGTTCAGCAGTAACTCCACTCAGCCACACCAGGTCGACGGTGAAGGTCTACGGAATTTGACGATTGAGAAGATGGCAGTTGGACTACAGCATTCAGAATCAAACCCACTCGCAGGACTGGAAGGTCGAACTGGACTTCTCCTCAGATTGTCAAATGCTCTCAATAATCAAGGATTATTCGGTTCTGATGCAAGACCTGGAAATATGCTTGGTATGTCCCTCCAGCAAAATGTTGTCAATTTCACTAATAAAACTAGATTACTTAATCTCTCACTCCACTACCCAAGCCTCTTCTGTACCCATTGTCCTTCTTCCAACCCTATGGTCCGTCCTGATTGATGGTCTTGCACCAATCTGGCCACCCTCCCGCACAGTCCTGGACAACACATCTCTAGGTGATGCTTGGCCACTTTCGTCAATGCCTTCGCTTCCTACAACTCAACCATGGGAAACCATTGTTCCATTTCACAAACTCACCCAATGGCTTTGCTATTCCCTCATGCAACCTATGAGCAAGCTGATGAACATCCACTTTGCTGGTGCTGAGCTCATGACTGGTCTACCAGAGTATCGAAATGGAGGTCTATTCATCGACATGGGTGTTCTGACATTGAAAGAAAATGATTCAAAGAGAGGATTGGAACTGTTTAAATACGAAGGCGAAAAGAGCGGAAAGGGTGTTGTGGAAGTTGTTCCAATGTTCACACCAGATGACGATGTGATTGTTGAATGGCGTGCTGTTACTGTTGGCTTCCTAGATTTGCTATTGGAGAGGGTGAACTCTGTTCTTGGGTTGCAAGGCACAGATCGTCTGAACTTACCTCAGATGTTGGAAGCCGGTAGCTGGAAGGTATGGGATCCGAATTCAAAATATCAGAAATTATACTAACAGATTTCCAGGGAGGAAGAGAAGTTGCAGAGATCTCACGTCCAAACACTCAGTGTCCACCAATCGCGATACTTAGTGACGGAACAGTATTTTAGAAGCAAGTCGTATCCATTTGACTTCTAGTGCTAGAAACAAATTCAATCTTCTTGACTTAGGTTCTGGTGGGATATTGGCTTTGGCTTGGGGCTGGGCTTTGGCTTTGGAAAATGGAGACAAAATTCTTAATAGCCACACTGGCTGCATTCTAATCTTCAACATAGGGATAGAATGATCGCGATGAGATATACTCAGATGACTAGATACCCATTTGATGAATGAATCAATTCTCATCCATTCCACTTGTGGCTTTCCTACCTAAGCACCTAGTTATTCTCGGTAGTGTCTTGCATCGCCTGCTGAAAGGTTCACCGCCTTGATTATTCTGCCAGAGCTGTCCCTTGTCCTGTTCTTGTTTGCTCAGCTCAATCCAGATCTCTACCAACTTGAGCTCTCCACTCTGACTAACAAGATAACGAGTTCCAAAATAATTTCGCAGAATTGACTACCTTCCTACTGCCCGGCATTGCTTCGTGAGCTGGTAGATTCTGTGTTGCACAAGCCAAAACTCTTCTTGTCATCCCTCGCAGCATCTCACAAACCCCCACTACGGCCTCCGCTTTATGTCGACTGCCTACAACCTAGGACAAACAGATAGAGAATATGAACAACCTCAGCATTCACGATGAGCACGTTGCGTCCCCCATATCAGAACCGCGCAAGCAGAAGAAGAAGAAGGTTCTGCTGATGGGCAAGTCAGGCTCAGGCAAGAGTTCCATGCGATCGATTATATTCAGCAATTATGTTGCAAAGGATACGAGAAGGCTGGGTGCGACAATTGATGTGGATTTAAGCCATGTCAAATTTTTGGGGAACTTGACGCTCAATCTTTGGGATTGTGGAGGGTAAGATACTTCCTGGGATCTGCGAGTGTGGGAGTGCACTTCTGTTGGATTGGTGCCCTGGCTTTGATCAGTTCATGGCTAATATCCTAAAGACAGGATGCGTTTGTGGAGAATTATCTTGCCCAGCAGCGGCAACATGTCTTCTCCAATGTAGGCGTTCTTATCTATGTCTTCGATATCGAGTCTCGAGACTTCGACAGGGATCTTCTTACATATCGGTCAATCATCGCAGCGTTGAGTCAATTCTCCTCGACCGCGAGTGTGTACATCTTAATTCACAAAATGGATCTGGTGGTGCCGAGCCAGCGAGAAGACATCTACAATGACCGAGTAACCCTCATCCGTTCGAAATCAGACGCCTTCTACCCCATCCCATTTGCAACCTCAATATGGGACCAATCGCTGTACAAGGCGTGGGCGGAGATCATACACGATCTGGTGCCGAACTTGGATAAAATCGAGCAGCATCTGGGGGCCTTGGGCAAGCTTATCATGGCCGAAGAAGTTTTGCTATTTGAGCGATCCTCTTTCCTCGTGGTGTCGAGTTGGTGCTCAGATGTTGGCTCTGAGAACCCGACGACGGATCGATTCGAACGATTGAGCAATATCATCAAGAATTTCAAGCAAACCACGAGTCGATACACAGGGACACCGAAGAGCTCAGAGCAATTCACGCTTATTGACTTGAAGATGCCGAACTTCACGATGTTCCTTGTCAAGTTCACGACTAATACCTATCTAGCTGTGGTGCTCCCACCAGGCGAAGAGACGTTCAATAGCGCAGTTGAGAATTGTCATATTGCGAAGAAGGAATTCGAGGATCTCGATTCGCCCGCGAGGAAAGGTGCAGATAGAGGCGCGATGTCGGGGTCTATGGATGGGTGATTTGGTGCCATGATGGGATGGGAGGGTACATGGAAGGAAGGAAAAGCATGAGTGTGGAAAAGGGGGTTCTGTGAGTGTGTTTCCCTCTGCTTGTATGATAGAGGATGGAAAATACCCAGGCGTTATTCGGGAGATAGGTACGAATGCTACGACTTTCTTTTCTTCGGCAATTTGTTACGTTTATATCAATAAGCATCGAACCTGAAAAATCACACAGACTCAAGGGTCGTGTCGAACCTCCTCTTCGTCTGTCTCTGTACTAGATTCTGTTCACGTGTCGCCTCGTGCTCCTGTTTCCTCGTGCCTAAAAGATTGGCCACTTGGTTACGATTGTCGAGGATAAATCAAATAGAAGCCTAGATGATATAATAAAACGTCTTGTTGCCTTGAGGCTTCTCTCTTTCAAGAGGCTATGCCAAGGACACAGGTGAAGATAGGATTGTTTATTTTTAGTCTTCTTGGCTGAATGATCTGTAGATGAACGGTCAAGAACCCAATTACTTCGAAGGGACATCTCTACACCCAACTCATCCCTCTCTCGAATTCATACCCCAATAAAAATTTTATGTATGCTGTTGTGCCTTTCTGATTTTGCGCTTTAGGGCAGGCTGCCACTTCTCTGATTGAGGACACTGGATTCATAGGGGATGCTCATAAGGCGGATTCCTATATGTTTTCATAATGCATTTTCCTACTGAACTGAGAAAGGAATGCGATTGTCTTATTAACAACTCAAATAGACCTTGAACGAATTTTCAGGGCAGATTTGATTGATCCTTCCTGTTAGCTACCTGGAGAGCATTTGCGGCTACAGTACTGCGAATCTTTCAACCAACCCAAAGCCGTGGGAGCCACGAGCAAAGCAGTCCTCACAAACTCATGATCTTGGCATCCTGCTGAAGCTTGCCCGCAAACTTCTGGTCTAGATCAACATGCATCCAGAGCTCCTTTGGTGTGTCTCCCTTCGAGTACAGCTTGACGTCCCCTTCCATGACTCCCATGCCCACCTTCCACACCACGCCATCCTTGAGGTTTCCAGACAACTGGTCCCCGACCGCGATGCCCATCACGCTGCAATTGGCCGCGACATCGAGGGTCGCGCTGTCGACCCAGCCCGAGGTCTTGACGGGACCAAGATCAAAGTCGAAGTTGCGACGGGTTGCTGGTTGTGGGGCAGTGGTGGTTAGGCTAGTTTTTATTTTGAGAGGGAGGGGAAGAGGGGGAAGAGGGAAGAGGGATGTGATAGAGAAGATTCTCTTACCTCCGGCTTCTTGCGACATGTTTTTGGTTGAGGTTAATTGACGAATCTTATCTCGGTGTATGGAGGGATGAATTGTCGTGCTGATTCTTGAGCTTCGCAGTGAGGTGTCGCTTTATCTCTTTTCGAGCCGATGCCACAAGACACGGGGAGGCATCTCGTATTATACCTCTCATCTCACTGTGCGAGCTACCTTTGCTTCTTACCGATGATCAGCAAAGAGAAGGTTTATGGGGGGCGTGGTGAGGGGGCGTGACTTTCCCATTCTCGGGCTGGCTGAGGGGCGTTATTTTGTGCATTTCCACGATCAAGTGATTCTTTTATGCACAGTGGAGTTTAAAGACCCATATACTTCTTTGCCCCGTCATTCGTTGTAATCAAGTGGATATGCATACAGTTCAGCGTTTGGCGTTCGTATTTTGATCGTGTATTTTGCCGCCAGATAAAAACATGGCGTTGCGGCCTGTTAAATGACTGAGTTGAGTTAAACTGAACTGGCATATAATGGGGAATCTTGGCTTTGTTGCGAGAATAGAACTATATTGCAGATGTGCGTTGATTCGTTGCATTTCTGGGGAATCGGTAGAGCGTGGAAGGAGCTTTCGCTTGGAAACGTATTAGCAGGTGCTTGTGTTGTTCCAGATAGACCAGCATAGTTGGGATAATGACTTCTCTTGTGTATATACTTGGTTTGCAACTCTCAGAGGTCTTTGAGGCTTGTGCTGCGCTGCCTTACTGTCATTGTTACATTCTAGAGTTGTATTTTTGTTTTCTTAGTGTTCAAGTGAGCTTTATATTTACCTGGGCGCACGGGGGTATTGGCATCAGACGGTTTGTGGATTTCCGGTGCTCGCTCATTGCTACTGTCTGTTAATGTTTCGAGTCTATAAAATGACAACAAATCCTACGGAATAAATGTTGCCTGATGCGACGCGGTGCACTTACTAATGGTGACATATCATTCTGACTGATAAGATACACAATGGTAATGAGATCCAGCACCATTCGAGCCAAGTCTTCTGTTTCCGAATTCCTTATATTTCTATAACTGTCTCTAGCACCTGTGAGTTATTGTAGGAGGGTTCCAGAATAGGTTTTGAGATTATCGATATGTCTAAGTAAATATGCTCCTCCCGTCTTGGTATTGGTCTGCAAGTCAGGTACGATGTATCAGTGTAACTTGGATTCCAGAAATCCAATTTTGTTGAATACAGGATGGGACTAGCTCAGGTACAGCTCGCACAATGAGGTCCCAGGTAGCCCATCGATGTGGATCTTGTGACCTGTATACCAAGACCTTGGTTACATGCTACTGATTATTCAAAGTCCTTGTTGTACAAGCCTATGTGTGATGAAGAGTTTGGCACGATCACAGGATTACGGCGTGGGGGGTTCAACCAGAACAGCTTCAGTGTTGCTAAGCGAGAACCCTCCCCACTCCTCGCTCCGTTTCATTCTTGAGTAGCTCACCCACGATTGAGGGATACGAAATTAATTGGGAGTGTGTAGAGAATCTGCTTCTGTGTAAGAATCCGATGTGACAAGTTTTGGTGTATTCAATACATCTCAAGCTAGCTAAACCGCCTTTCACACAAACCCACAAATCGCGCTACACGAGATCTCACAGACATGCAACGTGTTTATGCTTAAATCTCAGCAGCACCACCTCAATACATGCAAGCTCATTGTCTCGGTAAAGATTAATCTCAACATGCATACAATCTACTTCTTCCTCGCTTCCGCAGCATCCACGCTTGTCTCCGGCAGCGCTGTCATGGAGAGAAGCGCTTCCAGCCTTGCGGTTCCCTCTACGCTACCTGGAAGTTGGAAATATCAAGGATGCTACAAGTGATTATCTACTGCATTTATCAAGCATTACTTGCAGGCGACACTAATAGATGAGCAGTGAAGTCCCTGGCCGCATTCTCAAGAATGGCGGCTACAGCAGTGCTGAAAATATGACTGCCGAAGCATGCATCAATTTCTGTAGTTCTAAGAAGCTGATTTATGCTGGCTTGGAGGCTGGTTCGCAGTGCTGTACGTCTCATCATTTCCACTCTCACCAAAACATCAACTGACACCTGTAGTTTGCGGCAGCTCCCTCCCCTCGACCGCCACCATCTTGACGAGCAACACTTCTATTTGCTCCCTTCCCTGCACAGGCGATGCCACCCAGCCATGTGGCGGTCTCAACCTCCTCACCATCTTCTGGAGCGGGCAAGTTGAGCCCATCACGAACCCTGGCTCTGGAGCCTGGGACTTCGTCGCTTGTTACACGGAAGGCAAAACGGGAAGGGTGTTGCCGCATGGTGTTGCTGTCCCAGGCGGATCGGCTAATATGACGGTTGCGAATTGTTGTGGTGTGTGTCAAGCTAATGGCTGGACATTGGCTGGTGTGGAGTTTTCTCAAGAGTGCTGTTTGTGCCCTTTGTCCTCTGTCTTGGATTTATCTTGAAGGATATATGTAAACGTCTTTTTGCTGACAGAAATAGGGTGTGGGAAAGACAATCCTACCAATGGTGGCACGCTTGCTCCATCAACTCCAGACGGTCTCTCAGGTTGCTCCTCACCTTGCGCAGGAAACATCTCCGAGTACTGCGGTGGGAGTGGCCGTGTCAATGTGTATAACCTCAACAACACACTCACCACCTCACCACCCCCAATAGCCGGAGCACCAGCTACCAAGCCCGTCGTCGGCACATTCACCTACGTAGGATGCCAAAGCGAAGGAAATGGGACAAGAGCTTTGACTGGAAATTTCAAAGCGACGGATACGATGACGCTAGAGCAATGTGCAGAGCGCTGTGAGAAGTTTGCATTTATGGGCGTGGAGTATGGAAGAGAATGTGAGTTTTTTTGTATTTGAAGGGATTAGATGGAAGCCAGCGATTGTGCTAATGAGAACAGGTTATTGTGGAAACGCTCTCGCGCCGAGCTCATCAAAAGTTGCTGACTCGGTTTGCAAATTCGTCTGCCCCGGAGCGACGGATGAGTTTTGCGGTGCTGGAGGGCATTTGTCGCTTTATCAGAAGATTTGAGAGGTGATAATTGCTATGACTGAACGTTTTGTGCGCTGAGTGTAAAGAATCGTTGTACGGTAATGCGTCTATTACTGCCTTCTTGTATTGTAATAATACAGTCAGAAAATGCATTACAAACCTGAAATATATTTACAAAAAGCATCAGTCTTGATTTTGAGATTAATTTGATTCAAGAGCATTGCTCGGTACAGCAAGTGATGCATTTTTTGTTGTGACTTGTGCGCTGCAAATGACTCCCCTTTTGATTCGCTTACTATTTATCCGCCTCTTGAGAAGCTGAGGCTACCCAAGCCGCACATCGCAAGCAAGGCTCCGCAAACATCTTAGTTGTCATTCGAAGAGATACTTTTTGCATGCGAAGCCTTCTCCGCAGCATTTTGTGTATCTCAGCTCAGGTAAAACACAGCATACAAGCCTTCTTAGCCGCACTCGCCACCGACCATCACTCCCTTCTCGGGACCGAATGACTATCGAATCCCAGCACTCATAGTCACCGACATGACCAAAGTATGTTTACTTAACTTAGGGAAAATGCATCACTTGCAGTCCAAACAAGCTTTGTGGGAGTGTGCCGGTCAGCCGAGGGACGAGGTCAAGACGACGGAGAGCCTTGTAAGGTGAAAGGCATCCGATGGTATACATATAATACTTGAGAGGCAGGTAGGGGAGAATTCAATGGCCGAAGCGGTGTTAAGATGTACCGTTAGTGATTTATGTCTAGATATAAATCACTACCTCGCTCTCGGTATGACAGAGATTTCTGTACCTTTAAATCATCAGTGAAATTCTAGCACTCCTTCTGAGCCAATTGTTATTCCTTCCGTCATAATTACTACTGTACATCTCATCCACCAATCTGTAATCAGCAAAGCTCGCAATCATGGCACATATATCCAAACTCAGTCGCCGCAATTCGTCCTCGGTGCCATCTGCTGTCTGGGCTTGGCTGATTCTTGGAGCTTTGGTCTTTATTTTCTTCGGTATTCTCTACTACATAATAGCGAGACGTCGAAAGAGGCAGGATGCCAAGAATCACGGTCGATATGGAGTTCATTATAGCAATGGTGGAAATGCAGGAGGGGTGAGTTTGCTTCTTTGTTGTTGCTTCCTTCTTTTGCGACTAGGGACTAGTTCCTTTGTTATCTACTTGCATTTGGTAGAGAACAAAAGCTAACAAAATACAGGGTGACAGCGGCGGAGGCGGAGGCGGAGATGGGGGTGGTGGCGGCGATGGGGGTGACGGTGGCGATGGAGGATAAAGGCGAAGAAATCTTGATGCATCATACATAACTCTGGGGGGATGATTGTTGATACTGAATGTAAGACTTGACAGTAACATGGTGTTATCCAACTTGAGGAAGTGGTTCCTCAACCTTAAATAAAACCCTGGATCTCACAACACGCAATATCAACCAACCCCTTTTGATTACTCGCTTAACAACGCTAATTAAGTCAATTTGATATGTACAACATACACCCTTTTGACCCTTTCTCGATCTCAGTCGTTTCTCGAATTGTACAAGCTGCCCTCGACTCAAGCCAAGGCCTTCGATGCTTGGTGTTGCCCTGCGCACTTTCTTGGCAGTGCTATGTCTCACCCCAGCCCCATAAGCCACTTCGCTGTCAAACATCACGGACAAATCACCTTAATAGGACATCAGCCATATACATAGTATGCGAGGATTCGGCAGTTGGAGTTCTCATAAATCATGGGGTGTGCCCTTGCGTATTGAACGACACAGCTTTGGAACATGCCAAGTCAACAGAGAGCCTCATAGAGTGAACACATTCCCGAAAGTGTGCACTTTTGAAAGCGGCCGAGGTGGAATACAAAGGCCGAAGCGGTGTTGAGATGCACCGTCTCTAAGATATGGCACGTTATAAGAGAAAAGGCTCTTTTCACAATTGAAAGAACCACAACATCGTCCAACCTTCAGATCTCCCCTAGCAATATCCTTCAGCAAACTGGTGCGCCATCAATCATAACTACTGTCGTACCTAGGATTCCTTAACCTGTTATCGAGGAACTACATTGCAATCATGACACCAAGGTCGAGCCTTATACCGCGCACAAATCAAGGCAAACCATTTCCTGTCTGGATCTGGCTACTTCTCGCAGCCCTTATAGTAGCTTTCTTGGGCACTCTCTACTGTACAATAACGAGACGTTCACGAATACTTAAAAAAGATGCAAAAGAGCGCGAACGCTTGGGACCTGCTTATTACACTCGTGGCGGTGGTGATGGAGGAGGGGTAAGTCTTTCTCCTATTAGTATCTTTCTTCTTTTTGACAAGAGAAAAATTCTGTTCAGTTCTTCTCAATATTATCTATATGTAGACACAAGGCTAACGTAAATTAGGGTGATGGAGGAGGTGATGGTGGTGATGGAGGATAAAACGAAGAACGTAACAACTTGTATATAACTCTGGTCAGATAATTGTTAAGACTGCATATAACGTTACTGCTGTTCTTAATATTACTTTCTGCAACTTGACTGAGAGTTTCCCGAACCCCAATTAAAAGGCTGGATCTCAAAGTACGTCATATGCTAGCAACCAGCCCCACCTATGCCCTTTTTGTTTACTCGCTTAATAATGCTGATTTAGTCGATTTGATATACACAACATCTCCTTGATCTCAGTCGTTTCTAAAAGTGCGCGTGAGCTGTTCTCGATTTCAATCAAGCTTCTTGAAGCTATTTGGAGCGCCGGCTTATCTTCCTGGCAATGCTATGTCTCACCTCAGCTCCACAGGCGAATTTCCTGTCCCGCATCGGAAAATTCAACACTACAGTGGGACAGATACATATGCGAAGACCGGGCGGTCAGAGTCCCATAGATCATTTGATATGCCTTCATGTAAGCCATATCTTCGATAGGAATGAAACATACTAAGTAAACAAGCAACGTCGAGTGAACACATTCATGGAGGTGTACGTGATGAGAGCGAGGGGGGTTTCAAAGGCCAAAGCCTTGTTCAAATGTACCATTAATGAATCGTGGTTTTATATAAAAGAACTTTCTGCCCTTCCTGTTGGAACACATTGTTTACAGATCCAGATCCAAATATTACTCCAGCACTCTCTCCTACCCAACTTGTGCATCGTCGGCACGACCACCACCTGAACTCTCACTCTTCAACCTGCCATCATTGTAATTCGCAACCATGGCGCCAAACTCAAGCGTCCTACCCCGTAAAGATGCAGCTAAACCCACTCCTGTGTGGGTTTGGATAGTCATCGTAGTCGCAATACTTGTTCCCCTTGTCGGCAGTTTCTTGATAAGAAGATTCCCGGGATGTTTATGTTGGTGGAGGCATAGGCGAAATCGGGATCGTAATGGAAGTCATTTCCCCCTCGCTGGTGATGGAGGAGGGGTAAGTCTTATCCTTATTTCATTCTTTCCTCAAGGCTCTTTGCAAGAATTTAATAGTTTCATTTTTGTCTGTTTGATGCTGTATGAACTCAAGTAGCTAACGGCATAAAGGGTGATGGTGGCGATTGAGAATGAGAAATTATGATGCGTGGGAGCTGGTTTCGTGGACTTGCGGCGGGATTCTTCAAATCAACTATATCATTGTTACGATTACTTTATTGGTGTTGTGCACATGTATTTTGTGGGTTTTACTGAACTCAATAGAAGAGCTAGGGACCAAGACAAAAATCATTGTACAAGGCTTTCAGCGAGGTAAATTTTGCTTCTTCACTTTGCTTTTACTTTTTTTTTTTGAGCTGATCAATTGAGGCTCAATAGCCGAGATCTGGTTTGTCTTGTCTGAGCCATGAGGCTCAAAGCACTTGCTTCTACAGCTGGGCTGAGACCACTGGTTCATATTTCATATCCTCCAGGCTCACTGTAACTTTAAAAGATACGGTTTTTCATCTTTTCCATGTTCACAAACGTGATATAACAAACATTTGTCAAGATCAATCTCCAAACCCTATATCAGCATCAAACTCTTCTGTCTTCACCTCACACCCGAAAGAACACAGAATGCCACTCACAGAATACATTATCACTTCCACCACGATGTTCATCGTCATATCCCTCGCCATATGTGCAGGACCTTTCGATTTTGAAGAGGGCAAGCCAGGAGGGATCAAAAAACACACAATACCGGGTATCTCAATTGGAGTAGGACTTAGCGTTAGTTTGGTGAGGTCATTTGGGCTGGGAGCCTGGGGATCGTTGATTGTTGGTGTTGGCGTCGGATGGGGATTACTTGGACTACTGAGGGGTAATGGCCCAGAGAATTTGGAAGGAGTGGAGGCAGAGGAGTGATTGAAAAGGAAACAGAATAGATCTTACGCATTAGAGAGGCAAGAGTGCTGAAGCAGTGCATTCCTTGGTCATGTCTCGAATGATGCTCAGTCTATCTCAAATGACTCAGAAGGGTAGTTCGAATAGAACGATGTCAAGGTGGAAGTAGTTATTGCGCAGCAGACTGTCCTCTCTCTCCTTTCTCGTGATTTCGACTCGTTTTTACCAGAATCGAGGGTCATAAACGGGTAGTGACACATTCAAACCCGATCATCCTGCCAGTCTCACGTTGTATGCCCGACAGCCTCACTTAATCCGCTTTTGTGAGTAAGACACATCCATGAAATTCTACATAAGTAAGATGAGCCCTCAAGTTTGGGCAGTACAATGAACGAACTGGACCAGAAATTCACGTCGATCTCTTTCTCACACAAAAATCATCCTCACGTCAGATATATCAGAGTCAAACATTCAAAATCTAAGCTACGATCAACCACCAACCCATTTTCCTAGAAGCAAAATGTCACTTGGGGTGCTTTATGCTCTCATAGTGTTATGTACCGCAGTCGTTTCTTATCTCGGCTTGATGTTGTTAGACAAATTGATATTATACTCGGGTCAACGGCTCCCCGAAGAAAGAGCAGAAGACATAATTGCACTCGAAAGCAACCCGATTGGGATACGTGATTTACCCGCAAGCGAAATCTCAACGTCGAAGGCTGTGGAGGATCCCGAGATTCCTGCAGTCATAGAGTCCGTCCAAGCTGGAAGAGACGGAGATAGAATGTTGGCAAAGTGGAGGGTTGAAGGTACTGCCGTTTGAAGACTTGAGGAGACGGAGATTGTGGTGCTAGATTTGGTTGAGTGGGAGCGCCGTGGAAGATTTGATATCGACAGCGTAGGGATCTGAGCTTGGGAAACATGTTTACGAGTATCGATTACTATTAAAAATAAATCAGAAGTGAATCTATGGCTGTTATTGTCGAGCCCGTGGCAGAAAAAGGGGTTGGCGCGGGTAAAATTAGCTTGATCTGAGCGACCGAATATATACCAAGTCAACCTCACTTGCTGCTGCTCCGGTGTAAACTGCAAATGCATCGGAATAAGTTTTCCTGGTTGTTTAAAGCTTTGTGATTCAGAAATCAACCACACAGCTTAGCCTTGATCAGGGCATCAGTGGCCTTGTTTGGCAGTGGCAGTGCAATTGTCACAAGGTTGATTTGCTTTACAGCCTGATCCTTCGATATAAGACTCTCGAGCATTAGTAACCCATGAGAAGGGGTCTGTCTCATATCAACTGTCTTTCTCCATTCATTAGCTTCAATTTCGATCGAAACAACTCACTACCAACCACCTGCAACTCAAACTATTCAGAAGGTCGCCTTCAGCTCATCAAAGACACATTTTTAACCCCAAATTGGCACATTTTTAAACAGCATTTAATGGGTCTCTCGCCAACAATATCATCGTTTCTCATCGTCTTTGGAATTTCCATTTTCGTCATGACAGCATGCCTCACCTTGTCTACTCCGTTTCGGAGAGCCATCTTCAGGGGCGCATGTTCCTCCTGTAAAGACTATAGGCAGAAGAGATGGATGAGAAATGTCGAGAAGGCAAATGCAACAACAAGAACGCGAAACGAAGGAATACCAAAGCTTGGAAAGAGAGAAGTGCTGCTGGAGAATGGGAATATTATGATTGTGTATGGAGATTGGCATGGTGATACAGTAGAGAGCAAAATCATATCTGTTCCCGGCGCCTGCCACCAGAAGGATGAAAATGGAATGATTGTGTAATGCATGTCAAGCAAGGCGCTCATCTAGATGGTTTCTACCCCCTAAACGATGTTATTAGAAAATTGACTCATATAAGAATTAGAAAGTAGAGACAGTTAGACTATGTTGTTCTTCATCCAAACACACGGTTTTTGACAATGTTTAAACCCATAGAATTTGCAAGGAATTGTACTTTGCATGGCATTATAGAAAGAGTGTTGATTAGTTCAATAAAAAAATTCATCGGATTCATCATGGATAAGATGAGAAAAGAAACACGATCTTCACCGAAGTATGACACAAAAATGCACCCGTATGGTGTATGTGAGTGCCTTGCCACAGGCGAGGCACATTGGTCTTGGCAAAGGAGGCGGGGTATGCAGGCCTCATTCCATCGATTGGTTCACGACTTCAGCCTGATGTGGGAGTTAACTTCATGTGTTTCATGCTCAAAAGGAACCTGAAGTGTCTTGAAAAATCTAACGTCTAAGCTTGTTCCCACCCAGCATTCATTATCAACATTCAGCCAACAGACGCACTCCTCACCCAGAGCTAAGCGAGGCCTATCAATAGGGACAACCCAGTACACTTTGAGAACGTCTTGCTTTACCGCCTCTCCGGCTAGCCTTTGCTGTAACGACCGTCTGCTCCGCCTTCGCTCGCTGCGCTTGATCTTGACGCCCTGGGAATTTACTCGTTTTAATTCATCATGGGGAAGAAGTTTTTTGACACGACTACGATCGTCGTTCTCGCGATATTTGGTGGTATCATACTAATGGTTCTGCTTTGCATGTGCGAGCCAATAAACCGCGGCTGTGTGCGCTTCGAAACATCATGTCGCAACAAATGGGAAAAGCGTCGGGTGAATAGAGTTGCAAAGAAAAGGGCAGCGGAAATTGCGGTAGCTGAAGCTGCACAAGGGCCTGTAATTGTGTTGCAGAGAAGGGAAGTGGTTCTAGAAGGAGGAAATGTTATGGTTGTTTATGGTTCATGAGGTGTGTTGTTCTCGACAGACAAGGCTGGTGAAAAAAGAAAAGCGCGGTAAGTCTGAGACACCAAGCTGAAGAAGGCGTGACTTCCTGCTTGGGATGTTCATCAGAGGATATGTTTCAGGTTATGTTGCCTTGACTCAGAAATCCGTTTAACTTTCAAGCGGAGCTGGCATGAGGGTGCTGTTGGAATCCAAAAAAGCAAAAATGGATCTTGCTCCACACCTCAGCAACATATATCCTGCGGTAAAGCCTTATTTCGAAGACATACGAAGGCGTATTTTCACCAAATATCATTCGTTACTCATATCTTGGATTTAGAGTTTTTCTATCAACCTGTCAGAATTTGAACACGACTTATCTCAACCAATCTACAACAAACCCATCTTCTCATCCAACGACATGGGCTACCATTGGAGATGGTACAATTCTCTTGAGGTGATTGGGAGTGCACTCGTGTTTGTGTTCTTCTTCTTCAAGGGGATGTTCCATTGGATTTTGCCTCGATTCAAAGTCTGGAACGCCACGAGAAAATATGGAGGAAGAAGTGAAGAAGTGGCATTGGAGAATGGGAACTCGATGGTTGCCAATCGAGACTCACTATCAGCCCAGACACCAACGAGACATGGAGCTGTGGCTATTCCAGAGAAGATTCATTCTAGGCCTGGACGGTGAATGTGAGAGGAAGGAAGGAAGGAAGGAGAGAAGGAAGATTCTAAACACAGCGAAGGCTACAAAATCTCACCCGAGGCACTCTGAGGCTTCAAAATCGACCTCAAATGCGACATCTTACCAAGGCTTTGGAAGAAACCGGATTTTTCTTGAGCACGAGGCCGGATCTCGAGCCGTGAGGTGATGGGGATGATCCAAAGGAACATGAACGACGAGTATCTCACATGAGCATGCATGATAAGCGAGATGGATGCTAGAATTTGCTGTCTTGCTGTCTGCGAACTCGGGACCCGGCTTTAGGTTGGGCCATGGATAATGCACTGTCTTGTAACTGCGAACCCTATCAAATCATGGGGTAGACATGGCGGAGGCTGTGCCCAATTGTTATCATGCTAGACACTGGTCTTAGTCATGTACTTCTAGCAAAGATGTACGTGGTACCAATACTGCCAGTAAAGTTCTCCAAGATGTAAATGGATTCTTACTATATGGATCTGCTGTGCATGTCAAACAATGACATTGTGATTGTTAAAGCATTCCTATTATTGTGATGCTAAGCCCACTTTGTCGATTGCTCAGAAGCGTACTGCGTTCGAAGTCTAAGAACCTTGAAAAGCGAGGAAAAAGCTCATAACAAACTGAAAATGCTCTTGTATACATAGAATTCTTGCAAACATACCCCATATTCATATTCACCAACCGTTACACAGCTTGCTAGCACCCGAACAGGTGATCTAAACCCAACTCGATAACCTGTTGATCATTTCTAGCTCTATTTTGATGACCTTGTGAGTAGCTAGAACCAGTTCCTAGAGTTCTTGCATCTCCACTCACGATCCCCCTTGACTCTGCTTCTTTCTGATCACTTTGACTTATGGTGCGCATAGAGACAGGGCGTACGTATCTTGGCTTGGTAAGACTTCCCATGACCTCTGGGTCTCGTCAAAACGGCGACTTCCATATATAACGCGTCTCAAGTTGAAGGATTACCTGAGAATCAATGCATGTGTGAATTGGCAAGACATATTGTACTGTGGATTGATTAATGAACATACTGTCGACTTTGTTTCGATGCGTATAAGATGGGGAAAACGGCCTCGCTGTATCTTAGAATATCAAGCGTCAACCTCACTATTCAATCCAAACACTTCACGATATCGTTAAACTGAGCATATATCCCATCCATATCTACCTTGCTGTGAGTCCGATGATTCCACGCAAACATGATGAAGCAAGTTTAATCAAATCTACAGATTTAAAAACACCCATATTTATCAACTCATCCCGAAATCTTTACACGATGGTGGCCGCAATGGCCTATTGGATACCTGCGGCGATCACTTTCTTTGGAGTGCTGTTGATAGTGTCCGGCAGGAGTGTTGCTGCAGCAACGAAGAAGCCCACGAATCCAAGCCTTGTACGCAAAGACAATGGCAACGGCGAGATAGGTGCTGCTGGGATAGTTGATGTGGAGCAAGGGACCAGACCTCAGCCTGGTGATGAGCAACCAAAAGATGATGTTAAGGTTCCCTCAGCTGTGGTCGTTGCCAAGACGCAAGATTAAGGTCAGAATCAGTAGGGGAGGAGGCTCTGCGTGACTAGATATAGATATTTTGGTGAGGTCGGGAGGTCGAAGAGGGAATACAACCGCAGTACTGATGAATTCATATCTTCTGTAATGTCACAAGTAATCTTACGTGACTTCGCTCCCCAGACTTGGTTATTTTAATCGTGCGAATCTAGATCTGTAAAGCGATATCGCCAAGCGTTATATCCGGACATCTTTGGATACGCAAAACGCATTGATTTGTTCAAGAGAAAGTCAGATACAAATATGAATAACCTTCGCACATAGTAGGTTATATATAGATAGATAATAGCCTTAGCGACTGTAAGCAAATCTGATAGTATAGTGTAGTTTATCTATATGCGAGCTCAATGGTTCAACTCGTTGCCGATAACTACCTACCTAGGTAGCCGTCTTTCACTCGTTTAAATTTCGTTACTCGACCCGATCTAGCCCACACACACTTCAAAATAGGACAAGGACCGACCAGAAGCAACCCACAGAAGTGTGCAGCCAAGCGACGATTCACAGCATCTCTGCACCTCAACACCACGCAACCCTCAAACCCACTCAAAAAATCCTCACCTTCTTAAACACCACCTCCGCCATGTCCACCTCCATCCCCGTACCTTTCACCTTCTCCTTCCACCCTTCCTCGAACATCTCCCCATACATCACACCATGGAGATACACCTCCCCACCCAGCGTGTACTCGCCTCCATCTTCATACGACTCTGCACTCGAGCTTGAGCTCGAGCTTGAATTAGAACTAGCACCTTCACTTTTTACCGACGCTGTCTCTGCGGCGGCATCATCCCATTCGGAGTCTTCGTCTTTGTCTTCGGTGCCGTTTTTGGGTATGGGTTTTGACTCGGATTTATCGTCGCTTTTGTGCTTGGATGTTTTCTTGGTGGTGGTGGTGGTGGTTGTTGGTGTGGTTGGTGTGTTATTGGATTGAGCTTTAGAGGTACTAATGGTGGTGGTGGTGGTGGTAGTAAGAGGACGGAGTGGAAGCGTGCTTGTTCTTGTGGGTGTGGTTGGGCTTGTGGTGAATGGAACATCCATCTTCTCCTCTGGCTCTCGCGGATTTATTTCTTCGGCATCGGGTTTCTTGTCCTCTCCCACCTTCTTTTCATCCTCATCGTCCCCCTCTATCTTCCCACTCTCTTCCTCCTCCTCCTCCTCCCCCTCCACTCTCTCCCTCAAAACATACAGCACCCCCGCGCCCTCAACAACAAACACCACATCCCCGACCACGACATCCTCACCGGCCATGCCGACCCACCCCTGTTCCGTGCGCACCGGGACTTTCTTGCGGCCCTTATAGAACCAGCTGGACGCGAACTGATCCTCACCACACCACATGCTCTCAAACAGCTCGTCGGGAATCGCCTCGTAGTCTTGGATCGTGTGGCTGCACGCCTCGGCGCCGCGGAGGAGGGAGGGCGTGAGAGGGGCGTAGAAATCTGGGTCCGGGAAGCCGAGGAGCGTCATGGTGGAGGCGAGGTGCGTGGCGGGTGAGGAGAGGAAGGTGGAGAGGAGAGTGTGCCGCTCCGTTTTGACAGCCAGGTGGGTTGCTTTGCGGGCGGCTCTGTCGTTGCTGTCTGCTGTCGAAGAGGCTTCTTCGTCCTTGGAGTCTGAGTTTAACTCTGAACTTGAAGGTTGGGGATTTGCTTCCTTGCTTAATGCGACTGCTGGCTTTGGATCTGGCTTTTCAGGGGGGACGGGATTCTCTGGCTCGGTGGTCGTATCTTCCTTGCCATCAACAAGGACTCCGTCATCTTCACTACCACTGTCACTTTCACTCTCACTCTCACTCTCACTATCACTATCACTCTCATCATCACTTCCCTCGTCTTCAGCATCCTCATCCTCATCGCCGTCGTCACTCCCACTTTTACTGTCACTATCACTCACACTCCCCTCCGGATCCGCCCTCAATGCATAACACACCAGCCTGAAAAGCCAACACTCAAACGCGCGCAACAAATCATACTCACCGCCCATAATCTCCACCTCATCGCGGGCATCCATATCCATGCGATCCGCAATCAGCGTCCTCTGCATGACCTCCTCGATCTTTTCCCCCGTCCACGCATACACACCCTCCTTTCCATCCTTCTCATCCTCGCCCCTCCCCATAGCCAAAAAGACACCCAGAAATTCTACAATTTTCCCAGACCTCTGAATCTCATCAAACGTCTCGCCGACAGCTACAATACGATCAAACCTCGACGCCGCAAGAACGAGGACATTGTCCTCGAAATCAAGCGTGTACGTCTCCCCTTCCGAGGCAGCAATGAGATAGCTCTCTTCCGACTCGAACCAATCCATCTCATCGGCCGTCAAGTCCGTGACCCACGACGGCAGGCCTTTGATGAGCTTCGCGGACTCGTCTTGCACGCAACTCAAGGCGTCGAGTTTCGTGCAGCTCAAGATCGCGAATTTAGCTGCTTTGATGTAGATTTCTTGCACCGTGGCATCGTAATCGGCTACCATTTCCTCGTCTAGGTCCTCATCTGTGCAGCCTGCTTCGTGTCAGCTCAAAAACTCCCATGGAAAAGCAAAGCAGAGCAGAAACTCACGCGAGATGCCAATAAGACCAAACACCTTATCCCTCGCATCCGTAGCCCTCGCATTCGCAAAACTCAGCGCATTCGCACCAATACTCTCCAACTCCGCACCCTCGAGCTGCCACTCATGTCTGCGATTCGCCGTAACAAACAGCATGACGGCCCACTCCGCCTGCTCCGAGATGTCCTCATACTCGGGGTTCAAGCCAGACCTCGCATTGCGATACCGCAGCGCCGATGCCCCAGCATAGATGGTGTTCAGCGCCGCCTCGTGCTTGCCGCAGAGGAAGACCAACTCGCGCGCCAGCACGGTCTCCTGGATGGTCCAGAGGCGCGAGAACCAGCGCCTGTGCGCCAGGAAGCAGAAGATGGAGTCGTACTCGTCGTCAGTGAAGGCGGCGTCGTGGTAGGCCTTGGTGTCGAAGCCCGTATCCTCGAAGACGGCGGCGGGCGTGGCTTTGGAGCGCTGGAGGTGCGTTAGGGCCGGGGCTGTGTGCTCGTCTTCTTTGCCGAGCCAGACAATGACGCGGGATGCGCCTTTGTAGATGCGTGACATGAGGCCGACTTGGTCTTGTCGCTCTTGCTTGTCGTCTTGGTTGATGCAGAGGGCATCGATCCAGATGGGGCCCAGCATGGAGAGCTCGCGCATGTGGAGCAGGACATCGTGGAGGTTTTGACGGATGTTGAGGATGACGTTGTTGCAGGCTATGCCTTTGTGGTTTGTTGTCCACTGAGTGGGTTAGCATTCTATCTATTTTTCGCTTGCTTGAAAATTCAAGAGAACACTAGGTAGACTGCTTTATATATCACATGACGTGGCTACATGAGACACCTTCTGCATATGCTCAACTCACCTCATCCCCATTATCACCATACTTCGGCCCATCCCACGTATACGACAAACACTCATACTCCGTAACATCCAACTCGACCTCCTCGAGCGTCACACACAGGGGCTCCGCATCACCAGGCAGGATCCTGAGCAGTCTGATGTGATCGGGCGAAGCGAGGGAGTTGTACTTGGAGTACTCGACCGCCGTTGGGCTTTTGGAAAAATCGGCATCGCCGGGACTGGTGACCCAAAGGCCGTCTGTGATGACGTTCATGGTGCGCTTCGATGTATGAGATATTGAATTATCATGGAAGAGTTGTGAAATTCCCCATCCTCGGGTTGATATGCAGGATGTCAGCCTTGCAGGTGTGGTGACAACAATGTGTGGATCAGACTGCACTGGCAGGGTTGGCGCATGAGAAGGATGCGGTGATAGCCAACCAATAGCAAAGCTCAAATGCTCTTAGTATTTTAAATAGAAAGAAATTAAAATCGGTATTGTGCAATGATTGAAGCCCACATTCCAAGGTGGTTTGGTCTTGGAATAAGGGCAACTGGTTATTCCTGTAGAAATACTTTTCAACTTGAGAATTTATCAAACGAGTACCATAACCAATAAAATGGAAACGACAGCTCAGTATGTGATAAGACAGTTCGAATTAGAAGTGTGCTATATGGAAATGCGAGACATACACTGATGAAGAGAGTTCAGAGAGAAAGTGAGTCCAAAAGACAACGTTAATGATAAAAACTCACCGACTCGAACTGTCCTAACTTACCGTCAAGAAATCCCAGCTAAATGATGGTAGCAATCCATTGACTGTCTATTCACACCAAGCTGAACTAGTCGTATATATCCCCCAGGCCCAAGTTTCCATCATTAATCCCTCTAATTCATCAAGTGGTATCGTAGCAACGCCGATGCAAATGCAAATCATACTGTCTCATCCGAGTCCAGTGTGCCTATGTCCCAATCACTAGCGACACTTCCTCCTTGGAAGCGCCACCTTGAAAATGCTACCTGATCTATGCCGTACATCCCAATGTCTCCCAAAAAATACATATATACATGAACCCCTGATCACTTACTCAAGCAACTGGCCCATTATAAGGCTCTGAACCATGGTCTCATCGGCGATGACACGAATTTTCTTTGGTGCAGGCAGATCATCCGCATCAGCCACATCAGAGACTCGCTTTCTCTTTCCACCTTTCTTTGGCGGCGCAGAAGCGAGACCAAAAATAATGTTCTCTGCTTGCTTTACATTGCCATCGATGCATATCAAGTTGTAATCGTCTTCAGCTGATTCGACGAGTTTCTTTCTTGCCTCGTATATGTCGCCTACACGTGTGATGCGCGTTGGGCCTAGTGCATGCGCTAGGAAGGAACAAGCATTTCGCTTCTCTATTTCTGCTTTGCTTTTGCCGGAGACGAACAGAACAGACACACCCCGCAGCAGTTTCCCACGAGCCTCTACAATGTCCTCGAGCCGAGAACTTTCTGCAGAGTAAGGCATGAGCATGCGACTCTTGACAGCATGCAGAACAGAAGACATGCCAGCACAAAGGAGATAAGGTGCCCAATCGATGATCCGGCCCTTGCTAACACATGCGGATATCCAATGGCCAGAAATACAAGGCAGTCCTAGTGCGAGGGCTTGCAAGTATTTGACTTTCCTGGAATGCTCATCCGCTATCAGAGCCGTGAAGCCAAGCTGCTTAGATGCCATAGAGAGACGAAATTCCGTCGCTTCCTTTCCTTGAATAGTTTCAAACAATGTATCAAAACCTTGGTCAAGAATAACGCCGCCATTGTCCTTGATCAGCTGTGTAACTCGTTCACGGTCCTTGTCAGGCTCAACATAGCTAATTGCAAATGCCATCTTGGCAAACAGTGCGGTACCAAATGTCGCAAGGGCCAATGGATCTTCGCTGCTCTCTCGTGCTACCGATTGACGTGTTGATGATCTTGTTGGTCCGACTGATTCCTCTCCGGTGATCACTACACCATTCTGTCGTTTGCTTGCACGTCTGTTTGAGGTGGATTGAATCGTGTCTGGTGTTACCACGTTACTCAAGGGACTCGAACGAGGAGTGGTTGAAGAACTGGCAGCTGCAACCCGATTCAGGGTTGATTTACTCTGTTTCTTAGCAGCCTGGGAGGGTTTGCGGGTCGTGTTGGAAGCCTTTGGCTTAGATGTTTGTCTTTTAGAATAAGTTTTAGAGGGCGAATGCTTCGGAATAACTTGGGCAGATTTATGCTTGGGCAGTTCGTTTTCTAATTCGATCTTTTCAGCTGGAGCTTCGTTGAATTCATCGTTGCTTCCACCATGGCGGGTTGCTTCATCGCCACCGCCAACAAATAATGGCTCCTCAGCTGCTTCGGAGACGTCGTCCATCGCAATGTTATCATCCGTTTGATGTGGACTTGCGACAGAACTCGATTCAGTCGTTCCTTTCTCATCATCCTCAGGACCTGGGTGCTGGAAATATGTTGGCTGTGGAGGAGTTGAGAGTTCCGAAAGACTCGAAGTGAGCGGCGAAGCTGGTTCAGTAGAAGTATTCCTACTTGGCAAGGCTTGTCTCACATATTTATTCAATGCATCTTTTACCCCATCCTGCGGCTTATGCCTCTCCACACTCTTCTCACTCGGAGAGCTTGCGGGGGCACTCTGAGAGTGAACAATGGCAAGTGGAATAGGACCTGAGGCTTTCACATTGCGGATTTTTGGCATGCTAGGAGTTGAACCTTCGATCCTACGAGCTTTCTCGAAGTCTGGGTCCTGCGTCAAACCAGCAATATCGTCCAAGAACACATCATGATCCGGACCGCCAAACGAAAAGGTAGCAATGTCTCCCATGGGCCGAATGACTTCGTCATCTTCAGGGCTCTCTGGGCCCACAGGGCTCATCGGCGTCCTGTTTTGGTGTTTATTTGGAGGGCTCGTCTCAGGAACAGTATCGATGTCAGCCAGTAATTTGGATGTTGTAGGTGTCTGGGTTTCAGTTCTATTGCTTGATGGTCTGTCATTTAAAAGTGAAGATTTGGCTACAGGCGCAATATTAACGGCAAGCTCATCATGCTGCGATGATGAGGTCTCACTAGTAGCCACGGGCGAAGTTTGCGGCAATGCAGGCAAGGCTTGTGAGTCGACAATCACATCATCTTGACTCTGTGTTTCCTCGTCCATCTGAACATCTCTTGCATCGTGGCCTCCGCTTTGTGAGATGTAATCTTCGTCTTCCTGGTGCCGAGTTGAGGGAACATCGACTGCAGGTATAGGCGCAGAGGCAGATGGTATTGAGTGTTTGGGGGCCAACTGTTTAATTTGTGTATCCTTTCGTATCTCTACAGAGGAGAGCTCCTTTCGCAAATCCGTCTCAGCCTGGAGGTTTCGGGCAATAGGTGGAATGTCAGAGTCAAAGTCAGAATCGGAGTCCTCAGGGTCTTCGTCTAGTTGACCCTTTTTTCGCCTCTCCTGGCTCTCCTTCATCGAAACATAAGCACGAGGCTCAAAGCGAGGTTTTTGCGGACCAATATCCGATGACGCACGTGTTGCTAAAGGTGAGTCCATGGACAAGGAATGAGACAATAATTTCCGCACCGAAGACTGCAGAGGAGAGGTTTCTGGTTCAACGGCTCTTCCAAAGTTCAAGGGAGACGACATCACTCCGCCTCGCTTCATTGGGGAGCTAATCTCATTATAAATCTCAGGCGAAGGAGGTCTCGCGGATACTGGTGTTTCGAGAGGACGGCCGACTGATGATGGCTGGGTTGCGCCGAACAGGTCGAAAGCCTTCATTACACTGCCTTTTGCTTTCCCACTGAAAGGGTTGACTGCTGGTGCTGGAGTTTGCGGTTCATATATGCGGTTCTCCACCTCTACTTGCGGAGCAGTAAATGACGCTTCTTGTGATTCCTCCACGTAGGCTTGATCATCCTCAACATCACCCTCATCCTCTTTATCCATGTCCTGATCCGCTGGCTGAAATGGAAAGTCAACCATGATATGTCCAGCATCGCCCTCCTGGTAAGTGACAGCTGTGGATTCTGTTCGCACCGAGGCATATCGCGAACGTAAAGAATCCGGAATAGCTTGTGTAGGGAGCAGCGGAGTATCATCTGGCGTATCGGTTGACGGGTAACCTTCCACGGTGTTTTTATCGGTTCCATGCTTGAATTGTTCGTAGACCGATTCCGAGTTCTCCTGGGTCAGAGACAGAGAACTCTTCTGGGTTAAATCCTCCATCATTGCCTGGCGCGCTTGTACTAATTTTTCTGCAAAACCAGGTGGTAAGGTCAGCTCGCCGGCAGCTGTAAATGGACGCAGCTGGCCCGAGGCGTTCCTCCTGTAGTGTACAATTGGCGGATTTGCATTCTCGGCCAACTTTGGTGGATTTGACAGTGAAACAGCGAGGGTATTGTTGTCGTGGTTGTTGATTTCTATCTCGATATTGACAGCCTCGGTCACAGAGGGAGGCTTCAAAATCGAGGTATTGGTGAGGCTGAGACTGAGAGGGAAATTGAGATTCGAAGAAGACGCGACGAGGTCATGGCGTAAAGAAAGTCGAATTGGCGTTCCAACTGGACTCTTTTGCAATTGGTCAGCCAACAGTCGACATATCATATTTTGTCACATTTCTTCGTAGCCCTGCAGCTGCAGCCTCTCCACCTCTTGCTAGCCCCAGGGGGGCGAAAAGAACCTAGAAAGGATCCCATGTGAAGGAGGCACAGCGCAGATCATCCCCGATCATCCCAGGCAAATGCAGGCCTTCTCTGGCCCTGAAGCTTGAGACTTACAGAAAGAAATTCCTTCTGTGCCGCTTCACACATCTGTGTATCCCATTCTGGCCCTTCACCATCAATAGCAGCCTTCTCTGCCGCTGCCAGAGACCTGGACATGTTGGAGGAGCGACATGCCAGTTGAAGGTTGAAGGTTGAAGGTCAAACGAGGGGGAGGGGTACAAAAAAAGAGAGAGGGTGGCGAAACGCGTCGATTGAAGTGGGATGGGATGGGAACTTGGAATGAATGATGAATGAAGCCTTTTAGTCGCGTTTTTCGTGTTTCGTGTTACAAAAGGTTGGAACGTGTTTTCGTGTTTGGAACGTGAAAAAGTGGGGTTAAAAGAAAGAAAAAGGGAAAGATTAGCCTAAAGCCGAAAGAGGACTAGTCCCAAGGTCGTTTTTAGGAAACCACCAGGTTTACCTTACCTAATCACGATCACAACCACTCCTTCCATTTCCCACCCATCACCATCACCATCACCATCTCGCTTACATTTGATCATACTTTATTTCTATCAATATATCAATATATCAACATCGTCTCTATTTACATATAAACAAATCCAGACGCAATGGGAACTTCTGCATTGCAATTTTTCTACATCATTGTCCATCGTGGTGGGTAAGGTCAGATCTTATCTACCTTAGTTACATTACTGTACATGCTGTAGTGCTACCATACCAAGCCATGTCAGCCGATATGATTCAGACCGACTTGACAATTGTTGAATTCTGGATATGCTACTAGCCACTCGGATCCCCATATGACTGACTGGATAGGAGCCATGTATCTGTGCCTCTTTTCCCCTCATTGTAGTCTGTTTTCTTAGGCAGACATGTCCAGTGACTCTGCCTAGCCGTTGGATGCTGGTCGATGTGGCGTGGAAGCCTACACTACCTACGTGAGAGAGTTAGTCAATCCATGATATCAAACCATCAAACTAGTTCGCTTTTGAACTTGAATTCTTGTGTATCAGATATATAAGGTGCTTCAATTCTCATTTTGAATTGCAAGCAGCTCATCATCATTCATTCCTCTCCTCTCCTCTCCTTTCTTCCTCATCAAAGTTCTCAACCCGTCTATCATCAACCCTTCTCAACATCGAAACTCAGCATAATGGCACGCACCACCGAAATGGCTGTGAAAGCCATTCCTTCTGTTTCTGCTCCTGTGACAGACAATGCAAAGGTCGAGGAGGCCTCAGCTTCTGAGCCAGTTCTCGAAGCGGGCATGGAATGTGATCTGAAGCACCTCTACCAAAAGGAAGATGAGCGAGGTCGACCATCTTGGTCGGACAAGATGCCCGACAATCTCGAGGAAGCTGCCGAGAATGAGATCACAGCTCGTTATGCCATTCTCGTTCGCAACAAGAAGAGTTTCGACCCGAGGAAGAAGCTGGAGATCGATAGCATTGTGGTGCAGAGCCCACTGCTGAAGAAGATCCTCTCCAAGGTTCTGAAGGATTACCCAGGTAAGTTTACTTGAAGTGTTATTTTGAATTCGAATCCCAATCCTAACGTAAATTAGGCGTGACTACAACCCTCAAGCGTCTCATCTTCCAGGCACCATTCAATGCTTTCGTTCATCGCTGGACCGAGTTCACAGCTGCTCTTGATGAGCAGGAAGATCCCGAATCGAGAAAGCATCTGCAACTTCTTTACACCACACTCGAAACCGAACTGAAAGATACCATTGCCTCGAAGAACGACTACATCAAGAATAAAGTCATCACCTTCGACCATCTTTGGACCATCTTTCAGCCAGGATGCAATCTATACAGCAAGGAATGGGATCGTGACTGCGGCTCCAAGTTCGTTTCTGCGAGCTACATCGACCATTCACGATATGGCCGATGCTACTCGGTCAACTGTCAAAAGGTTGATTGGGATGGTGATCGATTTGGTTATGCGCATTCTCAACAGTTGATCCTATCTTTCAATGGCACCACAGCAATCGAATCGCTCGATACCTTTCCTATCCAATTCCACCCAGAGCAAAAGAAGATTCTTGGTGGGCTACTGAAACGCGGAAAGCAGTTCGAACGCTTCCACGGTTACCACTACAAGCACTACAAGGCATTCGCCCTTGGCAAGGATATGTGTGGTAACGATATAAAGGTCACTGTCGACTCGAGAATCATCATCGACTCGTTCGCTTATGGAAAATTCAACCCAAACAGCCTGCCTCATTTAGCAACCCTCCAGGTTAAGCCCAAGGCTGCAGTTGAAGAAGTTGACGATTCCGAGGACTCATATGACACTGATATGTATGATGACGATGACGACGAAGATGAAGACGATGAATACGTTGGATCTCACGACGTCGTCGCTGGCAAAGAACTCAAGCGCCTCCCTCTCACCGACGAACAACTCATCCACTGCACTTCCCTCCTCAAAGGCTACGCTCTAAAAACCAAGCGTTGGCTCTCCTTCTTCGTGGATTCCGTGTCTGAAATCGTCTGGAACGACGACGCATTCAACAACCTCGTCCTCCCCACCGACCAAAAGGAGCTCATCCTCGCCTTCGCCGAATCGCAAGTCAAGTTCAAAGACACCTTCGACGATGTCATCTCTGGCAAAGGCAAAGGCATCATCATGCTCCTCAGCGGTGGGCCTGGAATCGGCAAAACCCTGACAGCCGAATCTGTTGCGGAGAACATGCGCGTCCCGCTGTACATGATGAGCGCTGGGGACTTGGGGGTTGCTTCCTCGGAAGTCGAAGACAACCTCACCACGATCCTCGAAATGGTCGCCAAGTGGAACGCCGTCCTGCTCCTGGACGAATGCGACGTCTTCCTCGAGGCGCGCTCAATGCACGACTTGGAGCGCAACAAGATCGTCTCCATCTTCCTGCGCACGCTGGAATACTACGAGGGCATCCTATTCCTGACCACCAATCGTGTGCGCAATATGGATCCGGCATTCCAGTCACGTATCCACATCCGCATGGAGTACCCCGATCTCGATAAGGCTGCTAGACTGCAGGTGTGGAGGAATTTCCTGGAGAGAGGCGTCAAGCATGAGCTGAGTGCCGAAGAGGTTGACAAGCTGGCTGATGTCGATATGAATGGACGCATGATTAAGAATGTGCTGAAGACTAGTCAGCTGCTTGCTTGTCATAAGGGTGTTCCGCTGAGGTATGCACATCTTCGGACTGTGCTGAATGTCGAGAAGAGGGATGTGGTGATGGGTTGATTTGATGAGGGGTATGGATTGGTGGTTTGCATATTCGATTCGGTGATGAGGTCGTATTTACTTCTATTGCAGCTTGAGCTTGCGTTCCATCTTCAGTTTAGAGCAGAGACACTGCGCCAATTCTGGCGATCAGGAAGCACACACATGGTGTTTGGAGTTTGAAGCGATTACAAGAATTTCTAGATTAGCAAGTAGCAATGAACCAATTCTTGCTTTAGTATCTCCTCTTTCTTCCAAGGTATTTGTTACCACATAAATTCTCACAATCCCTTTCAGACATACATTTGTCAACGTCTTAGTACCAATATCAACAACACAGTCCCTGCCGCCTCCAATTCTCTAGTAATACAAACCACTCGCGTATCTACTCGACTCGTGCTCGCATGTACCTCCTTAAGCAGGTTAGACCATCCCTCCTGAACTCCACCAAAACCCTATTACTAAACCTATCCCGTCACTGGATATACTCCGGGCCAAGGTCTCCCATCAGCCTACCCCTTCGAAACTGCCCACCCTAATCTGTTTATCATTCGTACGTTTTCCCATCGCTAAGATATCCCCATCTCTCGCATCCACAATAACCACTATCTCCCCGCCAGGCCTCGCCAAGATCTCTCCCATCGGCCCTACCTTTCTATATGCAGTCTCAATCCCGCCCCGGGGACGGCTTTGGTCACTGTGCTGGGTTGGACGTTCGGGTTAAGGAATGTCATCTCCCCCACTTTTCCTTCTTATCAAACTTTGCCCGTCGCCAAGGCACGAATTAGCGAAGGAGGCGAAAACGCAACGTGAAAATATCGCTATCTATCACTTGCAATTGTAGGCAGTAGTGACAATCCAGCTCGGGTTGCCCGAGTGCGAGATTTCTCTGGCGATATGGAAATGAATATCGATATAGATATGGATACGGAGACTGTTCTTGGAAGAGGGGGCGACGTATATATACGTGCTCCCCCATCCTTCACACGAAAGCGGCCTCACGCTGTACCTACACTCCCCCATTCTCGATCACCTCCTCGCCTCCCTTCACCATAATGGATCCCGAGAAAACCACCTCCGACACGCCCTCCGCGGCCTCCATCGACGACGGCAATGATCATGCCATCTTCGTCGACCCGGTCTTCGGGCAGACTAAGCGCGGCCTCTCGGGCCGACACGTGCAGCTGATGGCGCTAGGCGGCTCGATCGGCACGGGACTCTTCGTCGGAATCGGCGGCGTGCTCCGGACGTCCGGCCCTTTGTCTCTCGTGCTCGGGTACCTGATTTATTGCATCGCCTTCATCTGGCCGTGTAACTTGGCTGTTGGGGAGATGGCCACGTACTTGCCCATTCGAGGCTCGGTGTTTGAGTTTAGCAAACGTTATGTCGATGAGGCGTTTGGGTTTGCGCTTGGGTGGACGTACTTTTATACCGCTAGTATGCTGCTTTGTGCGGAGTTGAGTGCGGTTGCTACAGTTATTGGGTATTGGGATAGCGAGACAAATGCGGCGGCTTGGGTGGCGCTGGGATTGGTTACGATGGTTGTGCTTAACATCTTTGCTGTCAAGTATTATGGTGAATCAGAGTTTGTTATGGCTGTAAGCACTCCCCCTTTTCTCGCTTAACCCAAACCTAAGCTCAACCATCGACATTGGACTAACATACATACAGTCCACCAAAATCCTTCTCATCATCGGCCTCATCCTCCTAACCTTCATCACCATGGTTGGCGGCAATCCTAAACACGACGCGTACGGTTTCCGCGCCTGGAAAAACGGCAACTTCATCCACGCCTACTGGACGACCGGCTCACTGGGCGAGTTCCTGGGCTGGTGGCGCGTCGTTCTCTACGCCGCCTTCTCCGTTGCAGGACCAGATCTCCTCTCTCTGGCTGCAGGTGAAATCGAAAATCCACGTCGTCAAATCCCACGTGTTGCCAAGCGAGCATTCTACCGTATTGCAGGTTTCTACATCGTCGGTGTCCTGGCCGTGGGAATTCTCTGCTCAAGCCGCGATGAGCGCTTGCTTGGAGCATTGTCAGATGGCAAATCTGGCGCGGCTGCTAGTCCATGGGTGATTGGTATTCAGAACCTAGGCATCACCGGCCTGCCATCGCTCATCAACTTCCTGATCCTTCTCTCCGCCTGGTCCTGCGGAAACGCCTATCTCTACGCCGCATCACGCACACTGTACTCCCTCGCCCTGGACGGCCAAGCTCCAGCCATCTTCAAGACATGCTCGAAAGCCGGCGTGCCACTATACACAGTCCTCGTACCATCCCTCATCGGCTGCCTCTCCTTCCTCGTCGCGTCCTCCTCAAGCGTCACCGTCTTCGGGTGGTTCGTCAACCTCGCCACCATCGGTTTCGTGCTCTCCTACACAGGGTACCTCGTGACTTTCATCGGCTGGCACCGCGCCCTCGCCGCGCAAGGCATCTCGCGCGACACTCTGCCCTGGAAAGCGCCCTTCATGCCGTTCTTCGCGTACTTCGCCATCGGCACCGGCTGCGTGGTCATCCTGTTCAGCGGGTGGAACACGTTCCAACCCTTCGACGTGCAGGGCTTCGTGACGAGCTACTTTGGCGTCGCGTTCGCGGCCTTCATGTTCGTGTTCTGGAAGGTGGTCAAGCGGACCAAGTTTGTGGATCCCGCGCTGGCGGATCTCGTCACGGGCAAGAAGGAGGTCGATGAGGAGTGTAGGCATTGGGATGAGAATCCCGGGAAGTTGAGGGCCGAGATGTCGAGGGTCGAGAAGATTTGGGATAGTTGTTGGTAGATGTCCTTCAATTGTTTCGCCGAGATGCAGATGCAAGCTAGGTGTAAAATCATAAAATTAAATATATATAGTGTGTTAATATAACGAGCATCCATACAATCACTTCCACCCCCCTTCCTTCCTTCCTTTCACATTGAGCAAATCACTACCCCACCGCCCACTTCATTCTCCATCATTTCCCCCCCTTCTCTTGCTCACGACTTCTGCTCAAGTTCCTAACCGCCTGCTCCCTCAAACTCCCCGGGATGAAGATCCCAGCTCGCGCTCGCTGCGTGACTTCCGACGATGCCTGTTTCGCCTGTATCTGCTCCCGCGCTGCTAGGTCGCGGAATCTGGAAAGGGTTTGCGCGAAGGCTGCATTGCTTGCTGGGCGCGGAGCGGAGCGTGATCTTCGTTTCAGCAATGGATTTGGAGCTGGTGTTGGATTTGGGTTGGGCTTGAGAGCTACTGGTGTTGGTGTTGGTGTTGGTAGTGTTGGTAGTGTTGGTAGTGGTGGTAGTGGTGGAATAAGCGGTTGTGGTGTTTTGATCGCACTTGTCGATGGAGACGGGGACGAGGGTGAGGGTGGGGAAATAAGTGTTATTGGCGTTGGTATTGGGATTGGGGTTCTGGCATCAAGTAGTGCCGTGTTTCCCACGCGAAATTTGGCAACAGACGTTAAATCAACCGGATTCCGACGAAGAGGCGACTCAGTTCGATCTCTCAGGCTCAACGAGGACTCAATTGGTTTCCGAGGTGATAAAGTGCGTGATTTCCGCTTCACGCTTCGGACGTAGAGACTTGGATTTCGTTGAAGTGGCGAGCGTGTCCTCTCGCCTATGTCGGTTGAGACTTTGATGTTCTCAACTTCTATGCGCGGTAGAGGTGAGATGGCCTTCTCATTACTACTTGGGGCTTCTAACTCTGCTTGAGGTGTTTGGTTTTTGATATGTATTATCTGGGATAAGCGAGCAGAGATGATGTCGGATGTGCGGATCATTGAGCGTCCTCGCGGTTCGGGCTCTTCTTTTTCGCTCTCCTCTGCTGGAGGCTCTGTCACTTCCGGTAGGTTCTCCGTAGCTGTACTCTCGAGTAGCAGCGAGGCCACGTTTCTAATCTGTGGATTTCGCCTCAGTGGCGACATGGTCCTCTCTGCTTTAGCATCTGGGAGTTCTTGTGTTTGGCTGAGGTCACTCGATGGGAGGGCGTCGTTGGCATTTTTTGTTTCTGGGTCTTGAAGGGAATTAAGAGACTCTGCTACTTGCGGTAGATTCTCCGTAGCTGGGTTCTCTAGTAACAGCGAAGCCACATTTCGAATCTGGGGATTTCGTCGTAGTGGCGAGATGGTCCTCTCTGCTTTCGCTTCGGCTACAGTTTCAGATTCATAGGGCTCTGATTTTGTGGTGAGCTCAATTGATGGGACTGATTGGATGGCATTTTCTGGTTCTGAGTCCTGAGAGGGGACTTCCTCCCCTGTACTCGGTGCTGGTACTGTCACTTTTGTGGTCTCAATCCAGAAGAGCGGTTGAATGAGAATTTCTGTTTCTGAAATTTCCTGGGACGGGATTCGGATAGTTGTATTGATTGAGGAATCAACGCTGGGTGAGGGTTGTGGTTCTTCTTCTTCTTCTTTTTCTTCTTCTTCTCCTCCTCCTTTCTCGGAGTCAACGACAGTCACTGCCCTGTACTCGGGTTCTTGAGCAATAGGATCTGCAAATGGATTGGGGTCGATAATAGTGTTTGTCAGGGGTTGTATGGATGCGATGCTCAACACAATGGCGTGATTGACAGAAATGGAAGTAGAAGGCGGGGGCTTTCCTATCACTACTTCAACGGGGTCTTCGAATGGATTCAATACTACTTCTTCTGCCTTCTCATTCTTGCTCGTGAAATTCGGCGTGCTCTGCACCAACAAATCAGTATCGTGAGCTTTGTCGTCGGCATCTGCTTGTAGAGATTTATCAATAGGCAGTGGGATGATTGGTTCAATAAGTCCTGGCGTCGCAGGAAAATAGTCGACTTCAGGCGTCAGGAGGTCGAAGTTGACAGGCCAAATTTCAAGTTTGAAATCCGATGCCAAAGAAATGTGCGCTGGGATGACTTGTGCGTCGATCTTTGGCACTTCTGGTACTTCTGGCACATTTGGAGGGATTGAATCTCGAGCAATCGGTATTGCTCCTTGAGATTTTAGAGCCGAGCGGTTGGGTCGAGGTGATTCTGAAGACTTTGGTGGATTGAACTTCCTCGTTCTCTTATTCTCACTCTTGGTGGTCGAATTTAAGCGAGGTAAACTCATCGTCGGGCTTGATGGCAGAGTCTTCTCATCCAATGGCACGTCACGCTTCTTTCTCCTCCTCGCTCGAACAATGAGAAAGAAGACGACGACAATGAGCAGCAATAATACAACAACACTTCCAATAACAATAACCGCAATCTGAAGCGGGGCAAGTATCTTAGGGGACTTCAAAACAACGGGTTGCCCATCCATCGACGGAGAACCCACGAACACTGTCTGCGGACCTCCTTGAATACGCGTCGCTGAAGCAGCAGACGCCAGAATAGCAGATGCTTGTGCAGCCGCTGAGCCAGTGACTGAGGCAAGCGCAGATTGCGCTGCAGCTATGGCCAGGAACGCTGAAGCCTAGATAGCATCGTTAGAAGTATTCAATCGAGTAGTAAATAAGTCGGGGTTCAAATCTCACCTGTATGGAAGAAACACTCGCTGCTAACATCGTCAAACTAGCACTCAATCTCACTACTTCACTCGATGATGCGGAACTCACACTCGCTGATCCCGAACTTACACTCAACGACGCCGAACTTATACTCAACGACACCAAACTCAAACTCGACACATTCCCCCTCGCATCACCCAGTGCCGAATTAACACCCACCAAGCTCTGACTCGCAATAGCCAGACTCTGATTCGCACTCGACAGGGCCGCGCTTGCACTCGCCTGCGCATCCGTCAACGCAAGATTCGCACTGGTCACCTGTCTGTTTGCGACCGTTACACTCGAGAACGCGGCTACAGTCGCGACGCTGGCACTCTGCACGACGACTTTGATGCTTGAATTTGCGGACTCCTGGGCGGAGCGGATGCCATTCGAGGCCGATTGCGAGGCGGCTTGTAGTTGCTGGGAGAATGTCGCATTAAGTGCGATTATGGTACGTGAGATTTCGACGGTAGCACGGTTGACGGAGGCGGTGATGAGGTTTTGGCAGTCTTGCGGGTTGTTTTGGCGTGCTTCGAGGAGATGGAGACTAGGGGGGGTAGTTGTGAGTGCATTTTCGGGTACTGCAGTGCGTGGTAAGGCTGGTTTGGTAACAGTTGGATTGTATGCGTGTTTAGATAGGTTGTTGTTATTGTTGGCAGTATTGGAGTTCGAAGAAGGATTAGAGGATTTCTCATTGTGTGAATCTTCATGGCCAGCCATCGAGGAATATTCGTTTGTTCAACCCATGCCAGGAGGTGTCGAGGGAGAGAGACGAACACAACTACGTTAGATCTGATCTGGCAGCGGAAGTGATCTTCACTTCAACTGTCGTCATCTGAAGTCAATCACTTAAAAGCTCCGAAACCTGTTTGGAACCTTGGACTTCGATTGACTTCACATCACACCAGACGAAAATCTTGCGAAAAAACAAGCACCAGTCAATCGCTCTAGTACGCAGTGAAGGCTTGTCTAGAGCAAGACGCACAGATATCATTGGATGCATGAAGAGCAGTTTTGTATGCGGTGCATAAACTATAGGTCGAGTGGAACGAATATGATGTTTCAGATAGGAATTTTTTGGCTGAATGCATGAAAAACATCCAGTCTCCGAACCTCGTCGCATCGATAAGTCGTAACCATTCGTGAGAGCTCTGTGGAGTTTTACTGATTCGTAGTACTTCAAAATCCCGAGTACGAAGACAGCGACCAACTTACCAGGTAGGTAGGTACCTTTATATCATGAAAGGCTCGCCAGAATCATGTGACCTTAGCCTCAGACGAGCATTTCTCTGCCATGATGCAACAGGAAAGAAGCGAACTACCTCAATAAAGAGGATATATAGTCTTCGAGAACTGCAGGGAACAAGTTTCATCATCCAAGGCCCGTATGTTTACTCTGTTACTGCCCCTTTGAAAGCTACGATAACCTGCTAAGCGAATCCACTTATTTTAACCTCCAACATCACTAGAAGAGCATATGTTAAAAAACTCCATAGATTTATATTCACTGGGATCTCCACCGCTATTGATGCTCAGCCACAGGCCCCAAATCAACCAAAGCACCCCCATGCAGCGAGTATATTCAGTCCAAACCGCACCATGACCGTACCACGTCACCATCCTCTCTGACTACTCAAACTTCCCTATAACTTATCAACTACACTACGAATAGTTGAGATTAATAGATCTCGGTGATCTAAGAGAGAGAACGAGAGTAAAGATGGTTGTTGCCGAGGTGAGATTAACCAAGGTCATGTGACCTAAGTCAAGTGGTAAAGTTCGTGTCTGGATTGGGGATATTTTCGAATTTAAAATTCTTCCGCGAGATCTTAATCGTCTTACGATCGTCTTATTCAGCTGATAAAAATTATGCTGGAACTCAATGGGGGTCGTTGACTAGGTCAGCTTTTCCAAAGAGAAAAAAAGAAAAACTAGGCTTCCAGCAAGGGCTGAGAGGAGCTGCTTTCGATGGCCACCACTCCGCCTCGAGTTGATGGGATTTCCCCTGACAGGGTTTTATATGACACAGTATGGCCTTAATACATGTTCCAGCATCTTGAGGCAATAATTATTCGAATCTGCATGTTTTCGGCGAATTTTTTCTAACATATGGTTCACCTTGTATTATCGGCTGTCTATCGAGGTAAGTCTTTGGGTTCAGAGAATTTTAAGCCCGTAGTTCTAAAATTATACTGCAGCTTTGTTTTGGTAAAGCAAGCCCTTTTGACTCAAATGAATGCTGGCATCCTTTGCAGCGCCAAGTCGGATCTCTCCATCAAGCCTTAAGGACTTTGGCGAATAGCAAGACTCTGCTTACGCCTGCTTTTACGATGTTGCTAAACTCCACCATACTATGCAGCGGTCCAGTCAGCCTATTGAATGTATGATAATGATTGTGCAGCCTCCAGAAGCCGAAGCGTTTCCTTGAGAGCTCGACAACAAGCTACAACTTTACGCTGTCTCAGCTAGTTTACCTTTTTGCTCATTAAATAGTCACAGAAGAATCATGAATGAGACCTTCATGACAGACCAACATGAACGAGTGGGTTGGGTATCATCTCCCGATGGTAGAAGTACGATGGACATCGTGGTAAGTTTCACTTTGATTTTTGAGGCTGAGGCCTCAACGACATTGTTATCACAAGAGCCTTTCCCTTATGATAGACTCTCTTTTCAAAATTTCTGCAGCTACCTCATTGCTGGTTGTCACGAATGTGTACTGATACAAACAGTGGAGCTGTCTATCCGTCCTTTTGGTCTGCACATACAAATGTCTTCACATGAACATTTCCAGCTTCGAAGAAAATCAGGCTGAATGGCACAGAACAAAATGGCTAAATCTCCCTTACTGGCCAGAGAGACCTCTGATGAGAAAATATCTTCGGAAGATGAAATGGATGATCTTGATCCTAATTGCACCTGAGCTAGGGGTGACCGCCGCACTTATACAATATCTGGAAGCTCGAGAGCAGGTTCGGAGTGCAGCACAAGAGTTTCCAACTGAAAGCTTGACTCTCACTCACGGATTCTATGCTTTAGCTGGCGGATTCGCGCTACAGATTTTTGATTCACCAACTGAAAAAAAAGCTCGACAGAGGCAGTATGCCGATAACCTCGTCGGTCTGACGACAAGATCTACCCCCTCTCACAATGACAACATAATGGGGCTAGTTGATATTCCAGATTATACGACAAATCTCCAATATTTTTGGAGAAAAGCTGACAAAAATATGAAAGTATGTTCGCGCAACAGACTCAAAATACTCACACTTCGACAGTACAGTAAGCGTAACAAAAATTTTGATTCGTCCTGCTGTTTTTTCCTTTTTTTTTTTTGCAAGCTTTTGATTTCTTCTTAATGATGCACAATAAAGAGTTCCTGAAGCTGACTATGTTCGTCAAAGTTCGAATCTGCAAACTTTTACCGATCGGGAAGTACCAAATTGCGAGTGTGGAAAACATCGAAGATCGAAGCAAATCAGACAGTTTCACGAAAGGATTTGCAATCTTGCAATCATCTTGGCTCTGCCTTCAGAGTATTGCTAGATTATCTGCTGGTCTACCTATAAGTGAGCTTGAACTAGCGACAATGGCCTATGTCATATGCTCGGTTGCGACATATGGTCTTTGGTGGTATAAACCTTTTGATGTCGAGCATGTCACCATCACGATGGTTCCAAGAAATGTCCTACATGATTCGAACTTCAATTCGCCTATATGGTCTCGTCAAAAACAAATTAATTTTCATGTTCAATTGCAGTTGTTTCAGAGTGAAAATGACGTCGAGTCCAGTGATCTCTGGAGGCAGGCAGCATTATATGGTATCACAACTGTATTTTGCTCGTTCCATCTATTAGCATGGAACTGGTCATTTCCTTCACCTGTCTGTCGAATACTCTGGATCGTGTTTACAATCGTTGCCACCGCTGCTGGGCCTTTCGCGATAAGTATTTCATTGTTAGCGAAGGCTCTTGGCTCTTGGATAGCTGATAACAGTGTTGAATCTAGACGGAGGCTTGATTTCATATTTATAATCAGAGGGTTAAACATATTTGCGTATGTTGTAGCGCGTATTGGTCTTGTAGTTCTAATTTTCTATTCCTTTTCATCGATGCCGAAAGGTGTCTATGCGACTGTGGATTGGACGACATATTTTCCTGTATTAGGATGAAAATTAATCTTCCTAACTTTCGGACAAGTAGTTCTTAGAGTCTAGAGCTGTTGATGCTTTCCTGGCGATTCTATAGAGTTTGATATTGTGTTGAAAATTAGAGTTACATAGCTAAATAAGGAGCAATCCTGAAAACGCTTTCCTTGCACTCCCTCCAAATTCATGGTGGATCAGATTCCCAGAACGATCACATCCAGCTATCTGAAATAACGAGCCAGATTCTGCTACTGCTTAACCATGCACCACGGCCCACGATACTGGTTCCACAGCTTCCATTGTTTCAACTTGCATTCAAGCTTCTTCCAGTCCACTTCTCCTTATATCAGTGTCACTTCGATCTTCAGAAGAATCGTCCACTCCCGTATCTGCTGGCCGATCATTGCCTGTTGATGCTCGTTTTTTGATACACCCGCTCAAAACATATATTAGATATCCGAGAAGCCAGCATGCAAGAGTAGCGGCAATACCAATGAGCCAAATTTGAATGTTGGTGAACATTCTCGATGTTATTGTTTGATGTATGTGGTAGAGGTCAGTTCGAATGCGTTGCAGCGAAAATCCAGACTAAGGGTTTGTGGAGGTGAATTCAGAAACGCTTGAAGCTTTTTAATCTTGAGAGATGACGAATAGAAGGATTCAGAGCTGGAGTGAAATTATTAGAAAATATACCAGCAGAAATGATCATTTTAATTATCAGTCCAGAGACGCCAAGATATCGAGGCTAATTTACGAAAATAGAATGTCTCACAGAACAGGACGCAGCCGGGGCGCATGATTGTAAATCATAGGCTTCTCAAACAATTGTCAGGCTTAAGGAAAACTGTTGTTTCAAAAGCACAGCCTAATATTGTAGTTATGTTTCTTTCAATGTATCCAGGTAAACAATTTGCGAAGAAGGAAATAAGACAGCAAGTACGGTCGTTGTCCAATCAACAAGGTCGCTTAGATTTCTACAAAAGGCATCAAGTCGATGCCATACTCGTGTTTCCCACCGGTCTGAGGATACTGACTATGGATCTGTTCACTGTTCTCCATAGGGAATGCCTTCTCTAATAATTCTAGACCCCTAGGAGACACGAACACTCAACAGTTCCCTACGTTCGTGTAGCTACTTACCAAACTCCACCATGAATGTGTATCCTCATAAATCACGAATCAATCTCGACAGGCTATTACAGAGCTATGATGTGGACTAAACTCCCCTCAACCATGAGGAAAAATGCTACATCTTACCTTACCTTAGTATCAGAACTCGAGGAAGGCTACTCTAGAATCACGTGCTCGCTTCTGATTACTTCTTTGAGTTTCAGCTCTCACAGCAGTGGCTTTTGGGCTGAGCAGGGATCGAAACGGAGCGCTTAACTTCATATTTCAGGAGCCTGACTGCAATGGACGTGTTGGTCTTCTTTATGAAGGCTCCATTTTTTTTTTCATCGCGTGTTCATTTACCTCTTACAGAACTGCTGGCTGTATTCGCTTAAGAGCAACCGATATCATATCATCACTTGGACAGAGTACCGCCAAGCCCACATCTTGGAAGCTCTTGTTCACGGCTCATAGTGAGGAGAGGCACTGGCTTGTTCTGAGCCTCTTTTGAGGATCATCTTGAGCTGCTATCGCACCAGATTAGATCACATCATCTCAGGATCCCGCCAGCACGACTACTACAATCAATATACATCCCACAATCCAACACTACACCATCAAAAAATGAACTCATACACACCCAAATATCACACGAACCACACCCGGCCCGTAAAACCCACTGTATACCTCTCCCTCTCTCTCACAACCTCACCACCCGACCCCCTCGGCTTCGCTTCCGTGAGCGGACTCTACGGTCCCGGAGCCTGGGTGGCGTGGTATCTCAGCATTCTCGCCTCCTGGCTGCATCTCGTGTATTTCCTGCGCGGGCGCGTCAAGGGCGGGAACAAATTCTGGGTGAACAGCGTTATCTACTTGCTGGGACTCAACTGGGCGGCGGTGGATTTCTTGCGGCATCAGTGGAGCTTGGGGTCGTTGTTTGAGAAGAAAGCGGCGGGGGCAGCAGTTTGGAAAACAGAAGCAGCGAGCGTGGGCGCCGCCATGGTGATGGTGTATTGGGGATTCAGTCACGCCACGGCGCAGATGCTCGTGCTACTCCTCGGGTCTTTCGATTTTGGGCGGCGGAAGAAAGCGTTGCGTCGCGCTTCGGTCTTGTCCTTGGGGCTGATTATCCCGATCTTCAGTCTCATCTCTATGGGCTACTTTCTCGCGATCGAGTATAATTTCACCAATCCTTTCGCTACAATTTCAATTTCGCAGCTGCTGAAATCGGAGCCAGTGGATCTTATTCCTGCATTCTACTGGAAGGACATGCAGTCCAAGGAGGGAGAGACCACGTACTACGGCCACGCGACGTACATGGAGTATGCTTATATCTATGCGATATTGGCGACCTTGCCCGCGGTGCCTTTGGCTGTGTACGGCGTTGTGCAAACAGCTCGAGTGGTACTGTTCTCAGCTTTTGCACAAGAAGCAACGCGAAGGCTGATGCCCATTTGGAACGTTCTTGGTCGTCCCACAAAGCTCGCTTGGTGGGTAGTAAAACGAATTCTCTTTATTATAGTAGCGGTTATCATCTTTGTTGTTTCCTTTTTCACCTGTGCAATGTGGCCTATGATGCTTTTTACGGCACTCGTAACTTGCGTTCGTCTCGTTTGGTATTCCATCATGGGCTTCATCTACCTGTGCATGGCGTATATCTCAGGGAAGAACCTCGATGGCGCGTGTTTCTTCATGCCATGCGCGCCACAGAAGATCGCGGATGCCGATCAGGCGGGAGCGTTGTTTGTTGCTCTGGTGCTGTTAGTGGGTGGTGAGTTTGTAGTGCCTGTGTATAGGCATATGGCTCGAGGAGAGGAGAGCATAGGAGACGGCGAGACAGATATTGAGCGTCAGGGTGCTGCGAGTGGTGTTTACAGTCGACTGCTTGAAGATGAGAATGGACTTAGAGATGGGACTGCGGAGATGGAGATGGCGGATAGGACGGATGATCCACCACCATCTCAAATATCTGATTCAGATGATGATTGGATGGAAAGATCAGCCACGCGGATGGAGGGACAGCTTCTTAATAGACAGTCTTGAAGCGAGTTTGGATGGATCTTGTATGACTCAGTTTCTTAGTATATTTAGTGATCTAGATGGTGAGGGCAACCAGTTGCCCGAGGGCATGTATTAATTCATACTTCTCTCATCGAGTATACTACCAGCTCTCATAGCTTCAAAGGAATCGAACCCCCCCCCCCCGGATTACACAAGCATATGAAATAAATACACCAAATCCTGAAGCCGGACAAAAGTAATTCACTCTCAAGTAAGCCCATCCAAAACACTGGTCCAGAATCAAGTTCCCCCGCCTCCTTCAAAATGTAACCTCACCAGGCATCAAATGTCGTGCAGCGCCCTGTGCCCACCACTTCATCCCAGATCTGCAACACATTCGTGGTGATCATACAAGGGGGTTTCTCACGTGACTATCATCTCACCTGCTGCCCCTGATCCTTGCCCCACATTCAGGCGAGAATTGAAACCGCAACCGTTTGATCTGATTTCAAGACATGGGCAGACGATTAGCGAGCTCGTATGACTTCAGATGGCAGGTTCGTCTGTTCTTCCTTTAAATGCTGGATGCTGCTGTGTGTGGAATGAATGTTCTATTCGAGTTTTTTCATCCATTCTTTATTTAGCCTTTTTTCTTGAGCAGGTCTCTTCTATTCTTCACTCTTTATTTTTGTTTCAAATCAAATTTGTCTTTAAAAGCTCTGTCAAATCTCCTCGAAGATCATTCAAGATGAAGTCCTTCACCGCCCTCGTTGTCTTATTCCTGTCGGTCTCGTCCGTTTCCGCTGCACCAAGGAGAAAGCATAGAGTTTCGACTTCGAGCGCCGCTGCCGTTGCGGCTGCAACCGGAGTCCCAAGCACTACAGTCGCGACAACCGGAGGAACAGGAGCGTTGGTTCGTGGGGCATCAACAGTGGTGATGTTCGAGGTTGGAGGCATAGCAGGAAACGAGTGCCTCACATTTCGCAACAATGGTACAGCACGTGTCTCCCTTGTCACTTCAAAATTACTAACATACCTAGGTGAAATGGTAGACGCAGCATGCGTCAACACCGCTGCTGATCGCCAAGTAACACCCTCCACCAACGCAGCAGGCGAAAGCGTCCTGCTTGTTCAGCGCAGCTTTTCAGCTGGATTCCGTCCGGATCTTGTCGGCAAAGATGTGTGTGTCGGGTTCAACGGGACGACGTTCCTGGCTGAGGATTGTGCCGGGACTGGTTTTGCTGCTGTGAGCTTGGTTGGGGGACAATTGAAGTCGGGGACAGCGTGCCAGAGTGGTCACGATGGTAAAGTAAGATATGATGACTTCTTGGTGGCGAAGGTTCGTCATTCGCTAACAATGTTGCAGGCTCAACTCACTGTCGACACAACTGGGACTACATGTGTCGGTGTCACGCTCACAACTGTCACACCTACAGCGCCATAATGCAAGAGCTTACTTTACAGTCATGCACGATTTGTAAATATAATAAATGTTTATAGAGGATAAAAGTTCCGACAAATGATTTTATTCACCTTCATGAAGCTTTTCGAGTTTTTGTTTTAAGCTGCGTTGCCATCTACTCGTCTGGATCTGGTATCTCTTGAAAAAAGATCTCTCAATTTTGCATTATAATGATTGAGGTGGTAATCTCGCCTTATTAATTGGTATCAACTCTTTTCCGCTGTGTCTCGCCATCGTATTCAGTATGAGAAGTTGAGTGTATTCACACCTGCGTACCGAATGTCTCTCCTGCTCCTCGCCTTACCTATCATCATCAAATCCCAGTCATGGGATCGGCCATATTCTGCTTTTCTGTCATAACAAGGGTATTTGATCCATTTATCATCGTAGATTGCTGCTGCTTGCTCTGTTAAACTAATATGCGTCAGGACATTAATTATTGTGTGATATTTACGAGCGAGTATTGATCTGTATTTGGCCTCTCTATCATCATCAACCTTTGGCAAATCAAATCTGTCCCATCTTTCCGATTTCCGCGCACTCTTTGGGTAGTCTGCACTCTTTAGCAAGAAGTTTCTGCTTAAAGCCAGACCTGATTACGTGACTTGCCGCTCTTGGTCTTGCTTTAACCGCCTCAGCTACGTGAGCTCCTGCAGGTACACCGCCTTGTGCATGAACACCTTCCTGAGCATGTCAAGAGTATGTGCGTCTGGGTTTACGCCAGCGCCTCCGCTCATGGAAGGCTAAGGTAGGCCCTTGCAGCGACCAGTATCTGTCTGAACAAGAGGCCTACCGTACTCTCCTCTACTTATCTTCTCTTATTTTGTCCTGGAGGGACTTAGCGCCAGAGAACTTTTACTGAACCTGTAGGAGTTAGGCTCCTAAGGTAGAGTACGAGGACTTTCGATAACACGATGATATATTGAGTCAAGACTAAGGCATGCTACCTCGGCTCCGTGTTTAGAGCCTATATATGTTGGCTCGAGATCAATAGAATCGGCGTTGTCTACCGGACCATCAGAATCGCCGACCAAGTAAGACATTGTCCACATCTTAGTGCATTTCATTGGCAAGGTACTTTAGTGCTTTGCAGCTACAGAAGACTTTACGGTTATCTTCCCCATATTTTTAGCTTAAATTCGTCGGAGTAGCTTCCGCGAGCCGAGACAGGGTCAAAGCCTTTATTGGCATCGGTATCTCCCGAAACCTAGATGGATTTCTCGTCTAATCGATTGAACTCCCAAATGGGGTAAATGGAAGCATTTTGAGAAGGATTTAGCTGCAGGACGGAAGGATAATCGGTTTCAGAATCAAGACTTAGGGTACGGTACGTCAGAGACCCAACTTCTAAGGTTTTGATGAGTTTTGGGAATCGGAATTTTCTTTTCTATAAATAAAGTTTATTCTATGTAAGCAGCACGTCCTCTATTTTACTGTCTACCCTCCACTTTCCTTTCCCCATAAGCTGAACCAACTAAAGCCTTCCTGCTCCCCGTCGTCCCCGCCACTCCGCTTTTCAGGCTGATGTTATCGTCTTTCGAGCCATTTTGTGCGTCACTTGGTATCTGCTCGTTCCAGGTTCCCTCTTGGCCCCTAAACCACAGCTTTTCCTGGGCTAGCTTTACAAACCACGGCAGCTCACGGCCCCAGGTTTTGTAGGTCCAGTATTCCTTGAGATCCATATCCGCCGGCTGAAGTCTGCCTCTGGTGACCACTTTGGTGATCCAGATCAGCCCGTTCAAAACCGTGTAGGAAAAAAGCCCCGCGATCAGACCATATGCCACCGAGTAGGTGTACGGCATCGTGATGATCGTGATGAAAGCTGGCAGAGCGTCACCAATAAAGCCCCAGTTGATACTAACAACTTGCCGCATCATGAGGTAGCCCACAATAATCAATGTGCAACCTGTTGCCCAAGGAGGAATGGAAGCAAAAATCGGTGCGAAAAACATGGAAATCAAAAAGCAAACGCCCGTCGTGATGGCTGTTAATCCAGTCTTCCCGCCTACGGTGATGCCGGCGCCAGATTCGATAAAAGCTGTGACTGGCGAGCATCCGAAGAGAGATCCGATCGAGATGCAAGCAGCATCCGTACAGTATGCCAAAGTCGAACGGGGAAAGTCCCCGGTGGCAGGATCCACCACCCCAGAAAACCGTGCCATGGAATATAATGTTGCAGTGGCGTCAATGACATCGACATAAAGAAAAGTGAAGAGAGCGAGGACAAAGTGAGTTCCGGCGCCTGTACCAGAGATGATATCCCAGTCCTGGGCCACCAGGGTGTGGGAAAGGGGATGAAAATGAACGACTTGTTTAAAGAACGAAAACATTTCGTTCCCTTCTGGAGTATCTGGGAAATAAGTGATCGTGGTACCGCGACTATACATGTTATCAGTTACATGTTACATGAAGATCAAGCTTGAAGGGTGATACTAACGGCCATGATAGAATTGAGACGAGAGAGATGCCAACAATGATAGCTGCTTTGACGCGGTAACACATCAAGTAAGCAGTGAGAACACCACCACACATGATACCAAGCCAGAGCTATAGCTAATTAGTAACTGACACGATGGAAAACGATGGATTGTGGTGTTGACACCGATATACATACAGTAGGATTCGTCATTTTATGACTTGTGCAAGACCCCGAAGCTGGATCCAAATATTGTGGAGGACAACCGGCGATGGTCGTCGGCGTCGCCACTCCACCTGAGATCAATCCGATGCCAGAATACGACATGCCGATTTCCGCAATAAAGAAGCCGATGCCCACACCGCTGGCGACTTTGATGGATGATGGAATGACTTTGACAAGCCACTGCCGCATGCCGATCAGTGAGAGCAAAATAAAGATGCAACCCTCAATAAAGACCGCGGTCAGGGCAAGTCGATAAGAAACCGAGCCAGAGCCATGATATCCAACGACTTGAAAGGTAAAGTACGCATTGAGACCCATTCCGGGGCTAGAAAGTAGCAGAGTCAGTTAGGGTCAATTGGGTCAAAGTAAGGCACTCACGCTAATGCGACCGGTAGGTTGGTGAAGATGCCAAATGCAATTGAGCCAATACCAGAAATCACAGCCGTTGCCGTGATCAGGCTTCTATTCAGGCCTGATATTGTCAGCTATCGTCAGCTATGAATTAATGCAATAGTGTTGAAGAACGAGAACGTACCCAACAAGCACTGCCGATACGAAGCGTCATCATTGCAAAGAGGATCGTTAGAATTTGTTCCAGGGCAAACACAAGTTCCGCCACTCTGCGAGAGGATATTTGCCTTCATATGTTTGTTAGTATTTCCGAGTCGGTAATGGTATATAATTTCGGCACCCTACTTACGTTGACAGTAATGATATATGCCATAGTAAAAAATGTCGTCAGCCCGGCATATATCTCCGTAAGGAACCTTGAATCCTTTCGTTCATTTGGCTATTGATTATTAGCATTGGTGTTTCATTGGGTAGTTCTGGCTGGCACTTGCATGTCCTGAGCCCTCAAGACGAAAGACTCGACCAAATGTGGACAGGGAAGCTTTTCCATTGATGGTGTTGACCAAGCTCTTGATTGAATCCATCGCGTGAACAATTTATATGAAATAGGGACATAGAGTTAGGGCACAGGATTGCGAGAGTTGACCCAAGGTAGTTATAGGATTAATTCCAGAATGAATACTCTAGCCACTACTGCATTCATGACAGCCGACGCAACTCCATGCGTCCATATTGACAGAGGCTGATTGTTAGACTTTCTATCCGATAGTCATAGCAATTCAATAGTCTCGGTTATTCTGTCACGAATGGGCGAATCGATCTGAGAGATCCCGCAACGAAAAGGCCGCCGAAGTGAAGGAGCCCGGTCTCGCTTGACTCGGGAATATAGGGGAAAGTACAGTGTACGTTGGACCTACCTGTGGTGTTGAATGAATGTCTTTGACTCCCTAGGGATTGCACGCCCCCGTTCTGGGTTAAAGGCACATTTGGGTCCTTAGCTTGATTATGAGACACGCAATATGGCGTGTTTCTCCAGCCGCGGGGCCTAGACTATCCTCAAAGTTTTTACTCTGTACAAGTCGCCACTGGCTACAGCTGTCTTACCCGTGACAAGGATGCTATTGCAAGGCGTATGTCCGAGCTATCGCGATCGGTGGTCAACACGTTCTGGCCACACATTTAAAGTGGTCCGTCCACTCGGCGATCAGTATTCGATCTGTGGAGAGATAAGTTACTTAGTTCAGCCCAGTTTTCTAGCCCCTCATATGGCAGATGTCGGTGGAGAATACTGCACACAGGTGACACAATAAGTGTTCCTGACAAGGGTTATCATTTTATAATCAAGGAAACAAATTGAGGTCAAATAATTCCTAGCTCAGATCTACATCATTCGAACGAGGTTTCAATTTTAGTCAGGAAACATCTATTTGTTTTAACCGTTTGGCATCTATGTTGTTGTTGTTGAACTGTCAAAGTTATAAGTCTTTCATGTTCTTCTCCCCTCGGTTAGAGAAACTATACTTTTGTGGTGACACTTATTTGTCACCTGCGTGTGCTGGTAGGATTTGTTTTAGAAGGTAGGGATTTGTCCGGTACTATCGATCGAATAGATCGTTCGAATAGATATGATCGGTGCTTTGACCCATCACGCTATAACCTCGACTCATGTCTTGTAGAAGGTTGGCGGGTACTCAGGTACCTGTGGCGCTCACGTGGCGCTCCCGTTCCCTTCAGCCTACAGGTGCTTGCGTACCAGAATGATGAAGCTGAAGATGAACCCAGAAGATGAGGATCAGGATTTGCGGGTGCATGTGCATGTGCATGAGCATGAGAATAGTACCTTACAGAAGAGTATTGAAGGCTTTTGCCAAACATTGGATGATTTCCACGTTTCCAGGTGAGCCACTCGCTTAGAGGAACTGAACCTCAGACCACCCGTACCGACTAGACCGTAACTCGACCAACGAGAAGCGAGATCGACGAAAGGGGGACAAAGAATGTCTTACTACTTGCTCCCAGCTCCCAAGTTCCAGCTCCCTATCCGGAAGTTCAAATTTAGGACCTTTGTTTGCACTCTCAGGTCGCTCAGATCCCGATGAAGACGTGCACAGTGTTCGCTCCATAGCAAGCCATGCCTCGGGATTTTTTAGCCCAATCCATCACAATTCCCATACCATACCATATCGTACTGTACCGTACCATGCTAAACACATACATACATACATCCCTACATAATAATGCCATGTACCTCCGTTCCACTGGAATATCACTGGACTATCATGAGAATTGCTGACTGGCACTTGCTCCCCTCTTCTTTCTTTTTTCTCTCTTTATTTCTCAAAGCAAGCGGCTGCCAGTCCTAAATGTTCGACGTTTGCTGGGTGGATCCGGCGAGAGAGACCATAGGTGAGAGGAGGAATCGAAAAGAGCAAACAACGGGAGCGGACCGCCGTCATAAAAAAGGAATCAGAACCCCGCGAGAAGGCTCGTTAAGGAGCTTTACATCTTCCGAGGCATCGGCACCAGCAACGACATCGACGCTGGCGAAGGTTCTACAATTGGAAGTCCCTCCTCCCAGGAAAGCTGTCTCGAGGTGGATGAGAGCAAAATCTCATGTCGGGCCACCTCCCCACGATATTACCACATCCACCAACGAGGAGCAAATACCCACCGATTCTATCAGATCCGACTCGCCAGCGCTCAAGTGGCAGTGGCCAAAGGGCCGCGATGGCCGCGATGGCCTCGAATTCGCTCACGCAGAAGCTTCGTCAAAGTCAAATGCAGCCGCGGAAACCCAAAAACCCTCGATGAGTAAGTATACGATAGCCACGGCGGCCGCATTCCTAAACAGTTCCTGATGACTGACAATTAGATCAGCTCTAGGGTCTAGATATATCTATGACCGAGCCGAAGCGGGCCGATTGTCGAATGCTGATTCGACCTGTAGCTGGAGCTCTGCTGCAGACTCACTCGTGCCTTGTTCAAGGACAAACAGTTTTGTCGTCCAACCATTATCACCCGGTTCCTTCATTTCACAGAGCATCGAGGTGATGGTTGATCCGCGGGACAGCTTTCAGGATGCAAAAGAAATGAGGGCAAGTATTATTTCTATCAGTGCTGCTGGTTCATCTCCACGTCAAGACCAGTTAATAGAGCCGGATCACCCACAATCCTCCCCGAAGAAGTGAGATTCCCTCTTTGATACATTTTGATTTACCTATGTCCTAGTAGCCCTTACTGGTATCAATACTATGATTTCCTGCAAATCCTATTTTCATTCCGCTAATAGCAATCAGGTCCTCGCCACCACCAGCTTTCGACCCCTCGTCTCTTCCATTCTCGCGGGACTCACTCTCAAAAGATGAGCCATACTCCAACGTTCATGGCTATAATCAGGATCGTCCATTTACCACCGCCCAGCCTTGGGAAGCACCAAAGGCGTGGGAGTATTTTACAAGTTCACCAGAATCATCAACTCCCACGTTGACATCCGAATCTAATACAACACATCCTTTCTTAACTAATAGCCCACCACCTTCTCCTCATCTACCGCTGCCTGCGCAGCAGTCCAGTCGAAATGCCTCGACTTTCCCCATTGAGTTCCAACATATTCAACGCAGTATTCGGTTGACACAAAATGCGAGCAAGAAGATCATGTTGGAAAGATTGCGCGAGGACTGGAGTGGAACTATGGACGCAACTCTTAACCGGGAACTAGAAATGCACAAACACATGTGGATGGTAACTGCAATGAGAGGGTTCATCAATCTTGACAGTTGTCAAACTAGAAGAGGAGGTCTCGAAGCGGGTAGGCAAAGGATTCCACATGGAATGAAAGAAAGTACGAGAAGGGAACTCGACAAAGTTCTAAGTCTTTTCGAGGGCTATGGTTAGTGCAATGGTGATGACACCCCTCAAAATAATCTAACGCTACATAGCATCGGCAGCTTACCTTGCAGTCACCATACCCTCCGGAACAGAGATGCACCAACTCTCTACGACACCCCTATCTCCAGACCAGTTCCCAAATGTGAGGCCACTCTCCGTTCCCACGGCGATACCCTCTCTGGCCTATGCCCCGAACATCTTCAGTAGCATCCACGCCTCTGGCTTGGCGACTCTTTTCGCGTCGCCTGCCATTCCTAAAATATTGAAAGAGTGCCATCGTGTACTAGCCTCGCCTTCATCTCGAGCCCAAACATCTGCATTAACCACAAGTGGTTCACAACAGGTGAAAGATGGAGAGCAAGTCGTAAATATGGCGGCTGGTAGAGGAGGTGGTGTTCTCCACCTTAAAATCGTAGACCCATGTCCCATTTCAGCAACTCTTGGTCCTCGCCTCCGAGATTGGCTCGATGATCACCTCGTTTTTGACCTCGAGCGACAATTTCGTTGTCTACATCCAATCCGTCTGTTTCCCCGCTGGCTAGCAGAAGCCGGATTATATGCGGAAGGAAGTTCTATCACGCAGATGTCATTTCTTGCTTCAAACTCTATGTCGCCGGAACCCTCAGAATCCAGGGCATCAGGAAAGAAGGGCCAGAGAGGAGATGCGGAGCAAAGTGTTGCTACGGGTGAGATGAATCAAGGTGCGGGGCAGGGAAGGCACTCGCATAACGACGATATCACACAGGATCTAAAGACTGCAGTAGGCAGGGTACTTTGGCAAGAGATTTGGGGTCCGCATGTTCAACTCAAAGGAGGAAATTGGTGGTGGGAGGATAATGATATACTTGATGAATGCTGGTCGAGAGGAACCTTGTGGGAATATGCCGTCATAGAAGCCATGAAAGGATAGTAATAAATACAATAATCCGTATTTGCCATTACTGCGAGTTGTATAATTAAGTTGGCTTTCTACATATCGACTTATCACATCGTTAGATTCATTCCTTTCTGTAGGATCTAATACTGATCAAGTAGTTACAGTCTCTTTATACTCTATGAAGTACCTAGGATAAAGGATTTCGATAAGACTTATGAAAATAGAGAAGAACGCTTGAATTAAGCGTCTAGCTCTAATTCCTTCTTTTACGGATCATTCGGAAGAAAGCGAGGCCTGCAGGTTGCAGGTGGTTAAGCGAGCATCACATGATTATAGTTGGGATGCCTTATTACTATGTGTTTACCAATTGACATAAAGGTAAGGTGCTCACTATCAGGATTCGGCGTAACGACGTGTATCTATCGACTCCTAGATTACATGGATTATCGAACAATCCGAATCAGCGAACGAACGATTCTAGTGATCTCTCTGAACCCATGTTTATGATGACCTACCGTGCATGAACGTGTAATTCGCAAGACAAGACCTATCGACACTTACCTACCAGATAGTTATCACTCAACAGCTGACATGTACAAAGTCTCTCTACTTCGTTCAGTAACTAACTCTTCGGTGAACTCAAATGCTGAACTTCCATTCTTATATTTATCTCGGTACCTCACTTCATGTATAATACATACGTACCTGTTTCAGCAGCATTGGCCATTAGACGGGATTTCAGATAGATAGCTGGACTTCATTGTCTTCTGCATCTGCGTGAAGGTAGGTTGGAGCACCATCTTAGTCCAGACAAGCGACGCAGAGACCGTTGATTGGAGTTGTCGAACGACCTGAGGATCAAGATGCCTGCCACCTACCTTACCTCCGGTATAATTATTGCTTAAGCTCATCTTATCCACCTGTTGGTCGAATAGAAGCATCTGTTTCTTGAAAAACCACCTTGTTGGCCTTCGATTTGGAGGCCAGGGTTCCCGAGGTCCTTACAGCGCGAAAGACCAAACCATACCAGACCAGACCAGACCAGACCAGATCATGAGATCGCCGGCTACTTGCAAGAGTTACCACTATGTGCTTTCTTAGGGTACTCATGCTTCTTGATCCTCCCAAAAGAAATCACTTGGATTCCAAAAGCTGAAATTCGGATTCTCTGCATCCGGAAGGTGAAGATCAACAAACCTGGTCTCTTTGTTTGTGCTTGGTTGTTCCGTCGGTAAGAAAGAGAATCGACGTTGAATTCGAGCTCAATGCTGGATGTGGAGTCGCGAAATGTTATTGTGGGGTTTTTGGTTACTTACATGGTGATATATTGATATGGATCGGTAAGAGCTCTGGCCATTACAAGCGGCCCACCACGGTTTTTACACGAAAAGTTATTAATTTCAAATCTTACTTACTCAATACCCATTTATTCGATCTTTCTAAAATTAATTAAATCAATAGATATTTAGTACTACTCTTATTTTATATTAAATTAATCGTTGTATAAATTATTCCTTAGAAATTATATAGAGCTAAACCTAGATAAAAATAAAAACTTCGATTTCCTACCAAAAATAGCCGAAAATCTTTGAACTTTTAATACTTTTATCTTTAATCTATTATAACCCCGATAGGAAAAATCTAATAAATATTTTAGAAAATTTTAAAGATTAAAGAAATAGTTATCTATTCAATGTATAAGTTTTATAAAAATCTAACTTTAAATAAGTTAATTATATCAATTTTAAAAGTATAACTCTTGGTGTAAAATAGTAGGTGGGCCGTTTGTAATAACCCGAGCTCTTACAATTTTGGTTGATTTCGGTTGCGGTGTAGTGAATACTTCAGGTCAATTGAAATTTGTATAATAATTGTTGAAAATAGCAAGCAGTCAAGGGCACAGATAGAATAAAGAAATTTTAGTCTGGGCTTGCGTGATTGTGTTTTAGTTGCTAATTCATAGATAAATGGAGATTTCTAGACCAAAGCCCAATCTGAGCGTATAAATATGTCACTGGAGTTCACGAATTTCACATCAAAATACATTATTCGTAACATGTTTCATTATTGAAATAAGATAGGAAAATTTGTATTGGGAAGTGCCGATTAGATGTTGCTGCTGTACGCACGCAGCCGGGTCATGATTGCGGGGTGAATTTGAATTTTGAATGTCCATCTCACTGCAGCATACTTCACGGCATAGAGAACATTCACAAGGGAGGCTTTATCGCGAATCGACAAAGAGAAAAGGCCCCGGCTATTTTTTGATTAATTACTCTTGGAATTATCTAAAATAAGCACAAAGACTCTTATTTTCCATTTGGAGGCGCACCCATTCAATCTCAGCAGGCATCCACCACCTCAAAATCGCAAAACTCACGAAGATGTGGAATCACCCGATTATGATTTTAGTTTTCTAATGCTCTCCCTTAAGATCGCTGTGCATACAGACTTTCGACGTGGCTAGCACGATTGGCGTAAGTTTCGAGGCTTTCCAAGCAGTTTAACCGGTCAGCTCGTGTATTCGTAACTTAAGTCCAGTCCATGCCGCTTATTTCGTGTCAGATTACTCACCCATTTGATCCCATCTTTAAACGAACAACTGCCAGCCAATAAAAATTTCCATATTCGGCACTTGACATACTTCTTTGGTATCTCACGAGGCCTATCAGCAAGGCGAAGCGAGATCAGGGCTGAGTGTTGTAAGTCATCTCTTATCTAAACATAGCTTATCAAATGCAACTTCGACACCCAAGGTAATACAGGGCTGCTATCGATAGCGAGTAGAGAGGCGAGGTCTTTGTGGTTGCAGACCTGCATCCGATCCTCCTTGCGTCTCGAAAACCGGTACAGAGCTGGGGTCTGTAGCACCCATGCATGGATTCCCAAATGCTCATGTACTGTCGATCATGTATTCCAACTTGCAGCCTCAGCTCTTTACACATATCTCGTGTCCAGCGACAGAGGAAATCCCTGCGTCAAGAGAAAAAGAATCCCCAAAAATTCAAGGAATGGAGCTGCTCCCGAATCGACAGCGATGTCTTCACTCAGAAGGACATCTCTGTTTCATTTACCCAATTCCCGATCCCCATCTGATTCAGATTAGCTTTAAGATCAGATCCAGCGCTCCCGATGAAAATGACTCGCCCGCAATGTTCTATGTTGTCCACCCATTCCCAGATCGAAGAAGCGGCTTCACGAACAATGCTAAGGAAAAGCGCCACCAACACCTCAACACGACCTACCAACGCTGCGCAGGAGTGATCTCCGGCCTGGCCCTCGATTCGTGGGAACGATTTTGAATGAACTGGTCAGTATGCGAACGTGAGTTATGACCGATTGCTGGGAATCGAATTCCCGAAGTGAGTTCTTTGAGAGTCCTAGGTTAGATTGTTGCAAAATCGACCCCAAACTCCTTAAGCGAACGAATGAATCATGATTTGATGGCCGCAGGAGAAGTAGACAATGGTAAGCGACTTAAGCGCCTCCTTTCCTCTCCCGAGCTGACTTGGGGGAGTGGGATATGGTTCATGCGAGATACTCCAAAGGAGGACGGGAAATGTGGAGAAGACGAGGATGATAGGCACTCTGTTGCACAGCAGAGAACCTTATAAGCACACGTCGCTCCTACCTTTCCCCCCAAAGTTCAACGCAGCTTACTTCTACACTGATATTAAGGCTTCTTTTCAAGTCAATCAAACAACACATCAACATGCGTGTCGCAGTCATTGGTGGTGGTCCTTCGGGACTCGTAACCTTGAAGTATCTTGTCACAGCTCATGAGTACTTTCCTGACATGGAGCCCATCGAGGCAAAGCTCTTCGAAGCCGAGGACTCCGTCGGTGGTACTTTCAAATACCGCGACTATGAGGATTCAGAAGTAAGCTTTCATTCCCCTCTACGCAATAAAGCAACAAGACTTACTAAAGATAACAGCTTGTCTCTTCTCGCCAACTCACCACATTCTCTGATTTCCGCTATCCCCCCTCGGCGCCAGATTTTCTTTCCACCAAGCAATACTGCGAATACCTCGAAGGGTACTGCACAAAATTCAAGCTTCATTCGTCCATCTCTTTGTCAACCCGAGTGACGAAGGTCGAGCGTGTGTCAAAGAACAAGCACATTGTACACTCTGTCAAGGATAACCAGACCTCAGAGTGGCAATGCGATGCCATCGCCATCTGTTCTGGACTGCACGTCACTCCCAACATCCCCACAATACCTGGCTTGGAGAATGTCGAGACGGTGATGCACTCTTCACAATTCAAATCTCGCCAACAGTTTGGTGACAACAAGAATGTCTTAGTTGTTGGCTCTGGTGAGACAGGCATGGATATTGCCTATCTGGCAGTTACCTCGCCTATCAATTCCGTAACCCTCTGCCACCGAGATGGCTTCCTGTGTGCTCCAAAGGTATGTTTCACCCTACGCAAGCCACGAAACCACAACTCACAAATTCTAGCGAGCACCATCACCCTCCTGGTTTGGCATGAAGCCTTACACAGCACCACAAGGAAACGTTCCCTACGACGTTAATGCTGCTTCACTCTTCGACACGGCATATATCCATCCTCTTGTTCGAGATTCCTTCCTACCATGGTGGTACTATGATCGCTTCGCCAAGTGGACGACATGGCTTGTCTCTGGCACCACAGCTGGGCTGGACCAATGGATTGGAGAGATCTCTCCTGCTCGCTTCCATGCTTCCAAGATATTCTTCAACAAGAGTACAAAGGCTATGCCATACATCACTGAGCAGTATCGTACCTCATCTGTAGCTAACACGGTTCGCTCTTGCATCTCCCAAGTACCATTTGTCGAGACAGGAGGCAAGAAGATCGAGCTTGCGCCTTGGCCTGAGAGTGTGAGTGAGAAGGGTGTAGTGAGGTTCATCGAAAATGGCAGAGAAGAAGCGAGGAGCTTGAAAGAGAGGAATGTGGTTTGCAAGCCTGATGTGGTGGTGTTGGCAACTGGGTATACGCAGACATTCCCGTTCCTTGACGAGAAGTACCCTGTGCCAGCGGAGGCTGATATGAGGAGTATCTGGAAGACTGGAGATGAGACTGTAGGCTTTATTGGGTTCGTAAGACCCAGTTTTGGTAAGTCCCCGATCCATATTACCTTTTCTTTCAAATATCACGAAGTTAAGCGAAAGCTAACCATGATAGGTGCCATCCCACCACTCTCAGAAATGCAATCCCAACTTTGGGTCCTCTCACTCCTCTCCTCTTCCCCCAAGACCTCACTTCCAGCACTGCATCTCACCCCGCAAGATCACTACAAACTCCACCCACCGCCAGGAGCACGCATCAACTATGGCGTGGACCATGAGTCCTATGCCTATCAACTCGCTTGCGATGCTGGCTCTGCTCCCTCATTCTCCTCTCTCATAGCTTTCAAGTCACCCAAGCTGCTTGCTTCGTGGGCTTTGAGCGCAAACGTGAACACCAAGTTCCGACTCGCGGGACCCTGGAAGTGGGACGGAGCAAAAGAGGTGATGGAAAATGAGATTTGGGATACAATCAGGAGAAGGAGAGGTTTCTTCGGACACATTACGCTGAGCGCAGTGCCTATTGTGCTTTTCGGGAGTCTGAGTGCTCTACTATGGGCTGTGATGTGGCTCTGGGCTATGGTGAAGTTGGTTTGGAAGATGTTGACGATGAGTGAGATCTGAGTATACCCTTTGAATGCAAGGTATTGTGTAGTTTTGAAACGGCCCTCATTGATTTTTCTCTTGGACAAGGGAGTATGGTTATATGGGAATGCTTCCACTTGGTATTGTTGGTTTCTTGGGTTTTTGTAGTAGCTCAAATGACATATTTTTTATCACAGGATCAAGATTAATTGAAAGCACACGTACATACACTAGCATGCAAATAAAGACCAAATCGAAGCAGATTTCTTGAAAATTGAACCACGAGAAACCACACATCAGAAACGTATCTCGTATGAAGAAGAAACACGTACTATGGATGTAAGGGATGCCCTACCAACAACACAAATTCTCCGAAAGTTCTCGAGAATATCCAAACAGGGAACAGCTGACAAAAATGCAATTAATCATCGTGTGGAAAAAATTGGGATTGTTTGTGTCAAGGAATGGTGATGTACTTGCCTGCCTCTTGAGAATGATGCACAAGATGGACTCAAAATCGCCTTTGAGATCTCATAAAAAGTTGCGAGGTGATAATTCCGCTCTATACATCTGCTTCATAAGCATATGGTATGCAATGTTGGTCGACTTCTAACAACTCTTTCTCACACCATGTTCATAGTACCATGATTCGTTTGCTGGGGCCTTGGTGCTTCAAGGTGAGTATGCCGTGTCCGATTTTAGTGTTGTATGTCAGCTTTTGACATCGCCAGATCCGTATTTTGTTCCATAAGTAGACCCCCCTCAACTTTTTTGACCATCCTGGATATCCATATTCCCTAATTTCTCCATCACAGCTTTTGCCAATCCACCTTCACCCACCTCCTCTGCATTTTCCATACCTTCCATCGCGTCGCTTTCCTCGGCCTCGCCTCCAGCATCAGCACTTCCCTCACCTGCATCGCCACCTAGTCCCTCTTCCATTCCTTCACCACCCTCTTTGAGAACCCACTCGACAACTTCCCGCTTGTCGTTCAGCTCGGCCTCATAAACAGCATCGTGCCCTTTGTGGTTCGTGATCGTGGGGTCGCTTCCTTCCTCTAGTAGGACTTTGACGCTATCCAGATGTCCGTTCAGAGCAGCCCAGTGGATAGGAGTATTGCCCGAAAGATTTTGTGCATTGATAATGCTAAGCATGGTCGGATTTTGGGGTGAAGGTACGGAGAGGGATTTGCAGAGTTGGCGGATAAGTGCTTCATATTATTAGTCTTGTCCTATCAAAGATATAGCTTTTGAACTCCAAAGGATGGACCAGGAGACATACCATGATGTCCATTGGCAGCAGCCATATGCAAAACGGTATTGCCGCTGAATTCGTCCCTCGCAGCCTGCAGCACTTCTACCATTGTCACGCCCTCTCTCTTGCACAGTTCACTGCTCAGAGTATTGAATTCTTCCACTTCTCCTGCCCGCGCAAAGTATATCAGATCATCAATCTCATCTTCCGAAAGCTTGGGCGCCATATTTGCGAACTCTTCTTTTATGTTGTGCTCCGTTGAGTTGTGCGTGAAGTGGTGTGTCCTGGTGTATTCCAACTCTGGGTTGTACTTTCAAGTATTGTTTGTTGACTCGAACATCGAACATCGAACATCGAACTTGAACTTTCCCCCGCGCACAAAAATAAATCTTTATCGCTCCTTATCGGAAGCCACCAATCACAGCCACTTACCCCACATTCGGCTCTGCAGGGGCTAGATCACGTGTGTGGCTTGAGTTGACAACCAACTTCTGGATCATTGACTTTCCGATCTTCCAACTTTCACCGCTGCGACCATCTTCCTTTCGTCCTCTCCTCGTACATATCTCACTTTATATATTTTGAAAATTCATACCTCCAGCAATATGTTTGGATTACGTAGACCCCAAATTAGGCTCGAGGATAGCCAGGAGATGCTAACTCACGCTGGCGAAGAGGTCGTAAAGTCTACGAAGAACCTTTGGCATGGGTTCACGAGCTGGGCGATGCAAGATAACATCTTGGAGGTGGCTGTTGGTTTGATGTAAGTGTCTCGCTAGTTGTAGACGAACGAGTACTTGGGTACATCTAGAAGTAGGTACAGTTCAGGGGCTAATCCCGTGACACAGCATTGCAGCCGCGTTCACATCTGTCGTGACAAGCTTCGTCTCCGAGATCCTCCTCCCACCGCTGTCTTTGCTGCCTTTCATTAACCGTAATATGGAAGAGAAGTTTGCTGTACTAAGAAAGGGACCAAACTACAATTCAACTCTAGGATTCGGACATGGTTACAACACATTGCAGCAAGCAGCTGACGATGGAGCTGTGGTGATGGCTTACGGGTGAGCTCCCTTGGAATTAAGAAACGAGTCCTGAATCTAACGGACATTAGGACATTCATCAATAAGGTTGTCAACTTCCTTGGCGTTGGTCTCGCGCTCTACGTCGTTGCATCTATCTACGAGTGGGCCTCAGATGAGACGGTGATCAAATTCACCGTGAAGTGCAAATACTGCCGCAAAGTGTACGTTCGATGCTCGCCCTTGTTTTAAATTTACCGTCAATCATCACATTCTTCCCATATTTCAGTTTGCAGAAGTCTCGATCTTTCAATTTGCTAACTTGATTTCCATGACAGTATCTCCTCGAAAGCACAGAGATGTGTAAACTGCACCAGCTGGCTTGATGGAAGAGAGGACAAGATCCTGACCGAGTAATCCTTTGCACGCTTTTGATAGATGGGAGAGGATTTTTGATTTGTCATTTGTTTGTTTGTCTTGTCTAGATGCGTCATTGGGATACCATACGGGGCGGTTTTTGGGGGGCGTTGTTTAAGATGGATTTTTTCTTAAGTCAGATGCATTGTATCACGATATGCAGTGCAGGTAGCTGTAGGAATTGAAATACATATTTAGCCATCCAGCATTCAGAACTGTCGATACTCGCTACGAATTGCTTAAACGGACTGACGAACAGAAGATGGAGAGGTGAGTTTGTCATCTTGCATTTAACTTTCATTTCATTTGACGATAACATGTCCTAAAATTCATCAGTCTAAATTTGGCGACCGAGACCTCTCATAAAATCGAGTACAGAGCATGAAAACAAGCCTATATGCCATCCGATTTCGACTGCATGCTCTCCAAAAATGCTAAGACGTCAAACACCAAACTACGTAAGCAGAAGTGAGCTTAGGTGAGTTAAAGTTTTGGACTCCTTACATAGCCCTGAAAAACTACTACAGCACGAGAACCTGTTGTCATTATGAATGAATTCCACCAACCAACAGCTGCATCTATCCGATTGTCTATACATCGTATACCGGACACGGCTTATTCCGCCAACACGTCCAAGGTAGGTAAACGTGGACGATCGCATGTGCATACTTGCTGTCCTGCTCGTACACCGGATACGACACGCTGTGCCATGATCTCCCGCATATGCGGGAGGCTTCGCCAAAAGCAATACGCACGTATAACAGGCCTTGGCCATTGGTTGGGAGACCTGATCGGGAATCATCCAGAAGATAGATGGTGTGTGGATACCTAGGTTTCCAAAGACGTTCTCTACCAAGCCCTACAGTACCATCCCATCCGATCCTCAGTCGAGTGATCGTGCTTAATAGATGAACAAAGCCCACGCAAACCGCACGAATGCGCCGATTAAGTAATCTCGCCTACTCAGGAGAGGAGGAGGAGCACAGCTCAAGTCCATGGATAGGGGCTGTGGGCTAAGCGAGGATCATCGTCGATTGCTGGAAGAGGCTTAGTGTACGAGGTACTGTATACCGTGTACGGCGGGTTAGCGCAGCGCGTACTTATACGAGAGAGAGAAGGTGATATATGCTTAGCATCTTGGAAACCTGCCACCTAGGAATTCTGGTTTATGAGACGTCGATTTGGGATTGCTGTCGATATAAGTACAGCAAGATGGACGCCGTGATGACGGGCCGATACGATCGCTGAGTTCACCTGAGAACACTAACAGGTTTCGCCTGGTCACTACGAAAACTACAAACTTTCTATCAGAAGAACTGCATTTCTCGGCATTATGGCAGGTAAATACTACGCGTACACGCCCTCGGTGGAAGCAGCTTTCGTCGTCGCTGTGCTGTTCTTGCTCAGCACGATCTTCCATACATTCCAAATGGTCCGCTGCAAGACATGGTATTTCACAGCCTTCGTCATCGGAGGAGTCTGTACGTCTCGACCTTCCTCTTCCCTCTGCTGTCCCTCAATACAACTCAACAAACCGCTAACAACTCCCCTCAACAGTCGAGGCCTTCGGCTACGTAGCCCGCGCCTTGAATGCAAAGCAAGCACCGGATTACTCCAGGGGTTTATATATCCTGCAGAGTCTCGGGATTTTACTCGCGCCTGCATTCTTCACGGCATCGATCTACATGGAGTTTGGGCGTATCATTCTCATGGTTGATGGGGAGAGGTTGGCGGTAATCAAGAAGAGATGGTTGACCAAGATTTTCGTCGCGGGTGATGTTCTCTCGTTCCTCATGCAAGCTGGTGGTATGGCTTCACCCAGATTTCCTCAGCAACTCATGTGTTTATCCTGTGTGTAATGAGCTAATGCAAAGCGTAATGAATAGGTGGCGCTATTCTCGCCGGCCAAAACGCCTCCACGGCTAACACAGGGAAGCTGATCATCAACCTCGGTCTGGGGATTCAAATCGTCTTCTTCGCCTTCTTCTTGTCTAATATCTACATCTTCTGGCGACGACTTGACCGCTCACCAAATACACGCTCGCTCAGCATGCCATGGAAGAAACACGCCAAGGTGCTGCTTCTCGCCGGCCTCGTGGTGATGATCCGGTGCATATTCCGACTCGTCGAGTATTTACAGGGGAAGGACGGGACCCTGCAGAGCACGGAGGTGTATCTGTATGTTTTTGACACGGCGCTCATGTTCATTGTTATGCTCATCTTTCATGTGTGGCATCCGAGTGAGGTGGGCAGTATGCTTTCTGGTGGCAGGGTGGCAAAGGGATTCAGGACCGTGGAAATTGGGAAGTGGGAGGAGAGTTCGGGTGAGTTCACTACTAGAGATTCCGACGTGGAGTTAGGATCGAGGGAGATGCTCGCGAATAGGAAGTGACTTTCGTCTGAAAAACGATGGGATTTTCCGTAGGTGGGTACGAAATCGAGGGACATGAAGTGATTGGGAGAGAGCATTTGACAAGAGGAACGACAGTAGATTTGGTGCGATGGATAGAGCTAAAGTAGATTTGTCTGTTTTTACGGGTTCGATGCGCGTCTTTCTATGGTTTACTGTATAATATAGAGAATTAGCTTTGCTGCAGATAGAATGTAAGGTTTGGATGCTGTTCATTGTGTCAATCCACGCCACGAAAATCAACAAATATTGATGATTTAATCAATTTGAGACAAGCGCATCAATTGATGCTTACTTCGTATGTGGCTTGGCCCACGAAGATAGCGTAAGGGCTGAGGTAGCACTCTTCAGTTGGGAATACACAGGCAACAAATGGCTGAGGGACGTCCTATAGAATGCTTCAGTATAGTATCGCAATAGAAAATCGTGGTCATACCAGTGTAATTAGACACCAAACAAATGAAGTTCAGCATACTCTTGGATGATCACTTATCATTTGGCAACCGTGTAAGTCAAGACTCTATATTCGACTCTCCACGAGATATGACGACCCCTAGCTCACTCAACGGCCACTTCATCCTTTCCGCCCAGGTTTCGCCTATCGTCATTGCAATGTTATGCACAACTTTCGAAATCCAGTCCTGCATAAACCACCTTTCCGTTCCGTGCTTGGCGAGAGCACAGCCATGAGCCATGATAATCAGTGCCATTGGCATTCTATGGCTCAGGAGCTCCACAAAAGCTTCGGAAATGATAATGGGCCACAGTAATCGCTCGATACTCGCACCTTGATGCAGGGCTTTTTGCAAATGCAAGATCGTATTGCAGTATAACTGCGCCCCAGTATCATCACTGGAGGTGCGTGCGTTGAAGCTGTAGAGTTCCTCAAGTGCAATCCTTGCATTGTCGTCTTCGATCAAGTCTGAGCTCACGTGTGTGCTTTCAAAGTGAGAAGGAAGAAATTGGCCTAGAGGACCGGCCTCTATCCATTCCTGAGCCGAAAAGAACAGCTTCCAGTGACTCCGGAACGACTTGAGTAGAACCACCATGTCATCTATGGGATCCTGGCTCGGGAGGCCAACGGCTTGTGTTAGCGCCATTGAAAAGGTAAGCAGTGTGGAAGAGAATAAGAAAGCGGCTGTGCAGTTCTCGGGTGTGATGTTAATGACCGAAGTCCGGAAACGAGTGAGTGCCTCATCCTGGTGCCCACGAGCACGAGTGAGATATTCGGTATTCCCAGGCGAGGTTCCTCTCAGATGAGCCATGTGAAGTGCTGAAATTCCAAGAACGGCATGCATCAAGAATTCGTAGCGTAGAGCTTCATTGGGAACAGTCGTATTCCAGCGTTTCCCAGCGACACCCGGCCTCTCAAGAGTGAGAGACGTGACAGTCAGGTAGTGATGCATGAGCTCCATATGTGGGAGATTCACTGATGGTGGTGACAATATCAGTGTCGTTGACGCTTGTGCTGAAGGCGATGGGGACTTGTATGAAGACCTAACACATGAGGATGAGAAGAGTCTTGAATGGCTTCAAGATTGTACACAACGTACCTAGGTTGACGTTTTCGAGCCACTTCAATGACCGTCGTCGATGCCGACTCATCGCGATTCTCAAATTCGCATTTGACACTCCATTTGGTACAGTTGTAACATCGTGGTGCTTGCTCATCACACTGAGAGATCGCATCGTTAGCTATGAATAAAGGTGCATGTTACTCTTGACTTAAGCCTTGGATCCGCCAGAGGGTGGAGGTAGGAGGGGACAGAAGATGAAACACACTTTTATTTTTCGGCGTTTGCATTGGCCGCAGCCATTTCGGGACTTGGTGTGAGCTCGTCGTGATCCGGGAGGCATCTTCGGACGTTGACGCGATGTGTATTCTTGTGTTCAAACGATGAATCTGAGTGGGATAGCCAGTGAATGGAAAGGTGATATATGTAGGTACTGGGGAAGGGGAAAGTGGCTATGGGCTATGGCTATGAAATTTAAGTTTAGCACCAGCAATCTGTAACTCTGGGCGTCAGGTCTTGGCAATTGAAAAGTCACGAGAGGATCCTTGGTCAAAGCTGCTTAGTCATAACCTTCTTAGAGTCACGGGGGCGGGTGTGAAATGGTATTTGATTGAGTTATGTCCATAGGTAAGGTAGTCGTCGCTAAATATAACATCTTACTTTGTGAAAATTGCTCCCAAATGTATCTCATGAGCATTGTCCACTGATAGGTACAGTTATATAGATACGCACAAGAATGGCACAGTATTTGTCGAAGCTAGAGCAAGCAAGGCTTCAATTAAATCTTAAATCTCATCATAACCGCTATGACCAGCCTGGAAGATCCCACGGTCAAGTAAGTATGTGCTGTATTTAGTCTCCCCATGACTAACCAGTCAAATCAATCAAATCCCCCTCTGTCCCTCCAGGTACTAAACTTTCAGCCACAAGATCCGCATTGTCATCGTCTCCAGACTCCTTCTCATCCTCGCTTTCGTCCCAGATACATCGGCCATTGACCAAAGCCGGGTTGTCGTTCAGATGGCGATTCGCATAGGTTTTAAGAACGATGGCATGTTCCCGCTTCAACCTGTCCTCCCGTACCTTTGGATCTTCCTCAATCTCTGCCCAGCCGTCGTGCTTTATGCCCCTCGCCTCCCTCTATTTCTTCTCCTTCTCATATTTCTCATTCGCGATTTGTGCTTGGCTGCGAATGCCTCCAGACTGCCATTGACCAGTGATACGGTGAAGCTCCCGAGACATCAATGTGAGTAGATAGTCATAGAGGTCCTTCTGCTTTGTGGTACCTCCGGAGAGTCTTATTTGTTCATTCGTGGCGGTAAGAGTGGTTGAAATGAAACCACACCAAGCGCCATTTCCGCAATTGCGGCGACGAGCTCGGTAAGGATCCGAGATAATGAGCCATTTGTATTAAGGCAGAGCTAGTCGCACGGTTCAGAATGACACTATTTATTGGAAGATCGCGACTCTTCCCATCAGAATTCTTGACATTGTCGGCTTCCATTATTATTCCGGGCATATTGTCTGTTGTATCTTTGAAAAATGTGGGCAAATTGTCGAAAGTTGTCTTAGATGATAGTTTCAAATGATGAGTTTGATTCCAAGAACAGAAGGGTGGCAGCCAGCTTTATAGATTATCTATCTCAGTCTAATCCAAGGCCATGACGTTCGCAAAGAACCTTAGACTGTTCGAACAATGTTGAGTACGTGTCCAATCCACCATTCTAGCAATGAAGTCATTTAAGAGGAATCACGGCATGGCGCGACGGGGTACGCTGGTTGTGAATTAGGGTCCAAGGTGTTGGGCCAAGTCGCAATGAGTGCCACGCATTGTATTTCAGGCTATCCAGCAATTCTTAGATGGTCTAGCCACATCTTTTTGTTGAGGCTTATAGGGCTTAGTGCATTATGTGGTTTGCTAAGATTTGGGTATCTACATTGTCAAGATACTTCTAGCGCATGAGATAATAGATGGTCAGGTATGGGAGATACTAGGAGCTTTAATAGCGTAATGGATGTTGACTAAATTTGGCTTAGAAGTACTTTCTATATCCGACTTTCCAGCAGTCGGCATTTACACCGTTAAGAGCTACGGGTAAGATCCGAAAAGGAACCTGAATCAGAGCAACGAATTTAAATTGACGCTAAGAATTGTATTTGAGAAGACAAATCATGAGACGACTTCTCAAGCAGCACTCGTTAACTTTGGGCATGCCTGGTGCATTTGAATCCGATGAGGGCTTCAAGTAAAACTCTGAACTATGTTGTTGCGTGCCTTCAATTACAAATTATGTAATACAGACGATAGTCAGAACGGAGAAAGCCCATCTCTATCATTATCACTTGATTGTAATTTTTGATTTATACTGAAATTAAATTTTAATAGCGTTTGTGTAGCTTCCATTAGCGACTGCGCTTGTGAAACTACCTACCTTAGCTCCCAAGTAGTGTTCTTACATCATAAACAGATTTGTAGTTGGAGCTACTGACATAATAGATGTTTTCTCTACGTCGCTGCCTACTTAATGGTACATCTTTGGAACATTCTATATCCTACCATCACGAGTGGTACTCGAAGGCCATGCGATAATGACCTCGCTAAGGCTTAAAACCTAGTTTGCTAGTTTGATATGGAAAGAGCGATTGAACAATTAGACATATCCAGACCTGAGCAATCGTATCAAACATTTCAACAGTATTATCCTGCTGGCGGCTCTATAGCACCTTCACTTGAACTAGTGTGTTTGTCATTAGAATTAGGAATCTTACCACTCTTCAAGGCGTTCTTGGTTTGGCTTCCGCCACTTTGTGATACTTTGGCCCCGCAACTGCCCCAGAGAGGAACATGAACAGAAGGGTATCTAGCTTTCACACGCACGCACAAAATAACCAACATCATATGTCCATCGGCTAGTGTGGTTCTTAAGATCTTCCGGCCTACAGTTTGTATATCAGCCCGAATGAAACTTTTGGTTCATTTAGTCATCTAGCACAATGGCACCAAGACCCGACTCTAAGAGATGTGGCTAAGTCCTGTAGGTAAGGAATAAATACCAATTACAAGAAAGGTAAGGCGAAATTCAAATGTACGAACTGCTCTTAAACTTCCAGCAGTAGATGGAGATAGTCTCTTTTGCAGCTTTCTTGACATTGGGATGCATCCTAAGACGTCCACAAGAGCTCGATCGAGCGACTCATAGTTTCTAGAGATATCCAAGTACTCAATTGGGTCTCTGTCTCAAATTGACTGATTCTGGAAGATCAAAAGCCAATACAAAAGACAGCAGAATCGCAAATGAGAGAAGCAACCAAGCCATAACAACGTGAAGCAGCAAAAACATCACAACAATCAACACGCATAAGAGATTAATTCGAAGTAACTACTTAGTTACAAGTAATGATGTCTACAATTAGTCGAGAACTGCAACAACAGGTAAGGAATGAAATCTAATTCGATGATAGGAAGAAAAGAGATGGACTTGTAACGAATTGACCCTGCCAGCGATACCTTCGCATCGCTTGCCTCAAGCGCGTCATTCACATCCTTGCTCACGACCTCGGCGCCCTCGTCAAAAGGCTAGGTACGACGACAACCTCGAAATCAATCCGCAGATCCAGATCCAGATCCAAATCCAGCATCGAATCAACATAATACCATGTAATTAAAATGCCACCCCGCGCCCCTTCAAAAGCAAGTCTACGGACCCTCCTGCGCATCCGTCCTCGTCAAACCTCACAACTCCCACACTCCCCCCCAGCACGACGATACCAATCTAGCAACGCTCCACCACCTCCTCCACCCAACACGTCTCAGGCACGAATCGATCGCATCCTCTCTCGACTCCCCAAGTTCTTGCATCCCTGGACATCTGGCCTGCGGAATGCCCCGGTCTCGCACATAACGTCCTTCCTACTACTTCACGAACTCACGGCGATCGTCCCGCTCATTGGGCTCGCGACGCTGTTTCACTACACGTCCTGGTTGCCACAGTCCTTTGCGGAGGGGAAATGGGTGTCCCAGGGTGTGGATCAGTTTGGGCGGTATTTTGGACGGAAGGGTTGGTTTGGGTTTGAGCGGGAAGCCGGTGCTGCTGCTGCTGCGAGTGCGAGGAGGGGGAGTGTTGGAGTTAATGATGAGGGAATGGGAGAGAAGGAAAGGGAGGCTGTGATTGAGAAACGATGGGGTGTTGGTGGGAGGGGGAGCAGGATTCTAGTGGAGGTTGCAACTGCATATGCGATCACGAAGGTTTTGATGCCAGTCAGAATTGTGGTTAGTGTTTGGGGTACACCTTGGTTCGCTAGGGCCGTTGTGGGTAGATTCTGGGGGATGTTTGGGGTGAAGAACACGAGTGCTGTGGCGAAGTTTGCGGAGGTTTCGAAGAAGATGCCTTGATAATTGATTACCTACGGATGGGAGAGGGAAGCTGGCCTTAATCGAGTTGGAAAGGCCTCGAGGTGGATGGGATGATACCAATGATCAAGTCACGAAACAAACAACATAATATCGTCTTTCAAGATGTTCATTCATCTTCATTCATGCTTTTGGTGCACTCAATCAATCATTTCTATCATCAAATAATCGAAACGAATAATCTACTTCTCGTAGACCCAGTCGTGTTGAGCAGACTTCCAGGAGACGACCTCTCCATCCTTGAACCAGAGAGCGATCTCCTTCTTGGCGTTCTCGACGCTGTCAGAACCGTGGCAGACGTTGCGTCCGACATCAATGGCGAAATCACCACGGATGGTACCTGGGAGGGATGCGAGAGGGTTGGTGGCACCGAGAATGGCTAGAATTTGTGAGCTTGGGTCATCAAAAGGATGTGGAGATACATACAGCGGCCGGTCTTGACGGCGTCACGTCCCTGCCAAACCATGGCGCAGATTGGTCCGCTACCCATGTCTATTCATTGTCAGCGTTTGTCTGATCATTTGGCTGGGAGGGCGTACACTTGATGAGTCCTGGGAAGAATGGCTTCTCAGCGAGATCAGAGTCTGGGAATCCATTAGCATGTTATTACACTTTTCAAGCTGTAATAAACATACAGTGCTTCTCGAGGTGCTCCTTGGATGCAGACATCATCTTGATAGCAACAAGCTTGAAGCTATTGTTTACATTAGTGACAGCTCTTGAATGATGTGTTGTGCTTGCAACATACCCACGGTTCTCAAAACGAGAGATGATTGGGCCAACGAGTCCACGCTGTTGTAAATTAGTAAATTATTATCTCGAGTTCTCTCTATCTTCATACTTGGACTCCATCAGGCTTGATGGCAATGAAGCTATCAACAAATGTTAGCTTGACCGCCGAGTCAACAAGAGGGAGGTAGCTATAGCTCACGTAACCTCGTCGGAAGACATATCGTCGTTGAGTCTTGCAGATTCTTCTCTTTGAGTTGCAGATGCACGTAGAAATCCTTGAGTCTTTGGGCTCAAGTGTTTGTAAATAGGAGGAGTTGAATTCGAGTTCATAGGAAAAAAGAAAGTCGACGTGGTTTTGGAGGGGCAGAGGGGTAAAAAAGGTTGGTGGGGCCAAAGGGAGCTTGAAAGGGTTTAGCTTAAGCCCAGTGCCAAGCCCAGCATTTTGGTGTTTCAATAAAGTACGGAGGGACAGGAGGGACAGGGGTCAATGTGATGGAACGTGAACCTGAGGACAGCTGGAGTTACGTTGTAGAAATCTCCACTTTCATACTTAGGTACCTTACTTAGAGCACAGCTCTTAAAGCTGATTACAACTGCTGTCATTTCATTTTGTCATTAAAGACTGGAATGCAATAAACTATACGCCATGCGTCAGTCAAGCTCACTGTCCTGGGGATGGACAGCTTTAACTGTCCTTTCGATAAGCTCTCTCATTACACCAGCCGGTATGAAACATCAGAACTTGGAAGTCAACAACACTAACAAGCTGGATAGTCGCCGTAAAGCATGAAAACTTCAAAACTTGTGCACAATCTGGATTCTGCAAACGCAATCGACAATACGCCGACAATGCTGCAAGTCTAGGAACACAATGGGAGGCTCCATACCGGATAGTGCACGAGTCCTTGAGCTTCAAGAACGGACAATTGGAGGGTACAGTCTTGAAGACCATCAATGATAATGGAGAGACGGTCCGGCTACCTATTACCATTTCCTTCCTCGAGTCTGGATCTGCGAGAGTTACCATTGATGAGGAGAAGCGTCAGAGGGGCGAGATTGAGATTAGACATAATAGCAAAGCACGAAAAGAACGATACAACGAAGCTGAATCGTGGGCTATCGTCGGGGGACTGGATCTTGCCAAAGATGCTACAGAAGAAAAGGTGGACGGGAGAACAATTGTGAAATATGGCCCAGCTGGAAAGTTCGAGGCAGTCATCACATACGCACCTTTCGCTATCGACTTCAAAAGAGACGATGAAACTCACATCAAGCTAAATGACCGAGGGTTAATGAACATGGATCATTGGCGAGCCAAAATTGAGAAGGTGAAGCCAGAAGTGAAGGAAGGCGAGGAAGCACCACCTGAGGAACCAGCTGGAGAGGACGAATCTACTTGGTGGGAGGAGACATTTGGCGGAAATACAGACACTAAGCCTCGCGGACCTGAAAGCATTGGAATGGACATCACATTTCCAGGCTATGAGCATGTTTTTGGTATCCCAGAACATGCTGGATCTTTGTCGTTGAAGCAGACTCGTGGTGGAGAAGGAAATCACCAGGATCCATACAGACTTTACAACGCTGATGTCTTCGAGTATATTATGGACAGCCCTATGACTCTGTATGGAGCCATCCCATTCATGCAAGCACACAAGAAAGACTCCACAGTCGGTGTATTTTGGTTGAATGCTGCAGAGACATGGATTGATATTATCAAAGAAAAGGAAGCTCACAACCCATTGAGCTTGGGTATTGGTTCTAAGATTGAGACCAAGACTCATTGGATGTCCGAGAGTGGATTGATCGATATTTTCGTTTTCCTAGGCCCAACTGCAAAGGAGGTCACCAAGGCATATGGAGAGCTCACCGGCTTTACCCAGCTGCCCCAAGAATTTGCCATTGCTTATCACCAGTGTCGTTGGAACTACAACACCGACGAAGATGTCAAGGATGTTGACCGAAAGATGTCCAAGTACCAAATCCCTTACGATGTGATCTGGTTGGACATTGAGTATACCGATGACAAGCAATACTTCACGTGGGATCCTCTCACTTTCCCTGACCCTATTGGTATGCTGGATCAGCTTGACAAGTCCGAAAGGAAGCTTGTTGCTATTATCGATCCACACATAAAGAATAAGGAAGGATATCCAGTTGTTCAGGACCTCAAGAAGAAAGATCTTGGTGTCCATGACAAAGATGACAATCTCTTTGAGGGTTGGTGTTGGCCTGGATCTTCTCACTGGGTTGATTGTTTCAATCCAGCAGCTATCAAGTGGTGGACAAGTCTCTTTAAATATGATGCATTCAAGGGCTCGGCCCCAAATGTTTTCATCTGGAACGATATGAATGAGCCTTCCGTGTTCAATGGACCAGAGACCACAATGCCAAAGGACAATCTTCACCACGGAAAATGGGAGCATCGTGATGTTCACAACATCAACGGCATGACATTTCACAATGCAACCTACCAAGCTATGTTAGAGCGCAAAAAGGGTGTCATCCGCCGTCCATTCGTCTTGACTCGTTCATTCTACTCTGGCAGCCAACGTCTTGGTGCCATGTGGACCGGTGATAACTTAGCTAACTGGGACCATCTTGCTGCTGCTTTCCCTATGATCTTGAATCAGGGTATCGCAGGTTTCCCTTTCGCTGGCGCTGATGTGGGTGGATTCTTCGGAAATCCTGAGAAAGATCTTTTGACTCGCTGGTATCAATCTGGTGCTTTCTATCCTTTTTTCCGTGGTCATGCCCACATCGACACCAGACGTCGCGAGCCATACCTAGCAGGCGAGCCATACACCGGAATCATCACACAAGCTCTTCGCCTTCGTTACTCGCTGCTACCCGCATGGTACACTGCCTTCCATGAGGCCAGTGTAAACGGTACACCGATTATCCGTCCGCAGTACTTTATGTATCCTGGAGATGAATCTGGCTTCGCCATCGACGACCAATTCTTCGTTGGTAGTACAGGTCTCCTCGCTAAGCCAGTTGTGACCCAAGATGCCACGAGCGTAGAAATCTACCTCCCAGATGCTGAGGTTTACTACGATTACTTCAACTACGAGCAGTACGCTGGGCAAGGAAAGGTCACCATTGAAGCACCACTAGAGAAGATCCCTCTCCTCATGCAAGGTGGACACATCATCCCACGCAAAGACCGACCTCGTCGCTCCAGTGGCTTGATGAAATGGGACCCCTACACCCTCGTTATCGCACTCTCCAAGTCTGGCTCAGCAAGCGGCGAGCTATACGTCGACGACGGCGAGACCTTTGACTACCAAGAGGGTGCTTACATCCATCGCTCATTTGAGTTTGTGGATGGGGTGTTGGAGAGCAAGAATATTGGTACCAAGGGCAAGATGACGGACAAATACGTCAAGAGCATGAAGAGCGTTGGTGTAGAGAAAATTCTGATTGTCGGTGCACCAAAGGCATGGGAGGGAAAGACGACCGTTAAGGTTGGTAAGGGAGAGGCTACTCTAGAGTGGCATGCCCAGGAGGAGACTGCTGCTGCTTGGGCCGTTGTCAAAGCTCCCAAGGTGGCTATTGGGGAGGATTGGAAGATCGAGTTCTAGAGTACAAGTGAGATGGTGGCCGGGCGGTAGATATGAAGACAAAAAGTGGAATATATACACTTTTGGATTATGGTCATAAAGTTTTCGTGTTCTCGTAAAACTATCTACAGGTATCGTGTCCTTTCTACAGTGCAAAGAGCTCTTCTACTTCTTGACATCCTCTATTCAGGCACCTGCGCGCCTCTCTGCCCATCAATCATCTGTCCAGCCTTCATTCCCGCTTCTCCCAAAACGCCTGCTTTCTTCAATGTCTCCACGGTCTTCTCAATAACTCCCACGTCTACACCCTTTGTACTCTTCGTAAACTTCACAGTTTTCAGCCACTCTTTCGCATCCTCTTCCGAATAATCCAGTTCCGTACTAATATACTGCACACTCTCCTCTTGGTTCTTCTCAAAATACTCCACACCCTTGTCTAACTTCTCAAACAACGCCTCAAGCCTCTCATCACCCCTCGCAACTGCCGTCGAGGCCACAATCTTCCACGACGACCACGGCGTATAGATCTCGCCTATCCTTTTTATGGATCCGTTGTCGTAGTACCGCTTCGAGGTGAAGTGTTCCCACATAAAGAAATCGGCCGTACTGTTATTCACGCCGTCGCGTAGGGAGGCGAAGGTTTGAAGTGGTAGGAAGGTGAATGGTGGATCTGTGGACGGCGTGGAGGAGAGCCAGGACTGCTGGTCTGCGAGCACGAAGGACATCACGTATGAGCCTGAGCCTATGCGTGAGACGCCGCAGGTGGAGGATTTGAGGTCTGCAACAGAGGTGATTTCAGGGCGGTTTGCGCCGGTGGAAATTGCCCAGCCTGTTGTGCACTATTAGACACTTTGTTTCCCCAGTAACCAAGTATCAATCTATGTAATCATAGAATTCGACATACAAAGTGGTGTCTCGACATATGTCCCCACGATCCTATATCCTCCGTCGCCCTCTTGCTCTTCTTTGCCAAGTCCAGCTACCCACCCCTCTGTGAGTCCGATTCCTACGTCAATTTCTCCGGATCGAAGGGATGTGATCATATGTCCTGTACCAGAAGGGAATGGGAGAAGTTCTGCGGTCAGACCAAAGTGCTTTTGGGCATAATGGAGGGGCGTGGAGAAGTGTTCGGGCACATAGCCTATTCGGAGGGGTTTTGAGGTCGTTGTCGACATTGTGAGTACTGGTCAATCTCAGAGACAAATAAGGGAATGGAAATGACAAAAACTCTATCAGAGAAGTGAGAATTTGTAGAGAAAAGAAATATGCAAACGTCGTAAAGAGAGAGGTTTGAAAAAACGAGAGAAGAAAATCATGGAGGGGTCATCCAGAGCTGTTCCTTCCCCATGACGCCCAACGCGGGGCATCCGAATGCCGAAAGCAGGGGTCAAAAGCACCCCATTGTAGTCTCACACTGACGTTGCCAGTTGAATCCAATCCACCTTCAAATCCCAACCTATACTCACACGCACACGAGCAACTCCAACCACACTTCACCTCCTCCATCTCTGCGACGCAAACTGTACACATAATACCACACAATGGCTTCATCAACAGCACAGCGCCGACTCCTCCAAGAATACCGCGCTCTGACCAACAACCCCCCAGATGGAATCACCGCTGGTCCAGTCTCCGAAGACGACCTGTTGAACTGGGAGGCGCTGATACAAGGACCTGAGGGGACACCATTCGAAGGTGGTATCTTTCCCGCAGAGTTGAAGTTCCCAAAGGATTATCCACTTGCGCCACCGAGTATGCGATTTTTGGGGGAGGTGTGGCATCCTAATGGTACGTCTCTCAGACCTACTCTTGCACTTGTTCTCGAATGTTCCTTGCAATTGGGATCTTGACTGATAGAATAAACAGTATACCCAAGCGGCCTCGTCTGTATCTCGATCCTTCACCCACCAGGAGATGACCCAAACCACTACGAACATGCGTCCGAGCGTTGGAGTCCCATACAGAGCGTGGAGAAGATCTTGATCTCGGTGATGAGCATGTTGGCGGAGCCGAATGATGAGAGTCCTGCGAATGTGGAGGCGGCGAAGATGTGGAGGGAGCAGAGGCCTGAGTATGAGAGGAGGGTCAGGGAAGGGTGTAGGCGAATGCTTGGTCTGTAAGGGTTATGGACGTATTAGTTTTGAATACGACGTGCTACATGAGAATATTGGGGGAGTGGAGGTTTGACCTGGAATTTAATGCATGGGTGGCGTACTGGAGTATGAGATCATGGCTGTGCTCTTTGAGCGATGGATATATTGTTATAGGACACCAGCACGCGCGACAATTCAAGTCCCCCACAATCAGGCGTCTTTCCACCCATACTCTGTGCATTATTTGTATCGGATCGAAAATCATCAGCGAGGGGCTGTTAGCTAGTCTAAGCAGCCCTCGCAAGACACATCCTGTGAATATCATGCCAGCAAGATGAGTTCAATAGTTAGACATCATATAATCAAAAGATATTTCCAAGTCTTGTTTGATAAACTCAAGCTCGCCTATTATCTACGCACTTCGCTGTATCTTTTTACACTGTTCTCGAGAACAAACTTGCGAACATGTGCAAATTGATTTCTATAGCCATTGAAATTCTATCTCCTCGAATATTTGGACATTTTAAAAGTCGATACACAACATTGCTTGGAGTGGATGGATCTGCTTACGAATGTCTTTGTCTGAGTTCGGAAGGAAGACGAATTCCGTTCAGTTCTTCACGCGATGATAAATACGGAGCAGTGCGTAGTTCTTAAGCTTGAGATTCAATGCTCTCTACCCATCAGAGCATAAGAATACTTTATCAATGGCAAGTGCTACTTTCTCGCGTCCAGGGAGAGACTATCCACTGTTGTGGACAAAAGTCGGAGATTGGATGATAATCAGGACCAGGATTGGAGTTGACATTTCCTGAATATTCCAGATGATGGTAATGAATCAACTGTGGTAAAAATCAAAGGAGGCATAGGGGTAGACGATAGAAGACAGACGAGATTTTCAAGTAGTAGGGAACGGAGTGCATTTAAGCGAGGTGGGTATTTTCTGCTATTATGACTATATCTTATGTCTTGATAGCAAAAGAATAAGCTAGTCAGCCTCTCATGTTATACGCGCACACGCGTTCGCACAATCAAGATAAAATATACAGAATACAGCATGAGCAAAGAGGACAACAATTTTCATTTTGAAGCATCTAATCTACATACAGACTCAAAAATCTACTAGTCGCTCGCCAACTCATTGACCAGTGTGTGAAATCTCGAGAACCAAAACTCGTGGGTCAGAGACGATTGCAGTCTTTCTTTGTACAACAGTTAAATATTGCCAACGCCTGTTCTCTAAATTCTTATTGATGTTTGTGAATTCCGAGATCCTGAGATTCCGAACGCGTTTGAGATAGCATGGGAAATATCTGGTGACATAAAAGCTGATCAATTTCAAGTCAATCGCCTTGAAGTCTTCTATATCTTCAAGACCGGACTTTGTAGTGTACTCGGCTGTTGGAACGAAGACCACTTGGAAACTCCTCCCGCGAGTGAAGAGGCAGTCTTTAGCTTGATGAAGAGACGTGGACCAGAAGAACAGACAGCAGTACATAGGAAGCAGCATTTAGCTATTCTGTAGTCTAATCTGCGTTATCTTAGTTCGCTTTCTTTGTCTACTGCTTGCTCCCAAGCTTTGGTCTAAGATTCTCATCTCGCCAGGCGTCCCATTTGCAGCCTATTGAACGAGTCACAATTTCTGCATAGATGTAATTTTGTTTCTTGAGCTTATACCTTCTTAATTACAATTTGTCACTACGATGATCTTCTATCGGGATATAAAGTTATTCCTCAATCATCTGAATGTAATTCAATGGTTTTCTCGTCAAGTGCTTAGTTGAGTGTGGGGTAAATCTTCTGATTGTTCAATCGATTCTGAGAGCAAGCCCATCTGTCTGTTATGTTACCTAGAGGAGTTCTCAGTAATATTGAATTATTCACTTCGATGCCTCACCCAGATTAACGTGAGGAGCAGCACCACATACAGGCACCTTGTCTGAGTAGGACAACGGGGTGCCGCAACGCCAGAGGCCAGTGTCACAGGATTGTGAATTGAAGTTGAACAGCGCTATGGCAGGGTATTTTACTAATTGATGTATAACATTAGACAAGCTGTATTGTTTTGGTAAATAATAGCTCCATTTGGCGAAGTCATTGAACCCAAGTGGGTTATCTCGCTTATTTAGGGGTGTTGATTTCAAGTTCCGAAAACCACCATTTGGCGTGGAACAGGCATCAAACATGAAGATTCAGAAGAAATTTCACACTGTACGGGGACATTGATATGGACAATCCTCTATTTTGCATGCAAGCTGCCGTTGAAGAGCTGTTCCAAAACCGATACGCAACGCTTCTAGCAAGGTCGAAGCCACTGTTGGTATATGCAGTCAAGATGTCATTTAAAATATGATAACCTAGCTCAAACTGGATTTGGCCACCGTGAGCACATGTAGAGATCTTAATATATAGCTTACCTTATAAAAGGAGGCAGCTGCAGCGCTATTGTCCAAACTAAACATGTCTAAAACAAAGTCTCTTGCCAGCCAAATTTTAGAGCCAGAGGTTATAGTTGCAACTGACCACAGTGATGTGAAGCAACAATAAACCTAGAATTACTTTCACTAATTTGATAACCACAAATAAGACTCGAATATAGTCAGTCACAATGTTACGATGTCAATTCTCAAATCATATTCTACTTGTAACTTTTCCGGGCAATTACATTGTCTAGACTGGGTTCTAGTAGCACCTATCGCACCGAGAAGCAAGCCCGTACACAAACTTGACAAGGTCTGGAAGTTACACAATTGCTCCACCAAGCGGAAATACTAAGTTCTTCCACTCAACTCCGAATGTTTGTCCAGTTTAGAACCTTGCCATCGGCTGCCTCCCAAACCCAACGGTCACTTCCTAGCGAGCTTTTGAAGATACACTTGGCCTCGACTTTGAAGCACTTGTTTCCCTCCGTCAGAATCTTTGTACGTCCGGTCTCGTGCCAACGGTCATCATCAACTATGAACCATTCACCGTTCCATCCAAGAACAGCCTTGCGTCGTGGAAACCTGACAGAGAATTTCTTGACGGTTCCAAAAGCGGGTGTCCAGACTCTAGCAACCTCAAAAAATCGACCTAATTCAAACGGAGTGAGCCTGAAATCAATTAGGATTGATACAATCGACTTTGATTCTCGAAGTTCTTTTGGCACTTCCTTGCAATCGAGAACCATATCGCCGACCGCGTAACTAGATTCGATTAGCCCTTAGTTTCAGCATTGATTTCAAGAACAACATACCGAACAATGACACTACCAATCTTCTGGATGAGGCTGGATGGGAGAGTTGCTCGGAATTTTGCGTTCGTGGGAGTCACTCTATACGGGAAATCTTGGCGAAACATTTTGATGGCTTCTTCGTACATGTCTATGTTGGGTCTTACTGCAGCTACTAGCTTGGTACCGATAGCTTTGGAAAAGATCATGGTACGCAACTCCGGTGCAAACTTGTGCAAGGCGAGGGGAGAGTTCGTAACATCAGATTTGAGGACTGAGCTCTTGATCAGCTTACACTCATGGATCTTTGCAGTATCGAGTATTGAGTCTTCGATGGCGCAGTTCAGAAGGTAGCTTGACTTTGCTTCACAACCCTTTATCTCGGATGTCTGAACACAGTTTTTGTCACCTTCGCAATTCGAAATTCTGCTGCCTTGTAGCTTTGAGCGGACAATATGACTAGCAGAGATGCCGCAACCAAGGAAACAGCAGTCGCGCGCCCAAGGACAAGAAAAAACCTTGCAGTCTCGAAGAATCCCTTTCGAAAGCTTGGAGGTGCCTTCAACATATGACATTTCAAGGGTGGTATTATCGATCTGGCAATTGATAACGATGCAGCCTTTCAAAATCGAGTTTGTGATGATAGAATCGACGAGCTCGCAGTCATGGAGTCTTGCACGGAGAAGCGTACATTGAGAGATGTAGGACTTGCGGATTTCGATGCTAGTGAGTGTTGATTTTCGATAATGATTGTTCGCTTTTTCTCTCAGTCTTTCCTTGGACCAATTCTGCGATATAGTCGGAGCTTCCACAGGCGGTGGTGGATAGGCCATCTCGCAGACTGCAGATGGTAAGATCTTACCTCGCAGCAGCAGCAATCAGTTGAGTAGGGTTTCGATTGTAACTAGGTTTTAAACATTAGAAAATCTTTGCTGCAGGAAATCTTCTGAGAATAGCCATACCGTGATGATCAGCCAAATAATTTGGTTTTGGCTATGTAGAAGATGTAACATGTTTTGGTTATAGAAAACAAACGATGCGAGGTTGTTTCCCACCAGCCTCGTTGAAAGAGTGAGCCTACAGACCTAGATAATATTTCCGGGCACAAGAAAGCGTGACATACTATTACGCAATCTTCTCACTGTTCCTGAAGAAAATCTTCTGGCTTGGATAAATTGCAGTATTTTGGTTCTTGAGTGCCAACACTCATCGAGAATTGTATGCTGAGATGCGGGATACATCAAGAAGACACAGTAAAGATAGTGTCGTCTCGGTTTTTGAAAGAGTCTACCTTGAACCAGGTCTAGTTGTGTGCAAGTCTTTTAAGAGCCATTTGATCATAGATTCGTGGCACAACAGTTTTCAGATCGAAAGGAAATATTGGATCTTTAGCATTCTCATACGCGAAGGAAAAGGGGATTGTTTACGTTGCATGAATTAACAGGCCATAAAGAGAAGTAACTGAAAGAACAAACCAACAACACCTTCGCACACGATTGTGGTACTAGGAGAGCATCACAAACAAATAAGACTACTCCTCGAAATATCGAGCTTGTCTTGAAACCTTGCTTGTGTAAGTAAATCTCGTCCAAAACTCAGAGTTTAGTTCGCCTGTCATTGCCATCAGCTAACAGCCTTATGAATAGTTGAAAAATTGCTCACACTTTGAACTTCCTCTATGTTCCTGCTCGGAACTGTCTGTACCGTTTCAGGAACGCTTGGTCCTTAGCCGCTTTTCCAACCTCCTCAAATATCTCATCGTAGTTCCGAAAATTCATCTCAAGGCCAGTTTCTTTCTCTATGATTCTGATATCAGGGTCAATCCGCTCCACCCCATCACTACTTCCAAACCATACTTCAAAATCTTCTCTAATTTGGTGGATGTAATCGCCCCAATCCAACAGCTTTCTATCCGATAGGATTACCAAGCTTCTAAGCTCCTTCATTGCTCTGAATATCTTGTAATAAGTTAATTCATAAAACCCTTGCGCTTCGTCATCGCGAAGTTCAAGTACGAGCTTTTTTATGCTTGCCCTTTCTGACTCGCTAACTATAATGAGATTCCTCTCATGTATATGAATGGTATCCATATCAAAATTCGCCCAAATGAATCGCGATGCTGGTCCGATGGAGAATGCTTTAACATAAAAATTGAGAGCACAAGCCCGTGATTCATAACACGCATCCAAAATTGCAGGCTTAGGAACAGGTGTGGAAACGTATTGGAACATGTTGTGCAGCTCCCCCACGATAGCATAATGGGGTTGGATGTCGAGATCCCGTGGTTCAGAGGCGGCGAGTCTCCAAACTTGATCACGAATCTCTTTTGGTAGGCGAGGGAAGGGGTAAAGGGTGCCAAGAAGTGTATGGGTGGTGGGCTCGCTCATCGTGTTCGGAAGTGAGAGTTGATTCTTATATTAAGTTGTATGTGATTGATTCAACTTTTGGGATTCTGGAATTAAAACTGATGTCGACTATTTTTCCACCGGATATTCTTAGCATTCCTAGACGCTAGCCGGATTAGCGCCAAGAAGCACCGGCTTACACATGGGAGTTTTGATTGTGACCTTTTGCATACCAACACTTGACTTCATTGCACCCTTGCAAATTCGTATCATATACTTATGATCAACAGAGGCTCGAACATCCTTTGTCATCTTGTTGGTCTGATCAACGACAAAGTTCCATCGCATTGAGACCTCGGGCTTCAATCGAAAGGGCGAGGTCGCACCACCAGCCTAGCAGCAAGTACTGATTGCGATCAGAGTTTAAGGAAAGCTCGGTTTGGTCCGAAAGTAGTATAGTAACAACGCTGAAACGACATCATAATAATACTGGACATTACTCCAAAGATAGGGTAAAGTCAGCAAACCAATGACACATCCTTGGGTAGTCCAAATCTGGAATTTCCCAACCTTGGCGGTGGAATTTTGAAATTCTCAGACGCATGAAGCCTGCAATAGTCATCACACATGTAACTCTCATTACCAAGAGTATGAGAATCCTAATCTGAGATTGTGAGAATTTCATAGAGACCTTACTTAGAATTCATTATCCGCTCACAGCAACTCACCAGATATATCATTAGAAGCAAAACGTCTTCTTGTTAAAGGTCATCACCGATATCACATATAAATTGAACCTTGGCATTATCTCACAGCTCAATAGCTTTGTCATGGATTAAATAATAAGCCCGGAAATGCAAGGCAGGAAGACCATGCCAAGACACTCGCCACTGTCAACTAAGTCAAAAAAGCGCCCAATTGACAACCATCACACGTCGGAGGAAACGGTTCTCTCCATTCTCCATAAGCTCTGCCTAACTCAGCGCGGAGATTCTTCACTAATTCGACAACAAACTCCATACTGGACTAAGTGGGCAAGTTTGTTCGCTTAGCTTACAACTCTCGAAATATCAAGAACTCTGGGATTCGTGACTCAATAAGTACTTCGCAATAATAATCCTTTTAGTTCAGTTGAATTGAGGGCACGAACCGAGATTACCGATAGCTTTATTATTAACTCAAGAATTTCAGATGCCGTAGCGATCATGGCAGAGGCGGATGCTAAAGATCTACAGTCCGAAAAGGATTTCACCATCCCAGGATTCACAGTTGAAAGACCTTCAAAATTTTCGCCCATCAAAGACCTCGATAAAATCAATAACATGAGAAGTTTTTGCTTCAGATGAGAGATCAAGAGAAGCTGTCGTGAAAACTGGTGAGTCATATAGAAGGAAAGCTTCCTTGGATGAAGCTAAATATTGCCATTCATTCTGTAATTATAATGCTCAGATTGACTTCCTAGATACGCCGGTAACTTGCCACAATAATCGACATCAATGTTTTGCAAAAACATAAGTAGGGAAATATTTTCTCGAAGGTAAAGGCAGATCACAAGCGATTATTTATTGTATCAAGTGTTGGTTTTGGCATCGTGGCTCGGGCTTGGGTTTCTACTCGCAGCCAAAAAGACAGTCGTATGGAAGACTCGAGGATGTGTTAAGCTCTGTGTTCAGTAAATACAATACGAAATCTTGGTCACCGAGATTTGCAAATGGCTGGTTTGGCGGAGTCACCATTGTAAATGACCAAGACATTATAACAACGCCAATTCCTCGGTCAGCAATTTTGGAATTTCGAAGCCAATGGACTTGGAGAGGAGATTAGAATTGAGAATAGTTGCCACTAAAACTTTTATTCAATGCGGTGTAAGTACAGTATATCAGCTATTTGGCCTAGATTCACGATCGGACTCTGCATAACGAACTCAAATTTCTGGGTTACAATATGTTATTAAAGAATGCACATATTAAACTCATACAAGTAAGTAGCCGTCATTTAACTAATTAGCTTAGCAGGAGGGGGAAGGTACAATATGTCCCCAGAAAGCGCAAAATGAATATTTTCGAAATTCTCGAAATCTTACACACTTTTTTTCTTTCTGCAGAAAAAACAAAAGTCCAAAAATATATGGATAACGAGAGTATTTAGATCTCAATGTTGGACTTGCAGGGAATCGAACCCTGGACCACTCCCATGCTAAGGGAGTATTATACCACTAAACCACAAGCCCTGGCAAACCCAGTTGACCAGATGATCTGATTTGATGGAGGCGAATGATATGTTATCAATTATATTACACAAATCTATCCATGCGTCACGCTAGGCCTTGTTAAGTATAGTGGCGACATGAATAGGCCTTTGGCCGACGTTGTGCCAGCTCCTCAAGACCAACAACAACAACGTCCCAAAACTATTTTGATGCGAGAAGTATCCTGACATTGAAAAGTGTCAGCTGCATATGCTGGTGATGGGCTGTGAAAATAAAGGATCCCTGATGCAATGGTATTTAACAGCATGCATGTGTAGTTACATTTTGCACATTTGGGTCATGCATGCCTCAGAGTGGCTTCGAATTCCTTGATGCAGGGAAGCTACCAATATGAATCCCTCATTCGCATCTTGTCTTTAAATATTCTCGGTGCATGAGAATAAAGCTGGTTGTTTAATAATAGAATAAAACAAGGAAATACTTCTACGAAAACTGATATTGCAGGCGCCCCAAGCCCTCTTCCTCCCTAGCTTGGTGTTGGTTGTAGGTTCCCCCCGTTTGCAACTTGGCTTAAAAATAGCAGGAGTATGAGAATCAGATTGGCATCCGATATGAAGTAGTATTGAACCGAGGGCGGTTCGATTAGTGGTGGCAAATTTGTGATAGCCACAAAAAAGTTTTCTAAGATTGGAAGCCGATCATGAGCATGTATGTTAGGAGGAAGCTAAGAATAGTCCTAAAAGTAATTTGTTGGGGAAAGAAGAAGCAATCAAGTCGTTGTAAATGTAATTAGGTAGAAAATAAAGACATATCCAATATTCGCCACAAGATCGCTCACCCAGCCAGTTCTATATCACACGATCATCACTTTCCAACGCAGCGATCCAAGTCTAGACAAAAGCAAGCAATGGACGTCAAAGAAGTAATCCTTAACATTATGGCGACATCGAAAGTGCCATATTGTGTGTCACCAGTTCTAATAATATGCTAACATCCAATGAGTGATTTTCCCAGCTTAAATCTAGGCCTCTTTCGTTAGGCTAATCCTATCTTTAGTATTTTGATGATCACCTTCCTTTTCCCGGCCTTGATTGTAGGTAGTCTCGGCTCGGGGTCGTTCCAAAATGATTTTTAATTAGAACATGCTTCAAGATACGCTATTCATAGCAGCTTTCATTGACCTAGACACGAGAAAGCTGGCCTTCCTCCTGCTCTCGTACGATTTCATAGAAACCCTCCCCTTTCTAATCTGTGTTACAACTCATCTTGTCATAGCCCACAGCTAGGCTATGGAGGGAACATTACCAACATCTGGCGGGAAGCCGATCGCGAGATCGAGACCATAGTTTTAACATTGTCCTTGTGCTTCAGGAGATGATCAGTATCTGGTCTTGTCGGTCTTCTCGGCTGGAAACGAGCAGCACACGACCACTTCACTGGCATCCGCAGAGGGACGGTCGTGGTATCTCATATCTGGAATAGTGACAGAGCAGAATGTTCAGGATTGGTTCTCAGTGGGAGGATGTCCTTCTGTTGGTAAAGTCAGCAAATGTGGCCAGCTTGGACAATATGACACACTCACCATTGAAGAGTTCCAACACATTGAAAAGTAGAAGCAGTAGCAAAAGAATAGAAGATGTCTGCCCATACATTCACTCGCTTTCTTTTCCAATCAAGTCAGAGGTCTCGAAGTCATGAAAATCAGGCGAGCTGCCAACGCGCACCCAAAAAGGACAAAAGTAATCAAGGACGTCACCATGTAAAGCAGTGTCGCTAATTTTTTGGAATCAAGAAAGTCCAAGAAGATGTTCGTAATTGCGTATAATCCAGAAGGGAAAGGCATCATGGCAGTTACAAATAAGATCGGAGTGAAAGGTAAAGGCAATTCGAAGCGTTTGAGGAGGCAAATGACCGGGTACACATGACGCCAAAATTGAAAAGTAACAAAAAGGCGTTGACAGTCAGGAAGCATAATCGGAAGGTCTGTACGACTTTATGGCTTTTGAAATAGTTCGCATCGCAGTGAGCGTCAGGGCTTGGGTGACCGTTGAGATGAGGGCAAGCATGAACATTGTCTGGAAGTAGTACATGCTGAGATTGTATATTCTAGAAATCCCAGCAAGCTAGATCCCGATCCCATTCACGAGCTGCTGGTCACTTAGTCCAAGAAGCACGGAGCTTAGGTATCTTAAGTATCGGCAGTTTCCAAAGCGGCGAATTCTCTGCCCTGCATACACACGTATGACCAAGAGATAGCATATCAGAGAAGTGAGGATGAAGGATATAAAAATCTATGAATTTTGGTGTGACGGCGAGAGGGACATGGTACGAGCCTGGAACCTCTTACTCCAATACCTGGAATATCTGCATCCGGTTGGATCATACTTTCAACCAGTCAATAGTCATTCATATACACGTAACACTTAGAGACATTAAATTTTGGACAGCTTATGATTCTAGATATGAACCTTTTTATGACGAGGAAATGTATTGGCAAACACAGCTATAGATAGAAACAATTTCCGAGTGATGTATTGAGGTATACAGTAGTTGTAATACAGCCTGATTGCAAACTAACAACTTAAGGTTGGTCCTTGTTGCCAGCCATTTAGGATTGAGATGAGTTGGCTATTGTAGCCCAAGTACTTAGAGAGACCTCTTAAATTATACCACTCTTAACTTCTCATCCAACCAATTCGCCAGAATCTCTCCACCACCCAAGATCTGGATCTCAGCTTTGACATTCAGCATAAGCATAACTTGTAATTCACGCCTCCAATCAATATCGTCAGTATCTCCTTCCGTCTGTCTTCCTAACATGGTTTTCGCGATTCTCCTATCTCGCTTTGACATAGTCAGTAGCCCAGGCACGTCGTTTACCGTCTTGGGAAAGTCTGAACTTCGCACACCTAGCCACCTGATTGAAGGCACGGCGACATCTTTCTCATGGGCAAGGGCTATAGAGCCATGCTTGTACGTCCACATGATGCCTAGACCATCTGGGTCATAATCTACAAGCGCGAGTATGGGGATGTCAGGCCTGGTTGTAGACAAGACATGAAGGAATCGTCTAGTCTGAATGTCGGGATAGCCTTTGGCTGTCATGAGCATACCTCCACCAGCGAGAGATTCCTCCCAATACTTGCTTGTTGCAAGAGTTCGAAACGTTGCCTGATTCTGTAAGAGCATATACTTAGAGATGGAGATTGTTTACCTCTTTTTCGATGACTAGAATCCACCGGGTATGATCAAGTGACAGAATTTCAATTGTGCTTGAATTTGGCACCAGAATTCCCTATTTCTCTGAGTATATTTCTTACGCTTGCGACGTTCCTCACCTCTGAATCGGCAAAATCAATTACAGTACCATCTTTCTTGGTAGCGGTAAACTTTCCTGCTACTAATCCTTTCGCTGCAGCGACCTGTCATCCTTAGAAGAAGTAAAAATATAAATAAAAACCAGTGTAACTTACTACATTCAGAGCTTGTCGATCCACTCCAAATGTATATGCAATGTCGTCCACATATCGATCAACAATCGCTTGTTTCATGAACAGTTCCGGATCTCGATAGTATATATCTCTTGAGTTTTGAGATCAGCAGAAGTCTCAGTATGGTAGTCCTAAATGCCTCAACCTGGACAACCTTTTGGTAGTAACGATTCCGATAACCAACGCCTCGTGAGAAAGCTCCAATATCCGAAATAATACAGCTAAAACACGTCAGCAGTAGTACCAAAATGGTGATGATATGTCAACATACTGAACTTCCATGCCTCCTTCGTGTTCTTATTCGGAAACGTAATGTTCCTAACACCCGTTTTGGTACCACTATCTGTAATCTTCTCGTCTCGAACAACTTTCGTTCGTGGTCTTGTTTTTAAAGCAATAACCAGTCCGTTTTTCTCATTCAAGATGTTATCGGCTATAGAGTCAAATATCTTCTCAATCTTTGCAATGACCACTCCAGCTTGATTTGATAATATATTCGAGCTTGATGGCTTTCGAAATGTCTCATTTGTAGTACCGTGGACATTTTCTAGATCAGTGGTAAGTCGGTTGTGTGACAAGTGTAGCAATTCTGACGCGGCCGGATCTCTCGAAGAATTACCCTCGAGGAGGTCAGACAACATATCAAGGTCCATTGTAATTGATAGACAGTTCTTGAGTCCAGTTGACACGCGTCCGAGAGATACGGATTACGATATGCAAGAGTATGAGAATGCTCAGCAGAAGTTGAGATGGAAGACACCCTGGAATCTGGAGGGAAACGTCACGCCTGCATGCACCGGTCCGGATGCCCTGTCGAGACCCTGACCGCCCCTGAGTTCGGCTCATCCTGCCGCATCCAAGATCCCTCCTGTAGATTGCTTTTGGGATGCCGGTCGCCCATGCCATAATACAACTGAAGCTCCCATCTCGAACTTCGAAGAACTTGAAGCTGTCAGGATTTCGAATCTGCCTTTGCTCTACTCCACCCAGCAGTAGCTCTTTTCCCTAGCTATCGCAAGGCGCAATGGTTGCCTCCAATGGGAAATTGAACGGCTCAAATGGAGAATCCAAAAAGGGATTGAAGCGGTCAATCAACGAGAAGACTGAGCTAGAATCGGCAAAGAGGACAAAACTATCAGAGAAAACCGATCATTCAAGATGGCGCATGTTAGATGAAGCAGGAAGGCATACATGGCATTACCTCGAAGACGACGAGGAAAACGAAGAATGGCCGCAGTCTAAAGCGGACAAATACTATCTAGGATTGCCTCTTGTACGAGTGTACCTCTTACAAACCTTTGCCATTTTCTAATTCAGAACAGGATCTACCAGCGCTTCAGCCTGCCAAGACTCCTCTCGATTCTGTCAAGAATGGCCTAGAATTCTTCCAACATCTTCAGCTTCCCCCTGGCAATTGGGGCTGTGAGTATGGAGGTCCAATGTTCTTGATTCCTGGAACGGTATTCTCTTGGTTTGTTACAGATACCGAGATTCCAGACCATATTGCGGTAGAATTGAAGAATTATCTGTTCGCACGAGCTCATCCAGAGGATGGAGGATGGGGATTGCATATTGAGGGCGAGAGCACTGTTTTTGGGACTGCGTTGAGCTACACCGTGTTACGTATACTTGGTGTGAGTGAAGAGGAACCGCGAATGATTAAGGCTAGAGGAACGTTGCACAAGATGGGAGGTGCTAAGTGCGGACCTCACTGGGCAAAATTCTGGCTTAGTGTACTGGGTGTATGCAATTGGGACATTGTCAACCCAGTACCACCAGAGTTCTGGCTTCTTCCGGACTGGGTACCCTTTGCTCCATGGCGATGGTGGATCCATATGCGAATGGTATATCTTCCTATGTCATTCATTTGGTCCCAACGATGGACCTATAGGGAAACACCTCTTATACGATCGCTCCGACAGGAGCTCTTTGTAGAACCTTACGAGAGCATAGACTGGAGCGGTAGTCGAAACAGCATTTGCGAAAGGGATAATTATCACCCCAAGTCGTGGCTGCTGAAAACAGCAAATTGGGTCCTGGTCAATCTTCATATTCCATATCTTCGTACCAATGTTCTTGCCAAAGCTGCAGAAGATAGAGCTTGGAAACTCATCCAGATGGAAGACAAGAATACGGATTTCGCTGATTTGGCACCTGTCAGCGCACCAATGAATTTTGTTGCTTGCTTCATCAAGGAAGGTCCAAAATCGTACTCCGTCCAACGACATCGTGACCGTGCGGCAGATTGTCTATGGATGAAGGATGAAGGCATGCTTGTAAACGGTACCAATGGTGTTCAGTGCTGGGATACCGCTTTTGCGATACAGGCTGTCATGGATGCTGGTCTTGCAGAGGATCCAAAATGGCGACCCATGCTTACCAAAGCTTTGGAATTCCTTGATGATCAGCAGATGCGAGAAAATGTCGACGATCAAAGCCTGTGCTACCGACAGCAACGAAAAGGTGGATGGGCTTTCAGTAATAAAGATCAAGGCTATGCAGTTAGTGACTGTATCTCAGAAGCATTAAAGTCTGTATTGTTATTGCAAAGGACTCCCGGATATCCTACACTTCTCGACGACCAAAGGATCTATGATGCTATTGACACTCTCTTGACATACCAAAACCCTTCTGGCGGTTGTGCGTCCTATGAGCCTACACGTGGCTCGGAACATCTCGAAATGCTCAATGCTGCAGAGGTTTTTGGCAGAATCATGATCGAATATGATTACCCTGAATGCACTACTGCAGTAGTCACAGCTCTATCACTATTCTCGAAGTACTATCCAGAGTACCGAACTGAAGAGATCAAGGCATTCAAGGCCAGAGCTGTGTCTTATATCAAAACTGCACAGAAACCCGATGGAAGCTGGTATGGGAGTTGGGGTATATGCTTCACCTATGCCGGCATGTTCGCACTCGAGAGTCTGGCCAGCATCAACGAATACTATGAGAATAGCACTTACTCCAAAGCTGGATGCGAATTCTTGGTGTCTAAGCAACGCGAAGATGGAGGATGGTCCGAAAGCTACAAGGTACGTGGTAGCTATACTATGCTTTTAAAACCCTTGCTAACAAAGATAGTCCTGTGAGCAAAACAAATATATTGAACATCCAACAGGCTCACAAGTAGTAATGACGTCTTGGGCGGTCATTGCTCTGCTCAAAGCTCACTATCCTGATCGAAAGGTGATCGAGAAGGGTCTGAAACTCATTATGAGCAGACAACAACCCAATGGAGAATGGCTGCAAGAGGCAATTGAGGGAGTTTTTAACAAGAGTTGTATGATTTCCTACCCAAACTACAAGTTCTATTTTCCGATGAAGGCACTGGGGCTATATGCTCAGAAATATGGGAATGAGGTTTTATTGTGAAAATGCATTGTTCAATAGGACAACCTTAATTATAATAATGTTTATCTGTGTAATCACAATCATATTCTAGTTGACTCTTGTCTTTGGCACACGCAAGCTTGACACTCTGTCACTCCGTTCTTCCTTTTATATGCATTTGAAGGGAAATCGATTAGGGCTGAATGCGGGGTCATTTGGAAATGGCGCTAGTCGTAAGGCTCCGAACTTTCCAGAAGTCGTAGCCTTGTTAATGAGCTATCTTTTATTCAATCGAACAACTTTCTCTCCTTCATATCATACACATTTTACTACTAGTCCGACCGTTGTCATGGAATTTGCACACAAGGCTCAGCAGGCTATCGCAGCCAAAGACTATTCGAAAGCAATCGACCTTTATACTACCGCCCTTCAGAGCACGAATTCTCCTCTGTGGCTCATTGAGCGCTCCACTGCCTACCAAAGAGTTAATAAATCTGATCTCGCTCTCGCAGACGCAGACAATGCTGTTATTGCAGCCAACAAGCGTGCAAAGCGTGAACTCATTGCCACGGCGCAATTGCGACGAGCGATCGCTTTGAATAGCCTGGGCCGATTTGGAGATGCCCGTTTGTGCTTCACTTGGTGCAACAAATACAACCCTAAGGAGAAGGCACTGACTATGTGGATTGCCAAGAACAAGTTTGCATTCGATCAAGCTGGAGGTGACGATGCCGAATGCAATAAGACGACTGTGAAGGAGATTCCAGAGCCAGTTAGCAACACTCAGAATGTTGACGTGAAGAAAGCAGACAAAGGCAAAGGTATTGCTGCTTCGGATGTTTCTGTTGCAGGTACAAAGAGTGCAGAGAACGTCAAGACGGTCAATTCTATCCCAGCCGTTCTTGCGCCAACGTCCAAAGATAAAGTTCGACATGAATGGTACCAATCTAATAACACAATTACAATTACAATCTTTGCAAAAGGTGTACCCAAGGAGGAGGCAGAAATTTCAATCGAGGAAGGAGAGGTTAGTTCCAACAAGATCAGTCATTGGGCAGTCTACTAATGAAGAGTAGCTGGATGTCAGCTTTCCTACTGGCAGTGATGGTACATACAATTTCTCGGTTTCTCCATTCTTCTCCAACGTCGATAAATCCAAGTCCAATTTCCGTATCACACCCCACAAGATTGAAATCACCCTATCCAAGGCTAAGCCAGGGTTGAAGTGGTCTGCACTTGAAGGCACAGAGATGATCAAGAGCTCTGCGGCTGAAGAAGATACTCCCAAGATTCCAGATAGCGTTCTCAAACCAACAGAGCGTGCACCGGCCTACCCAACTTCGTCTCGGAATGGACCGAAGGACTGGGATAATCTTGGAGACGACGAGAAAGAGGAAGAAGGAGAAGTCGATGACTTTTTCAAGAAGTTGTACAAAGATGCCGATCCTGATACTCGTCGAGCCATGATGAAGAGTTACCAAGAGAGCGGCGGTACTTCTCTAAGCACCAGTTGGGGTGACGTTGCCAATAAGACTTTCAAGGTCGAGCCACCTGAGGGAATGGAGGCTAAGAAGTGGGAGTATTAAGCACAGCTTCTCTGGATAAGATATGCATTGAGTTCATGGGCCAATGAAGGAAGGCGTTTGCAATTTTCACTCATCGTCTCATACATGACGATATGGCATAGGGTGTGACAGGCGTTGTTGGTTGGGGCTTCAGTGGGAATGGCAGCGTTGGAGCAGGTAGTTTGAGGCTCACTAAACTGGCGTCGGAGTATGATGTTGCTCCAGCGAATTGATCTTTTTCTGACCTTTTTCTGCTGTGGCAATTAGAATTCACTTTCGTGTGTTCTCATACCAATTTCCATTCAACTCTTCTCGTGCATTTCGATCAGTCATACCTCCTCTGCCAAGCACGAAATTTTCAATTTTTCCCATCTAGTCGTGGCCGTGGCGAAACAATTGGAAACCAGCAAGCTGCCAAATGATCAATTCTGTCAGACATTCCAACAAGTCAGTAGGTGGTTCACACGGAACTCTTTCGGCCCCGTCCATTCCTGTGCCTGAATCAAACCCCGCCATCCACTAAGCCCTCGCGAGGCCCTGTGACGCCATGTCGCAGGGACAAACCAGGCCCTCGTAAACGCATGGATCAAACTCTGATTTTCCACTGCAACTATGGGGTAATACACCGCTAGTTTTTACTCGCTATGGGGTAATAGCTACCTCATGCTCCCCAGACAATTGAAACTCGGCGGTGCGCATGATTGATTTCAGCGTGTTGCACAATTCCAACGACACCATAGCGATCGATGCGTGCGTGCTTGGTTTGCCCTTCCGGACGTTGTGTTTTAGTCAAGATTTATAAAAGTGCGGGGCCCAGGCTGGTGCGTGGAGTGGTGATTGGGTTGGTCTCGCTTGGCAGGGGGTAATAGTTTGGTCGAAGCGAGACCACGAGGTGGGTTGGTTAGTTGGTGTATTTTTAGGTGGTGAGGATGCTGAGAATTGAAGGCATTTATTGGGGAATTCGGGACACGGATGTCGTGATGGATGATGCTTGGGGCTTGAGGTCTGATACTTGCTTGCGTGGTGGGAAGAACGGGTTGTGCTGGTTGGAGATGAGTCTCTGGCTTAGTTATCTACCTTGAGCCGAACTTGGTCTCGATTGTTGAGGAGCAGATGATATATAATAAGACAATGTTGAGTGCAGCCTTTTCTTTTCGTAAGACAGAAACTTTCCGATTCTACTCTATTTGCTCGTTTGTATTTCACTCTACAAATATGTCATCCTTTAGCAGCCAAGTCTGTACTTCTAAGGGCCAGCCTCAAAATGCTCCAAGATTCTCGGCTTTAGATCGTCTTCCATACGAGTTGCTGCTCAAGATACTATCATATGTCGCTGCTCCAAAGCAGGAGAAATGTTGGTTCAACGCACATGCAGTGCCTGGTACGTCCCTTGACCTGAATCGCGAATCGTGCTTATTTCAAATTTCACAGGAGATTCCAAAATAATATCAGAACACAACTTGCAGTCATGTCTCTTAGTCTCCAAGAGACTATGTGAAGCAGCAACTTGCCTTACGTATCAGCAACCTAGCCTCAATTTTCAAAGTTCAAGTCCTTTGTCAGAACCATCTCTTGAACGCTTCTTCACAACAGTAACGACAAACTCTCGGCTAGGAAATCTGGTACGGACACTCGACATACCACAGAATATCTACAATGACCAAAAAGACTTCAACCTGAATGTTCTGTCTCTATCCATACTCTTACCAAGACTTCGGGCCCTTCATATCTCGCTTGGTCAGCTTCCAAATGCCGAGAGCTTAAAAGCTTTGCTGTTTGATATCACCAGTTTAGAATCACTTTCGATAAATATAGAGCCTGGTGCTGGTTTTTATTCCGAAACAGAATCATCCATTCTACGGACAACATTCGATAGCCCTTCAGCAACGAGCAGCAATCTCACAAGTCTGAGAATTACCGGTTCGAGCTCAAGACAAGGAGCAGCAATTTATATCCCAGATACCTTCTTCGCAACTCTCTTACCACGAATGAAGAAGTTGCGAGTGTTAGATCTTAGCTCCACCACCGTCTCATCAGGAGCACTAGCCTCACTCCCAAGCACATCAAGGCTAACCCACCTTAACCTCTCGCACTGCACCGATCTCGAACCTAGCCTTCTCACCACCTTCCTCAGCACACATGATGCCATCACATCATCTCTCCACACGCTCAACATCAGCCACACATCCTACGAGAACCTCCCGACGTTCCAAGAACGAGAGATCAACGCTCTCTTAGCATCAGCACCGAAGACGCTCCGCTCGCTCAATCTAAGCGATTCATTCATGGGTCCAAGCAATGTCCCGCATCTCCAGCATCTCTACTCACAACTGGAGGAACTAAGTCTTGGTTCTGGGTTGTCGTTGAGGGAGGTAGAGGAGATGGTGCTTGCTGCTCGGTATACCTACGAGCCAGGAAGCCAAACATCAAACCCGAACTCCAACTCGACCATAACTTTCCACTCCACCACAGTAAGAATTGCGGAGAAAGGCATCGTTGAGATGCGAGAAGCAAGCGTGCTAGGTCCCATGAAAGCAGCCGTCGCGAGATGCAAGTTGCATCAGCGTCTGAATTCCATCCGTGACAAGCCAAGTCGAGATTGCGCCGGGCATTCGCTGTACTCTGGATTTAGATATCTCAACCTCTCATGTCTCGATAGGTGGGAGAAGGCGTTACTGAAGCAGTCGGTGCTGCTAAGTGAGCAAGCGGGTTTGGATGTCCTGGAGGTCAGTGAGATGGAGTGGGATGATTTCGTAGACGTGCAGAGTTTGGTCAAGTGTGTTGGTTGGAAGGGAGAGTGGGTTCAAGAGAGGATGTGGTTTGAGAGGGTTTGAAAGGGGTGATATTGTTCGAGGATTGGGATTTGGGGATTGGCGTTTTGGATTTGGGATTGGGAAAACAGGAAGGAAAAAATATGGGCACACAAAAGTGAGAGTCCGATGACACGAGTAGCAAGGAGCTATAATTATAATATGGAATACTTCAACATGTCTCTAGACGTCTTGCCGGTTTTTCCAACCTGAACAGAACTAGTAAAGTGTATCGTATGATTACTGATAGCATTTCACTTCTTCGTAGGTAATTATCACCATTTTCTCGCACAATTATTTGCAAGTATAATTCCTTCACAAGAGAACGATTTTCAACTGCTTTCACTTTTTGTGATTGGTATTATTTTAATTAGCCATTATTATATACGTTTTTGATTTCCCCGACAAATAAGACTGTCCAAGGCATTGCTTGTTTGTCGAATTGTCTCGCTAAACAGCAACCCGACAAACTCACTTTCTAAATCAAAGGGTGGCAACCACATCAATTGACAATCCTACCTCCCAGTATAAGCCGGCAATTCTGCCTGACTGTAGCCCGCCGGATTAGGCGCACCATAAACAGGGTGTCCATCTGCCTCTGAAATCCTCGAACCACCGCTCGGAGCAATCACACCACCAAATCCATTCCCAGTCCCATTTCCACTCCCTACCGGTAGGTTCGGCGACCAAAGCGTAGCCAGCCCGCCGCGCTTTTCGCCCCCGTGCGGCCCTGCACCCCCCAAACCAGCAATGGCACCTCTATTGACAGCGTTGTTGGTGCTATCTAGCTCGCTCTTGCCAGTGTGTCTGGGGACTGGCGTGGTGGTCGTAGCCGCGGCGGCGGCGACGGCGGCGTTCTTGCGCTTGCGGTAGACGCAAAAGAACCAGAGGAGAGATAGGGCGATGAGAAGTATCACGATGGCGATGATTGCGATTGCGGCTGTGACGCCTGTGGAGAGACCTTTGCTTGTGTTTGCATCTGCGGTATCGGTTGTTGTGGTGGTAGTAGAATCCGCAGCTGAGCTCGAAGCAGATGCGGCATTGGATGACGATTTGGGAGAACCGGTAATTGTGGATGATACAGGAGTCGCAGCGGCGCTCTTGGATGAGATACTTGTAGCTTTGGCGGTGGTCTTTGTTGGAGTCTCAGTTATGACGCTTTCGATGGTTGTTATTTCTTCTACTATAGAGATACTGGCTACTGAGGCTTTTGCAGTGGAGACAACGACTATTGTGGCCTTGGCAGTAGAAACCACTACTGGTGGGGTAGAAACCACCACTGGTGCAGTAGAAACTACTACCGGCGCTTTTTCACTCGTCAGAATGCCGCCAGTATAGAACATGTATAGTGATAGTTGCTTATTGATATCTGGATAAGAGGTGTCGACCGTCTGGCCCACGCTGGTCGATCCGCATCCCCACTGATAGTAGCCATCTACAAATGTGTTGCGATAGCAAACATCTTTAGAGTTTTTACAGGTATAAATTCCAGAGTTTGACGAGGTTTGCGGTCCATGGTTTCCATCTAGACAAGCTGAATAGACTGCATCGCACTTTCCGCCATTCTTGCAGCATCCAACAACGCTGATGTCCGTTACTCGAGCACAATACGAATCTGAAGAGCAGTAGGCAGGTTGGAAACCAGGACCTTGCCTATCAAGTTGTTAGTTACTGAAACAGTATAGTTTGGCGAGCAATGGGAGTAGAGACATACCATCCACATAGATTTGTCGGATACGTTCCTCTCTTGAGAAGCTCATGAACTTTGAATGGCAATGCCTTAGTAGGTTTGGGACTCCAATTCGCTGTGGCAGTAGATACCAGGGTTTCTTTCGCTCCAAACCATGGCAGCGCCGACACTTCCACGAAAGTCGAAGCGAGAAGAGCCCATAAAACCAAAGAGTATTCCATTATCGACACCTCAATGAAGAATCGGCTGTGTGAAGTGCCTCCTGTGTAAGCAAATTGAAGTGTAATGAAAATGAAAATGGCAAATCACAAGAAAAGTGAGGACAACCAGGCTGTGGCAAGAGTGAATCCAACCGGAAGCTTGTCACCCTAGAGACATCCTGATTGCGTCCCTCAAATCTCCTACTGGTGCAACACAATCTTTCCTGTGTTACTGCAGATATTTTGGCGTACATATATCAATATTGTGAGTTTGTGTCTCAGGCTGTCTGGCTTCCCAAAACGGATACTTGCATGGGCCGATCATGGCAGAGCCTACAGAGCCTCGACTTTGTGAATATTTCAGATGTGGCATTTCTGCGTTAAACTACAGTATCACATTATGCTTTTAGTATGTGTTGTCATTGAAACTCGGAGCTTTCATGACTGCGGGATCTGACAGGTCGTGCTCCAAAGAAAAATGCACTTGTGTACCAATTTGAGAAGTAATAAGGCTCTGGGTAAGTGTATGCAGCCTTACTGACGCAACCTTCTGAGGTTCTTTGGCTTTTGAAAAGATCCTTGCCTTAGACTATGATCGGTCAGGCTTTGGATTATCGATGGTGGTATCGCTTTTATAAGTTTCAAGTTGTGCCAGCCACAAAACTGGTTCCAAGGAATTGAAAGAGAAAACATATATTCTCCAACGATTTAGCCTCTTGACAATTGTTGCGGCTGAACTATCTACTTCACCAGCCTACCAATCTTAGCGAGCAAAAGCAAAGCAACATTGAGCTTCAACCGACAGCAACTTTTCTTACCGTCGAGCCTAGTTTGTCTCGAGCTCTGTCTCGTATCTGGTCCTCTTATGTGATTTGGTGATGCGAGAGACAGCCACTGTGGTGTGTGGACGCCACTCATCCGGTCGCCCAACCCCATTTCTCTGAACGCGGAAAACACATCACACGGGGATATCTCCTGCGGTCCAGGCTTTGCTATTCTTGCAGAGCCTCATCAAAAAAGTGAGTCGAGGGAGATTCTCACGTTGACAAGTGTGGCATCAGGCTATGCACATCAAGTGCGTGGAAAGGCATGCTGCTTGAAGATAGGATGTCGGGCACCCAATGAGTCGAGTTGCAGGGAAACACGTGAATAATGAGCGTAGTGCGCATTCTGTGCCATAATAATAAACACTAGTTTCGCAGACGAATGTTGTTCAGAAGACGAAACGACTGTAATGGCCTAAAAATGGAAGTAAAAGAATCAAGACACGTGTATAAGGTCACATGATATTGGCCAAGCGAAGAGCAAGCACCTCATTTCAAAGATCATTTCATGCTCTCCTTGAAACAACTAATTGCAAATACACAAAAGGAATAGAAATACTTCTCTGTCCTGTCTTAGCTTCGCTCTTCTTTAACCGAAGTTATAAGAAGAGCTACTAGACACCCACCGCCACGTGAAGGCGCAGGACAATTGGTGGGCTCTCCTCCCCAGTCTAAGCCGCGAAGCTTCGAGATGGATCGACAGAGACCTTGTGTGACTTGAGACTCACAAGGAAGCCTTTGTGCCAGCGAGAGTGGCAATCGAATCCGGTTTTGTGCACGGATGCTTGTAATTGACAAGCAAGCAAGTTGTGCAAGACAAGCAGAGATCTTAAGACGGTTAGAAATCCGTAGACCCATGTTCCCCCTCAAGATTCTGCTTGTATATTGCCAACTGGAAACGATGGAAACGAGCGGTTGTGACGCCTTGACCCTAACCTTTGTGACCTCCTGGAATGGAACTAAATGCTGTCGTAAAATGATTAGCGAAAGGGTGGGGAAATGCAAACCTTCCATCTCCCTCCCTTATAGAGAGGAGCAGAGATGTAAACTAAGTCTCAAGATTAGCAAACAAAATAGGGGAGATCCAAAGGAAGAATCCTCGTGGTCTCCCCAGGCAATAGCCAACAAAAAAAATAAAAAAGGATCGAGCTCGAAAGCGTTCCTAAACTAACAACTCCTTCCCCCCTTTTTTGGTGATTGTTTTTGCTACCAGTCAACTCCCACAACAAGCGACCAAACTTGCTGTGTTTGTATCAGGGCCTTATTTTGTTATTTTTTTGGTGACACTTGCATGCCAATAGTTTTTTGGATTAAGAAGAATGAAATGTGTAACTTAGCTTAACAACAGAAGTCGGTGGTTAGTAAGGGGGGTCACCTTCCCACTCCGATTCTACTACCGCTAATATCTCCATCACCATCTCCTTGATCCCCTGGAGCCCTACACTCCTTTTCTTCTTCTTGGCGATCTTCTTAAGGCTCGGTGCCTCTATCCGGTAGGGTGGCAGGTAGGTCAGTTGGTCAAGGTCAAGGTCACCAAGATTGAGGTTCGAACTCAATCTTTTGCAGAAGGATCAAGCAATACGGCCGATCATTCAAGTGAAGACATCAGGTGGAAACGGCTTTGGTATGAATTTACCAACCATATTAGGTTCGTAAAACGTACCAAGTGCTTTCAACATGAAGACTTTGTCATCGCGTTCCTCATAGATAACCTTTCCAAATTCGTGAGGATAGTTGCTTGAACTAAGATACACCTCGATCCTCTTCTCGGGAGAGAATGGTTCGAAGGGTCTCTTTCTGGGACGATCTGGTTTGAAGTAAATAACTTCACTCCTTGTGACAAATGGACAGGTCTTAAGGTCGTTGAAGGTCACGGACTTCTTTGCTGTGGGAAGAGTATTACTACTCTTGAAGCATGATCGCAGAACCTTGGGAGGTTCTGCAACAACGCTTTTGGTTGAAGCAGAGGTCATCTCATAATCCATCATATCGGCATCAGCGACAGAGAGACTGTCGAAGCTTGCAATGACAGTATCGAGAGAAGTAGCAGATGACGAAGGTGATGATATCTGACAAGAGGCCATGGATTGAATTGTTCTGGCAATGCGAGGGGAGATTTCCTTGAGAGGAGAAGTCATGCGCAGTGAGAGATTGGCGAAACATTCAATTGGATTGCTTGTGGCGACTTCAGGTGTAAGATCCTTGATCGAAAGGTTGTCAAAGCAGTCCAGCTCGGGGATAGACATGTTTTTTGGGATCTTTGGAACAGAGTCCTCGATCGAAAGTTTGTCAAAACACGCCGAGAGCTCGTGGTCGTCAGAGATGATAGCATGAGAGCGACGAGGAGTGTGTGGCAGAAGCTGTTTGAACCATAAGTAACATGCAAACTATTGACTGAAGAAATACCTACTCTGGCAGCGGTTGCTTTCTGACTGGCAACTCTGCGTCTTCGTGGACCAGCACGCTCATCGGGCTTAGTGAAGAACATGTCTCTTGGTGGTGGATTGACAAGAACCAAGAAGACCACGACGAGGAGGAAGAGGAGGACTCCTGAGGCGTAGAAGATGATGTTGGCGATGATTCTGGTGAAAGACATCGTATAAGTAGGTAGAAAAGAACAATCCCGCACGCGGGCAGAGTCTGATCGTTGTGAGAGTAAAAGAGGAAGTAAAAGAAGAAAGCTGGTCAGGCAAACTTCAGTCGACGTAGAAGAGTAGAGTTTGGATATTCAAAGTTATGGATCACAAGTAATCTGTAAAATTGAATGGTTGCGTTGAAGCAGGGAGAGAGAAAAAGAAGAGGGAAGGAAAGTAAACAAACCCCCTTATGTCCAAAAATTTGCGACTAAGCGAAGGGTCCCCCCTAATCCCAATTTGGCCTTGGCAACCGTCGTTAGGAGTATCAACCGAGCTTCAGATGTTTCTCCTCGTCATGACTATCTGCTAGCATGTTTTCCATCCGATTCTGGCAGTGTTAGTACTCAATGTTGACGTTAAAACGTTCAAACGTGCCTGCGAGTGACGTCTTCTCTGCAATCGAAACACTGCTACATTTTAGGATGTTCCAGACAGTTCTTTAAAGCCCTATCAGCAAATATCTGCCAGAAGTCAATCAGCCATTACATATCAGACGCCAAACATTCCTCGGGATGGTGCACTATTCTGATGTAGTCCACCTCTATCCAGCTCTCCTCTCCTCGTCTAAACCCAATTATTGCTTTTATTGGCTGATCGATGCGGGCCGGCCCATAAAATAAGTCTTGGCAATCCTTCCATGGGATGTCTCTCAGCTTGACATCAATTCAGAGGTATAGATAGCATTCTCACTGCTTACAATTATGGATTTGCAGGTGCATTTGAAGTTGCCCAAAATCATAACAGGAAATGTGGACAGCACACTGCAGACGAAATATATTGTCTCAGAGAGCGATGCAACTTGGCAGAATGATGGCTATAAAGGCGAGATAAGTTTCATTGACTATAATCCATTACCCTGATCTCTTGTACTAATACTTAACGCCTCTATGTTGACGGTGCTAACAGGCTTCAATTCTCCATCAGACAGACATTCTCGACGCCAACAGCTTGTGTCTCCTTCTGGTTCTTGAGCTCACATCTGACCCACCAACCCTCCACTCCCATAAGCAACGCAGCAAATACAATCCAATATAAAGCACTGTTCCATACGACTTGACTCAAGATACACTCCTTGTCAATAACCTTCAACTTTGCCCACCATGCGTGTTGGTTTGGTGAATAGCCTGATATCTGTGGGATGTAGGGGCAGTATGGCAGAACAGGACCCCAAATATACGCTTTCGAATAATGAACGAAGGTTGGCAAAAATAATGCGAGGATCCCAGTATCAACAAGAAAGGCGGCTCGATGGGGACCTGCAAGTGTACGAGTGGTCCATCTGTAGGCTGGACCACATGGTGCGATGTGCTGGTAGACTCGCTCCTGTTGGTCATTAAATGCTACGATGAGTGCTTCTTTGAGCTCTATGATGGCTTCGAGGGGAGTTTGATGCTCTGCTGACACATTTTCTGCAGATTTGATCTTCTCGTGCAGAGTCTCAGCATGGGGCTTTTCCGAGACAGGTGCAGAATCCACAAACCCGACAGGATAACGTGGAAACTCAGATACGGTTTCGATGAATAATAAGAGATGTCTTCCGGTAGAAATGAAGATCGAAAGCAAAGACGCTGACAACTACTCTTCATCAGTAATTGGCAATTTGAGAGGTGGCAGGATCCTACTAGAGTCACAAAAGAAATGTAGATCATCGGTACGATCAGCTCTTTCTTCTCTAAAGCACTACATGTTTCCCATAGACAATAGTGCGAGTTGTGTTGGTAAATGAGATAGCAGAATATCGTGCATGAAATTGTCGTTGCCCCAAGCTGGAGGGCACGGAGGAAAAGATAGGCAAGAAGAGAAGTACGCGAAGAAGGGTGAAAGTATTGTATGATCACCATTCTTGATGTGAACGAAGGAGTATTTATGATTTCACAATGGTTTTAGAAACGTGTTCTGAGTATTTGTCTTTGAGCTTAGAACATGGTGCGGAGACAGAGCAGAGGAGGAACTTGAGAGTGAGCTCCATCTGAAGGATGCGGTTTCCATGCAGGCATTCGGGCTTTCTGAGGCTGGCCATTGCTATGTCTCGTATATGACAAAGTGGTTGGCTCAAGACCACAGCAGTGCCTCCACAAGCCCGTTAAGCGAATCCAAACTACCACAAGCGCGAAAGTAACTTGATATGAACCTTTCCGTAATTGATGGATAACGAATGAGTTGAGGAATATTCTGACGAATATTTAAGAATATCATGGATTGAATTCATAGTATTTCTGATTGATGTTTCTCGTAGAAGTGTTCCTTTTTTCACAGGCTTGGGGAATTATGCAGTAGCTTCAGCACACTTGCAAAATGCTAAGTTGAGAGTCCTAAATTTAGCCTCTTTTCTTGAATCTGGGGTTCTATACTGATCATCTCTAATCAGTACGGTCTGCTATCATTGAAAAGCTTAATTTCAATATTTCTTTCTGATGCAGCGAAATACTTGCAGATACTCGCATTTCAATACCTTAATTTTACGTGAAGTATACGCAAGAAAGCCGTGACAATCATTGACTCGGCCGCTCAAAAGAACATATTTCTTTTTCATTAAACTGGGTGTGTTGTATGGAAAAAGTGACAGTGTAGTGATGTGGATCGAGTGAAGTGTTGAAGGAAGGTTCATGTAAGTTGGTGTCACCAAAAAATGACTAACGTTGCCATCTCATCGAAAAAACCTCTCGAACATCCAAAGTCCAGGAAGCTTTCAAGACAGGATACCCATGGAGAGAAACATGAGGACTTGAGAACAAAGTCAAAGGTTTCGAGATCATAGCTGGAGGGAAAGGCGTCTGAATACCAAGACATGCAGTGGCGGTGCAAGCGAAACTCAGCCACCACCTTTCTGAGTGTCAGTATCGTTGCCTGCAGTCCTTCAATTTCAACACAATTCATAAAGAATCACTCGAACATTGTCACTACAATCTCCAGAAATCTAACAATTATTCCATACCCAAACCTTCACCATTCACAATGGCATCACAGAATGGCACCAGACCGGAAAAGGCATCTTTCCTCACCATACCCCTTGAAGTACGGCGCATGATCGTAAGCTACAACCCTCTTCATCTATGAGTTTACATTCTCATCCAAAAATCAGTACAAGATCGTCCTCGAACCCAGAGAGGAGGCTCCCAACTCCACACTCCCCCCTCTTCCCCACGGCCATGACCCCCGCGTTCTACCCCTCGCCATCCCCGGTGTCCGCCTCATGCCGATGGTAAAACTCTCGCAACCAAGCAAACAGAACGCTGCATGTAGTAAGCCACGCTACTACGACTACTACCGTATCGACCCCATGCTCTCGGCCATACGTTGCGTGAGCAGTCAATGCTACCACGAGACTAGTGATCTTGTCTCGTTTCCCAAGTATCGCGTGCGTATCACCGTTGACGACGAGCTGGCGGGCAAGAAGCTGGAGGGCGTGTTGAAGGTGTTGAGGTATGAGTTTGTGGCACGGAATGCGGAGGAAGTTTGCTTCCAATTTGCGGGAGATCTTGTTTTTGCAAGGAATTGGGAGGTGGTTAAGGAGGGCTGGTGGAGATGGATGACTTCCACGATGCTAGGGTGGTGGAGAAGCACCAAGCAGATTTCTGACACAATTACCTTTCAGCCGACTGGGGATTCCCCATTGAAGAAGATGGTCGAGATTATGAGCACGTACCAGAACCTCAAGACTATGAATATGAAGACGTATGAGACGGATATGTTTGGGGTGTGGAGGACACCGACACAGGATTTACCAGCGTTCAAGCCGCTGTTGGAGAAGGGAGTAAAGATTAATATTGAAGCTGGGAGAGAGGCGAGAAACTTAAGATGGTTGTCACGAAGGAAATTGCTAGGGGAGTTAACCAGTGGAAAACGTGATGTGTTTCTTGAGGAGCAGGATATGAAACCTTGGGTTGGAGCCCCGGAGGGTGCACAGCTATATGCTGCGAAATTACGGACTCTGACATAGAGGTCTTGAGGATGCAATTACGAGAACTACCTGATAGACTACCCCAGTCACTTCGACAGCAACTATAGTCCCGCTAGTAGAACTCTTGACCCAGATCTTTTGGTGTGCGTTTTGCCTTGGATATTTAGGTCAATTCTGACTTCAATGCACTGATGAAAGTTGGTCTAGCGCCATTGGATTCCTCGCCTGTTAGCCTGCCAAATTGTGGAGCAACATTCAAAGACACGAAGGCTTATATTCCGTTTGAGAACATACATCTAACAGGTCTTGCCTATGTGGACTAGAACCCGGATTGTTTGAGCCTCAATAGTTCGAACGCAAGGCTGAGAGCAGATTATGGTGGTGATTGTGGTGGTGGCTTTACTACGCCACCAAATTAACCCCATGTGCCTCAGTCAACCCAATATCTCACATAGAGCCACCTCACTCGCACCAATATTTATCTCAACATTCAAACAACAAACCACACCTCCCTGACAGTATCTCAGCAATGTCTTCACCAGCCACAGCCTCTTTACTCACCATACCACTCGAGCTCCGTCGCATAATCTACTCATACATCACACATGAATTTGTCGCTCGGCCTTACCCAAGTTACGTCTCCATTTGCGTCTTATACCCCGAGACCTCCTATGGCATCAACATGTATCGCTTTGGCTATCAACCTCAACACAGGGTTATGCTCATCGGCTCACTCCGCCTCACATGTCAACAGGTCTACGACGAGACACGAGACTTGATAGTTTTCCCAGAGCTGAGCATGGATCTCGAGTTCCAGGATTGGCCGGGCCTGGAATACTTGGATACCACAGCGGCAGAAGCTATTCTGAACTCAAGATTGACGAGGGAGAATGTTGTCACTCTATGGCTTAATTTTGAGTTTTCGGCAAAGGTGTTGTTCGAGGGACGGAGGCATGGTGTGGGGAAGTTCGCAAGAAGAACACTGGAGAGAATGCTTGGGAAGAAAAAGAGATCAGAAGGAGATGTTGCGAAGTTACAAATCTCGCGATGGGACTGTGTGGTCACTGTAGTGAGGATGTTGGAGAAGTTTTCGAGGCTGCGTTTCGTCGGTGCGAGATCTGCTCTTGGAGATCCATTGGATGTCCACCTTGGTGATCTGTTAGAGCTGTCTGGAGACAGTTTGCAGTTGGAAAGATACTTCAGAGCACGACTGAAATGACTGAAGATACTGTCTGAGATGGAATTGTTGCTCGATGAAGTTGCTGGCGGTGTGGGAACTTTAAGCGAGATATTTTATTTAGTTGCCAATCATGCAGGGACAGTTCATTTACATGAAATATATTATTTCTTGATACTTCAAGAACTGAACTGCTTTAGATGTCTGTACTATCAAGGTCGCTAGCAAGGCAGAATCTGGTATTCGTGCATATCCAGTCCAAGTACTCTTTACTACCATCAATCCAAATACTCACAGCGTCTATCGATTAGATTAGCTATGTTTATTGCAGAATAATACAGTCTCGGAGATTTGGATTATTGGTCTAGCAATTGGGTCTTATGTCTTCTCACCAAAGCTGACGTTTCTGCCACAGTCTCAGGCAAGCCAGTGCTATCCCTGCTCCTTGTCGCACTCGGCATTCACCCCGCACCTGAATCCTCCTCCTCAAGATCAATCCTCCATTACCATCCACACAATGGCAACTCTTCTCTCTCTTCCTCTTGAACTACGTCAACAAATCTATCGTTATCTAGCGTGCCCGCCATATATTCGCACACCCTTCAGTAACACTCCACCCTCAGAGTTTCCCTTAATCGTCGTTGCCTTCACTACCAGAGACAGGCCTTTGCATTACGCAACTCCAATCGCTCCTCTTCGCGCAACATGTCGCCAACTACATCGTGAAACCCTGTCATGGATCAAATTCCCGCTCCTTATCCTCTACATCCGGGTTCACATACGGTCTTCTTTCACAGCCCAAGAAATTGAGGAAGTTAGGACTTTGCTGCGCTACCCGTTTATCACGGAGAACGTCACGCAAATCTGGCTGCTTGACTTGGACCTCAAAATACTCTTCCCGCTACCAGAAAGTAGATGGAAGCGAAGTGGTGCTCGAGCTGCGGTTCGCAAATTTTTCGGGAAAGAAGTAGTGCAGGCAGACGTTGAGGATGGAAATATCTCGAGTCTTGAAGTTTTCATCATCATTTTAAGAATGCTGGAAGATTTTGGAAGATTGGAATGGATATTTATTACCCAGGGAGTTTTCGGGATGACCAAACTGAAGTGGTCTGATTTGAAGCCTCGGATTAGTGGGGACGAAGAATACTTGAAGAGGTTTTTCATGTATGAGTTGCTGGCACTGTTAGAATAACAGCAGTTTCGGAAATCTCGAAGAATTCGACTGCGTGCTGCTTCTGATAGACTACGAAAAAGTTTGTCATAGATCGTTCAATTCTCCAACATCGAAGCACATTCAATTATCGCAGCCAAAATGACATCAATATAGTGTTCGTTACATCACAAATCTGGTAGGATTGGACTACATTTTCAGCGTCGAAGTGTCCACTCACCGCCATGATACTAAGCCACTTATATCCCGGTCAGCGGAGCTGCATCCTTCCAACTACAACCACAGCGACAACGACAACGACAACCATCTCGAACCTTCAGCAGCTAGAATACCGACTCCCCAACAGCATCATGGCATCTACTCCCTGTATATTCACTCTCCTCATCATACCTCTCGAGATCCGACACCTAATCTACACCTACCTAACTCACCAATACACACGCAATGTACAATACCCCAGCCCACTGAGCAACACAGCATATCCCCAAATATCCCTCCGACACTCCATCAAGGGCGTCAAATCAAGCAGTGAAATGCTCCTGGCACCTCTCAGACTCACCTGCCGGCAAATATACCACGAAACACTCTCCTACATTGCTTTCCCGGACCTAGCAGTACACCTCACAGCCAATGGCTACCATGCGCCTCTCCTCTTCCTGGATCCAGGACCAGCAAGACGCGAGCTAGAGAGGAGCTTCGTGAAGGAGAATACCATCAAATTGGTGGTAGTGGTGTCGGGGGGCGTGACTCCATTATTTGACAGAGAAATCAAGCCGCTGGTCCCAGTCAAGCAAAGTAAAGTACGTCGCATCATGCAGCGGGTATTCGGTGGAATGACGGGCGATACATGGCACACTAGTTACTCCAGTGCTATGAGGATTGATACTATGATAACAACGATGAACATGCTACAGGAGTTTCCAAGGCTAGCAACTTGTTCTATTGTGTTTTCAAATGGAGGGGCAGAACAGGAGTGGAATGTTGAAGTTCAGGAAATGTGGCGCATTTTCAACGGGAGTCAAGATTTCCTTGAGGCATACTTGAGGTTTAGGAGTTGCTGAACAGCTATGGAGTGTATAGTATTAAAGAGTGAAATTTGGATGCACACTTCATGGAGATTACTCGTTACTCATATCGATACCGAACCAAAATGAACAACAGTGCTTTAAGATTTAGACAAGTATTTGAGTTTGGAAACTAAGCTCAAATTAGCTTACACCGACTCGCTTATTCCATGTCTCCTTTCGGAGATTTTCCGGATGTATCTTCCCCACACCCAACAACGCCGTAGGTAATACTATCACAGACAGATTGCAATAAAAAGGAAAACTCCCGGTGTCATAACTGCTTTAACAACCTGACCCAAATGCTGATACAGCGTTCAAAAATATAAAAAATGGACCTGAGAGGTATTGAACCACACCCGACTGAAGAAACTGTTAGAATAATATCTACATCATATGATTGATAGATGAACTCACTTTGAACGGATAACCTTCCGCTCTGGAGGCGGACGCGCTGCCGTTGCGCCAGCGGTCCCATCTGATGTTGGAAGCCCCTGTCCCACGTCAGTTTATGTTTCCCTCACTTTCATATAGCCGAACTTTACCCGGCAATTGTCTCTCCACGAATGATCACAATATGGCCAAGCAAAAAACACTTCATTCTTGTTCTTTACTGGAACACTATCCACCCCTTTTGGTCGACTAAGCGTTGATGATTTCCTTGGAAATTTCACAAAGTACATCGTGTGGATTCAACCTGCCCTAATCAGAGGTGTAATCGCTGGTGTCCAGACCGCCCGCTTTAGTGGTTCGTTGTTGTGCCTGGGAAGTAAAGGTCAGATTGGACTTCCTGTCTTGAGTCTGAACGACAACAACAATCTTGTCAAAGTTTTGAAATAGTAGCATTATATATGACGTCTTGGTTGTATTCTCGACCACTATATAATCTAGAAACCCTTGCTAAATCAAAGTTTCAAATATCAGTTCGCGTGACCATGAAATAGATTTGTACTATTATATGACTTGCAAAACACACTACCAAAAGAGCAAGATGTTTGAGAAGCGTTATATGGAACAACTTCGAATTTAACTATCGGGAAAGGTATAAATCAACTCTTTCATTGAGTTTTTGCTTCTGAACAAGGAAGACTATCAAGTACAGATATATTCCAAGAACTACACACGAATTTTCTCTACACCAAAATCCTCACATCGAGGCCCAAGAACACTGTAACATTATCCCTCACGCCTTCTATATCTAAGTGTCTTTGATCTACAAATAGGCGGCACTACTACTTCCTGGCCTTACCTCGCTTCTCATCTATGTCTGATGTCTATAATCTATATCCAGAAACATTGGTGCTCTAAAACAAGTAATAATAGAGACGCTTCCAGGCAGCCATCTGAGCGATTCTTTCGCGCTCAGCTTTGATCACATCCCAGTTCACAGGTCTGAGATCAGTGTGAACGTCGATCTGGGAAACCTTTAGCCATCCCTTGCCCTTCCAGAAATAGCCGCCGACCCAGAAAACCAAGACAACTGGGAGAGCCAGGTAGCTCATGAAGAAATCTTCAGCGGTACCAACACCGTCGACACCGAGAGGCGAGATTGCAGTGTATAACTTTAGAATTGTCAGTGGCATATAGATTGGAAGGATGGTGAGAACATACCTGAGCAATGAGGACGAGAACAATGAGAATCAAACCAATCCAAGAACCGGTAACACCCAAGGCGGCCTGGAAAGGAATCTCATCGACAGTATGGCCTTGTAACGCCCACGCCTTTCTAAAGCGAATGTGCGACACACAGATTGATCCCCAAGTGAACAAAGCTGACAGACCCGATAATGCGAGTAGCCAGTCGAAGATCAAAGCACCGCTGCTGGCAAGATTAACGTAGGCCAAAGCTCCGAAGATCAGGATAGCCATCGTAGAGAACAGAGGGCGTCCGGAACGGTCGATGTAGGTAAAGAATTTTGGTGCGTAGCCCTGTTCAGCCAAGGCAGTCAAGGTACGAGATCCGCCGTAAACTCCAGAGTTTCCAATCGAGATAACAGAGACGAGAATGATGAAATTCATGAAACTGTCATAGCCTGTAAGTCCGGCATCTTTCGCTGCAATGACGAACGGCGAAGTAGCAACGTTGATAAAACCGTTATCCGAGTCTGAGCCAAGCAAGCGAGGGTCGGTGGAGCTGACAAGAAGACCAACAAACATAAGACCAACAATGTAAAACAAGGTAATACGCCAGAAGACTTGCTTGATGGCCCCAGGTAAAGCTTTTGCCGGATTCTCCGACTCGGCTGCCGCTAGACCTACAAGTTCAGTACCGGAGAAAGCGAATGCTGCAGTAACAAAGACGGAACAAACGCCCTTGAAGCCATTCTTGAATGCCCCAGGGTCGTACCAGAGGCGTGCTCCCCAGTACTCGTCGTAAATTCCCTTGCTTGGGCCACCACCAAGAACTACGGTACCAGTTAATAGGTAGCAGATTAGGCACACGGAAACACATACCCAGGACCAGTCCAATAATCATGAAGCTGATAACAGCACCAAGTTTGAGAACGCTGGACCAGAATTCTTCTTCTGCGAAACCAAGCACACCAAAAACATTGATCAGGACAATAAAGATCAAGAAGAGAGAAATCCAAACGGAGACGTTGATTTCATCGTTCCAGTATCCCACAGTAAACCCAGCCACGACCAATTCAAGGGGAAGAACGATAGCCCATTGGAAGACGTAATTCCAGCCCATAGCAAAACCCCAACTAGGGTCAATGAACCGGGTTGAAAGGGTATAGAAACCACCAGAGACAGGATACATGACAGCCATCTCGCCTAACGCATAGACTACGTTGAATATCATGACTCCCATGATCGCAAAATCGATCAGAAGAGTAGCAGGTCCCTTCATAATTGTTAGTGGAGTTCATGGATGGCCTTTGGTAAATTTAACGTACACCTCGGTTGAGAGCACTTCCAGAACCCACGAAGAAACCAGCACCAATTGATCCACCGATGGCAATCATGTGCAAATGGCGTGGCTTCAAGGTGTGATTGAGGACGTCTCCAGCTGATCCGGCTTGTCGACGTTTGAACGAATCGATGGTACACCCCATCCTCGTCCTTTGTGGCAGTCAGCATAAGAATTAACGGTGAAGTGCTTGTAAGACACCGAATTGGAGAGCAATTGTCTACACTGGGGACCATACCAAAATTTCTCTTGGTGGACCTCGTGGCTGACCACGATGTCATCGCTCCTTCCATCATCGTGGGCATTATTCTTTAAGCCAATGTCTTTCTCGGTAAAGCTGTCCACAACACCATTGCCTGACATGATGGCGATGATTGCAGAGCAATCAGATGAACAAGCAAAAAAGAAGGAGGGAATCGCAATGAGAAGAGAGCACTGGAGAAATGAATACAATGGGCGAGGACGTCACTTTATAGCACTGGCAGTAGTGCTCTCAACTACTGTTTGCTCATCAGTGCGGGGGAGGGGCTAAGGGAATCAGTTCCCTTCGAGCATTATGCTTTTTTTTATATTAGCCAATGCTTCTAGAAGAACGAAAGAAGGGATATCATGCACATCATGGGTCTTTCTTATCATGGCCAAGGTCTTCAGCACATTACCAGTTTTCCACAATTGATATGAACGCGCAGAAGGCAGCCAATTGTTCGACTGGCGATGTCGTGTTTCTGAGCTTATAACATTACGTATCTTCGGATGCTTGATGGATCTTGAAGAGCACCAAGATATTTGGTCTACTTGGCCTACACCAAAGTAGAAGGCACTAAGACCAAGACGCGCAAAGGCTCTTGGTTGTTCTTGGTATTCTTTGGGCGAGACTTCGGATAGTTTATGAGCCCCATTTTCGGGGGGATGATTCGGGACGTGACTGGACGGGGGCCACAGAATCTCGTGCCCAGACTGCCCAGACTGCCCAGAGATTCGAAATCGCCTTGTTGAAGTCCATTTGTGGGTAATTCCCTAAGTTGCAGTCTCCAGGTAAGTGGAAACCTCGGAGGGAGCGAGTAGAGTGATGGGTGTATTTGATCAGCGAGAAGGAGATGAGGAGAAGGACCAAAACACTACCTGTAAAGAGACACATGAGGGGTCATAGATATAACGCATACTTTGCCATACTTGGTATCTACTTTAGTGCTGCACAACACCCGATGATGACGCCTTGGAGGCTATCACATATATCTGGAAGCTAGAGGACACTAATACCTCTTGGATCAGAACTCTTGGTACACCTCTCTAGATAACATCTCGCCCTCGAAAGCCAAAGGAGAAATCTCGGCACAAACTTTCTCTGCCACATCGCCAAGCAATTATAAGAAATTTCGAAATAACTGTATCAGATTTTACTCTTTAAGATTCATATGGAATGCTCAACCGGTGAAAGAACCATGCCCAAACTCCATCGCTATGCCTCCTTAACTTCTTTGTCCTTGTGATACTCAAATTCCTGCTGCACTCCTTGCCTCGACTGCCGCCATCACATCTTTTGTGATTGCCTCGAATATAGGACATAGAGAACAACTCTTGTATTTTTCAACAAGCAGTCCAGGCTCTTTGGTATCCATAGACGGGTTGGTATCAATAGTATTTTGGGTGCCCATATCTTGCCCATTGACTTGTGTGCCCACGGGATACACTGGTCTCCGTCCTGTCTCGACCAGCATCACGAACTGAGGATCAATTGGCACACTTGCCAGAAATTTGACATTGAAGTCTTGTGCCATAACTTTGCCACCACCAGAGCTGAACACATTTGTGCACTCTGAGCAATTTGGGCAAACAAAACCACTCATGTTCTCAACTACTCCAATGACATTAATGCCAGTCTTTGTGCAGAAGTTCAACTCCTTTCTCACATCAGCCGTAGCTACTGCTTGTGGAGTTGTAACTACAACTGCACCGGAAACTTGTCCAGGAAACGCGTTCTTCATCAATGTTTCTGCCAGTGATATGTGTTCGTCAGATGTCCCAGGTGGAGTGTCGATCAAAAGATAATCCAACTCTCCCCAAAGCACATCCGTCAAAAATTGACGCACCATGGCAGTCTTCTTCGGTCCACGCCAGACAACTGCGTCTCCTCGCTGGCGGAGCAGGAAGCCCAAACTCATGCAAGAGAGCGATCCAATTCCAGCAGCGGGGTTGGCGGCATGTACAGGTACCGGTACCCATCCTCCGGGTGCTTGTGTCACTTTTGCAGATTCAATTCCGAATAAACGTGGTATTGAGGGCCCAGTGAGATCTATATCCAGTATCCCAACCGAGTGACCAGCAAGAGAAAGCGATAGGGCGAGTTGAGTTGTGATCGAGGACTTCCCCACGCCACCCTTGCCTGAAAGGACCTTGAAACATTAGCTGTAACCTTAGAGTCGAGAATGGTAGTCGCCTACTAGCACGATATGTTTGACCTTGTCGAGAGACATAGTGATGTGTCGTAGCTGGTACGACTGTTTGGAATGCTTATCGTAGAATCATCTCTGGAATGTAAGAACTCGAAAAAATCATGGTGGTGGTGGTGGTGGTGGATTAGCAATCGAAAAAGCAACAAACTCCGGTTGTCACGCCTGGAACTCTGACGCGCTCCGTAACAGCACCTACGCAGGGGACTTTTTACCGGTGCCTGGAAATGTCACATCATCATTGGCACTGCAACATCAATCACTGATATGCTACAACTATCTTGAAGCATTTTTGCAACATGATAAACCTTTCCTATTTCTATGGAAATGGACGACCCTTGGGGCTCTCCGTGGGCAGAAGAAGAAGCACAAATACACCATGATATCAAACAAAACAAACCCATCCAGGATCCGAGGCCGACAACTCCGGTTCGAATAACACCATTGGCATTGCAAGACAAGGCACCTTCACCATGGGATGATTTGAGCGATGAAGGGTTTGGAGACTGGGCGGAAACTTCTGGTGAAAACGAAGTATCATTGGGAATCGATGGAGCTGGAGTTGTGTGGGGAAAGCAGGAGGAGGATGGCATCAAAGTGTCTACTCAATTAAAAGAGAATCTATCCTCAACTCTGTCTTGGGACAATACGCCAGCTTCTCAAACTCAAAGCTTTTCCACACGATCGCCGACTCTGACGCCAAAGCTCGTAAATATCCCACGACAGCCTTCACCAGATCCATGGGCGACTCCATTCGAGAATGATAACAGTAGCACAGTGCCTGGAAGTGGTGATGGAGAGTACAGTGTCGATGAAGGTTCTGCTGCTACATACAGTGCAGAAGAAGTTAGAGAGGGTACACAACAAACACAGGGATTGGCTGAAGATGTGTTATCGAGAACCTCCACGACGCCGACAGAAATACCCTTGAAGTTGGAAGAAAAGTGTGACCACAACAGTTCCAAGCAAGAAACATCAGGGCCTGCTTTAGTCGTAGCAAAATTACGAAGCTTGCAAGAGGCTCCCGATACCGACGTTGTTTCTTCAAGGCCTTCGTCGTCCCCATCGGAGCATAGTGTTCACGAGGAAAGCTACCATGAATCACCAAGGACATCTTTAGACGAGGAGCCAAAGAGACCATATGTTACCAGAAAGGTGTCGGCAAAGATTCAAGGATTAGTACAACATTTTGACAGTCTTGGTCAACCTGTCGAAAACTCCGAAGAAATGCGTGTTAAGCCTGATGATAAATCACTAGCGGTAAAATCTTTAGCAGTGGAGACTGTAAAATCTCTCAAGCCAGAAAATAGCGCGGAGCCTGATGATGATATAGATGATTTTGGGGAATTTGAGGAAGGTGATTCTGAGGATGAGGAGTCTAAAGAAGTGCAGGTTGTGAATAGTCCCGAAAAAGATGCTTTGCCAGCGAAAAACAGCCTTGTGAAAAGGATTACGAAGGAAAACTTGGGTCCCGTTTCCTTTGAAGTGAATCCTGAGGCATTGAATGGCCTGTTTTCGAACGATGAATTCAGGGCTTCAACAGAAAGAGTGTTTATCCCAGAAAGAGTGTTTATCCCAGATAGAGATTTAGATAACACTCTGGCGTCAACAGAACAACGCAAAACCTGGTATCGAATCTCAAGATACGGCACTATGAGAAAACACGACGCTGGCGATGATGAGAACTATATCAGGGTTAGCTGGGCACATTCAAATATTCGTGAAGATACTTTGAAGATTGTAGCGAGGTGGATGGAGGAGGACCGAATTAGTGGGCGGGTTGTGCTTGGAGGTGCCAGCAAAGGCAGCTCGGTCTTCGGCTGGAATGATATGAAGGCTAAACCAGAACCTATTGCTCAGGCTTTCGCAACTAGCCGAAGCAAAAAGCCAGAACCAAGTATTCCCGTATCTCTGCCAGAGGTACCAAGAGAATGGCCCAAAGGACTAGCCCGGAGCAAGTCGTCCTCAAAAAGTCGCTCACCCTCTAGTACTCGTCGACGTCGCAGCTCAGTCAAGTCTTCGTCAATATCTGGGGATGTGCCTACACCAGAAAAGCCTACAGCTAACTTTGGGTGGAATTCCACAACATCGACGGAGGGCATATCAAAAATTACTCCACAGACTACACCTGCCGCTAAGCTAGAACTATTGACACATCAATCGAAGGTGTCTCATAAATCGACGTCTTCACTCTCATCAGTCTCCACAACAAGAACTCGCAAAGAGCTGCCAATGGTGGTAATACCAGCTGCGGCATCCTCCCTTGGCAAACCTCCTATTGTCGCCTCGCCCAATCCTGTCGTTGCTCAACTTAAGAGTGAAGAGCAGGATGATGATGAATGGGGTGAGATGGTTGATTCTCCAGTGATTGCTCTTGCTCCAAAGACGCCAATTACATCTCACTCACCAGATTGGGAGGAAACCTCAAACTCTGGCAGACCAGAGCCAGCACCTGTAGATGTGCCGCATTCAACAATCCTAACATCCCAGCCCACTGCAAGCCTAGAAAGTCTGAATGCGCAAACAACCCTACCAATCTTTCTTCCACGAGCCATTGACTCTAAAGTTGTGATGACACCGATCAGTCCATCCCAAAATTCAGTGGCTACTGCTTTCACACCACATTCCACCACAAGCAGCGATCCCTGGGCGGCAGCAGATTTTTCATTCTTCGAAGCTCCCGTTCCCACAGCGAAACCTGCTCAGGTCACTGTGACGCAAATCAGCTCAACCAAGCCACATCCTTCCAAAACAGTGAAGTTCAGTGACATTATCCCTTCAAGTCCTGTGAGAAGCACATGGAAATCCAAAGAAGAAGCTGAGCAGGAAGCGATTGTAAAAAATGTGATAAAAGGGCTGCCAGACTTGTCATATATGTTGAGAAGATAGTCATTCTCATGGTCAGAACTATGACCTGCTGTATTTGTTATGGGTACTCAGGTTATCGATGCATTTAGCGACGGAGTATCATTTGAAAGCAAGGAATGCGTTTGTATATTACTCACGGGCAGGTTTATTGGATGGAGTTATCGTTTTTGTATTATCGAATATTGCACGTTTAGTGGAAAGAAAGCTATAGAACAAGTGCTCTTCCTCCTCTGACTTTTGTGATACTTGCTGCGATTCAAGGGCTAATCCTTCTACTTTGATTCCTCGGTTTGCTTCGTTCGCAAGTGGAACTCGGCAGCAATATAGCCAGTATCATTATGCCGCCTCCTAATCTCCAAAACCACATCTCCACCCCCCACCTCCAACGCATGCAAAATCCCGTCATAAACATCCCTATACCGTCCCCGCCTATCAAAATCAATCGAAACGTACACAAAAACCTTCACCCCCTTCCTCAGCAACGGGACCAGCGGCGCAAAATCGCTCGTTGGATCCCTAAACCAGTCCCCCGCATTCCCATGTCCCAAATCCAAATACAGCATCTCCAACTTTGGGCATTCGTGCAGCGCGACGAGCATCGCTCTGTACGACGGCCCGTCGATCCTTGTCCACCGCTCCGCGTCTGAGCTGCTCGTTGCCATTTGGCGCAGCGACATGAGTAGTAGTGAGTTTGGTAGTGGCCAGACTTTTGGCCTGAAGCCTGTATGGTGGTAGCATCGCGAGCCGGTGAGCGCGCATGAGATGTACAGCACGACGTGAACGAGATTCTGAGCAATGAAGCCGTTTTCCGGAGCCGCGAACACGGCTGTGAACTGCGGAATGAGCTCGTCGGTGCGATGGTTGTTGACATTGCCGTAGAAGGCCATTTGGAAGGCGGGGAAGGAGAGGTAGGGCCGGGTTTCATGCCAGAGCTGTCGTGAGGTGGCGCGAAGGGAACAGAGGTTGTGTTGGACCATGTGGGAGCGTAGACTATAGTGCTCCCATTCCGGGTGGCGGGTTTGGCGAAGCAAGTTGGTGGGAGAGAGGGGTAGAGTCGAGGTTCCCCCTGGAAGGGTCGAGTAGCCGGTGGAGAGGTAGTGGTAGATCATTTGTCTTAGTTCTAGAGGGAGGGTGAGGAGATTGAGTGGTGGTGAGGCCGTGTTTGTGGCTGCCATGGCTGTAAGCAGAGTAGTGAATATTACAAGTAAAGTTTGAGGATGAAAGGTTGGAGTGTTGTTGTTTTTGGCACGAGTATGCTTCTCTATATAGGTCGCCCATTTTTCGCTTAGGTGGATGGCTTATGCAAGTTTGGGGCTGGGAAATGCAGGCTCAGGCTCAAGTAGGCAGACTTATCAATTGCTTGAATATCACAGCTTATGCAAGTTACATAATACACAACTCCTCTGATTTGGCTGTTTCTGTCAAATGCTTCGCAGAAGAATAGAGTAGCTTTTATCATTCTTCTCTGTTCTCTGTTCTCTGTTCTCTGTTCTCTGTTCTCTGTTCTCTGTTCTCTATAAAGTGTCCTAAACCTAGTGAGCCCAGTCAGGGGAATTTTTTACGGAAGCTTGTTTGGCTTCTCTCCAATCTCTAGCTTTGCTGACTACTAGACAGATCTGCTGGTTCTTCTCTCCCTGGTAAATAATTTCTGTGTACTGTTGGTGGAAACAATAAGGAGGTAGTAAACTTTCAATTTTGTTTCGAGAGCCACTGCACTAAGGAGTGGCCCTGAGCTAGGACGGAGCATGAGTAATTTTGTGATTTACATACAATGAGTGAAGGAAAGGAAAATAAGGGGTATCAATTTATCAACCTACGCCGGCGAAGTTACAGCTACAACTCCAGGAACTCCTTGCTCTGCTCGCAACACAAGCTTCATCCCATACTTCTCTCTATCGAACTTCTCCAGCACAAGTTCGCCGCCACCTTTCTCCAAACACTCAACTGTTTTGGAGTAAACGTCGTGTTTGGTGCCCTTGATGTCCAAATCATAATCTACCGCGATGGTCACCAGAACTCCTTTCTTGACCCATGGTAGGAGTGTCTTGAACTCCTCCACCGGATCAACAAACCACTCCATCAAGTCTCCATGGTTCACAGAGACATGGAACCACTCCAACTTCTTGAAACCTTCCATATCCAGCATGCCCTTAGCCCAAGCTTCTTTATGCACCGGCGCAGGTGCAACGAGCGTCGAAATTGTCCGATCGAAAGCGTGCATCAACTTCGGATACTTCGGCCTCTTATCCCCAAACATCTTATCATTCTTCGTCTTATGCCTACAGCCCCATATGCCCTTCAAGCACTTGTTATACAACGCCACGGCGACCGTGTAATCCGGCGCGAAGCTATCCTGCAAGCAATCGGCAATGGCCTCGGAGAGCATGGGCTTAACGGCATAATCAACGACAATACACAAACCCAGACGAGGATATGTGACGAAGTCGGCAATCTCCCGCGACATCTGCTTATTGCACCGTCGGATGGTGCATAGGATATATTCCAATGTCTTCTTGTTCTCGATCCACTCCTCCAGCTGCTCAGCCGAACAGTACGGCCCGAGCACGCCTTCGGGCATCGTTTGCTCCTCGTGCACATAGCGCGGGCCCGTGAGCGGCTGTAGCTCTTTGGCGAGGAGTGAGTAGATCATCAGCCTGATCTCGAGTGGGAGGCCCAAGAACTCGATTTTGGGCTTTAATGTGGGCTGCGTTTCAGTCGTAGTTGGGATCGACATGACTGCTGTCTCCATCTTGGAGGTCGATTCGCGTGGTGGCTTTGAAATGTAGATGTTGCGTGGTCGTTGCACAAAATAGGTGGTGGTTGAGATATATCATGAGGTGCGGGGTCCTGACAACCCTTTATCTACGCCCGAAAACATGGCAAAAAGCAATATATCGGAGCCTCACCGAGTTCAGACCCCAGAGAGAGAGCCTTGCCGGCTTTTCTATCCTATGGGATGTGTGATGGGGAAAGTCTTGCATGAGCTGAGCTCAGCCTCACCCCCACCTAGTCAGTTATGCGCTGTTGGACACACCAGGGCCTCCCCAAGTTCCAGATAAGGAAAAGTGTTCCAAGGAAGTGTTGCAAAATTGACGAGGCTCTGCTGATTCGTATTGGGGATTGGGCTTTGTGGGAGGATGGTGAAATGTTACCATGTGCTTGTGTTGGTGGGACAGACTTGGCAAAGTCTGTTACGCTCCGAGGCATTTGCCGAGTCTGGTGCTGAGATATTTTCTTTGGCTGCAGACCATTTGCTGCCACTTTTGGTGAGCTGCATACGTTTTAGCCTTCATTAGTCACCTTTTGTTGTCGTTTAGATCTTTTTGTTTCGTCAATTCTCAAAGCTTTGCAGCCAGTGAGGAGAGAAAGAGCAATAACCTTGCAGCGCAGCGCAGCGCAGCGAGCGTGGCAGTGGGAGGTCTCTTTCTACTACGGTTCGAATTCTTCAGAAATAACTATCTGCTTTATAAGTTCAAGAGGCTAGGTTCATTACCCAAAGGTTAACTAAGAAATGACTTTCTCCTGCTGTGGTTTCAGTCTAAGTGTTGCTAGCTTCTAGCATAAAGCAAAGTTGATATACGATCTATATACCATTACGTTCTTTTAAATACAATGAATACATGTATCAGAAGCAATATATAAGAAAAAATGATCCTCAAAGCTCTACCTTCTTCAATTACTAGAAACAACCTAGATATTGTGAAGTCTACTATCGATTTCTTGATATTTAGAGTATAAGACCTCAATACTCTAACTTAATATTATGGAATATGTCTACAGATTAGTGTTGGCAAACATATGTGGCCTATAGAATTGCATTCAGTCTCAAGTAGACAAGTTTAAAATACCAAAAAATGGTGACACAAGACTTTACGAGGTACGAATCTGCCTGTGCTCATCGGGATCCAGACCTGGCGATGGCCACACGAAACATAAATCCTGCGGGCTGTTCCCCGTATTTGTCCTAACAAAAGCACTTGTTCGTCCATTTGTTCCAAGACCAAGGCTTGAGTTTCCTTGACAAATCCAACACAAAACATAAGATATTTCTCCAAATCCCTCAAAATGGAGCAGTCAACATTGCAAACATCATCATCTCCGCAACCAACTCTGCTTACTCTCCCCTTAAAAGTTCGCCACAAAATATACACCCTCTTAGCTCACCAACCTCCCAATACACATGCTCTCCTTGCCAGTCCCAACAACGACCCACAACCACCCACGATTCCATTCCCCGTCCTCGCAAGCGAGGCGTGGTGGGGATACGATTACGCTACATACCGCCCCACACTCCTCGGTCCGGTACGTGCTACTTGTCGTCAACTACTACGAGAAACAGTGCCATTCATCTCATTTCATCCAATTCGGCTGCAGTTCAATGCCGAGCCGAAAGTTGGGAGTGAAATGGCCCATGTGATTACTCGAGAACAGGACACTGTGTGTTGTAGCGATGTCGTTGCTGTGTTACTCATGTACAGCTGTTGTCCCAAGACATTTTATCCTTGCCCACATTCTCCTGAAGAGCCATTAGAAGAGACATATTCAATTGATACGGCGTCTTTTCATGCTGCTCTCGCTGCTTGTGTGGGACAGTTCCCACTTTTGAGATCTATCGCCATCGCTACGGATCATGGGGATTTGTCTGAGATGTTCCAGAATCCTACTGAGTCGTTGAAGGTGTTGAAGCCTCTCTTGGAACGCACGATGCAGGTTACTTTACACGCGTCTTCGCCTTCTCAGAAGTGGGGGAAGAAGTACAAGCCTTGTGAGAAGATAGAGAGTGCTTTGGAGGAAGGGGGAGGCGAGATTTTGTTGTTGTTGAAACCTTGTGAGCTTAAATGGGGGACACTTTACTTGCGATGATTGAGAGTTGAAAGTTATATTGTCTGGAAAGCAGAAATTATTACAAAATTTTCTTAACATCTGAATATGAAGCCACTCTTCTACAATTCTTCGTCATCTTCGTTTCTGAATTCCAACACCGCGCTCGACCAATAATTACTACTCAACACGAGCTCGCCTCCTCCATCACGCAAAGTCTTCCAAAGCGTAACACAAGGCTGATGCATATATCGCACCCCTTCTTCCCGATCTCTGATGCCAATTACCACATTTACTCCCTTGGCAATCATTCCCTCCAGCACTGCCAGATCCTCAACCGGGTTTTCAAACCACTCCAACAAATCACCATGACTAAACCAAATGCACAAATGGGTCAACTTAGGATACTTCTCCACGGCAGCTATCGTAGCACGGAACGACTTGCTATGCAAAGGCCGAGGTTTTCTGATTTTGGAGAGCACCTGGTTGAATGCCCGAGGAACACGGTGGTGTAGGGGTTCCACGGACGTGAGAAGCATGTACCGTGGATTAGGCGTCATGGTATGTCTACAACTCAGGCTTTCAGAGCAACATGTGAAGCATAAACACACAGCTGCCACTTCGCCCCTCACTGATCTGCTCTGCGCCTCGGAGATCATATCGACCATAGCGCTCTTCTTTCTGCCACAGCCATGCTCAACTTCAAAATAAAAGTTCACTGCTGGGAAGGCGATAAATTCTGCTGTTTCGCGAAGAAGCTGGGAGTTGGTCGCTGACAAATCACCCAGGCAAGTTCTGTACTTCGAGTAGTAGCTGTGCCCCCAGTCGAGCCTCCATGGGAAGACGGTCTTGACGAAAGGATTAAGGGCGATCTTAGGAATGACAGTGGGTGGCCCGCCAAAACGCAGGTTGTTTGGTGTGGGCGGTGGTTGTGCGAGGAGTTTGTAGATCATGAAACGTATCTCGATTGGAAGTGTCAGAAATGTCACTTTTGATTTTATAATTGTAGACTTGTTGGTTGACGCCATGATCTTGTTCCAACGTACTTATCGACAAGTGTTGGGCTTGAGGGATAGCTTTGTATTTCGAATATTTCGAAATTTACGACTGGTTCGATTTCGATAGCGAGAAAATATATGGGGCTAGCGCCTAGAAAGACTGTTGTCGCTGTAGGAGATTATGATAAATGGTTGAGAAATGTTGAGAGTCGCCATGGCTGGTTGATATCTAAGCCACATGTGAAACAACAATCTGCACAGCCCCAGCCTCTTTGTCTCGGGGAGGAGTACATATGGTTGTTTCTAGCAATGTGTAAATGAGATATGAGGAATCGGATCAATGTCCAGGGCTATACAGGCTTGAATCGCATGTTTATACCAAATCATGAGATTATTTATCCTCACTCACATCCATCCCCCTTTTTCGTTCGCCTAATTGGCTCGGCAGAACTCGTGATCTCCTTATTAATATGGCCGTCAATAAATATTGTTTCTCTTCTATTGACGAGACCTTTGACAAAGAGACTCTATATAATAAAAATTACTAACTCATATAAATTCAGCAAGGAAACAACGAACTCAAAGTGCTTGATCACGTGTCAAATATCATTGCGGTGGGTGCTCAGCCTTGATCATCCCTGATTCCCTGATTGAGACATGATCCACTTTCCTGCATTTATTGGCTGGCATTTGAGAGCCTACATCGTATCTCCAGGCTTTCTTGCTTGCGGGGGGAGGGGGGGGTTACCAGCCTTACCTTTGTGAACAACCACCAAATAATTTCATGAGAAGCTCTAACTGTCCTAACTGTTGAGAAGTAGATTATATTTATCATCTATCTTTGCTTTTCTATCGATAACAAGCATAACGTCTCAGTCAAGTCCAGCATGGCTCACCTCGAATCGAAGCCAGCTCCAACACTTCTCACTCTTCCCCTCGAGCTCAGACTCGAGATCTACTCGCTTCTCGCCCATCAATCGTACCGCCCACCAAAACCTGTCTCCACGCCCATCGGCCCACTGCCTTACGTGATTGCTGCTCCATTCTACGCATCTCAGAACATAAATCCCCAGCAATGGAAATGTTACATGTCACCATACAGACCAACCATGGTCCTCTGCACGCTTCGAGCCGTGAACCGGCAGCTCCGCAACGAGTTGCGAGGGGTTGTGGCATTCTATGATCTGGCGTTGGAAGTCACAGCGGATTTTAGAGCCAAAAACGGTGAGGGAATGGTGGATGGAGTTAAAAAAGCTGTGGCACAGGATGTTTTGAGAGAAAATGTGGTTGCTGTGGGATTGTATTACCAGTGCATGGCCAAGGGCCTGGCGTGTCGACATAACACGAAGGATTATTCAGCATATTCACCCAAATGGAAACAAAATCCATTCGACAATATCGTCAGCGGCTCTGACCGTCTCTACTCGCGCCTCTGGCCACCTCCATCGATCCCCAGGGCATCATTCCAAAGTGCGATTCTCGCATTGGAGAAGTTGGAAAGCTTGAAGTACCTGCATGTGTCTTTTAGTCATGGAGATGTGCTAGATTGGTTTGAAGGTTCGGTCGAAGAGACGCTGAAGGTTTTCGTGCCGTTTTTGAGGAGGGGAGTGCAAGTTAGTCTAGGATCAAAGTCTTTTTTCGATAGGGCTGGGAAGCATGTTGATCCTTGTGCAAAGATGACCGCGTTGCTAAAGAAAGGAGATGGGCTGTTGGATGTGAATTTCCCTCATGGACCTTTAGGCAGGGGACTCATCTTGAAGAGATAACAGCTTGGCTTTATAGGGGAATTTTGATAAACCAAAGAATTTGCGCTGGAAACTGTAACGAATGAGGAGGTAAAGCATTGGCTTGGTTGTCAAAACACCAAGTAGCTTTAAATTGAGGGACACTTGAAGCACTAAGCCTTGTCTTCGTTATACAAAGTCTCCAGCCTGCCGCGCCTAGGCAGCTGAATGTCTCGCTTACAGACGCTCACTAGGCTGAGTGTGAGAACTCCAAATTTAACAGTCTCTAAAGGCTGCAAACCCCCTCCCAGATAACACACACTCCGAGAAAGAAGAGAGAGAAAGTCTCAGCTTTGTTCATTGAAATATTCGAGTGCTCGCACCAACTTCACATGTCCATCGGTCATGGACAGCATAATACAGACCCAGCCCACCACGCCAAAAGCAACTCTGCTCACCCTACCCCTCGAAATTCGACTCCTTATATACAGCTTTATACCACCAACAAACACAAGACGCCCCCATTATTTTCGCCACTACTGGAGACTTCCTACCGAAGCCTATCACAAATCCACAAATCCCGCCGACCTACCCCCCTACCGACCCACTCCCATTCGTCTGCTATTCAGGCCCGTTCCGTACCAAACCCGCTTCCAGATTTCTCTCGTGAACCGCCAGCTCTACCACGAGACCAAGGCCTTCAAAACGCATCCCGAGCTCACCTCTTCCTTCACCATTGACCTAAACGATGAGACAAGAATCATCCGTGCAGCAAATTCAGCAATGGCCGATGGCTCCCCAAAGGAATGTTTTGTCAGAGCGGAAGTGCTATTTATGTGTCTCAAGAACAACTGTCGGCATGTCAAGTTGATCCATCGATTGCGCCCACTATCGAGGTTCAGTCCTGTTGATCAGTTTGTTCGCTTCAAGAAACTCTACGTCTCCTCAATACTTCAAGCGTCGCCTCGATCTATACCATCTAGCACTTTCCAAACACTTACTGCACTATTAAATGAATACCCGAATCTTCGCGAGCTTCATCTTTTTGTCGACCATGGTAGCTTGATGGAGTGGTTCACAACGCCAAGTAGAGAATTTGACCTCTTGGTCCCTTTGCTGAAACGTGGAGTGCACGTGTCGCTTCGTGTTAACGATGTGTTTAATTCGCCGACGACGTGGGACAATAGGAATTTTGTATATAGGGAGTTTTGCGAGTCTTTGAGGCTGGGTGGGGGAGATGTTATTGTTCGGGGTGATGTTCCAAATTTCCTTTCCAGCATAAGGCTCGTGTTGAGATCTGAAGCAGGACCTCTATAGTTTAGCGAAAAGAGAAGACTCGAAGTTTATTGTACAGTCAAGGTACTAAGGATATGTAATTTTCCGGCCCAAGGATTAATTACATGGTCATCTACCTCAAAGTGAACTGGCTTCCACGAAAAAGAACCAACAAGCGAGCAATCTTTCGCTATTTCTTTCCTTTCAAGATTTGAACTTCTCAGCTCCTTGTCGTGGGATGTGGCAGCAATGCAGAGGGTTATCAAAGGAAGCCGCGGACAGGTAAGACACTGTGCTCAGCAGTTGTTGAGTTCACCTGCAGCCACGAGCCTCGGCCAGCGTAGCGTCGAAATTACGCCTAGCTATGTCTCAAGCTCAAGACATGTAGGGCCTTTCTCAATCCATATATCCTCAAAGATGACTTCTTCGTCCATGTTAATCTTACCTGTTAAAGATCCATCTATCAATCTAACTATACACAGACCAATCTATTGCCTAGAACTTTTCACGCCAGCTATATTCCTTTCTTACCTCCAACAACTAGGCGAGAACCATGTCTTCACCAGCCACAACGACCATCACCACAAAATCAACCTTTCTCACCCTTCCCCTCGAGATCCGGCTACTAGTATACTCCATATTAAGGGAATGGCAAAGGAACACCCCAGTCTTCATGCGCGACGACAGATCCGGGCACTCATCCAGCAGCAGCATCCGCGTAACTGGCTCCAAATTCAAGTTCCCACCCTACTACATCACCGACTCGCCATACGGACACTACTTGGAATCACTCAACCGCCATCAGCCCAGCAGACCCACAATTGAGCTCTCGATGACTTGCCAACAACTCCACCACGAGATTCGCAGTTACAATTACATCACCTTCCCTAGCACCCTGATGCTGTACCTCAGGCTCCGCATCGACCACCACCAACCCTCAGTTGCTATGACTGCGGCTGCGAAGGTGGCAAGCTCAGATGCGGATTTGCGAAAATGGTTTTCCGGCGCGTTTATCATGCTCACGTGTGATTCGCGCTACGAATTTCTGCATCTGGTTCCAGGAAAAGTGTCACTCTCCTTGTACAATATCTTGAGGCGAGGTCTTGATGATTCTCTCCGGTATCTCCAAAGGGTTGGGCTGAAATGGGAAAGAGACGAAACGACACCACTCATTCCTACCCTCGCTTCATTGCAAGCCCTCATCACCTCCCTCTCTAAAACAAACTGCCCCTCTCTCCAGTCCCTCTTCCTCAGCACATGCTACGACGATACGCAGTCCTGCCTCCGCAATCTCTTCACATCCCCCTCCTTCAGCACAATTCTCGCACCGCTTCTGCACCGCAGCGTCGAAATTTCGTTTCGTATCGATTACCCATGGGAATATGCGGGGATCTCCCCCGATGCAGAGTATTACCGTATAGCAAACATGCTAGAGTATGGGGGTGGCGAGGTCGTCATGCGCTGGACGCGAAGGCCGATGCTTACACAATACATGGATGAGGAGAGATATATGTTTGTATTGCGAGCTGATGCCAGGGGCGTTGCTTGTGCCATTGCACCTTCTAAACCTCAGCGAGATCATTATTCAGAACCAATCGCTACCTGACAAGGGATCCAGTTTGAAGACTGGACACTGTTTTTTCAAGCGCAGCGTGAGAAAATAAATCTTAATAATCGACTAGATCATGATCAAATCACGATTAATATACTTTGATTCGATTAATGACCAATCCCCAAATCATATTAATCATGTCATCACGCTGTGCAGGCGGATATCTCTTATCATGCTTGACGAGCTCCCATTTATGTATTTATATTTGGGCGGCCTACATTGACTTGCCCTTTCATAAAAACTTCATAGTCACGAGTAAAAATCTTCAAGACGAGAATATCGAATCAGATAAGGATTTCACTTCATTTCTCGATAGGGAAGAGAGAATGTATGAGGAGATCCACCCTTTATATGATCTAGTTTGCTCCGTCATCCACTCTAAAAGAAAATGGTATCATAGTAAACACGACTTTGCACCACGCACCACGCTCGAACCAAACCCAACATCATTAATCATCCTTTCTTCCACTTAGCCTCACTCATATCTTAATCTCCTCGCTCTTCTTCTCACTCTCGTCATGCATAACCGGCTCTTCCACATCTTTCCCCACAGCGTTCAAATGACCAGTAGGTAGCATGTTCAGCCTATCATCATCCTTATCCAACGCTCTGTACTGGAGATAAAAGCATGTTCCACCGATAAAGGACAAGACAGCCATGACACCATAGTTCCATACTAAAAGCGGATCTATCGCAATATTAGCATTGTGTTGTTTGCAAAAACCCGGAGGAAGGAAGAACGTACCCGCACTTAAAGTAACAAATGCCTCCCCCAATGCAGCAGAAATAGCACTCATAAAGAGATTGAAGCTCATGACCAAAGATCTCATGTTCTTAGGCGCCTTGCTGAAAGCGTATTCCAAAGTCGTGATACTAGCAAGAATCTCACTGATAGCAATGAGCACATATGCGCCAGTTTGAGCCCAAACATTGATATCAACTGGAGGACACATCATATCTCCATCGCCACCTAGAGATTCTGGAAGAACACCTGCAGCACCAGTGCCACAGATAGACTTCTTGTAGATATATGCTTGAACAACGGCAGCCCAAATCATAGCCGCTGAACCAGTGTAGAAACCGAGAGTGATTTTCTTGATTGGAGAAAAGTTGATCTTGTTTCTGCGGAGGAATGGGTAGAGCCATAAATCGCAGATTGGGATGAGAATAATCAAAGCGAAGGGATCAAGATTGGAGAGGACATCGTTAGGAAGTCCGTGAAGTTGCATGACTGCAGCTTGCGAAGTAAGATTGTTGTTCAGTTGGTTATACGTAAGCCAGTACAGAGGTACCCAGCAGAACACAGAGCAGGCCGCGAATCCACGACCAACTTCATCAACCCATTCATCGTCAAATGTCATCCAAGATGGGCGACTTTCGGGTGCGATCTTCGATGGCTTGACGGAATCCCAGAATGTGCCGTCGTTGATGTGCTTATATGTCGCAACAGGATTGATGTGCCATCTGCCAGAGTTGGCCTTGAAGAACAAGTGCATGGCTTTTCCTAAGACAGAGCCTTGTGGTGGCATCATGCTATATTTATCTCGGCAATACCAGACCACGAGGGGGCAGATACAGAGGAGGATTGTGGGGAGAAGATAAGCGAGCCAAAAGCCAACCCATTTCTCAGCATAAACCATTCCTACTTGTCCAACAAGCGCTCCGATGTTGATGAATAGATAGAAGTAGTGATAAACTCTGCTTTGCGTGACAGTGGGATCCATGATCACTCGTTCACCACTCTTGAGTTCTTTCACAATCATTTTCGTGAGAGGAATTTGTTCGGCAATCAACGGCGAGATATTGGGTTTAAAACTACCAGTTCCAACACCCATAATGATGAGACCAATAATGAATGCTGCCATTGAGCTTTCTGGTTTCGTAATGACAGGTGGGATTGCCGAGATAACCAAGATAATATGACCTGTAATGGCAATGGCAAGTGCAACGCAGATTGTCTTGTATCGACCGAGATACTTATCGGCGACATAGGCACCGAAGAGAGGAACAAGATATACCCAGAATTGATTGAAGGTTCCGATACCAGTTGAGGCTTGTTGACCCTTGTTCAGAGCCCCAGACTGTCCACTTTTACCTGCACCAGTCCTCGATCCTTCTGGGAGGGGTTGCTGGATGAAATTGGTGACTACAACGTGTCAGCGAAACATTCGTACTCTAAGCAATAACAACATACAAACAACTGTCGTTCCATAATAGCTGAAGCGTTCACAAAGCTCGACGAAAGCAAGTGTATATGCCTTCCAGGGAATCCGTCCGGCTACTCTTCGAAGCGAGTGAAGTTCCTCTTCAGTTGGGTACTCTCCGTTATTTTCTTCGTCGGATAATTCGTCGTGAGTGTAGAAATTGTGCTGCTCTGTAGGCTTTCCCTCAAGGACAGGAGGAAGATCAACTTCATGGTTGACAGTTGGACCTTTGTGAAGCTCATCAGGAGGAAGAGCTAGAGCTGGATCATGCTTCGCGCCCGCAAAAGCATCAGTAATGTCTCCAGGCATGGTTGAGGTTCTTCGTAAATTTTGTGACTACGAACAAGTGTATGAAGAAGTTTATGATTCTATCAGACCCAGCAACCAAAGGGGTGACGGCGGAGCTATATATCCGTGGGAGGAGGACCCAAAGGGTGGAACTACCTAAGGTAGCTACCATGTGTTGCAAATTGCAACTACGGAGGTAGTACCAGGGCAAGGTATTCGAGTACCTCCGTCGACCTTGCCGTGCATAACACACGACACACTACTTTGCTTCCATGCAGCTGAGAGAAGGAACCACCCCCACCAACCTGGTCGGTAGTGAGTCTGGTATCTCAGACCAATGATGGCTTGCGGTGGTGGCAATAATCATGGCCACACCCTCTCTTCCCTCATCTGAACAAATGAAGCTTTGATGATCACCCCATATTGAACAGGGTCGGCCGCTAAGCTACCAGGTCTGAGAGATGTTTGTGCTTCCACCTTCCTTCTTCTATCGGCGCCTCCCTGACCAGACAATGGTCACTACCGAAGCAAGCTTTCGATTCGCAATTATCAGTCGCTATGGGAATATCAATAACAGGTGAGCTGTTCTCGAAGCTAGGGGTGTCCGAGCCGAGAAACAGACTTCGCGAGCTAGAAGGCCCGAAGAAACGTTAATCTGGGGCAAAGTGGCAAACTTCCCAAGACCGGTATTAAGCGGGGCCTACAGTATTCTGTGTCTTGTTTGTCGTTGTGATTTGTGATTTGAGGTTTGAGGTTTGATGATCGAAGCAGCCAACCACATTGTCAAATTTCCTAAGCTGCACATTCCTCCTTTCGGTTAGCCCCCTGTAGTACCAAATGCCCTGTCCAACGGAATACGCCAATGACGTGACTCTCCATCTTCAAACAACTTTGTATCTTGCAGGGCAAGTTGCATTGCTCTTCGACCTCAGGAACGCGACTCGTGGGAAGGAATATCAGGTAGCTCGTCCGAAAAATTTTAATGCGCTTGCAGGTATTCTGATCTTGGATCCTCCTTTGATTTGATGAACCGTAGTCAAATAATAGTGGTGTGACCTTAGCCTCACCCTTTGTCGAGAAGGGCTCTTCACGCCAGAGCATGGGGAGGATGCCACGACCAACAGGTGACAGGCTATGGACCAATGTAAAAGTATCATACGAGTTAGGGATGTGGTACCGATCCATCGTATGCTGCCAGAAGCCCAAGAGGGATAACGATCATCCATGCCAGTCGCTGGAGATAAGAAGATTAACACTGACATCTGCGGCGTGAAATGTCTGGCAAAGAGGCTTTTCCTCAAGAATTAAGCGTCATCCATTGCTTCTTTCCCCAGCCTGAAGCCTCAATGCGCACCCGAAGAAAACATTTCAAGAGGCAAATTCCGGGCCACGGCTATCGGCTTGAAACCGATAGAAGGCGGGGAAATCAAGCATGTAAACTTGAGCTGGTGAATTTGAGCATCCTAAGCCGAGCATCGAGGTCGATGAGAGCTTCCCAAGCTGGATAGGATCGAAGCCTTTTGGAGTTCTGAAACGTAAAGATGCATTATACTTGTAGCTGCAGGCAGAAGATGAATCACCCAATGGTAAACTGGTACTCGGAGGCGTAGTATCCCCATGTTGCATCCAGATGCAGAGTTGACGTGAATTGAATCGATACAGCCTGAATCTCTCGACGACGGTTGGTGGCTGAGCTCCCCAACCTTATCTCAAAAGCTTCATTGCTTCCTGTACAAGATCTAGCGCCACCATTGTTTCATCTGCGAAGTACCGTATGGAGGAGACCGATGCTGCCCAGTAGAAATTTATGTTGATGAATGATCAGTATGAGAACTCGTCCTCGATTCAAGGTGGTAGCGAGAAGAACATTTCCACACCAAGGAGTGGTTTTCGATGGGCTGCACAACTGCGCTGACTGTATCATTAATCATACTCGAACCAGGACCAGTATATGAATAGGAAAGCCTCTTCAAGCCTCTACGGTCCCAAAGAGGAAGGTCGAAGTTAGGATTCCTGAACATGCAGTGAGCCCAAGATGGCCGGAGGGAGGTTGGGAGTTCCCGAAGAAAACAGGTGAAAGCAGAATAGATGCTGTTATGCGGAAAGTTGTACTGTACTGGATCAAAGATGTCGAGAAGAGACATGATGTCTTTTTAGAGTCGACTGACCCACCACATATCGGACATATTGGACGGGGTTTGAAATGCTTGAAATGCTTGAAATGCTTATTCTTCGATGGAAAGATATAGGTAGTATCTTGGTATCTTGGTATCTAACCTGAATCAGGAAGGTGGATGATATTGAGTCCAGGTAGGTAAGGTACGTGGAGGGGGTGAATCATGTGATATGTGCACCAAAAATTTGTGTACCTTAAGGTAACCTAGGTGATATCAAATCTCCCTTTCAAAAAAAAAAATTCACGTAAGAAAGACTCATCGAATGGACGCAAAAACTCCAAATAAAAGCATTAAATGATTAAAATAGCGAACATCGTAAGAACTACCTACGTACCTTAGGTAACTCTTCTAAGGCACGTGTCTCTTGGCTAGAAACCTGAAGTATCAGGTTAATATTTCTCAATAGTTAGGTACCTTAGGCATAACGCGTTTCTCCACCTTATATATAATTGTCCGAAGATGGACCCTCAACTTTCATATCAAAGTCTTCCTCATGAATATACTGTCAAATGCGAGCTCTGGTCCTCAGAGCCGCGTCAACGAGGATGAGATTAGCCCCTCAAATATTGTCCAAACTGAGAAGACGGGTGGAAATCAGAGAAATCGACCCCAACTGAGTTGTGTTAGCTGTCGGTCTTCAAAGCTCAAATGTGATCGAAAGGCTCCTTGTGCACAATGTATCAAGAAGGGCAAAGCATCACAATGCACCTTTCCTATCCCAATGACGCGCCGGAAACAGGCTGGGAGCATGCAGAGTCGATTGAGGCATCTGGAGAGCCTGGTTAAAAATGCCATGACTGCACAGAGTCTGGATGCTCAATATGCGAAAACGAACCAGAGTGATAGCGTCGACCATGATACTGAAATTCTTCTAAACCATTCCACAAATCCTAGCTTCAATTCTAAAGAAACCGAGGTTCCTGTGTTAAAGACTGGGCAAGTTCTTCAAGGAATAAATGAGGCGACATACCTTGGAGGATCTAATTGGGCGGCTATTTTCGAGAATGTGAGTTATACTTAAGTTATACCTACAAAGAATGGAACAGTTGAGACTGATCCTACCAAGATAGAAGAAATTCAGAATTATTTCAATGAGGATGATGAACCAGAACTAGCTGATACCGTTACCTCATTCACAAATCTCAATTTTACTACCAGATCAGCCACAACCAAGAGCCAGCTCCTGGCTATGCTACCTGATCGCACCGTTGTTGATCGACTTGTCTCAATACACTTCAATTCAAATAGTCCTGGCTTGCGTAGGTATGGTCTAGGTATGGTGAGACATGGCTGACGATGCCTAGAAATCATCCATCGACCTACGTTCGAAAAACAGGTAAATCTTCCTTACCCCCATCGCTTGAATTTGAGTGTGCTTCCAGTGTAGGTAAGATGCGATTGCAGGATAATTAACTCTATATGAAGAGCACATCAAACGTCACTTCAAGCTCACTTTAGTCATCCTTAAGTTTTATTATTTCGACAAGACAATTGCTCCTCTCACCCAGTCTATGTGTCTTGATTTCGCTAATACGGTCGTAGTATCAAACTTTCTGGAGAGATATGGTTGCCACGCCTGTCTCATGGCTAGGCCTCCTCTTCTCGATCTTATTTCTTGCTAGCATCGGAACTCTGGCCACCACCGAAGAGAACTCCGACCAGTATACAGAAATCATAAGCTCAATTCAAACTTACCGTGAAGCTTGCGTCCAGTGCTTAATTTTGTCCAACTATACTAGACCTGGACTGCACACCATAGAAACCTTGGCGAAATACATGGAAGGTGATTTTTTGTTAAGTAAAGAGTACGAACTTCCCAACCTCCTTCCATCCACACTTGCTCAAAACTTTACTGATAAGCGCTTAGTGACCAGGTTCATCTGTATCTCTTGGTGGGCAATACCATCCGTCTGGCAATGAGAATGGGTCTCCACCGGGACTCCAGCAAGATCAGAGGAAATATTACACCATTTCAAGCAGAAATGCGTCGACGAGTTTGGCATCATCTCTTCCAAATTGACATACTTAGCAGCTTTCAAATTGGACTCCCTGGCATGACGAGTACCGTAGAAAGTGACACCAGATATCCTTCAAACTTGCGAGACGAAGACTTCAACGAAGACTCGGTTGAACTGCCTCCACCTAGGCCAGATACAGAGCTCACTACAATGACGTACACAATCAGCAAAAGTCACATTTCTCACATTGCAGGAAAGATAGCTGCCATCACCAATGGGTTAAGGCTACCTCCTTATGAGATGGTGTTGAGACTTGATGAGCAGCTTGACGCAGCATATTCAAAGGTTCCTACCTTCTTTCAGCTTGGAGACCAGACCTTCATCACCGATGCACCAGAGAGAATTATCAAACGTTTCAGTCTTGCTTTTCTTTATCAAAAGAGTCGCTGCTTGCTCCATCGATCTTTCATGTTGAAGGGACACCGGCATCCAGAGTTTACTTACTCAAGGAAAGCCGGTCTTGACGCTTCCATGGAACTTCTGAGATTTCAAACCCTTATTCACGAAGCTGCTTTGCCAGGCGGGGCGTTGTCTAAAGATCGGTGGTTCCTGTCCTCGCTTTCTATGCATGATTTTCTGCTTGCAGCTATGGTCGTTTATATGAGCGTTATGCAATCAATCACAGATGGTGTACCAACTGGTTATTCACCAATGATCGAAATGATTGCGTCTCTCACAAAATCTCAGAACACATGGACAAAGTATTGGACTAATATATCCGAAGCAAAGAAAGCTGCTTCAATACTTGCTGGTATGTTGAGCAAGGTTCAGATTGCAGCTGGCAAAAGTGCTGGAATACATTCGGCCGCCAACTCTATCGTTGGCGGGCTAGCTTATGGTAACGATCATGGGATCAGTGAAGCAGATGTTAATGCTGGGTTGGCATTAAATAGTAAGTACGGAAAATCCAAGATGCCGTGTACAGTCACTAAACTCCCAAGATCACTTACTTCCATCCGATCCATATCAGCCTACGTCCCATTTTACAAATTGCACATCTAGCGACAGCGCAAGTCCATCCACTGGCTTCACACCACATCTTCCTACAGAATTTGATGCTAGCATGATACCTCTCGAGGGCTTCACTGACTTCCCTACCGAGTTCGACTGGGTAGGTGGGCGATCAGCATGAAATGGGATTGTGCTAACAAATAATAGGAATTATTCGACAGTGAATTGCGTCCTCCACAGACATCCAACCAAGCATGGCCAGTCATCAATGACAATTTCCTCTCAAGCTTTGACACATATTACTAGCTGAAAAGTGATGATGATAGAGTCCCAGTTACCTCCGATGTTCCTCGCACATAAGGGAAAACGTTGTTCCGGTTCGGACATAGGCTAAGTCTTGGCAATCCGGAGAGCCTACAGTTCACAACACATCCTTCTATCATACACTGGAATGGCTTCAAAGGAAATGAGACTCGGACATAGCTAGCAGCTCAACGTTCCGATATATTGAATTTTAGCTATCTACAAGGCTCCCCATGATGTTAAGCAGAAATCTCATCAGACCTCCGAACCCGAACAACTATATACATGCCTCCCTTTGACCAGTCTTTTTCTCTATCATCCTTTCAATCCACTGTCTCCGCATTCTCGACATTCTATTATCTCTCTCTTACTCTATCTCTTTTTCTCTTTTTTGTGATTTGTATCCAAATCTTCTAATCTCAGTAACGTCTCGACCAAAATCAGACAACAAAATGGCGCCAGCTACCACTTCCAAACCCAAACAACCCTCCGTTTTCTCGGCTTTCTTTCCTCCTGCACCGCCATTTACCTCTCTCCCGGCGCCCATCATTGGTCGAGTGGTGATCATCACCGGCGCTGCATCAGGTGCTTAAACCTCCTTCCTGTGTCTCCAACCCTTCCAATTCACTTCAATACCATCCTCTAACCCGTTATTCCTCAATAGGAATGGGCCACGACCTTGCCAAGATGCTCTACCACGCGGGGGCAACGGTTTACATTGGTGCACGCTCCGAATCTCGCTGCGCTGGTGCCAAAGCTACCATTCTCGCGTCCGCAAACCCGAATCCGAAGCACTGCACCGCTGCTGGAGCCGGGAAGGTCGAAAGCTTAGTCATGGATCTAGCGGATCTGGACAGTGTAAGGAGTGGTGTGAATGAATTCTTAGGCAGGGAGACAAGACTGGATTTGTTGGTGCATAATGCCGCAGTCATGATCCCTCCGAAGGGATCGGTTAATGCTGTTGTTCGTTGACCTCTCTTTTTCTCCTCTCTCCTAGCACCTCGCTTCACTTATTTGTCCGTCTCCAATTCCAACAACAGAACCAACCTCAAATCTCAATTAACCAACTCCTCCAATAGGGTCGCGACCTAACTCTCGCAACCAACACCCTCGCGCCCTACGTGCTCACCGCATTGCTCGCCCCCATCCTGGTCTCCACCGCAGCTACGTCGCCCACAGACAGCGTGCGCGTCGTTTTTGTCGTCTCGCTGCTGCAAGTCAGCACGCCCGAGGACGTGATGGTTTTTGATGAGAAGACGGGTGAGCCGGCGGTCCGCGAGAACCCGTTTCATAATTACGCGCAAAGCAAGTTTGGGTGCTCGTGGATGGCGGCTGAGTTTGGAAGAAGGTTGAAGGGTGTGGTTTGTGTGGTGAGTTTGTCTATCCTTGGGGTTGGAAGCTTGATGATTTGTTGTGGTGGTGAGGTGAAAATTCATGTAGAAATGGAGGGAGGAGAGCGAAAAAAAAAAAAAGGATGCTAATGAAGTGATGTATAGTCTCTTCACCCAGGAATCGTCCCCACGGATCTACAGCGCCACTTCCCTGCTCCTGCTAGAGCTTTGGTCGTACGTCTCCCTTTTCGTCACTCTGCTCCATGACTCTATCCTCATTGCCAACTCTGCCTCCACACAAAACAAAAACTAACACCTCCACCAATACAGAAACTATTAAGCAAGCCCTCGATCTACGCTACCTACTCCGAGCTCTACGCTTCCTTCTCACCCGAAGTGACGAGCGCGGATTCGGGCGCCTACCTGATGGCGTGGGGTAGAAAGGGCATCTTGCCTGCTGATGGCCTGAAGGGCATGGAGGATGGGAGGATGGAGAGATTTTGGAAGTGGTGCGAGAAGGCTGGCGGTGTTGTTATTTGAGACTGTGTTGGTTGGAGTTGTGGTGTGTAGGAGGTGGCTACATTAGTGAGAGGCAAACGAGAGTAGTTGGTGTCGCATGTGGTAATTTCTTTTCAATTTCGTTCTAGACGGTGTAAGCAATAGTGAGGATTTTAGAGACAAGACAATAGCAATAGAAAGGGACCTCGCATCTCAATTCTCATTCCAAGTCCCACATATCTTCAATTTCACCCTCTGTTCACCCCCCAGCCCTTTCCCATCTGACAAAAAACCAAACACAGCAACTCAACTACCCAACCCCTCTAGCCGTCAGTATTCTCATCTCTCAACTCTTCCGACAGCATGAATACAATTGAACTCCTGCCCGGTTCTTGGCTTACCCCAACTGTGATGCCAGTAAAGCTCCTACTGGTGCTATATTGTTCGAGCGATCGGCTCTTAAAATGTTCAACTGGATTATTAGTGAGCCGAGAGGTGTAGCTGACAGCAAGAGAGCAGGTCTATCCAGGAAGAGGTTGACAGTAGTTGGATGTCGACCGTGGAGCAGTGAGCGAGATACAGTAGAGACGTCCCTGATATTCAACCGTGACCAGGCTATGTGTGGTTGAGAATCGTGTTTAAGATCGAGGTATTTTTTTCTCAGCTGATTGAGTTTGCTGGTCGGCGTTCTCCTCATCTAAAGCCTTTCGATTGCAGAGTGTTTCGGAGATTTCGAAAATATAAAAGGTGTTGAGAATGTACGGTATTTACACACGTATACGAGGTAAGGGGAGCCGAAGGAAAATTGGTGTTCGTTCAAATGGGTAAACGATCAAAGTGGGACTAAGTGGTAAGCAAGGAGAACTAGTGCTAACTCGAGATGCACAGTGCTTGGTTGGCTGGTTTTGTTGGTTCTTGATGGAGTTAATCTCGAGCTCTTATAAATATTTGCGCGTGCTTGAAGTCATTGATGATTGGTAGTAAGAATAGAGACAGATATGGTCAGGGCGTCGGATGTGAACTTGTGATATATCTCGTTTCTTGTGAGCGAAAGGAATGATGGTATGAGGAGAATTGGTGGTGTTTTCAACAGGGAGTGAGAAAGGGGAAACGGGGTATGAAGCAATAAGCAGCAACAGATTTTGGGATCAAGGAATCAAGCAGCTATCAACAGATGACTGCAACACCAACAGAAAACCCACATCTCATTCCCGTTTATTTCGCAGCATCTCCACACTTGGATTCTTCGAAATGACAACTCTCACACGCCGAAATTTGTTAGAAGAATATCTTCTTTCTCCACAACACTGATTATTATTACAATAAGCTTTGGAAAACTGCCTTGCAGCTGAAATCTCTCGAGGTGGTTTCTGTATACAAGCTAAAATTCATTTGAAGGTTCAAGGGCGTTTTATACCTCAATGCTACTTGGAGTAGTGGGAAACTCCAGATCTAATAAAGGCTTTTTTGGTGAAGTACATCGTTTTGAGTTGTTAATTTAGAGTGTGGTGAAGTAAAGGCTTCAGAAGAGATTGAGACGTTGGTGTCTAGTCGGTTGCGATGATCAATTCATTGAACACCACTTCTTATATACATATATAAGCTACACTTCCTGAGGACTCAATAAGATTTCACGAAATCACGCAAAACACCAAGCGCTCATGATGGAAGATTGTTGTGTAGTGAATTTAGCTGGGGGATATGTTCGCATTGTGACTATTAGCTTGTCTTATGGCATTTCATCAAGAGATCTCTGGCTTTATTCAGAGATAGAAAGAGAATTGATGACGACAGTGGCGAAAAGAAACTTGACAGTATAAGCTACAGCGCATACTGTTGCCTTTGTCTCAACTTCATAAGAGAATTGAGAGTTTGAATCTGTAAAGTTATGGGCGGAGATACTGCTATAACAAATTGTAGTAAGGCTATCTACTCACACTCACCTCTCAGCAGACTGATGAACATCCCATAAAAAGCCGAGGCCTTACCGGCGCACCACCAACCACCTCACCGTCGCCAAAAGTATATCCTCATCCCCACAACTTCCCAACCCAACGCGAAAAAATAACCCACCAACCCCTCTCAAGGTGTCTAATCCAGAACTCTCTCCTCTTCTCCTCTTTTCTATTGGGCGTCAAGAAACAAGCCAGCAGAAAAAACGGTCAAAAAATGCAAAACAGCAGAGTGAGCTCTTTTGACTCACTCCTAATTCCAATTGCTATCTCGCTTTTTGCCAGCATTTTATGCCACGGAATTTCAATTTTTTTTCTCTTTGTGTACGATGTTTTTGCCAACACTTTATGTTGCTGTACTTGCTGCATGGAAAAGAAGCTGATATGTTACAAGGAAAATACATCTTGCCCGTAGGCGAAAGCGAACGCGTTTGCTGGATTTATATACCTCGCGAATGGAAGTGGGATCCAGAATCACATGATTGAGGTTGGCTCAGGCTGAGGCTGGGTTTGGAGACCTGGACGTGGAAATGGACATGGACATTGAGGCTGATCATGGTAGGTTGGTTGGTAGGTGGGTAGGTAGGTGACAGAGTATCTTAGCACTTCCGCACTGTATTGATCCAGCTTACCTGCAATGTGAGTACTGAGCAGATTTGCTCGCATCCGCACTACCTTCATCAAGCAGTGCGGTACAGCAAGTAAGAAGCAAGAAACAACTATTGGGCTCAGTAGATAAAGACAAAAGTCACCGAAGCAAGGACACCAGAATCAAATCACTTCGAAGCTCGAACAACTTCCCTACAAAAATCCCGCCACGACATCACGCAATTGAATCAAGGTAAGAACAAATCAATCCAAAATCGAGCAGATTTTATTATTATAGAAAGGATAACAATCTTGTTACTACCTTCTGCGCTGCGCTTTAATACTCACAAAGTCTCTACCATAAGTGCTCTTCTTCGGTCCTATACCCTGACATAATCTGCACGCTCTTTCCATGCAAAAGTATGTCCATAACTGTTTATGTGTACTGACCAGGAAAGAGAAAGTCTCGTTTTAGAAGCAAGATGAAATTTATGCCTGCCAAATGAAAGCCAAATGAATCGAAAGCGAGGTCAAGATAGAGACTGAGAAGCTGCGAGACGTGTCTCTTGCCGGCATGCTCATTCCCTTGAGCAATGTGATGCTAAACTGATGGCTTAAGTATTCGTAGTAAATTCCGGTTGATTCTTTTCATGTCGCATGTAATTCGTAGTCCTCATAGCAATCACCCCAGCTTCCAAACCCACTCATTAATATCCACCACTCCTAGACCTAGATAAAAGATTTTTTTTTTTTAAAAAAAAAAAAAAAAGTAACCTAGACCTTACTGGACGCTCAAGAGCTTCGTCCCAGTCCTCTTCTGCTCCAGCATGCCCTCCACCCAAGCCTCCACCTCTCCCAATGCTTTGCGTGGATCCTTCTTTCGCTTCAACAAGAAGCCCTGAATCTCAGCTGGACTGAAGAGATCATTCGGCACCTTCCTTGCAAAATCTGCCGCAATTTCACTGAGCTCCTCCTCACTTAAGTCCTCTTCCTTCACCTTCTCACTCACAGTGGAGGTGCTGGATATAGCCACACCATTGCCGTTCATAGTTGGTGTAGCAGGAGGTGTGAGATCGAGCGTTTCGGAGATTGAAGCTAATTTGGGCACTGCCTTGGCAGGCGTTGAGTCGGATGGTGAAGTGGTAGCGGAGATGACGAGTTTCGTTCGAGGCATGTCATTGGTATACATACGCTCGAAGAGTTCTTTGATTTGCTTCTGGGTGGCATTGGTGAATGCCACTTGGTGATCTACTCGACCGGGACGGATGAGTGCTTCGTCTAGCTTTTCGGGATGGTTGGTTGTCATTACGAGGACTCTGCCTTCATGAGATGCTACGCCTACAGAGAATTAGTGAAGTGCACCGGAAAAATTGAAGCAAGACTTACCATCAATGATATTCAGCAGACCTGACAATGAGATACCCTTCTTCTTCTCTTCCTCGCTCATCTGATTAGCCTTCTTCAACGCCTTCGTCAAGTCTTGAACATTGAAGTCATTACTGGCAGGTCCATCTGCTGCTGCTGGTGGATTTTTCTCGTCTTGACTAGGCTCACGCACCAGCCCAGCTGTATCGATATCCTCAAGCAAAACGATACATCTAGCAGGCAGAGTGGTGAATAACATGCCCAGATCTTCCTCTGTCAAAGTCGGCTCCAAGAGAGAGATAACATGAATGTCAAGTCCAAAGACACCAGCTAGCGCGAAGGTCAAAGATGTCTTGCCTGTGCCTGGAGGGCCATAGAACAAGTATCCGCGACGGTATGGGATACCTCGATTGGCATACCATCGAGCGGTGGCTGGATTGAGGTATTCGTTGATATCAGAAAGCACATCAAATTTACGTTCTTCGTCTAGAACAACAGTTTTCATAGGCCGGCAAGGACGCTCAGCAACCTTGAGCCAAGAACCACGTCCTCCATAGCGTCGTAAATCCTTATGTGCTGGTCGTTTGATGATAGTCTTGACGTTGTGTCCCTGATGGTAATGTGCTTTCGCATGCTGCATAAGGTTCTTGATTGGCTCGGTTGATCTCCCGAAGCAGGACAGCGTCAGCACCTCTTTATCCTTTAGCGCACCGTTCCCACTGCTGGCATCGTCAAACACAGTGACCTCCTTTCTCTTCAGTTGGAAATAAGTACCCTTATGCCAGAAGTTATGAGATCCGATAGCTGGAGTAAAGCGAGGTTCTGTCTTTGCCTCTTGGTTGGAAAAGTTGAGCCATCGAATCCTGCCCTTCTCATCAACACCGAGAGAAGTTTCCTGTCTCGTATCCTCTTTGTCTAATTCCCAAGCAGACTTACTAGGCGTCTCGGCCATTAAACGCCGACTTGAACTGGTTTTGTATTGATTTGCCAAGAATGCAATGATGTGGCCGTGGATCTCATCCGTACTGCTGACTGAGATCTCTGAAATGTAAAGATTGTTCAACAGAGCATAAATAGTGCTCCAGAATGATCTCACAACCCTTGCACTCAACCAACAGACTGTTCCCACTGCAACAAGAACTGTAACGTCAAAACCAAGGAGGTCCAGGACAAGCTTGTGTAGCGGAGCATATCCAGGCACGAACGACTCCAGAAGACTGGTAGGCGACAAGACAGTCGAATTGGCAGAGAGGTTGCCTCCATTATTTGGCGTGAGCACTGATTGAAGGAGGCTATCCAGGCCTGTTTTTCGTCCCATGGTGACTTTAGTTCAAGAGACCAAACGTATGTTTTTGTTTTGTTGCCTTGCTCCTTCACAAGTTAAAATAATCACTCTTTGCCTGACTCGTGGGTAAATCCCGTTTGTTCTCTCAACCCTCGCAATGAAGATGAACCTGAGAAGAAATCTATTCTTTTGGATTGTTAGAAGAAAATAGATTTCCACAAATAGTGCTTAAGCGAGGAAACGTCACACAGATGATGCAGGTTCCTTCCCTCTCCACTGATTGCTGGCACCTTTATGCACAGTTTATGTATTTGGAAGAAACCTTGACAGTGGTACTCGCCCTATGTAAGGACGGATGGCAAACAGATAATCTTGAGATGGGAAGTACGCAACCTTTTATACTCAGACAAGCAGGCAGAGGAAAGGTCATGAGTCAGTCTTGAGAAATCTCTTCTAGACCTGCCTTCCTCACAGGGTCATCTGTGATATAGGCAAACTTGGAATGTGATGATGATCCATCTAGAGCCGCTCGGGGGCGAGGTTCTCAAGTCCAATGATCATAGCTATAAGACCTTAATACTGAGAAAAAATGGGCGGTTGATTTGAAGGGTCCCTCTTCCCCAAGGCACCGATTCAAGCAAGGTAAAATCAGACTGCTGTACGGTATAAAGTGTTGGATCTGCCTGGAGGTGGCGTACAAGATGTAATACGTGCAGTACGTGATGGTGGGGTGGATCAAATCGAGGCAGCATTCAACGCCACGTAACGAGGTGTGCTGAAGGTGCATATTGGAACGGAGAGCATTAGATTGAATGGAATTCGAAGTGGGAGGACAAATGGAATGTTGCTAGCTTCCTGGAGACCTATCTCAAGCCATAAGAAGTAGTATAACGTAGCGCGAGCATATAAAGTACCCAATTACTTGATATTTTATGGAGCTGAAAGTGCTGAACTGTCTTGGACATCAGTGCATCTGCACACAGACCATACATGCCAGATTCCGCTCCTATAGGCAAGCAGCTCTTCATCCATCAGACAGCACGTCAATAATTAATCAATTAATCTGCAAGCAATCGAAATCTAGATCTCAACTTCCACCGCATACAGATCATCTTGCACATATAGCAAGGGCAAATCCATCCACCAGACCAACCAAACCTCTCTCACCAGCAGCTAGCCGCATACTTGTTCCCTCAGCCTCGTCCCCAATCTGGACAGCAGCACAGCTCCACGACAAACGATACAGTGTGTGGAAGCACGTTCCGACCAGAGAATATCAACGCCCTGCTAAGCGTATCTGCAAAGAGCCTCAGAAGCGCATTGCATCGCATATTATATCCGGGGAAGCCACGAACGCATACCCATCTTAGATCGCAGGGCGCACCGTTGGGCTATCAAGCGGATAGGAAGGGCAAGGTTGTAAGGAGGAGCTATTTTGGAGGCGCTGCCCAGAAATTGAGGACAGGCTTTGTGAGGCTCAAGATTTTGCGTGGTTGAATACGAGTGTGGGAACACGTTAGCACACTAAGTTGAGATCTAGGACTCAGCTCGTGCAGGGAAATATTGAACACTTGGGGCGCAAGCATTATCAAGCACACAATTGAGCCTCATCTACCCTTCCAACACCGATCAAGATGATGTCCTCTACGAACGAAGAGGACCCTTTCCTCCAAGTCCAAGCGTGAGTCCTGGCACCCCATGCCCTAGCGAATGAATACTAACACCACCCACAGCGACGTCCTCTCAGCACTCTCCCACACCCGACCATTATTCACATCCTACCTGCGCATCCGCTCCCTCCCCTCGTCGCAAAACTCACCGACCCCCTCTCCAGAGCTCCTCTCCGCACGACAAGATCTTACCGATTCACTCTCGTCCCTAACCGAAGACCTCGCAGACCTCTCCCTCGCCATCCAAGCTGTACAGTCAGATCCATACAAATATGGTCTTGAGATCGAGGAAGTCGCGCGACGGAAACGGCTAGTTGACGAGGTGGGCGGGGAGATAGAGGATATGCGAGAGGAGCTAGAACGGCCGTTCGATTCTGTCTCTGGAAAGGGCAAAGGGAGGTCGAACGGTGGTAGCGGGTACGGAGAAGCTGACGAGCGGGGAGGGGAGGATAATTACGCTGAGTTTGAGCAGCAGCAACAGCTTCACATGATGGCCGAGCAAGACCAAACTCTCGATAGCGTCTTCCATACCGTTGGCAATATACGGCGGCAAGCGGATACGATGGGACGAGAGCTCGAAGAGCAAGCTGAGATGCTGGAGCACGTCGATACACTTGCTGATCGCGTGGGCGGGAGGTTGAGTACGGGCATGAAGACGATGAGTACAGTGATCAGGAAAAACGAAGATGGCCTAAGCAGTTGTTGCATTGGGGTTCTAATATTTGTGTTAATTCTGCTGCTGGTTTTGCTGTTGATCTTATAGGCGAACAGGGAAATATCAAGTATATTTGAATGTTTCTTTGGGCTGTAAGTGTACGAGGAGCATTAGGGTTATGAGCATGGCGTTTGGGAAAGCTAAATGCTATTTGCCATGGTAAGCAGCACGGTATGTCATGCAGCAGGATTCTCTCACCTAGGGCAGGGAATCAAATATAGTAATGATAGATCACGATATCCTATGTACTTCAAAGCCGTCCACGTCCCTTTGATCTCAACTCGCTCGATGGGTACTTTTCAACATGACCTGCCAGAATAGCATATTTTTTTGCACATTAACCTCAATTTCAAGCAGCACGCATACCTTGGTACTTTTCAAATGAGTTCATCATGAAGACGGATTGGTAAGTATATATTTCTTTATAATTATGTCCACTGCGCTACAGTAAGTACGGTCAAGGTCAGCGCTGTGAAGATTCGGTGTGCTCAAATTTTGAAGATCTGGAGTCCAATGAAGTTCCCTAATGTCAGATGTGTATACGTATCCTTGGCGATATTATCTAGTAGAACAAGAGAAAGAGCGTGCTTTTCTCAATATCATTTACCTTAATCGCCAGTGTCTGAGACCACGAGATTATGTGGTCATGCCCTCTCCCCCTCCACCCAAAAGTGAGCTATTCCAGCGATTTGTCAACAGAAATAATCTGACACATCCATCCGCACTTTATCAAAATGCAGACTTGGGACACA